>CM061542.1:261774418-262466918 GCA_030864215.1 Capsicum pubescens
GAAGACATTGATATTTTTCTTTTCACTCTTATTATAAATGTTTTAAGACTCTTTTTTCACATAAATAAATCTATCAACATTAATTTGCTATATATTTTTCTCCAATATATTTAAACTTCTTTAAGTTTTAAATATTATAGTTAATATTATAAAGATATCTAAATAATAATTGATTTTGTTCAACCCAAATACATTTGTGTTTATTGCAATTTGTATGATACATATTAAATGAAAAACCTACTAACATTAATTCTCCTCCCCATATATTTTAGAAGACTTTTTTTTTAAATCCTCCATATGTTTATCCTTTTATCTTTATTTTTCATTTTTTTTATTTCTTGTTCTTTTTTTTTTTTTCCATTTATTTCTTTATTTTTGTTCTCCACTTATTTTTTCTTGCTTTTATTTTTCATTTTTTTTTCTTTATTGGTTCCTTTTATTTGCGTTTTTATTTTTTTATTTTCTCTTTGTTTTGCAATTTCTTATTTCTTGTTCATTTTCTTTTCTTTATTTTTATTTAACTTTTTAATTTGTTGTTTTTCTTTTTTCATTTATTTTTTTCTCATATCATAATTCTCTTTACTTTTTCACCGCAAACTAATTTCATATTTTCGATCTTTTTCTTAATTTTTTTTTTGCAATTCTATTAAATTCTTTTTTTTTTTCATTTAATTCAGTCTGTTATGATACCATCATAGTATATCTATATACAGTCATGGTAGATATATTGTAGTGATATCATTGATGCTTTCTTCAATCATTAGTGAAACTTCCATGATACAATCATAGTATATCTATATACCGTCATGGTATCATTAATGTTGGATTCAATACTTCAGTCAAACTTCCATGATACCATCATATTATATATATATATATATATATATATATATATATATATATATTGACATAGTATCATTGAGGTTTGTTTCGGCTTGTAATGATACAATAACAGTATATCTATACATGATACCATCACAGTATATCTATATACTGTTATAGTATCATTGATGTCTTCTTCAATCTTTCAGTCAAACCTCTATGATACCATCACAGTATATATATTCTGACATGGTATCATTGAGGTTTGATTCAACTTGTAATGATACCATAATAGTATATCTATATACTATAAAGGTATCATTGATGTTTGCTTCAATTCTTAGGGGACCTCTACGATAACATCACCGTATATCTATATACCATCATGGTATCATTAATGTATTCTTTAATCTTTCAGTCAGACTTCCATGATACAATTATAATATATATATACTAACATTGTATCATTTGAATTTTGTTTTAGCTTGTAATGATACCAAAATAGTATATCTATATACTGTCTTAGTATCATAGATGTTTGCTTTAATATTTTAGTGAGCATCCATGGTACCATCATAACATATTTATAGACTAACATGGTGTCATTGATCCTGTTTCAACCCTTTAATGCTACTTTCATGATACCATCACAGTATATTTATATGCTGATATCATTGAGGTTTGTTTCAATCTGTAATGATACCATCAAAATATATCTACATATTGTCGTGGTATCACGATGCCTGCTTCAAGCCTTCAACAAGACCTCTATGATATAATCATAGTATATTTATATACTAACATGGTATCATTAAGGTTTGCTTCAGTTTGCAATGATACCATCACAGTATATCTATATGCCGTTATAATATCATTGTTATCTTCTTCAATCCTTCAGTCAAACCTCCATGATACCATTACAGTATATCTATACTAACATGGTATAATTAGAGTTTGCTTCAATTCGTAATGAGATAATAACAGTGTACTTATATACAGTCGTAGTATCATTGATTCCTATTTTAACCCTTCAGCGAGACCTTCATGATACCATCATAGAATATATATACTAACATGGTATTATTGGGGTTTGTTTCAATCCGTAATGATACCATCACAATATACCTATATATTATTGTAGTATCATTGATATCTGCTTCAACCTTCATGAGACTTTCATGATATCATCACGATATATCTGTATACCAAATGATATCATTGTTGTTTGCTCTAGTCTACCATCAAAGTATAGCGATATAATGTGATGGTATCATGAAGGATTGTTCTCGTCCTTTAATAAAAATTTCTTTCTTAATTATTTATTTTTGTGATCTATTATTATTTTTTATATTTTTATTAGTGTAGAGTAGTGAAATAATATTTTTTTATATACTGACATGATATCATTTTGGTCTCCTTCATTTAGTCAGTGAGACCCTTCTCAAACCTTTGTGATACTGATATGGAATACATTATATATTGTGTTGTTTTAATTTTTATGTCAATTTTAGCAAGTTATTTTTGTAAAATAATTATAAAAATAGAATCATATTAGAGATAAGTTTTGTTTTCATTTGTAAAGCAAAATAAATATTAGAAAACTATATTTTCATTAATTTAAATTTTAACGAATAAACTAGTGACTTAGGTATTGTTTTTCTTGATTATTTCTTATTGTAAACTAATTATTTATTTTTTATATTTTTATTAATTTAAACATAATTAATCCCCAATAATTACAAAAACATTCTTCTTAATTATCCTCGGCCTCATTTTATGTGACATACTTACCTTTTTAGTTCGTCAAAAAAGAATGTCATCTTATTATAATTGGTAACAATTTAATTTTAAAATTATTCTTTCATCCTTAATGAAATAATTTACAACCACATAACTATCCAAAGATTATTTTAAACCACAAATTAATTTTTTTATTAGAAATCCTTAATAATAGTTCTGAAAGAAAAAGATAACCCAATCTGAATTAGCTCCAAGCCTTTTACTAGAAGCCAAGTCCGGGAGCTTCAAAGGATCCAAGGATTGTTCATAAAGTGAGAGATACTTTAAGAAGTCTTCTTACCATCAAGAGGGTGTCATTTGATGACGATTTCACTCACATTGGGTCAAGGATCCTTGGACGAGTCAAGGAATGCAAAACGGGGCTATAATACCCCTCGAGAGGGACATGCACCGAAGGCGCTCTGGATCCGCCTTGGACCAGCTCTAGCATGTCAAAAGTAGGTCAACACAGTCCCAAATATGCTTGATATGCACCTGGGGTGCTCCCCAACCGCTTCACATCCGCTCAAGCGGATTGTGTGGGCCTTTTCTTGCCAATGTGTTACTTTTAGGCCCCTAAATGTGTAATAATTAGCCCTAAACTTTAAAGAATAAGAGATTAAGTTATTTTATTAGTTTTTTTTATTTTTGATAAATATTTTTCCATTGGGTAAGAGAATTGATAAACTTGTGTTGAATCTTAGTTTAGAAACGTTGATTTTGAAGGTGATCATCTCCCTCTTGGTCACCATAAAAATTAGGTGCTTGATAAGATTGTAGTTGAGGGTTTTAGAGTTTAATATTCTCTTTTGTTCTGAATTACTTCTTTTTCTT
Source organism: Capsicum pubescens (assembly GCA_030864215.1). NCBI lineage: Eukaryota > Viridiplantae > Streptophyta > Magnoliopsida > Solanales > Solanaceae > Capsicum > Capsicum pubescens. The sequence continues at coordinate 261,777,854 of CM061542.1, forward strand.
ATGTCTAATTACCTATCTTTATCGATTATCTTTACTTGTTTGTGTTAATATTTAGTTTATGTTGTTTAATTTCTATCATTTGGTACCAGAGCTGAGCTTGATTTCATTCCTACAAAGTCAATCTTGGGTCTAGTCGTCTTGAAAAATTGAAAAATCATAAAAAATTACTATTCATGTTTTATGTCTTAGGTTACCTTTTGAATTTTTGATTTTTGAGTTTTCTTATGTTTTTAGTGTTAGAGTTTTTGTTCCCTAACACTATTAGAGTACAAATATCAAATTCGAGCTAATCAGAGCAATTTATATTATTGTTGGAAGCTTGGGTTTGAAGAAGTTTAAAGTGGGTTGTAAGATTTAAAGTTGGGTGAAGAATTTGAGAAAAATAATTTTTGAAATGAGTTTAGAAAGGTGAAAAGTTCCTAGGTTGAAAACTTCAACTCATTCTGAGCTAAGGAGAAAAAGTTGGTGTTCTTGGAAAGATTGTTATTTTCGTTTTGAAAATTCATCAAGAAGTGAGTGTTTGATCCAAAAGGAAGAAATAAAAAGAGTGTAAAAGTGTTTATACTATTGCATCTACAAAGATTCCAAGGATATTCCTAGAGAAGAGTACACAAAGGAACTTTTGAAAGGCATTTTTGGTCATTTAGCAAGTAAGGGGCAGCCAGCTTGCCTTGAACCTGCACCCAACCTGTTTTGCAGCTTCTCCAGGCCTGCTCACGCAGGTCAAACCAGTAGCTAGGCTACCCTCCTACTTCCAGGCTACCTTGGACCTATGCCACACCCGCTAGATCATGCTAACCAACACAAATCAACCCACTCAATGCAGATCAGCCCACCTCCAATACGTATCAAGTTTTCTAACACCAATTCAAGTCTCCAAACTAATTTCAGCACTTTAACTTCTCCTTTTCTCCGGTTTTATTCCTTATTTTCACTTCTTGATTCCTAAATTCATCTATTAATTCTTAAACTACTCAACAACTAGTAATTCATCTACAAAGTTGGTTAATTTGTTCTTGAGTCTGAGTTCCTTCAACGTCCTATTTCTTTCGAGCTTTTCACTTTTTCATCTCATTGTTAGTTCTTGATTCAAGTACTTACACATTAATTTGAGTCTTTCAAACAAGACTCCAATCCAATCAAGAGTAGCACTTAACACCTCAACTACCACACAGAGTATAAACTATCTTTCAACATTTGTGAACCAAGTGTGAGGTAAACAAAGGTGTGAAGAGTCGTGAGGCTAATATCTCTAAAATTAACATATTTTTTGTTTTTGTGAGTGTCTTTTTTCATAGGTACAATGATAACCACTCATGGATAACCACTCAATAAGTGTTATTTTTGCTGTTATTGAAACTCTCAACCGTAAAATTGATTCCATGGACGCTAAGATAAACTCACTTGATCTAAAGATGGGTTTAATTAAAAGGAGTATGTATAACATCAATGGAATTCTGGATCCCATAGAAGGTCGACTAAACTCATCCCAATCTACGCCTCAACACTACCATGTTTCGACTAGTGGGCATGCTCCGAATCCTTCCTTTTCTATTTTCTGGGAAAACCTTTACCAAACGATCAATCCACCAACACAAGCACATGACCTCATTCCCTAAGCCAGTGCATATCCACAAAACTTAAATCCCATTCGACCACTCTAACCTTAATTCAACCAAATATAATAAGACAAATCTCAAACCTGAATACCCCAACCTCCACTAAACCAAATCCCTCCATTCTAAGTACCCCTTAACCAAAACCAATCTATCCAAATAGAAGAGGAAAAAAGGAAGGAACAACAAGAGCAACTTAAAGTATTTGATGAATATGACATATTGGTAGGTAAAATAATAGGTAGGACAATGTATCAAAGAGGTTATCAAGCTCAAGGAGGAAGATTTGATTTGATACCTAATGGTATAGAAAACTTGGGAAACCAACCGCAAGGTTATAATCAATGGAACCAATAACATAATAGGGATTGAGATGTGGGTATCAATTCAATCAAGGTTAGTTTTCCAACTTTCAAAGGTGAGAGTGATCTCGAAGCCTTATCTCTCATGAGTGTCCTCTTGTGAAAGGATTTTCCAAGTCAATAAATCCCCGAAGAAAAGAAGAGTTGCTATGCCATAACCTACTTTAAAGGGTATGCCAATATGTGATGGGATTATGCCAAGAGGTTTGGAAATACATTGAATGATGGACAACCATCTCCATGGAATGCATTGAAGAAACTCATGAGATAGAGACATGTAATAGAGAGGTATATACATGAGTTACTTGCCAAGTAATACAACTCGAGGAAAGGAAGAAAGAATGTCTTGGCCTATTATGATGAATTCCAATAATTTATCTTGAAGCTCGAGCATCATAAGAACATGAACTATGAAATCATATGCTTAAAAGTTGGGTTGAACAAAGAAATCCCCTTATGTATGACTATCTACAAGTTTGAAACTATAGAGGAAATCTTCCAAGAGGCTTTGGAGATTGAGAGGGATATCAAAGAAAGGGAAATTTTCAAACCAAAAAAGTACTCATCTACCATCACTTGGAGTAAGAATAAATAGGTAGCTCAATCATCATTGGGATGGAACAAGAACAAGGACTAAAAGTTCAATGATAAGAAGCCCATAGATAAGACCACTCCAAAGTACCCGCTAAGAAATGAAGGTAAAAAATTTCCTACTCCCAATCCTAAAGGTTTTCAATATTTTAAATGTCAAGGATAGGTACATAATGTACATGAGTGTCCTAACCAAACAATTGTGATCCTTAGGGAAGGAAAATTGTATTACCTTGAGAAGAGATGGGATTAGAAGATGAGAATGATGAAAAAACCTAAGATGAAGAGGGGTCCAAAGAATATAAGAAAGTAGAGAAGGATAATGAGGATGCTTGGCCTCAAGATGGAGAGTATGAGGTTTAAAACGTTGTTATAAGGCGTGCAATAATTAGTAAGGTAGTAGATGATCCTAGTCAAAGGAAGAATGTATTTTATACTAAATGTTTTATCAAGAACAATGTGTGCTCTTTGATCATTGATGGTGGAAGTCATGCTAATTTGGATAGTGCTACTTTGGTTGATTTCTTGAAGTTTCACACAACCAAGCATGCCACACCAGACAAGCTTCAATGGTTAAATAATTATGGAAAGTTGAAGGTGACTAGGAAAGTGATGATTCAATTCAATAATGAGAATTATAATGATGAGGTTCATTGTGATGTGATACCCAAACAAGCTTTCTATCTCTTGCTTGGGAGGCCATGTCAATATGATTGTTTAACCAAGCACAATGGGAGGACCAATCCCTATTCTTTGGAGTTAAATGGTAGAAAATTCACTCTCCATTCACTTTCTCCATCTTAAGTTAATGAGGGGTACCAAAAGTTGTGAGAATTGAAAGAGAAGAATCATAAACAAGGTAAGGAAGAGGACCAAAACAAGGAGAGAGATGAAGAAGAGGAGAAAAAGAGGTTGAAAGAGAAGAGTCCCTTGGTGATGTTGGCTAGGAACAAGGATCTTTCCAAGAAGTATGATGAAAGAAAACCTATGCTTCTAAACCCATGATTTTCATACTAACCATTCTACTTCTCTTATCCCCCATTTTATTTCTCCTGTTTTGCAAAATTATGAAGATGTGTTCCCAAAAGAGCTTTCCCAAGGATTACCCCTGCTTTGTGGAGTTGAACACAAAATTGATTTTGTGCTGGATTCTTAATTGCCCAACAAACAAGCCTATTAAAGTCTCCATTATACATAAAAGAGCTCCAAAGGCAAGTTGAGAAACTCCTTAACAAAGGATACATCAAAGAGAGCATGAGTCTATGTGTGGTTCTGGTATTGCTAGTGGCAAAGAAATACGGGAAATGACACATGCATGTTGATTCCTGAGCCATCAATAAATAATTGTACAGTATCACAACTTAATTACCCATTTGGATGATATGCTTGATGAGTATAATAGTTCTTGTGTGTTTTCTAAGATATATCTTAGGAGTGGGTAGCATCAAATTTGGATGCAATCGGGTGATGAGTGAAAGACCACAATCAAGATGAACTTTGGTCTATATAAATGGTTGGTCATGTGTTTTGGCCTCAGCACCACTCCTTGTACCTTTATGCAGTAAATAAACCACTTGATGAAATTGTTCATAGGGAAGTTTATTATGGTATAATTTTATGATGTGTTAGTTTATAGTAAATCCTTTGAATAACATGTCTTACATTTGTAAAATGTGTTTGAAGTGCTTAGAAAATAAAAGTTGTATGCTAATCTTGAAAAATTTCTTATGGTACGAATGAAGTAGTGTTCTTAGGATTTGTTGTGAGCTCACGAGGACATGAGGTGGATGAATCTAAGATAAACGCCATCTAGAATTGGCCATCTCTGAAATCCATTAGTGAAGTACAAGGCTTCCGAGGGTTGGCTAGTTTTTATAGGTAATTTGTCAAAGGATTTAGTACCACCACCACTCCCTAAACCGATGTGATCCTTAAGGATAAACCTTTTAAATGAGGTGATGAGAAAGCCAATGTATTTGAAGATTTAAAGGCTATGCTTAGCCCCACACCTTATTGCAATTACCCAATTTTAATAAGATGTTTTGTAATTGAATGTGATGCAAGTAAGGTCGGAATAGGTGTCGTCTTAATGCAAGATCATAAACCTATTTCCTAGCACAGAGAAAATCTCATGGGTGCAACTCTAAATTATCCTACTTATGATCTAGAGTTATACGTCGTGGTTAGAGCATTGGGTAATTGACAATATTATTTGTGCCCAAGGAGTTTGTGATCCAAACCGACCATGAATTCTTGAAAAATCTCCATCCCCAAAATAAACTAAATAAAATACATGCCAAATGGATTACTTTCCTAGAGACTTTCTCGTATGTAATTCAATACAAAAAGGTACAGAAAAATATGGTAGCCGATGCATTTGCTAGGAAGCATGTGCTAATCTATGGATTATCTTCAAAATTTATGGGATTTGAGTGTATAAATAAAATATATCCCGAGGACCCCAAATTTGCTTGAATTTATCAAGATTGTGAGGCATGGGGTTGGGAAAGATAGGAGAGGGATAGTGCTTCTATGCCCTACTCCAAGTTTGGCAGTTTCTTAATTAATAAAAAAGGTTGTGTGTGCACTCTATCTCATAGAGAGATTGTTTGTAAGAGAGTCACATGATGGTGGTATTATGGGTCACTGTTGGAACAATTCTATTAGCCCAAAATACATCAAGATATTGCTAGAATTTTTGGCCAATGCATGAATTATAGAAGTGAAAAATCCCACCTTCTCCCCCAAGGATTATACACCCCACTACCTATTCCCCAATGACCATGGCTTGATATCTTTATGGATTTTGGGTGGTCAAATGAGTGAAATGATGCGAACGAGATATTTTCGAGCCAAATTGGTGTGCTATAGCTCATGGTTCTGGGGGTGGGGTCAGGTATTGAAATTGTTTTAGGAAAAAATTAACTGAAGACCCCCAGATGGCTAAGGAGTGGGTAAGTGTGGGCTGGTTGGGTTGGATGGGCCATTTGGATGGTCAAATGAGCAAAACAGCGCAAATGGAAACTTGATCTTGAATATGGATATTTGTGTAATTTAACTTGTCTTTTAAAAAAATATATTATATAAAAGCCTAAATTGATAAAAATGGACTTTGAATGCCCTTGGTGGCCATGGTTTTGGATTTAAATTGAACTTGGGAGATTAATGGTTAAATATACTGTTTGACATAATTGAATTATCTTGCAAGTATACTGGTATGATGATACCAAGTTGTTAAATGTCTCGTTCAGTGATGTTACTAAGAAGATGTATTCCCGAGGGGACAAACACTGGAAACTACATTTACTGATGTTGGGGGTCTATATGACCATGTGTCCGGATACACATTATATTCTGGATGGATATCACCTTGGTGTCTTTAGTCTTTCCTCGGTACATACAGCTAACATAGACTGGGGCTCTTTCGCAGGAGGATCCAAAACCATATAGCCCAAGGTTGGAATGCCGGTATGAGCTACATAATTTAGCTATTTTTTAAATTATCATGTTAATTGACCATTGTCCCTATCCCGACATCCTACATATATGTATAATTGTTGTGCATGGGGTGTATGAATGGATTTGGTAAATGCATTATTTTATCCCTATCCCTTGAGTTATATGTCATTGCTCGCCCCACTGACCATCCTTGAACACTGCATCATTTCATGATGTAGGTTCGGAGGACTTTTCTATTGCTCCTGTTCAGCGTGAGGTGGTTGGGTACTTCTATTGATAAGCTATGAAGTGGATAGCCCCATTCTTCTAAGGACCCTGTTATTTCATTTTTCTTTCTTTATTGTCTTAGTACTTTTGGATATTTTTGTCATAGTTGGGGGCATGTCCTTACTTAGTTGGTATTTCTAGTTTAGAGGCTTTTGTGGAAAGTATTGGGATATCTTGGATTTCATGTTTTGACTCCTATCTTTCTTTGGATTTATATATCTTTCATAGACTTTTTTGGCTTCTGTTGTTTACTTTCATTATGCTCTTGAGATAAGGCTAAGGGGGTTGTCTTCGACATCATAATGGGCTTGATATACTCCTCACAGCCAGGCTCGAGTTTGGGTTTTGACAAGCTTGGTATCAGTGCATGATTCAGGATTGCTGGGTGTCCACAAATCCGTGTCGAGTAGAGTACCTTTTATGGATATGTAGCACGCCACACTTTTAGGGAAAGACTATGAGGCATTTAGTAATGTTTCCCATTCTTGTGTTCTATTTTAGTCCCTAGAGTCTAGTTATCATGGAACTTCTCTAACTCCTGGCTTACTTGTGTTTCAGATCATACCTCTCCGAAGATCTAACGGTCATAGAAACTCTACTGGAACCTCTGTATCACCTGAGGAAAATATGGGGGGAATTCGCCCTACTTATGAAGTGCAGACCTGGTCTAGGGTCCCTGCTTCTGATTCGACTACTCTACGTAGGGTTCTACCGGTCCCTACTAGTCCTTCTCGGGTTTCTTAGTCTAGTGATAAATATGATCAGTTGCCTCATGGAGATATATATAATGTGGAGTTCCGTTAGTATATCTTATGCTATCTCAGCTGATGGCATCACAGTCTTATCCCTTTGATCCTGTTGGTCCTGTTGCTAGTTCTTCTGAGGTCACCAGGGTTGGCTAATTTATGAGGTTGAATCCCCCAACCTTTATAGGCTCTAAAGTTGAGGAGGATTGTAATACCTCATGTTTAGATCTATACCCTCCAAGATATAGACAATTGAGTTAACTTTCCAATGCTACGAGTCTTGGCCACATCAAAGGATGAGGTAAAAAGTTATGGGCAAATTAGCGAAGTCCTGTCAAAGCTACCTAGTGATAACGACTTGTTATCAGACATAACAAGTAGTTAGAGAAAGTTGTTATCACTGCAGTGGAGAAACCAAATTTTGGTCCCTTGACAACGAGTCCACGGTATGACTCATTGTGTGACATAACAACTCATTATGAGGGACTCATTGTCATAACATAGGGTTGACCAAGATTTTAAGCCCGTACCACGACTCTTCTTCATGACTTATTTTTAGTGATCACGAGTTGTTATGGAAACCCATTTTCATAACAGTGAAGGAGCCGATCCTAGACCCTCAGGTCACAATTTCAGGCTACGACTAGTGGTCAGATATAGCAAGTCATAGCCTGAGTCGTTATGACTGATACCAGAAAATTCCTGCGTGTTTTAATTAAGGTATTTTGGGTCTTTTCTTCTCTTTAAACTCCCTATCTATGACTTTAATCATCAAATAGGTATTATTTTCTCCTTTCTTAGTCAGTTATCAAATTATTCCTCTCTTCGCTCCCAAGAGATAAAGAGGGAAGTGATTCACTAGGGTTGATACACATTTTCCTATGCTTTGAGATATTGATGCTTACTCATGAATATAATATAATTTTGCATATGATTATATTTTATTTATGTTTTAAATCCATAAAAGTGATCTCGAGTATTGAGTTTGATATTTACCATGAGATAATGAATGATTTCAAGTTAAAGTATAATTTATTGAGTTACAAAAAAAATTGAACTTATAAGTTCAAATTACAAGTATGACGTCATGATTAAAGTTTAGATTTAATTTGTTGATCTTAGATAAGAAACAAAATACATAATTTTTCCTCATGAATATGGTTTAAGTAAGAGAAGCATAGTTAGTTTTCTGTTTACAAACTCATATGCTATTTTAAGATAGATTTCATAAGTATGAGCATATAAATATATGTTTTGGGTGTAGTATTTAGTACCGAGAAGGGAATATGGGTTTAGTGCTTCCTATTTCCAAGAAACTACGTGCCCTCATAGGTTTAAGTGACCTCACCAGAGAGTGTCTCCTCGCCCCACTTGGTCTAAGTATAGTTATTACTTTAAGTTAAGATTCTATTCTGATGGCAAGGGTAGAAAAACTCTCCCTAACATGCGTAAGACGTTGGACTCCATGATAGCTCACATATCTTATACCGGTTAGAAGAATCTTCTACAAAGCAAGACAAGAGAAAAGATTTTAGAACTAAATTTAGTGACTCACTAATCTTATCAGATTATGCTTTATTGTTCATGTTTTATGTTATTTCAACTTTCAATTTTGATCATAACCCAGGTTAGTCTATCTACACTTAGCATGCATGTTTTTTTTTTTGAGATTTCACATGAATCCAGTTTTACCTTTGCATTCATCCCATATATTCAGTGCATTCCAAAAGTACTTACCCACTTTATTTCTATGTGCTACATTGTTTCATAATATAGGTTCTGCTGTTCATCCCCAGCAGCACGATTAACTTTGAGCACTATTTTCTATATCCCGACAGTTAGTGAGTCCTTATAATTTTTGGGCCAAGTTTATAATGTTTTCAGATGTTCAATACTATTATTCTAGTTAATTAGTCTTCAGTCTAGGTCATCTAGGGACCGTCCCAATGACTCTTTAGTCATCAAGGTAGAGGCTTGTCAAGACTAGTTGAGTGGTGTTTCTTTCAGTTCTCCAAAGATTTGAAGATTTCCAAGCTACAAAGTTTTAGTTGAGATTATGCATTTTGTTTTGTTTCTGCTTAAAGTTTTAATTATGTTTTGAGTTTACTTTTATGAAAGTTCAGTGCCAAGTAGATATCATGGGTTAGCTTGGGACTATTAATAGTCTTCGGCACCGTGTAATGTCTCAGGGGTACTCTCGGGGTGTTACAAACTAGTATTAGAGCCTAAGGTTTTATAGAGTCCTAGAGAGTCTGACAAGCCACATTACGTAAAGTCTTAATCATAGGTGTAAATCTCGCCACACTCATGAGTAAGAGGCTACGAGACGTATTAAGAACCAACCCTTCTTCATGATCTCTATCGTGCTTGAAGCTATCTTTATCTTCCCTAATTCATGCTTTCACATGACAGTTAAGAATACCTTTTCACTAAGTTCACACACATAAAAATGGGGATCAACGACCACCACCACCTACAGACCCTCTTAATGAAAATTTCTCTTATTCTAAATTTTAAGTTGCCTTTTAAGTGCTAGCTTAGGCTGTGAATACAAATGTTTAGGAAACCAGCCAACAACCATCCAACTATAGTAGAATGGTAATTTAGATACATCTAAAATTTGGGACTTTATGAGGATGAACCCACCTGAATTCTTTGGGTCAAAGGTGGACGAGGATCCTTAATTATTCATTGATGAGGAAAAAAGATTACATAAATTATGCATGTCACTGTAGAGTAAAGTGTGGAACTGACATCTTACCAATTGAAGGTTGTTTCTTATGATTGGGTTACTATGTGAAAGATTGTTAGGGGTGAGAATATGACCCTTATGAGTTAGGATATGTTTCAAAATTCTTTCTTGGATAGGTTCTTTCCTCGTTAGATGAGGGAGGCCAAGGTAGAGGAGTTCATAAAATTGAGGTAGGGCTATATATTAGTGAAAGAATACTGCCTTAAGTTTACCCAGCTAGCTAAGTATGCCCCAGAGTTGTTGCCAGACTCTAGAGCCCGTATGAGTAAGTTGGTCACTGGAGTATTTGATTTGGAGGTCATGGAGTGTAGGATTTCCATGTTGATCGAAGATATGGATATTGCTCGGTTGATAACTCATGCTCAGCAGATTGAGGCAGAGAATTTAAAGGAGCGAGAGAGAAGGAGCAAGAGAGCTAGGACTGGATAGTTTGAGTTCAATCAGCAGTGATCAGAAGGGGGAAATCATTCTCAGTTTCCAGGCCACTCATCAGCACCTGCACTATCTTCAGTAAGTGCCTTTGCACCTAGAACCAAGCAAGAGAAGTGGGCCGCCAGAGCTCCAAATTTGAGATCTATGGTAGTGTAGCTATATGGCCTACATATCCAGCCTGTACAAAGTATGGTCGGACCCATTCAGGAGAGTACTTGATTGGTAAAAAGGGTTGCTATGGTTGTGGATAAATAGGCTATAGGATCAAGGAATGTCTTATTATAAGAAAGAAAGTAGAGATATTAGTCCTCGGACTCAGTCTACAAATTTAGTATCTTATCCTAGTCTCCTAGATCCTCCGTAGAGTGTATAATCTAGTACCGTTAGCGGTCAGCTTCAGAACTAATTTTATGCCGTACCATATCATTATGGAAAAGAGATCTCCCCAGATGTTATCACTAGTATGATTCGTTCCTTTCACCATGATGGGTGATTAAACTTTTCTTTTATGACCCCGCTTATTGCTGTAAATTTTGGGGTAAGCCCTAAAAATATTTCTGAACCCTTCTTAGTCTCTATCCCAGTTGGTGAGTAAGTTATTTCTAGATGAGTTTTTAGGAAGTTCCCTATTACCGTCCTTCATAGGGTAACTTTAACAGATTTAATAGAGTTAGAGATGATAGATTTTGATGTTATTTCGAGAATGGAATAGCTCCATTCATGTTATGAATCAGTCAATTGTCTCACCCACGTGGTAAAATTTTAGTTTCCTAATGAGTCAGTCCTTGAGTGGGAAGGTAGTTCGGTATCTCTCAAAGGTTACTTTATCTCTTTTCTTAAAGCTAGAAAGTTAATATAAAAAAGATGTATATACCACCTAGTTTGAGTTAAAGACACTAAGTCTGAAGCCCCAACCACTCAGTCAGTCCGAGTAGTCAATGAATTTTCATAGGTCTTCCCAGAGGATCTACTAGGGGTACTTCCCGACAAAGAAATAGAGTTTGGTATTGATTTTTTTCCTAATACCCAGCCTATATCTATTCCTCCATATCACATAGCTCCGACCAAACTTAAGGAATTGAAAAAGCAGCTCAAAGACCTCTTAGATAAAGGTTTCATTAGACCCAGTGTTTTCTCGTTGGGTTCTCTAGTTCTACTTATGCTCAAGAAGGATGGCACTCTTAGAATGCGCATAAACTACAAAAATTTTTAAAAGGTCACCACTAAGAATAAGTACCCCATTCCTAGAATTGATAATTTGATCAACTTCAGGACGCTCGATGGTTTTCAAAGATTGATCTCAGGTAGTGGTATCACCAATTAAAGGCCAGGGAGCACGACACTCCAAAGAAGGCTTTCAGAACCCAGTATGGTCATTTTGAGTTAATAGTTATGTCATTTGGACTAACAAATTCTCCTATAACCTTTATGGTTTTGATGACCAGGATTTTCAAGAAGTACTTGGACTTGTTCGTCATTATGTTCATAGATGATATACTTGTATATTCTCGAAGTTAGGAGAAGAATGCAAAATATTTGAGGAAAGTGTTGCAGATCCTTAAGGACCATTAACTCTATGCAAAGTTTAGTAAGTGTGAATTTTGGTTGGAGTTTGTTACATTTTTGGGGCATGTTATTTTGTGAGCTAGTATTTATATAGACCCTTAGAAGACTAGTGCAATAAAGCACTAGCCTAGGCCCATTACTCCATCCTATATTCAGAGCTTTCTGGGTTTAGGTAGTTATTATATGAGGTTTTTTGAAGGGTTTTCTTTGATAGATACACCATTGACTAAGTTGATACAAAATAAGGTGAAGTTAATATGGCCAGATAGATATGAGAAGAGTTTCCAATAATTGAAGGATAGGCTGACTTTGGCTCCAATTTTAGATTTTCCAAAACGGTTGGATGGTTTTGTGGTGTATTGCGATGCTTCTAGAGTTGGGTTAGGTTGTGTTTTGATGCAAAATGGTAAAGTAATAGCTTATGACTCCAGATAGCTTAAGGACCACAAAAAGAACTACCCAACCCCCGATTTAGAGTTAGTTGTTCTGGTGTTTGCCTAGAAGATTTATAGGCACTATTTATATGGTATGCATGTTGACATTTTCATTGATCATAAGAGTCTTCAGTATGTATTTTTGCAAAAAGAGTGGAATCTTTGTCAGAAAAAGTGGTTGGAGTTGTTGAAAGATTATGACATGAATGTGCTTTAACACTAGGTAAAGAAAATATGGTGGCTGACACGTTGAGCAAGTTGTCTATGGGTAGTATGGCTCATATAAAAAAGGAAGAATGAGAGTTGGCCAAAGAAGTGTATAGGATATCCTATTTGGGAGTATGTTTTCTTGATATGGATAATGGGGGAGTAGTGGTCTAAAATGGTTCAGAAGCATCCTTAGTGGTGGAAGTGAAGGAGAAGCAGTGTGGTGATCCTATACTTAGCCAGATATTAGAAGCGGTCCATAAAAAAGGTTGAGATTTTATACCGAGGGGGATAGTGTACTTCTCTATTGAGGTCGACTTTGTGTTCCCAATGTGGATAGGTTGAGGGAAAGAATATTAGCTGATGATCATAGTTCAAAGTATTCGATTCACCCAGGTGCTACTGAGATGTACCGTGACTTACGGGAAATCTATTGGTGGAATGGCATTAAGAGAGACGTAGAAGAGATTGTAGCCAAGTGTCCTAATTACCAGAAGGTTAAGGTTGAGCACCAGAGTCTTGGTGGTATGCTTTAGGAGATTAGTATTCCTACTTGGAAGTGGGAAGTAGTGAATATGTATTTCATCACAGGGTTACTGCATACCTGGCGTCAACATGATTTAATCTGGGTCATAGACTATCGAATGACCAAATCAGCGTATTTCTTACCTGTTAGGACTTCAGATACAGTAGAAGATTATGCAAAGATGCACATTCATGAGTTGGTAAGGCTTCATGGGATACCCTTGTCCATTGTTTCAGATAGAGGCACACAAAAAGGTTTTGGTATGAAAGTGTAACTTAGTACAGACTTCCATCCGCAGACAGATGGTCAAACTGAACGTACTATTTAGACATTAGAAGATATGTTAAGGGCATGTGTGCTGGACTTTAAAGAAAATTGAGATGATCATTTACCTTTTATTGAGTTTTTCTATAATAATAGTTATCATGCTAGTATTCAGATGGCTCCATTTGAAGCAATGTACGGGCATAGATGCAGGTCACCTATAGGTTGGTTAGAGGTTAGTAAAGAGTCCTTGATTGGGCCATACTCTGTTCTTGAATCTATTGAAAAAGTCTAGTTGATTCGTGAAAGGTTGAAAACTGCTCAAAGTTGTCAAAATTTTTATAGAGATGTGAGAATGAGAGAAATCAAGTTTAAAGTGGGTAAATGGGTGTTCTTGAAGGTATCGCCCATGAAAGGCATAATGAGATTTGGGAAGAAGGTAAATCTTAGTCCCAGTTTATTGGTCTTTATGAGATAGTAAAGCGTGTTGGAGAAGTTTCTTACAGGTTATACATTCTGCTTGAACTGGCTGTCGTCCAACCAGTTTTCTATGTTTTGATGCTAAAGAAGTGCATTGGGGACCCATCCTTAGTAATCCCCATATAAAGTATTGGAGTCAAGGATAACTTGTCCTATGAGGAAATACCAGTTGAAATTCTTGATAGGCAAGTTCAAAAGCTAAGGATTAAGGACTAAGGAAATATCAGTGAAAGTTCTTTGGAGGAACCAGTCGATTAAGGGATCTACTTGGGAAGTGGAGACTGATATGATGACCTATTACCTTTACCTCTTCTCTTAAAATTCAGTCTCTACTTGAGGTAATTAGTTTCTCCCTTTATCAAATCCTTTCTCTATTGGACCATCTAGTTGTTTTTCATATCATATCATGCGTTCTTGAGTTGTTTGTGTACCTCTATCAGTTATAGGTTTACTTATCAACTCAGTGTGGAGATTTCAGCTTTCCCTGACTCCTTATTCTAGTTAGTTCTTATTTAAAGATGAATGATTCCAAGGGGTAGATATTGTAATACACCATATTTTAAGCTCTATACCCTCCAAGAGATAGATAATAGAGTTAGCCTTCCAATGCCACCAGTCTCGCCCTCATCAGAGGTCGAGGTAAAAAGTTATGGGCAAATTAGTGAAGTGCTATCAAATCTATCCAGTGATAAAAACTATGATAACAACTTGTTATCGAACATAACTAGTCATTAGAGAAAGTCGTTATCACGGTAGTGAAGAAACCAAATTTTGGTCCATTGACAATGATTCAAGGGTACGACTCATTGTATGGCATAATGACTCGTTATGAAGGACTCTTTGTCACAATATAGGGTTGAGCCCGGACCATGAAACTTCTTCACAACTTTTTGTCAGTGGTCACGAGTTGTTATGGAAACCCATTGTCATAACAGTGAAGGAGCCAGTCCTAGACCCTCAGGTCACAATTTCAGGCTAGGACTCATGGTCAGATGTAATGAGTCGTAGCCTGAGTCGTTATGACTGATACCAGAAAATTCTTGCATGTTTTAATTAAGAGATTTTCGGCCTTTCTTCTCTATAAACTCCCTATCCACGACTTCAATCATCAAATAGGTATTATCTGCCCCTTTCTTAGTCAGTTATCAAACTATTCTTCTCTTTACTCCCAAGAAATAAAGAGGTAGGGTTTTTTCAAAGAATTTACCTCCCAAGGCTCAAAATTCAAGATTCCTCCAAGAAGTCAAGAAATTCAGGTGTGTGGGGTTTGAATGAGGATACTCTTTCATCCTTGTGCCCAAAAGTTTGGTTTTTATCAGATTTTGAAGAAAGTGATTCACTAGGGTTGATTCTTATTTTCCTATGCTTTGAGATATTGATGCTTACTCAATAATATAATATAATTTTACATATGATTTCATGTTTACTTATGTTTTGAATCCATGAAAGTGATCTTGAGTTTTGAGTTTGATATTTACCATGCGATTATGAATGATTTCAAGTTTAAGTATAAGTTATTGAGCTACAAAAAAATTTAAACTTATAAAATCAAATTACAAGTATTACGACATGATTAGAGTTCAGTTTTTATCTGATGATCTCAGATAAAACATGAAATCCATAATTTTTCCTCATGAATATGGTTTAAGTAAGAGAAGCATAGTTGGTTTTCAGTTTACAAACTCATATGCTATTTTAAGGTGGATTTCATAACTATGAGCATATAAGTATATGTTTTGAGAGTAGTATTTAGCACTGAGAAGGGAATATTGGTTTAGTGAATCCTATTTCTTAGAAACTACGTACCCCCATAGGTTTAAGGGACCTCGCCAGAGAGTCTCTCCTTGGGCCACTTGGGCTAAGTATTGTGATCACTTTAAGTTAAAGTTCTATTCCGATGGAAAGGGTAGAACAACTCTCCTCAACTTGGTAAGATGTTGGGCTTCATAATAGCGCAGACGATTTATGTCGGTTAGAAGAATCTCCAACAAAGAAAGATAAGAGTAAAGATTTTAGAAACTAAGTGTAATGACTCACTAATCTTACTAGATTATTCTTTATTATTCATCTTTTATGGTATTTTAGCTTTCACTTTTAATCATAACCAAGATGAGTCTATCTACACGTAGCATGCATGTTTTTTTGAGATTTCATGTTTATCCAGTTTTAGCTTTGCATTCACCCTCATATACTCAATGCATTCCAGAAGTACTGGCCCACATATATGTATATGTGTTATATTATTTAATAATGTAGGTTCTGGTGTTCTTCCCTAGCAGCACGATTGACTTTGTCCATTATTTCCTACATCCCAACAGTTGGTGAGTCCTTATAATTCGAGGTCTAAGTTTATGATGTTTTCAGATGTTTAGTACTCTTATCCAAGTTAATTAGTCTTCAGTACGGATTAGTTTGGGTCTTTCCCAGTGACTCTTTAGTCATCATAGGGGAGGCTTGTCAAGACTAGTTGAGTGGTGTCCCAGATCGCACATAACACACTCTCTTACTACTCAATAAAAATTTTGGTGAGTCCTCGTCATTCGAGGACTAGTGATTAGTTATTTATTTTTAGTCTACTTTTATTTTAGTTAGTTAGAGTTAGTTGGTGGTTTGTCCCAACAACTCATTAAAATTTAGAGGCTTTCAGACAGATGTCTAAATTTTCAGTATGTTGGTTTGTCAGACAACTCTATTTCTTATTTTGGCTGATATTCTATATTTTATTTTTATTATTTCCATCGGTTATTTTAGTTTAGCTCCACCTATTATTTCATTACTTTTCAGTATTCTTAGTGTTATGCTAGGCCATGGGTTAGCTTGGGGTCACTAATGACTCTAAGCACCGTATTGCGACTAGGGGAAGTCTCGGATCGTGACAAACTTTGTATTAAAGCAGTAGGTTTAAAGTATCTTAGGGTGTCTGAAATCCACATTAAGTAGAGTCTTGTTCATAAGTTTGAAGTGCACCACACTTATGAGCGAGAGGCTACGAAATATTTTAACAAGATATTACTTCTTTCATGATTCATGTCCTGTGATAAATTGTGAACTCTATTAAACTTCTTCTTCTAACTCGTCCTCTATCCATTTATAGATAGTGCCTCTTAAGAGAATTAACTGAAAGAGGAATGGGAATCAGCCAACACCACCACCAATTTTAAAAGACCCATTGAATGGGCATGTCTCTCATGCTGAGTTCAGGGCTGCTTTCATAGAATTAGCCCAATCTATAATTGCTCATAATAAGCATAATTTTATTGCCCCAGCCAACCCTATAGCGAATATGACATCAACTAGAATCTAAGACTTCACTCGGATGAATCCTCCAGTGTTCTTTGGGTCCAAGCTAAGAAGGATCCACAGGAGTTCTTGAATAGTATTCAGAAGGTCACTAAGATTACTGACTTGGCTGCTTACCAATTGCAAGGATTGGATCACACTGGGTTCAAGTAGTGGATAAAAGATAGAGCTACAAATGTAGGGTCAGCCGAGTAGGATGAGTTTGCTACTATTTTGTTTGACAGGTTCTTCCCACTTGAGTTAAGAGAAGTCAAGGTCCAGTCCATAAATCTGAAGTAGGGCAGTATGAGTGTGAAGGAGTATTTACTCATGTTCGTATGCTCCAACTATAGTTGCTGACTCTATGACCCGAATGAGCAAGTTTATGTCAGTTATTTCAAGGATATGGCCTAGGAGTGTAGAACAACTATGTTGGTTAAGGAGATGGATGTATCCAAATTGATGGTCCATAATTAATAGATTGGGGAGGGAAATATCAAAGAGAATAAAAGGGAGAATAAGAGGGCCAAACTAATAGCTTTAATTTCTCTAAACAGAGGTTAGATGGTGGAAATTGCTCTCAATTTTGCCAGAAATCTTTCGGTCCATCCCTATCTTTTGCTAGTGCTCCAATTCCCAAGTTTAGGCCGGATACTCGTTATAGAGTTACAAGAGCTAAGTCTTAGGGTCGTGTTAATAGTGCTTGCACTAACCCAGTTTGCAAGAAGTATGGTAGGAACCACAAGGGTAAGTGTTTGAATGGTAGTGATGCTTTTTTGGGGCGTGTCAAGTTAGTCCACAAAGTGAGTGATTTCCCAGTGACTACGCAGAGGGGTAAGGATGTTCATCAGCAGTGTTAGTATAACTCTTCAGTAGTTCTAGCAAGACGCCCGACTCAACAGGGAGCCACTTCTAGTGCATCTGGTAGACAGTGTCAAGGTAGGCTCTATTCCCTTCAGACTCGATAGTATTAGGGGGGTTCTCCTGATGTGGTTACTGGTATGTTGAAAGTTTTTGATATTCATGTTCATGCATTGTTAGATCCTGGATCCACACTTTTCTTTGTGACTTCTATATAGCAGTAGATGTTGGTGTCAGCCCTGAAATCCTCATAGAACCCTTCTCATTTTCTACTATAGTAGGTAGTTCAATCATATCCAGATGGTATACAGAAATTGCCCAGTCATACTATTTCAGAAAGTCACCTCAACTGACCTAGTAGAGTTAGAGCAGACCAATTTTGATATTATTCTTGGCATGGATTAGCTCCACTTTTGTTATGCCTCAATTGATTGTATAACCAGAGTAGTGCAGTTTCAGTGTCTAGATAATTCAGTCCTAAAGTGGAAGGGTAATACCTTAGTGGCTATTGATTGATTTGTCTCTTTTCTTAAAGCAAGAAAAAAAATTTCTAAAGGGTGCATCTATCATCTTGTTCGATCAAGGAATCAAGGTATGAAATCCTAAGGCTTAAGTCAGTTCCGGTAGTAAATGAATTTCCATAAGTATACCTTGAAGATTTTTTCAGAGTTCCTCTTGAGCGGAAAATTGATTTTGGAATAGATCTTCTTCCAAATACCCATCCTATTTCAATTCCACCTTATAGAATTCCACCATCAGATCTCAAGGAATTGAAAGATCATTTAGACAAGGGTTTTATCAGGCCTAGTGTCACTCTAAGGGGTGCTCCAGTTCTCTTTTTGTGTGTAAGAAAGATGGTATTCTCAAAATGTCCATCGACTATCATCAGTTGAACAAAGTCACAATGAAGAATAAGTATCCCATCCATAGGATTGATGACTTGTTCAACCAATTTCAGGGTGCTAATTATTTTTCTAAGATAGTCCTCAGATCAAGCTATCATAAACTCAGAGTTACATGATGGGACGTTCTGAAAATAACCTTCAAAACTCCGTATGGTCACTTTGATTTGTAGTTATGTCTTTGGATTAACGAACTCTCCTACATATTTTATGGACTTGATGAATAGGGTGTTCAAGAATTACTTGGACATATTCGTTATAGGCTTCATAGATGACATCCTGGTGTATTCTTGGAGTGAGGATGAACATCCAGACCATTTGAGAATTATCTTGCAGTCTCTTAAAAATCATCAGTTATTCGCTGATGAATTTTGATTGAAATCAGTAGCATTTCTTAGTCATATTATTTTCGGTGAAGGCATGTAAGTTGATCCTAAAAAACCAAATAAGTAAGGAACTGGCCTAGAACCATATCTCCATCATATATTAGGAGTTTCTCAGATTTAATCAGTTACTACAAACGGTTTATTGAAGGATTTTCCTCTATTCCTTCTCCAATGTCCAGAATGACTTAAAAAAAGTCAAATTACAGTGGTCAGATTCTTGCAAGAAGAGTTTTTTGGGTTTAAAGACTCGACTCACCTCCGCTCCAATTTTGACTCTATCAGAGGGTTCAGATGGTTTTGCGGTATATTGTGATGCTTCTAGAGTTGGTCTTGGTTATCTGTTGATTCAGTGAGGCAAGGTTATAGCGTATGTCTCTAGACAACTCAAACCTCACAAGAAGAACTACCTAACTCATGATCTTGAGTTGGCAACAATTGTCTTTGCCTTAAAGATTTAGAGGCATTATATTTATGGGGTTTATGTCGATGTGTTCACTAATCACAAGAGTCTTTAGTATATGTTCAGCCAAAAAGATCTAAATCTTCATCAGAGAAGGTGGCTAGAGTTGTTGAAAGACTATGATATGAGTGTTTTGTACCATTCAGGTAAGACCAATGTTATGGCCAACATCCTTAGAAGATTATCTATGGGGAGTGTTGCTCACGTTGAGGATGAAAAGAAAGAGTTAGTTCTTGAGATTCATCAGCTTTCTAGGTTGGGAGTTTAGTTGGTTGAATCAATCGAAGGTAGTGTATGGGTTCAAAATCTTCATTGGTTGCCGAGGTATAGGAAAAACGTGATAATGATCCTATTTTGCTTAAGTTGAAAGAGAAACTTCAGAATTAGAAGGTTGAGGTTTTATCCCAAAGGGGGATGGTGTTATTCGCTGTCAGGGCAGATTATGTGTTTTGGACGTAGATGACTTAAGGCAGAGGATGTTACGAAATCTCACAATTCTCGATGTTTTATTCACCAAGAGACACTAATATGTACCATGTTTTATGGGAAATCTATTAGAGGAATGGCATGAAAAAGCATATTGCGGAATTCGTGGATAAGTGTCCAAATTATGAGCAGGTTAAGGTTGAGCACTAGAGGCCTAGTGGTATGCTTCAGGAATTTAGTATTCTTACTTGGAAGTGAGAAGTGGTGAATATAGACTTCATTGTAGGGTTGTCTCGTACTCGTTGACAACATGATTCTATTTGGGTTATGGTGGATCAAATGACTAAGTCAGCTCATTTTTTGCCATTTAACACTTCATATTCAGCCAAATATTATGCTAAACTCTATCTTACAGAGTTGGTGAAATTGTATGGAGTCCCTTTGACCATTATTTCAGATAGAGGTACCCAATTTACCTCTTAATTTTGGAAGACTTTTCAGAAAGGTCTTAGTACCCAAGTTCACCTTACTACAACTTTTCACCCGCAGATAGATGGTCAGATAGAGAGGAGCATTCAAATCTTAGAGGATATGCATGTGAGATTGATTTCAAGGGTAGTTGGGATGATCACATGCCTTTGATTGAGTTTTCTTATAATAATAACTATCACTCCAGTATTCAAATGACCCCATTTGAGGCTCTTTTTAGTAGGAGGTGAAGATATCCTATTAGTTGATTTGAGGTAGGTGAAGCTATTTGGATAGGGCCAAAATCAAGGCATAAGGCAATAAAAAAAGATCAACTGATTAGAGAAAATCTGAAAACTGCCCAAAGTCGTTAGAAATCTTATGCAAATGTGAGGAGAAGAGGGTTGAGTTTGATATTGGCGATTTTATCTACTTGAAGGTTTCACCCATGAAAGGGGTGAAGAGATTTGGTAAGAAAGGAAATCTCAATACCTATTATGTTGGTCCATATAATATTTAGAGTTGATATAGTAAGGTTGCCTATGAGTTGGAATTGTATGTAGGTTTAGAATCAGTGCATCCAGTCTTGCATGTTTCCTTGTTGAAGAAATGAATTGGTGGCCTATCATCAGTTGTTCCTTTAGAGAGTGTGGGCGTGAAAGATATCCTCTCCTATGAAGAGATCCTTGTTATGATCCTTGATTGTCAGATTCGTAGGTTGAGGAATAAATAGGTCACCTTAGGAAAGGTTCTATGGAGAAATCAGTCAGTTGAGGAAGCTACTTGGGTAGCAAAGGCATATATGATGAGAAAGTACCCTCATCTTTTCTCTTAGTTCCCTTAATTAATTGATTCTTTCATTTCTATCTCAGGCCATCCAGCTATTTTCATGTCATAGCATATATTCATGAGTTTAGCTCTGTCTATGCATCAGTCATAGATTCAGATATCAACTCATGGTTTAGCTCATAAGTGTTTAGTGAAAATTTTTAGCTTTTCTCCTAGTACTTAGGCTTAGTCAGTTTCATTCGAGGACGAATGACCCCAAAAGGGAGATATTATAATACCCTAAGTTTTTAAGCTCTAGACCCACCAAAAGATAGAGCATTTAATTAGATTTCCAACGCCAACAATCTCTCCTTAATTTGATATTGTAGTTAAAAGTTATGGCATATTGATTGAGGAACTATCAAACTGCCAGTAACAACGACTCGTTCTCAGACATAATGAGTTATAGTAAAGACTCATTGTCAAGGCAGTGAGGGACCAAAGACTTCAGCCCAGTGATGATGAGTCCAGCATATGACTCCTTATCATTCTAACTGAGTCATTAGTTGGACCCGTCATAACAATATTAAGAAACCAAAGAACCAAGTCCCTGAAAACGACTCCTCATAATGACTCATGACAAGACCTAACGAGTCATTGGTGACCAGACCTAATGAGTCATTACCTAAACTGCGATGACTCTTTCCAGAACTCTTGAATGTTTTAAGAAGGGATTTTTGGTCCTTTCCCATTCTTTTAACTCCTAACCCACTTTGTTTAGGCTTCCCTAAGGGTGGAATATAAGCCTATTTTCCCCAAAATCCCCATTAAGTCACAAAATCAATTGAAACCAAGAAAAATGAGCGATTATTCTTCTTCAAAGCCAAGTTAGGGTTCCTCAATCTCAAGTTCAAATTCCAAGGATTTCTCCAAGGCTTCCATCTCCAAGTATGTAGAATTTTATCAATGGATTCCTTCTACCTATTGATTCCCAAAGACTTCTCAAATTCTCAAGTTCATTCCCCTTTAAATTTTGGGTTCCAAGTCAAATATGAGTTTTTTTTTAATTTACTCAGTTTATTATTGTAACTAAACCATGAATATATGTTTTCTCATAGGTTTAACATCTTTCCATACTCAGAAACGTGAATTTCCCTTTTTATTGCAAAATCATTGAGTTTTGGCTTGAATTATAAAATTCCCTATTATGATCATCTTTTAATATTATCACGTTCAGTTGCATTAGTCAGAGCTAGTGGTTTATGAGCACCCGATACCTAGAGATTCATGCATATATTAGTTTACATGTCTTTGAGCACTTTTGATTATCCATTGTTGTTATTTTCAGAATATAATTAAAATGAGCAATTCAATTTTCAGTGTCATTCAGTTAAGTAGTACTTAGCACCGAGTGAACGAAAGGATGAAGTCTCACCCATCAGTTAGGACTGAGACCTTTAGTAGAAGTCCTTAAGTTCCTGAACTACGGCGCCACCATAGGTTATAAGGGGTCACCCGCTAGTTGAGGACTGACACCCTAGTTCTTCAGGACATCAGTTTAGTGGATCCATGCCATCTAGTGTTCGTACCATTGGCAAGGTACTGAACACCTATCCAACTGAGGTTACAGGCTGGAATCCGATTTACTCAGGTTGGGATATTCCAGTTATTATTAGCTCTTGCAGTCCTCAGTTCATGTTTTAGGTTATGTTTCAGTTTAAATTTGCATGACCATGTATTCACCTATTCATCTTTTATTCAGTACATGTTTGTACCTTGTCTTGCATTCAGTTTACATGTTCATGCATTCATGCTCAGATTACACTAGTTAGTTTCCCATCTCACATACTCAGTATATTCAAAGTACTGACCTCATACTTTTATGCGCTATATTGTCTCATAATATAAGTTCGGACGCTTAGTACCCGAATCACACTTAGCATATTCCCGTACCACTCAGCCACAATATTGGTGAGTCTTCATCATTCGAGGACTAGTTATCAATTATTTATTTTTTAGTCTACTTTTATTTTAGTTAGTTGGATTTAGTTGGGGGCTTGTCCAAATAGCTCATTAAGATTTAGAGGCTTTCAGACAGATGTCTAGATTTTCAGCATGTTGGTTTGTCAGACAATTCTATTTTCAGTTTTGGTTGATATTCAATATTTCCTTATAATTATTTCCATTAGTTATTTCAGTTTAGCTTATGCCCAGTATTTTATTAATTTTCAGTATTCTTAATATTATGCCAGACCATGGGGTAGCTTAGGATCACTTGTGACTCTATGCATCGTGTTGTGACTAGGGGGCGGTCTCGGGTCATGATAGTTAAACACCTCTTCACATTTAACATATACATGGATGATGATATAAATATGGAAATCACTATCAGCTTTCCTACAATTTTCATTTGAGGCACTCGAGGCTTGTTAAGAGATTGGAGTTGTGCAAAATAAGTTTGACAGATTCTTTGCTGAATGAAATAGGCATACTTGTTCATTTGAGGTTCTTACATATTCGAATGAGTGCAATCTAGCATTTTCAAACCTCTTGAATCTAGAGACTCTGGTGGTGGATGACCAGGGATCAAACGCGGTACTATCACCTAGTATTTGGAGTCTTGCAAAGCTACAAAATGTGAGCATCTTTACTTGTTCTGCCTTTGATTTGTACATTGACGAACCAACATTGTTACAATAGGACTTAAAGTTGGAGAATTTGAGAATATTAGCTTTATTCAATATTTCCTATTCAAATGAGGATATTTTCAAAAGGTTTCTCAATCTTCAAAGCCTTAAATTCAGCGTTAAAGAACCATGGAATTTTTCATCAAAGTAGATTTCTTTTCTAAGGTTGGATGTCCTTAATGAACTTGAAGGTTGGATGTTTGTTCAGTAGGCATGCACCTGAGCATTAGTTTTACGATTTTCACTTCTCCTCGAGCATGAACAAACTGGTTGACTAGCTTTAATCTGACATCCAATTCACTGTCAAGAATTGGGAGTATACCAAACCTTCAAGACTTACGACTTTGAAGTGCAATTATCCAGGGGAAAAAATGGAATGTGGAAGAAGTTTGCGTTGAGAATATCAAAATGCTAACATTATATGGTGTGTCTTTATCTGAATAACGGGAGAAGACAAACTTGCGGTTAGGTAGTACTGAGTTCTTGTGTGAAGTGGGCAAATCCTTGTGAGCATATATGAATTTATTAACTTATTTCATACATTAAGTTCCTTTTCAGTATATACTTTTCCATTTACTTTAACTTGTATAATCCTCTTTGCAGAGCGCCTATAAAGGTTAGCATACAATTTACTTTGCCCAGCACATCAACTTGTTGAGGCTTCAAATGATGAACCGATCCTCAGACCTTTACATCTTTTCTTCCATTTTTTTTATCCATTGTGGTTAGGCACTGTTTTTTCATTGAACTTCTGTTTGATTTCCTGCTTTCTTTTTTTGCGAGTAGAGGTACTTATAGACAACGGGAGTTTTCCTTAAAAAAAGTATTATTTATGTTCCAAGCGTATTCTATTTGGATAAATGCAAGGATTTGATTATATGAATTTAGAATTCATTGGATAAAACTCCTCCATTCAAACAATCTTAGATATAAACAATAGCAAGTTCTTGAATCCCTACTCTAGTATGAGGCAAATACTATTTTCAAGAAAATCATGAATCTGCTTGCTGCTTCAAAAGTATATTCCTAATTTAATGATATACATGGTCTAACTTCAAGTAACAAAGACATTTAGTGCGGTCACTTTCTTGGAAACAACAAAATAGGCACCGTCTCGTTGATATTGTTGTGCATATTCAGTTAGATGGATGGGAGAACAACAATGACTAATCCTAGAGCAGACATTTTGTATTTGAGTAGAAAGAAAATTCATTTCAGCAACATCGAGAAGTAAGAGGATGATGATTATCAAAAGAAATCTACAAACTGAGAAACAAGGTGCTCTCTGTAAAACCTTTCAAGAACGATAATACAAGATGTTTTGGCACTGACTTTGGAATATTGTGATCAAACAGTTCATTGTAATCATTCTAATTCAACTCTTAGCTATTGAGGCACCAATTACTGTCATTTCATATAGTATCTTTCTAAATGGAAATGCCCCAAATCAAGTAATTAGAGTCATTAAACTTGAAACAAACATTAGTTAACTTAGGAAATGCTTCATCGGCTGTTTTCACAAGTCATAACCAAGACATTTAAAACAGTACAATCATGTATTTTAGCACAAGATCTTTAATACAGATCAAACGGATGAACTCAAAGTCATCTCTTAATAACAGATAGGACTACTTTTCTTGCAAATACAAGTACAGAAAAGCAGATTAAGCATACAATTTTGGGTATCTGCAAGAATCATTATAGTCTAGAATCCAGATGTTACAATTATAATTTTGGATATTTTGGTCCCGATTCTTTACAGAATTTTCACAATACATTATCCTGAGAAAGTAATTCAAATAGAAAACTTGAAAATATCTCAAGCAAATTGGTGGCGGCCCCAAACACAAATGAATCAGTTCTTTCTATTATATAGTTCTTTAAGGCTATGATATAGTATCATTACTTGGTCCTAATTCTTGAATCACGAACCTTGAAAAGTAGTTTGAACATAAACATTGAAGACCATGGATCCCAATACAACCCAATTTCATCACCAACACCCAATCCACAATCTTTGAACAATCGACGACATTGAAGAAAATAGTCATAATCCCATATCTTCCCAAATCTAAAACTTCAACGACCATCATACTTCTTGAGGTTATTCTCCTCAGTTACATCCCACAAGACAAAATTACACCAGTTTCCATCCACCAAATTTTTGCCATCAGGCAACTTCCAATATCGAATAATGTGCTCAAATGCAACCAAAAATGGAATCTGAAGACATGTCAGAGTGAAGTCATAGTTATCAATCTTTTTCTTGAACTTCCATGGGTTTTCCAGATCAATTATTGGGACAGGGTATTTGTCCGTTATCTCTATTAGCTCTCGTCTTACCACCCATGGAATGTTTTTAGCTTCACAGGCTTCTTCTTCGTCTCTTGATGGATAGAACTTGCAAAAAAAATGTCTTCTTTATGACCGTTAAAGGGTTTTCTTGATCAGCCATTGATGATGAAACTGTCAATGGCTGAAGAATTCAACTGGAAATTTAGGAGAAAATTTTAGCGGGAAACACACAGAAAGAGAAATACTTCTTCAACTGTCAAAACTGATTTCTGAACTATAGGCGTAGTGTTTATTTATAGGTTGTTATATCAATGACACGTGATTACCATAATGCCCAACTACTTTATTTATTTATTTATTTATTTATTTATTTTGTTGATTTATATGTAAGTATTTTTTTTACTCAAAAAGTATCAAAATGAAATAGTGAATCCTATTTGAAATGTTTAAAATTAACAAGGTCTATTTGAGGTGTCTATGTGAAAGTTGGTGTGACTTTAAGGGCCTACTGATGAATTCTGTCTATTATGAAATCGGATCAAACTTTCAGAATATGCTCATCTATGCAATCCGTTAGTTGGGCTCAATATGCATGGTCTTGACCCAAAGTGGCCACTCATGCTACTCTTTCCTAAGGGCTCAAATATCTGATTTTAAAAAACATGGGTTAGAGATGTGTCATTCATTCAATGATCGATATCATCTAATTTGCCGGCACTTTATTTTAACTCATCTCAATTAAATTTGACTTGCCTTAATTTGAACTTGGGTCATGACGTTAGCATAAGTAAATCCAACTAATGGATGGTATCGATGGAACTTTTCTGAAAGGTTGACGACATGTTTGAGTTTTTCCCTTTTCTTTATGTCTAAAAGATTCATTAACTAATATCTAATCAAAAAATTATTTTCATCAAATATAATTGTATAATTTTTTATGGATCGGAGACTCGATTGAACCCTGTGCCTTTCCTTTTAGCCTACCTCTTCAAGATGTAATATGAAATAGAAATATGTTATTTTTTTTTTTATTTCCCAAGGTATCCCTACAGCCGGCAGTCGTGAGACTAATCCTCCGTTCCTTCGGTCAGCGCACTAAGCGATAGGAAACTGACCACAGAGTTTGCCAAATATGTTTTTAGTTGAATGGGGTAAGGGTAGGTACCAAGTACTTGCTATATAATATTTCATGTATTATTATTTATTTCATAGTGAATAAATTAAATTGAGCCCGATTAGTCTAGATGTGCACCATGTAGGACAACGGTGTGACGAAAAAAGTGTTCTATTAGGATATTTTTCATCCTGAACGCTCAAACTTGAAATTTATAGTTAAAATGGAGAGATATATCAATCATCTCACACAATATCACCGACCTTGATCTCAATTCTCAGCTTGGAGGAAAACAAGATAAATTAATTAAAAGATCAAATCAAATGAATAAATTTACCTGTGGTTACACGACTTAACTGATTAGGTGTTCAACAAAAAGAAACTAAAATTATTTGGTTTGAGCTTTGTGTAAATATACGGAGAGGGTAAATGTACATCTTAAAGTGAACATGTTTCACTACTAAAAAATGGGGAAGAAAAAGGGGACAAAAAAGCGGCAGACAACATCTGTCCAAAAAAGGGATAGACAGGGTCTCTTTGTTCGTTGCTTTTTTTTTTTAATGGATTTTTACATCAAAATTATTTACAAATAATTTATATTTTTTTTTATAAAAGTGACGAACAATGTTGTTATTAAAATAATCAAAAAACGACGAACAGGCCGTTTTAGTAATTTAAATTTTAGTAATAAATAAATAATTATTATATTTTAAAAATTTAATTATATATGTTTTTTGAAAAAGCGACAACTAGCTTGGTTTTTGTCCGCTGCTTTTTGGCTGAAAAAGGGTCAAACATCTATATCTATAATTTATAATATATTAAAAGTCTGAAGTCTCTTAGAAAAGTAATTTGAACTTTTAACCCTTCATTAGAAGACTCCGCTTTAGATAAAATCGTTTTTTTCCTTTTTTTATAATTAAATATAACAATTATTTTCTACAATTAAATTATCCAATTTTTTCCAAATTTGTAATAACCGTCCCTTTTTCATACAATTAAATATAGTAATTATTACCGTCTTTTCCAAGCCTAATTTTTTTTTTCCAAATTTAAAAATTTGTAACAACCATTTTCCATGGCAAATATTTGAAAAAGTTTTTTCTCAATTTCAAACAACCGTCTTTTTTCATGTTTTTTTTTTTTTCAAATTTAAATTTGATTTTTTCCAAATTTGATATAACAATTATTTTCTACAATTAAATTATCCATTTTTTTTTTCAAATTTGTAACAACTGTCTTTTTCCTTTTACATACAATTAAATATAGTAATTATTAATATATATATATATATATTAATTGTGTCACACAAATATATATAATTAGTCATCTTTGATTTTTTTTATTTTGTTTGATTTTGTATTTAAATACTTTAACCCAAAAAGATTATTCGGTATCATATGATTATCATCTCATTCTATTTTTATTTATGTGACACAAATATATATATATATATATATATATATATAATCTATAATCTATAATGTATAATCTATAATCTATATCTATAATCTATATCTATAATATATTAAAAGTGTGAAGTCCTTTAGAAAAGTGATTTAAAATTTTTTTCCTTCATTAAAAGATTCTACAATAGACAAAATCATCTTTTTCACTTACTTCCTCTAATTAATATTTAATTATTAAAAAGTTTAAGAATCCTAAAATAGTAGGTTTTCTATTTCCTTGTGTACATGAAAAAGAATCCTAACATATATTATAAAAAAAGAAAAAAATATTAATTAACTAGATTTTCTTTATATCAGTTAATATTACTGACGTTCTCTTTTATTTATTTACATTTAGTATCCCCTTTAGGTTAGGATTATTCTACTAAAACTCCCTTTAGGTTTAAGACTATATAATCTACCCAAACCGTCGTGGGTTACAATATGAAGAAAATAGGTTTAAGTTTCACTATTTGATGTCACTTTAGTTTTTTTAAAAATTCCTCATTAATTTTATTATTAGTTAGTTTGATCTGAAAAAGATCTCATATTTGCTTATGGATATCATATTCTTTAATATATGAAATTTTGATTATGTCCGTGAATGCAGAAAATTTATATTATAACGAGGTTGATGTGATTTACTATTGTAATTTCAGATGATCATACTTTATTTTAATGATGAGAAGACCAACATAATGAGGTGGAGTACATATCAATGTACTAAGAGACCTTTGCATTACAAAGGTACATTGTTATATGTGGATATGTTGATCATGTATTGTTTCAACTAAAAAAGGTAAAACATAACAAGATTTTGCTTAGTGGATACATACAACAATATAATGTTTAAAGATTTTGTGGCTGCTTGCGGCAAGTCTTTGGTGTTAATGACTCTCTGTTATAGCATATTTGTCATTGTAAGAGTCGTTCAAGTTACTTGAAGAGTAGTTTAACTAGATAGATCATGAGAGAGGTTATACAAGCTCCGCATAAAATAACTAGTTAGTTTTTTGTGAGTGTTTAACCATAAAAGTAAAAAAAATTCACTTAATTTAAAATTTTTCGAAGTTGGAGTTGGATTTAAAGTTGTATTTGACATAATTTTTTCCATAGACATTAAAAATTTAAATATATATTATTTAAAAAAAAATATAAAATATGATTTAAACATGCTAATCATATTTGCATATCATGCTAATGGTATAGTTGCATGTAAAGTTGTTTGTGTTAATATCCAATTGACATTAGAAGTCTTTCTTCTTAACTTGACAGGAAATATATATCAAGTTTCTAGGTCGAAAGAAGTAGAAAATTAGGGTCTATACTGGACCATAACAGGTGATATTCCTACTTGAATGCTAAGAAATTCTGGCATTAATTTCTTGAAACACTTCCTATTTAGATGCTAAGAAAATGGAGCATTATGTTATACGTACTAAATTTCAATTTTGATGTTGATCTTCAAAAGAAAATATTGGTAAATTCTTATAACCTCTCTACCCTCACAAGGTAGGAATAAGGTTGTGTACACACCATCTTCTACATGCTCCGCTTATGAAATTATACTAAATTTATTGTTGTTGTTCTTATTAGTTTGAGATACATAATCCTACCTTCAAAATCTACAATATATTTCACTTTATCATTTTGTTTACTTTGTTTATTCATATACTTGTCATTCATGTTTGTAATTATTAATCTTGACCCATTTTCTCCTTGAATGAAAGGTACAAAAAAATTGATAAAAGTACCATGTGAAATTTTCGGTATTTGCCAACACGATAAAGTAGGAAATAAGAAATTCGGCGGACATTTGGAACCTCTACCAGTGTGAGTTGCTAACTTCAATTTTCGATAGTGTTTGTTGACAAATAAGGTCTGTGCTTTTTGAACAAACGACACTCCACAATATATTGCGGGGCAAAATATTAAGAGGTAAGACCATTTTGTTTGTACTTTTAAGTGATGATAATTGATGTTTTATCAAAGAGAAGTTTGATAAAGTAAAGTAAAGTTTGATAAAGTACAACACGTGAACTCTCTTGTACTGTTGATAATGTTTTGCTACTACAAGTGTATAGATCCTTCATTTTACTTCTTTGGTTGTCATGTTGCTTTTCTGTGGTGAGTTTTTCTTGCCACATAGTATACATATTTTTAGAGTGCAATGGGGTTACTTCTAAGTGTATAATATGGAATACAGGTCCTTTACTTTTATTTTTGAATTTCACCTTTTTGCTGACTTGAATAAAGATAATTGTTGTAATTATAACTTTAATGCGTAGTTAAATTTATGCTATCAACCAAGTATTTTTGTTGGTCAATGGAGATAATTGTATGAAATGTATTACCAAGAATTAAAGGTAAGGTCTAGACAGTGATGGTTAGACCAGTTATGTTGTAATGATCAAAAGTTCGCACGTTCAAAGGATCAAAGAAGCAAAAACAAGAATATTATGATGAATGTGTGGGCATATTGAGAGAGAGAGGGTTAGGAATGAGGATATTCCAGAGAAGGTGAGAATGGTTGTTGTGATGGTCAAGGCTAGAGGCGAAATTGAGATGGTTTGGACAAATGAGAAGAAGATATTTAGATGCTCAAACTACTTACCAAACGTTGTATAAGTTATACATGTATAATCATCTAAAATGCCTTCATTTTGATAAAAATATAGAATCATGAGAATAAAAATAAGTCTCCTTTAAAAATAAAGTGCTTTTAGAATTAGGAAATAAGTATAATAATAAAATATTATTTAAAGTATTTAAACTGTGGTTGTCATTAATTCGGACCATCTCAACTTATAGAAAAAGACTAAATAGTATAAATTGCCACATCTAATTTTACTCTTAATTATTAGCGTGATGGTGATTTATCATGTTCCTCTTTAATTAACTACTCTTTTTATATTATATTTTTAATTTTTTTGTACTTAGTAAAATATCGTACACACAATAATATATTTTTTATATAAATTTATTTTTAATTAACACGTGATACACGTGCAACGCACATATACTAACCTAGTTTAATAATAAAAGCGATAGACGAAATCACCCTTTCTCGCTTTTGCTAAATTATAAAGACCCTGACGGATCCTTCTTTTTCCCATTTCTCTCTTTCTCGTTTTCTCTCTTCTCTCTTTCTCCTCTGCCTCTCCTTTCAGCCGCCCCTGCCTCCAGCTGCCATCCTCCTCCTCCTACCCCATCCTCCTTCCAGCCACCACCACCGTCATTCAAGGTTAGGAATCTTCGTCACAAAGAACAAATCAATGGACATGGTCGGTTTTTTGGATTTTTTTAAAAAATAAATTCATAAAAGCGATGGATAATAGAGTCCTTGTCCAGCACATTGTTCTTTATATTGAAGAATGAAGTAACGAGCAAGGTCGCTTTATTTGAAATTTTTTAAAGATTTCTTTTTTGACGTTTGCATCCCTGTCAATCATTTTTAAAGCGACGTTTTCCGTCACAAATGAAAAAATGGCGAGGCACTCTAGCACAAAAGTGACCGACTCGCTTTTTCCATCATTTTGATCCAAAAAGTGATGCAGTCTTATCGTTTTTTAGGTAGTTCTTAAAAGTGTTTTTCATTTTAATTTATGTGTTATTTTTATTTTTATACAAAAACTAATTAATTTTTTTTCATATATAATAACTCTTCAGTTCTAATATTTCACAAGCATTTTTAAGGCCACAAGATTTAGAGAACCTTTTGGTAAATTAGGCATAATTTTAATTTAAAATCATCACATTCAAAATTTGTCATTATTTTCTTAAACTTCATTCCTAATAAACTAAAACCCAATAAAATGAACCAAGTGAATAATCCTCTGAAAGTAAGGTAAGGTAGATAACTTGTTGCAATTTGAACTACATGAATGACATTTCACTCTTATTATATAGGGAAAAGTCATCGTTTACACTCTAAGCTATATTTGAAAAGTCGATTACACACTAAAACTATTATGACGATCTTTTACACACCTATTATACTTAAAAGTAAATTTATTTGCTCCCCAAAAGCTGATGTGGCAACAAAATTAAAAATAAAAAGGAAAAAATAGTGCGTGAAAGTGTAATTTTTTTTTTTTAGAAGGATTAAAAACAATCCATCTTCCATTGACATTCCTAAGCCATTTCTTCATTTTTTCTTCTTGACATTTTCGATCTCTTCTCTTCTTTTTTTTTTCTATTCAAAATCACTTTTTTTTTTTACTAACTAATCGATTACATAGTCTTCATCATTCTCCGTCTTGAGATTGAGCAAAATTTTTAACGGTAATAATATTTAGCGGTGGGTGATAAAATTGGTGATGATATATTATTTATTTTTGATAATTGACAATAGAACTGGTGCTGTTTTGATGTTAGATAATGAAATTTGTGGTTGGAATTGTATTTAAACCCGATAATGGTAACAAAGGTAGATTAAATGGGTTTCTTAATAGTGCAATGCGGGTAGATTAAATGGGTTTCTTAATGGTAGCAACGAAGGTGGGGGACGATTTTGATAATGAGATGACTTTCTTAATAGCACAATTAAATACTAACTGAAGAATTTTCAGTTCAAGAAAGTTTTCGATTGAAGTTTTGGACCAAAGGAAGGAAGAAGATGCAGAAATGGGTCTATTTTTTTTGGTAAACTCAGATGATGAATTTTATTGAATATATGGTGATTCTTTATAGTTTTTTCATGGTGGCAATGTTTATGTGATGATTGCGATAGTGAATTTAGTTGTGGGTAGTGAATCTATGGTGGCGGAGATATGAATTTGATGATAAAGACGGCGGCGATGACGGTGATTTGATGGAGTTTGGTGGTGTTGTAGTGAATAAGATGCAATTAAGTGACATGAATTTTTTTTTAATAAAATCTGACGGAAAATCTAATGTGGCAGTGACGAGGCAGTGGCGTGGCGCGAGTGTAAATCACTTCCCATCATGTGACTGATTGTAGGTGCACAAGGGTGAACATAAATTCACTTTTACATAGTTGAGGTGTGTATTAGGACACTTTAATAGTTTGAGTGTGCCTTTGACTTTTCGAATATAGTTTAGGGTGAAAACAGTGACTTTTTCCTATTATATACTCTCCATTTTATAATAAGTGCCATATTTAGTTGGCATATTCCATAAATAGGCATGTGAATTTGATTTAGATTGACAAATAAGCGCTTCAATTTTGAGAATGCACATTTAGACACCTCAACTTGGTTTCAATGGACAATTAAATATTGCCTCATAGACTTCTTATGCCAATGTGACACATAAATTTTGGAGGGATCAGATGACTATTTTGTAGCTAAAGTTCTCAATTGACACAATTAAGAAAAATTGTTGTGTCTAAATGTCTATACTCAAAATTAAAGAAGTGTTTAGTTGTCAACTAAGGCAAAATTAAAGTGTCTGTCTATCTATTAAGCCTTATTAATTTGAACATATCCCTAGCTCAAGAAAGCTACTCACTTCTAGAAAATATCCACTGTTTTTACTATCTTATCCTTCATCAAATGCCTTGAAAAAAACAACTCTTTAATGACTTCATGATTAAGTAAAACTTTATTTATTTAAATAAAAATTAAAAGAAAAAAATAAATATCATTTTAGTTTTGTGAACATCACTTAATTAGAAATAAAATGAGAAAAATGATGACAATGTTTATTATGGAGGACGTATAAATTAAATTGTTTAGCTAAATTGTTTTCTTATGGGATACCTTTTGTCTTCACCCTATTTATGCTACCCAAATTATTTTCGTATTCAATACAATCCCCCTAAGATAAATTAATGGTAAAAATTAGGTAGAATGACTGTTTTTTTGAGCCAGTATTCTAAATTTAACCGTTGTTTAAAATACGATTAAAATAACCACTTTTTAACGAGGAAATAAAAAAGACAAATACTCCTAGATAGAACAGTATCTTAGAATTGGAAAAAATTTCAAAATTTAGGACTTTCCCAACGTAGTGTGATGAAGTATTTCAAGTCTTGCAAAGCTATGACATGTGAGAATGAATGATTTTTCTAAATTAGAGAATTTGAAAATATTATATTAGCTCAACCATTTCTGTTTGAAAGACAAAGAGAATATTTTCTCCCAATCTTCGAAGCCTTGCATCGGCATTGAAGAACCAAGCGATTGTTCAGCAGAATAGATCTGTTTTCCAAGAATGGATGTCCTTAATGTACTTGAACGAGTTTCTGCATTTTTTCACTGCGCTTCATACTGTCAACTTGATTTCACTTCCCATCGTGCTTGAGAAACTTGGAGTTGATGAATTTTTATCTAACATCCGATTCTGTTGAAAGTGTAGTAGATAGCATTAGTATTAGGGGTGCATTTATATGTTGTACATTGACAGTTACTTGCATAGATGTGGTGCATAGTTAGTTAGAGATTAGTTGTGTTAAGACTTGTCAAGTTTTGATGATTGACAAGAGGTCATGGAACAAATAAGCTTAGCTAGTTTATGAAAAAATGCTTTAAAATAATTCAACTTGCAAGAAGACTTTGTGTGGATAAAGTCACACATGCAAAAATAAAAGAAGAGAAGTTTGTTACTTTAGATAAACATAAGGAGATTACCTTGTGCTGAGAATGAGAAATAGTGTTTGACTACAACACTCAAGAAGAGAGTCCAAAAAGCATGAAAATTCTTGTACAGTTAGAAGTCTGCTTGGTTGGAGTTACAAAATACCCAAGGTCTTCCAAAACAAAATCGATGCACTTATACTGAGAGGAAAAAGATAGAACGCGAACAAATAAGCAAGAATAATATTTAAGAGAGTTCTGCCTAGCTATCGAAGTGTAGCCTAATACAGTGAACCAGATTGAAGAACATGTTTCATCCTTGTGTTTAACAACCTTCTATTCTAGTTAATATGTATTAGGAAGTTTATTGAGTTGTAATTTTCATGATTTATTAGTGCCAGTATGTTATAATCTAGTTTAAGAGTTTAGTCTTCGAGTTGACTAATTCAAAGACTTGAAAACATAAACCTTGGGAGATTTGTGTGTTTTTAGGAATTAGAGTTAATTCCTAAGGTTGCTAGAGTTTTGATATCTGATTTTTAGGTGGAGAAACTCGAAGTAGGTTTCAACGGTCTGGGAAAATTGTTGACCATTAAGAATTAGAGTTTATAATTTCTTAGGTTACAAAGTTTGTAATTTTTTTTTGAGAGACTCATTGTGTTTAGTGAAATTGGAGTTAAATCTGTGCGGGTCGTAGTTTTTTACATTTTTTGTTAGCTGAGTTTTTTTCACATAAAACTATCATGTTCATTATTTACTATTTGTTGGAATACGTTAGGCAACCTAGTTCATCTGTAGGCAAAAATTGGACATAACTTACGTGAGTTATTAGGATGTGCAGAAATATCAATTGGTATCAGAGCAAGTTATTAACAAGTTTTCTTATTAAGGCTACCACCTTAAGATAAGATCAAAACGAATTCTGCACCTCCACTCAGACATAGTGAGGGACAAGATATCTACTAGCCTCCATTGTTCACTGGATAATACTACTCTAAGTGGAAAAAAAGGGTGAAAGTAGAAGACTTGAGATGACCCCTTAGTCTTACATCATAATCATAGTAGA
This sequence comes from Capsicum pubescens, assembly GCA_030864215.1. Lineage (NCBI taxonomy): Eukaryota > Viridiplantae > Streptophyta > Magnoliopsida > Solanales > Solanaceae > Capsicum > Capsicum pubescens. The sequence goes on from CM061542.1 coordinate 261,814,255, forward strand.
ATAAGAAATTTGTGGAAGCCAACCCATTAAATGAAAAGTTCAATAAACCGTCAGAATGAAATTCATAATTCAAAACCAAATCTGAAAACATTAACCCAATACCGTCTACAAAAACTCTATCCTTAAAGCTTCCACTAAGTCGGTACATGAACTCGACTATGCCGAAAGAAAATCAAAAGTACGAAAATGGTAAAATAACTGAAAAGTAACGATGCCTTTAGGATGATGAAGGGCTCACCACTTCTCACTAGTTGTCCAATAGAGGGAACGAACACCTTAATGCTGTACAAAATTACGATAAATAGCCTATGAACCTATATTATGAAATGATGTAGCATACGAAGACGGTCAGTACGGCGAGTACTGATATGCAACCCATGGAAAAGGATAGACAATTCTTTTACCAAAATCAGTCATAAAACATATTTATGTTCTCAATAATAGTAAGGTAAAGGATAAAACATGACAATTTAAAATTTAGTCCTGAACTATGTAGCTTTTCACCGACCTCCAGTAACCCATGAGCTATATGGGCCCAGTATCCCCAATAGGCGGGGCCTCAGTTCAAGTTTGCTGTAAGAATCGAGGATAAGATAAAGTCACCAATAGCCAATAGCCTCCCTAATATCCTTATGTAAAGGACTCCATTCACCATTTAATTAAGGAACGACATCCCTATGTCGGTAAAACATAAGTTTCGAGTGTTGATCACAAGGATATGCCTTCTCGGTGAAACTACAAAATTCCTATTAAACATTAGTTAAAATATTTTGTAACCCTTTAATCATGGAGTCTTTCTTTAAGGCATTTACACATTGGTATCGTTATACCAATACTTGAAAGTCGTTCCTATTATACCATGCCATATTTATTAAAATATTTAGACTCAAAATTCTAATTTAAAATCCATAACCATAGCCCCTAAGGGTATTTCAAGAGCCATTTTAAATCTTTTACCAGTTAATGCCATGCAATATTTCCAGAGAAGGAATAAAAATCATAATATCTTCATTAAAAACCAAATTATAAAATGGGTTTAGGTTCATAAGTTTATCATGCAAATTCATAAATGTTGTTAAACTATAATATCAATTCCACTATTTATATGCAATGCATTTCAGTTTAAAACTCATAATCCACCTATGAAAACCCCATTAAAATAAAAGGAAATCAACTTCAAGTTTTCACCACTAAATCACCTCAACCCTAGTTTAAAACAATTATTTAAGAACTCGTAAAATCAAGTACATTGACAAAATATAACAATAACTAAGATAAAAAGTGTTCAACATGCCTTTTTGATGAGAAATCCCCTCAAGAATACAAGAGAGATGAGCCCTAAGCTTGAACCCTAGCCTTTTTTCTTTTCAAGTTTTGTTTTGAAGTGTTAGAATACCCCCTTTTGTGTGATTTCTATTGCTTTAAGGTGATAGAAATGTATTAAGTTAAGAAGAAATGGTTTAATAGGCGTGAAAGGACCCAAATACCCCTAAAAATAATCAAAAAAACATCCCATCAATGAACGGAGACGGGGTCACAACCTTAGCCCCAACACAGAGGTTAAGCCTCGCGGCATAGGACCCCTAGTGAGGTAGCCTCCTCGCGGGGTACCTCGCAGTGTGGATCCATCGTGTGATAGTCCCCTAGCAATGCTCTACCCTATTTTGCATCTTAATCCCCTCCCAACACATTTGAACCCTTTCCAAAGTATTTTATGTTCAATTTATGGATCACGTAGGTTCATTTTTAGCTTTACTTAAACTCCCAAACACCCACGATGTTACAGTGGTCTTCAAGGTATACAAAACACTCAATCTAACATCTCACTATAAGGACTTATGCATGATCACAACCATGGAAGTATATGCGTGTAGGGTGGAGGAGTGCAAACCTTAAGTTTCTCTTCGAACTATCTCATAGAGTAGACTAAACCGCCCATTAAGCCCGACATTCATAAATGTGAGAAGGACTTGAAAAGGAAAGTGTGGATAAAGCTGCAAAACTTGAGATTAGACATTCAAGAGATAAAAAAAAAGTGAGATGATAGGCTCCTAGTAGGAGGAAAAGGTTAAAACAATATGGAGGAAGAGTAGCGATGTGAGTCGTGCTATGACACTAAATCAGAAACTTCTTGGGAGGCAAACCAAGTTAAGGTAGGTATTTTATTCTCTACTTTTCCTTGTATCACTGTTGTTTTTGTCTTTATTGAGTCACAATTGATGGAAAGTTCGAGTACCGACAATCTAAGCTAAGGAGCATAGCAAAGACTGGATGTGGGGTTCACCAGACCTCGTTGATGATTAATATGTTGCCAGCTAGGCCTGGAGGCCTCAGGGAGAATCTCTATCCTTTTTTTAATTTATACTTTGGGGACAAAGTGTGATTTTAAGTGTAGAGTGGAAAATCTTCCAATTGTTTAGGATGAAGTGCTCCTATAGGATTTTGTTTTTAGCTAATATTCTAGTTCTTTTTATTAAATTTGATTATTTTCATTAAATTCGAAAAAAATACAAAAAGATTTTCTTTTTTTTTTTGTTTTGTTTTTATTGATGTCAGTCTAGTAGGGGCACACTTTAGCCACCCCTCCATTTTTCTTTTCTATTCTTTTCCAAGGGGTGCCTAACCTAGTATCCCTTTTTCATTTTTTGGAGTAAATTTTAAAAATTTTTGTTCTAGGAATAACTGAGATATTCTTGCTAGTTCCTATGTGTGGTTACATGATGCAAGTGGTTTTGAATGTAAAATCATGTATATGGCATTGAAAAACTAGTTTTAAGACATTAGGCTCGGTTATATGACTCCTGTGCGATGTTGGCTTAATCTTGAATTCATGGTATTTCTTGATTTAGAGTCTATAGAGATCCTACTTGATTTGAGCATGTGCCATATGTGAGGTGAGGTATTTATTGCATTCCTTATTGTATATTGATATCTAGAACTTGACTGATGTGTGTGTAAAGCGAAATAAAGAATGTTAGATATAGGAGATAATATAGACATTTCTTTAATATCCATGTTCATGCCCTCTTTTTCTATCCTTGTTGCATGATCTTAGTTAGCCCTGTTGATCCTATAGCCTATTCCCCTTCTTTGATTTATCATAATTTGATCCGAAGATACTAAGACATTTAGTTCAAAATTAAGATGTTAAGGAGTGAAAATTGAAGGAGGAGAAAAGTGAAAGTGAATCCCCAAGAACATAGCTAGTGGTGTGAAAAGTTTATGTGTTGTGGTAGGGAGGAATGTAATGAAAAAAAAGAAATTGAATCATGTGTTTAAGAAAGTACTCACTACTATATATGTGTGAACCAGATTAAAGATATGGTGCAAAACCAAAGACAGTGGGAAGATGAAAAGGGATGAAAATTGGTTGTTTAGACAGGAGTTCAATGTATAATGTGATGTATTAAAGACCTTAGGGAAAATAGTCACTATTATTGGCCAGAATAGTTTCTACCCGTCCTTTAGCCTACATTACAATCCTTAAAGTCATATTTGATCTTAAGCCTTGATATTCTGATATTAGTTGAGTACTACACTAAGTGCAAGCTTATGGTTCATCTTATGCGACATGAGAATTCTTCGTGAAAGTAAGAGAAATCTGATTCTTACACTCATTCGTGAGATAAATTGTATATCTGTGTGTGAATATGAGTAACTCTCGTGGGGTAAGGGCTCATGCTTAATGATAGTTAAGCGACTTGCTTTATATCTCTAATTAATTTATAGGAATGAGTTTGTCAACTTGGTGGAGTCAATTCTTGATAAGATTAGGATGCTTTGAAGTAGTGTTCATGAGTTTCCAAATGTATATGACATACTCAATGTGGAACTTGCTATTTGTGTAGTCATTGTTGTGATAGCTTGGATGTTTTGTAGTAGTGGTATTGGAGTCTTCCTTGGATGGTTCTCAATGTAAATATCTGTTCAAGGAATAACAAGGCTTTAAGTGTCACGACCCGAACCGGGGCCCTGGCCGTGACGGACATCCCGAACTATGAAGGCCCGAGAGCCCTTCTAACTTGTAATCATATACACCATTCATATATATATAAATAGGAAATATGGAAATAAAATCTTCTACAGAAACATGGTCATATTCTAGATTTAGTTTAACAATGAGGAATAAAATCCAATATCAACTAAACATCATCTGAAACCGTCTACGAAATCTCTACTACATGAAAATCTGACAACTATCTGAAAACTGGGACAAGGCCCTCAGTAGAACAAAACTGAAATAAATGACATAATCTGAAAGGACAGGCCTTCTGAAACAGAGAAGGCTCACCACTGTAAAATCTGATTTACCGTCTAAATTATCTACTGCTTATTTGGACCCCTAGATTGAGCCTCAGAACCTGAGAGGTAGGGGGAGGGGGTCAATACAGATGTACTGGTACGCAAATTAATCCAAAATAATGCATTTATATAAATAAAATAGTTGACAGCTAGTCATAAAATATCATCTATGATATGAATTCAAGACATGGGCATTTTTGATAAATCATAAAACTTTCTGTCAATGCAGTTTATGATCTTTGTATTGCATCTTAGTTAGATGGCACTCCCCTACAATTCTAATATTCCATGGAATGTATGGAATCCGCCATTGACTCGGCGGTAAATCCCCCAACCCGAGTGTGCCGCAAGGGTTGGAGTTTTTAATTCTGATACACCACACGGCACTAGGCCAGCATAATATAATATACCCGGATCGGCAAATCATGGTTTTGGACAATAAGTTATCTGAACTCGTGCCTTCTTCGGGGAACCACCTAAGCTCTCTTTATGTCCAATTTATCCTGTTCTGAATCATGCATTTTTTTCTAGTTTCATCATATGAAAATCTGATTTCAACCATATGTTCTATTTTGTTCTGAATTACCATGGAATTATCTGAGTTGGTGTTGTCACACCAAGACTTTCAAGTCCTATTTTCTGAGCCATAATGTATCATGCATGATTCTTTCATGAAAACTCAATTCAGACCACCCAAACATGCAAATAGTTTAAGAGATTTCATGTTCCGAAACATAAGTCAAAACTATGCAAGAATTCCTCAAACATATGGTGGTAATGTGCTTTTGATAAAATCATGCACTCTTTCATTATATGAATATTTTCACATTTATCAACATAACTACCCTCTCTTTTTTGCAATCAAAATCATAATCGAAACATGACGTTATTCAAAACCTTTCATATCAAGATTTTTGAAACACATTTGGAACAATCCATAGCATGTCATAAGTAAAGGAAAAATTGTAACCAGAGAGAGATTTTACATGAATTATGCTCTCAATTCAATCATCAACCTTAAAACACATACATATATACATATATCACTTTAAATCAATTTGGGGGAAGGCCTAAAGTCCAAAACAATATCATCAATGCTTCTAAAACATGAATATGTTCATAAGTCTGAAACTCTTTTCCTAAAAACATGATTTCTATGCCGCGTACCTTAAATTACAAGATCTAAAAGAAGGAACCCGGATCTAGATAGATGAAACTCGGATCTTGATTCGTTTCTTGAATATATTCACTTAGGAAGATGAATTCTTGATCTATGGAAGGGAAGAAAACTTGAATCTTGATTTGTTTCTTGGAGATCTTGAACTTAAGGATTGATTTTCTTGATTTCTTGATCTTGGAGGAAATCCTATTTTCCATCTTATTTTTGAGAGTAGAGAGGATTGAGATATTGTAAAACTGATAATATATAGATTATAATGCTTAGGGTTCAATTTATATTCGTGGAGAAGGTTTTTGGAGTGAGGGAAAGACCAAAATGCCCCTACGAAATCACTTCTCAGTTGCTGAAATTTTCAGCTGACGACCAAGGCTGATAAGCCGTCAGATCTGTGATAGCCCGTCAACCCTGGTCATCACCTAGGAGCTGAAATTTATGATTTTCTGCCTAAGGCTGACGACATTTTCTGATAAGGCGTAAGAAATGTCGTCAGAAATGTGATAAGCCATCAGATATGTCGTCAGACAGTTTCCAGGCTAATATGCTGGAGTAAAATGGGCATAACATTTTGCTCCGATATCGGATTTGGGTGAAATTGATATAGTTGGAAAGATAATTCGAAGAGATTTCATTTGATATATAGTAATCCACCCATTTCTTCTTATACAACAAGTTATGGTTGATTGAATTTGACTTAAGTTTTGACGCTCACTAAAACTTGAATGATAGGAAAGCTTTCAACTAATCCTTGAGTTAAGAGACCTCTATGATCTCAAATTATGCTCAACTAGATTCCCACACAATATTAATGATTAACAAACAAAATTTAAATTGGATTTATGGACTTTTGGAACATCTATGCGTAGGAATAACGGTTTATGTTCTAGCCCGAAAATGCAAGGTGTTACATTAAGTGTGGGGTGGTGATCTTAGGTGCATTTATGCACCTAAGTGTCATTATCTACATGCATTTGTCTAGTTTTGAGGACTTCTTGTGTGTATAATGTGTTTTTAATGATATAATTGAGTATTTAGATGTTAAGGTATATGTTTATAGTATTTAAGGTGCAATCAGAACAAGTTTATAATCAAAATTATCAATTAGAGTTCAGACAAGAAAAATAGTTTAACTAGCTTAAGCTATGTGTTGTTCTAGTGTATCTCGATGGACTCTATTGTGTTGTTGATAGGCGAATTTACGCGCCTATATCAATATATTTTGCCCATATTTTAGCCTAGTTTTGAGAACAAATTATATATTTCATGCACTTTTAGTCCTTTTTCCTGTAAATGAGCTAACGAACATGATTAGTAAAGTTTCAGGTATAAATGATGCATAATTCAGCATTTTATGGCTTACTTGACGCTAAAGAAAGCTCACGAAGGAAGGAAAGGGAGTTTGGACGCCTAAAGGACCAAAACTGCTGCATGGAAAATCTGTCCCGGGCTAAAACAGCAATTCTGAAGACTTTGGGGACTTACAGACACAAAGCTGGATTTTGACAATGATACATTAACCTAGTACAATTAGGTTATGTATTTCATTATTTTATGTGGATTATGATAATGTTACCTTAACCTAGTACATTTGGGTTAAGGATTTCATTAGTCTAATAGGATTTGGTTATTTATTTCATTAGCTTAGTAGGATTAGGATATGGGTATTATAAATACCCTATCATGCTAGATATTTTAAAACATCTTCTTACATCTTCTTACATCTTCTTAACTTCTCATCTTACAATTCAATTCTATTACTCTACAACTCTTCTAATCTTTCCGTTAATTCTATTTTTCTTCTTCTACTCTTCCATTCTTAAATTCCACAACAAGAGAATCGTTACTTTGCCTAGGAATTCACGCCTCACGCCTACCACCTAAGCTACACGACATTACTCAATATCGTGATATAATAACAATGTCAATCGTGATTTCCTTCGCATTCATGGGTAACTAAACTTCTCTGTTGGGGTTATGGAAGCCGAATGAGTTACTATCTATTGCTGTGAGTTTGTGAGTTCGAGGCACGTATATTGCTTATATCATTATTCTCTTCATCTTAAATCTACATTCTTTGCGGTTACAAATGCAAGAATACGCCAGTCTAACATTTAACTTGTTCGAGAGAAAAGTTATTTGTCTGGAAAAGAGATAATGTCAAGGTAGTAGGACACCCTTTCCTATTAAAAAGCTAGTGCCGTAACTGGACTAACCTCTTGGAGAATTCGTACCGTTAGACACGCTTTAAGCTCGAGAGAGTTAAAGTGAAATAGTCCTTGTTTAGGTCGAGAGACGCTTGGATTTACCATCGACTACAATCCTCTATAAGCAATTGCATGTCAGAATTATACACACTCATAGCCAATAGAGACGTATACCTCAGAAGGTGGACATAACCCCAACGCTTCAATTCTCATTGTTTACAACCAACGTAACAATCTCTCTCTTTTTACTTTATTATTTTCAGCTTTTGTTTACATTACTTGCAAAACAAGAATCCCCCCTTCTTACGAGACTTGCACCAAAAGTTTAATAATTTTACTTACTTGTTGGCCAAGCTATTCCCTGTGGGATCGACACCCAACCCAGGTTGGGTTCTATATTTGCTAACAACCGCTTTACACTCAAACGAGAGCTGTAGATTGAGCGTTATCAAAAATTGGCGCCGTTGCCGGGGAATACAAGTGTCAATCAAGTTCGTAATAATTACTAGACCCTTTGGTCGAAGACTCTCGTACTTTTACTTTTAGTTTTTGTTTTTGTTTACTGCAGGTTTTTGTTCAGTGCATCAATGGATGCACAACGTGAAATGCCGTTCGATGATGATGATGATGATCTTGATGGAGCCGGAGCCACAGAAGCCATTATTCCTCCACCATTAGCGCCCGGAGCCAAGTTCAACATCACAAGCACCATGATTCAGTTATTGCAACTCAAGGGATTGTTTGGTGGACTAGCAGGCGATGATCCGAATATGCATCTCATCAACTTTATTTCCACATGCAAGTCTTTTGACAATCCTGGTGTTGGTCAGAATGCAATTCGATTACGTCTATTTCCATTGTCTCTGTCTGGGGAGGAAACACTATGGTTGAATGGGCTGACTCCTGATTCAATTACAAATTGGAGGCAATTGAGAGACGCTTTCCTAGAAAGATTCTTTCCGCCATCCAAAAGGGCACAATTGAGAGATGAAATCAGCAACTTTCGTCAGCTTCCAACTGAAGCTCTTCATGAAACATGGGAGAGGTTCAAGACAAAGCTAGCTAGATGCCCAAACCATCACATGACTAATGTTCACCTCATGGAGATATTGTATAGAGCCTTGAATTCAATAACTAAGCCAGTGGTGGATAACGCAGCTGGAGGATCTTTTATGGACCTCACCTTTGGTCAAGCAAGCAATATGTTAGATCGTATGACGAAACAAAGTAGAGCTTGGCATACCAGGGATTCTGAGGTAGCAAGCCCCACTTTATCTATTAGCATGACTGCAGACCAAAGGAGAAGAGAAGAAGAACGTGATCAAGATATGGCGCACATGAAAACAAAAATGGATCTTCTTACAAAGCATTTATTATCAGGGAAGACCGAAAAAGTGAAAGCTGTGGCGCTAAAAGGAAGAGACGAATCTGATTCGGAAGAGGAGGCCAACTACTTGAACAATCAGGGGGGTTTCCGTGGGAATACCCAAGGAAACCAAGGTCGGAACTATTATGATAAATATGGAAGCAAAGACCAAGGTAGTTGGAAGAAAAACAATGAAAAGAGTGGTTTGTACGTTCCCCCTGGTAGACGTGATACCACCACATCTAATTCTGGAAGTATGGAAGACATGATGGCTAAATTATTGAAAGGAGTGGAAGCAACGAGCGCGGGAGTTACTGAGGTAATTAATGATTTGTCCTCCATAAAACAACTAGTTGATTCTCATTCCACTTCAATCAAGCAAATAGAGCAACAATTGAGCCAACTTTCAGCAGCACTCAATCAAAGAAAGACTGGCACTTTACCTAGCGATACTGTGCAAAACCCAAGGAATGATGGGTCATGCATGGCCATCACTACCCGAAGTGGTAAGGTGCTGGAAACTTCAGAAAAAGGCAAGCAAATGGTTGACGAAGAAGTGGAAATTGATGACAAGGCGAAATAGGAGGATGCCGCAGCAGCCTCACCTAACGTTCTTAACGACGTGCAGCCTGAAAAAGCTGGAAAACGGAAGCAAGAGGAGAAGAAAACTGTGGAGAGAACACTTCCATACCCACCACCACCTTTTCCCCAAAGATTGAAGAAGGTGGCGGATGATACAAAGTTCAGCAAATTTATGAATATGTTAAAGCAGCTGACCATTAATGTTCCATTAGTGGAGGCACTTGAAAAAATGCCTGGGTATGCGAAATTTATGAAAGACCTGTTGACAAAGAAGCGGGCAGCAAGTTATGAGTTAGCGGATAATGTTCATCATTGTAGTGCAATTGCTACAAGGTCGCTAGTTCAAAAGAAGGCAGATCCTGGAGCTTTCACTATTCCCTGCACAATTGGATCGTTGAATTTTTCCAAGGCATTGTGCGATCTAGGAGCTAGCATCAATGTGATGCCACTATCCATCTACAAGAAGTTGGGGCTAGGAGATCCAACACCAACCAATATGAGGCTCGTGATGGCTGATAGGTCGGTAAAACGACCTGTGGGTATCTTGAATGATGTGTTAGTGAAGGTATCTTCATTTATCTTTCCTGCAGACTTCGTTATTCTGGATTGTGAGGTGGATTTTGACGTTCCCATAATCTTGGGACGCCCCTTCCTCGCAACTGGAAGTGTGCTTATTGACATGAAAGATAATGAGCTTTTGTTTCGAATTAATGACGAAGTGGTCCGCTTTGATATATGCAAAGACATGAAGCAGCCCAGCGATATGAATGAGTTATCTGTAGCTAATGTTCATCATGAGGATATGAAAGCATTATCTATAGAGAAACAGCCTACTGTTGAGCCATTGTCTGCTGCGCCACTGAATGTTGAGCATGAGGATAATGAAGATTATGAAGAACTTATGGGTTCTCTAACAGAAATAGAGTCTTATACTCCTAAGCAACCGGATTGTGATCTCAAGAAGCAACCAACAACGAAGACTCCCATTGACGAGACACCAACACTAGAATCGCAAGAGCTCCCCGATTATCTAAGGTATGTGTTCTTGGAAAGTAGAAATATACTTCTGGAGAGTGCAGATGATTTAAGTAAACAACACGTAAAAGCTCTCATCTCTGCTCTGAAGAGATACAAGAGAGCTATGGGTTGGACTATTGATGATATAATTGGTGACTCTCCGGGGAAATGTATGAGCCATCTCGAAGAAGATCGCATGCCCACAGGTAAGCCTCATTGTCGTCTAAATCCTTTTAGAAAACGATCCTCCATTTACCTCGATGAAGTCTGAGTACTCGAGGTAACCATGTCGTGCTACGACAATAAATAAGGCGCTAGATGGGAGGCAACCCATCGTTTATCATTTTTCATTTATCGTTTATCGTTTTCTTTCATTCTAGTACTTGATTTGTTTTTAATTAATGAAAATCCAAATATAAGAGTCGTGCCACGACCAAAACTAAGGCGCTTGGTGGGAGGCAACCCATCGTTCTAATCGTTTTTATTGTTTTTGAGCAAATGTAGGTGCAAGAGGTATTCAACGAGGAGATTGATTGCAATTGACGATTTGGACGCATTGTATGGTAAAGTTGGTAAGTTAGGAATAGTGATGCATAAGGCTATGGATTGAGCATTGCTTATGCCAAACTAGGCATCGAGGAAGGCTAGGCCTAGGTAAAACTAGGCCACGAACGATGCACAACCTATCCTATAGCCTAAGGTCTCGGAATCTAGTGTGCTATACACTATGCGCCGCCTATTCCTAGGTATGCTTTTGACTATGCGCCGCCTATGCTATGGCATTTGGTCTCAGTATCTCATATGCCATAGACTATGCGGCGCATATGTCTACAAATGCCATAGACTATGCGGCGCATATGTCCCATTATGCCATAGACAATGCGCCGCATATGTAGCATTTTTGTCTCCAAAACCGATTGTAAATGGGTCAAAACCCGACCCATTCTCTTCCTATATAAAGGAGACTTAGTCTTGAAACACAAACACATTGAAAACTTGACCTAGGCGCCGCATATACTCTCCAAATCATCTCAAAACTTTTCTTTTTGCTCTCCCACTTCACAAGAACATCTCCAAAGGCTTCAATCACGTAAGTACTCTTTTGTTCTTCATCTATTTTTCTTAAGTTCTACGTTGCTATGTCTATTACGAATTTCTACATCTTGAAGAAATATTGGTGATGTTAATGTGTTTGAATTGTTGATACAAAACCAAGTGAGTGAACATGAACGTTAGGATACTCTTAACTTGTTTCCAACTAGAAATTGATTTTGATGCATTGTTATACTACTTGCGAAATTGCTATAGTCATGAACATTGCATGCTCTTGTCACTTGAATACTTACATGTTGGGATGTCTCGCTCATCGGAATAAGACTTATAGTTGCCTACCGACATAGGAGATTGTGATTATTGATAGAAACTATACCATGATGTAATCCCTATGAAGAAGTCTTGATATACCTAACATGAAAGTATTGCAAAGATTGCAAGAAGTGTTACATATCTGAATTTCTTGTTGGAATATAGCCCCTAAAACGTATGTCGATGAAGTCTGAGTAATCGACCACTTTCACTTCACTAGTCTGTACCAACAAACTAAGTGTGGGGTGGTGCCACTACTGCTTGTTTATAGATTGTATCCATCAAGATGATGCTAACATGAACATTTTTTTTAAGTCTCAGGTACAATGGCACCCAAAGCAAGACCACTTCACAAAAAGGCAAGAAAAGAGGCCGAAAAGAGCAAGGAGAACCCTCCTCGCTGCAAATACCTCGACTCACTCTTGGAATTAAGTGGGATACTTATGAGGAACTTCTGAGAATGACGACTCTGATGATGATTCCGATGCAAAGGGTATGACCCCCGACATTGAAGACGAGTCCGACTGACCAGGTTCTTTGTATTTATTCTCCACTGAGGACAGTGTCCCGACTAAGTGTGGGGTGGTGGTATTGCATGCTATACTTCTCTACTCGCATCTATGTTTGTTTTCTTTGTTTTTGTTTCATTTTTTTAGTAGTAAATTTTTTCTAGCTTCGCGTGAAATTATTTTGATAGGCAGCATGAGATTATAACAAGAGTATGTGCTACAATTGTGGCTATTGAGACGTTTAGGCTCTAGTTGTGACTCATTATGTGATATTGTGTGGTTCAATTCCTTCACTTGTAGGGTCGAGAGTCTATATTACTTCCAAGAAAGTCGACCATGTGCCTTGTGTGTGCGAGATAATCGTATATTCTATGTGTGTAGCTGATGCTAGAACTTGCCTGGTATGTATGCAAAGCGAAAATAAGGAGTGTAAGTTTAGGATATGATTTAGGCATTTCTTTGGCAACCTATATTTGTTTACCTTCAGTTTTACCTACCCATGGACATCATCCTAGTTAAACCCTTTTGAACCTTTAGCCTATTTTCTTTGACAACCTTGTATGTAAGACTAATCCATTTTATTCAAGACCGTAATTTGATCCAAATTCCTAAGTGCTTTAAAGTGAAAAAGTCATGTGACAACATAAGAGGAAATTGGGTAAGTATATGATGCTTTAAATTGTAAGGGTGCTTGAATGTGTTATGAAAAAGAAAGTGCTATCATAAGAGGTATGTTATGAAAAGAAAAAGGAAAAGAAAGCTGAAAAGTGAGTCATGCTTAAAAGTGAAAAACAAAAGAGGAGAAAAAGGGTGGTAGAAGAAAAGAAAGAAGAAAGGTTGTGTGAAAGAAAAAGTGTTAATGATACAATATGATGTATTAAGCGCTTAGGAACATAGTCACTATTCTGGCCAGAAATAGCTGATCCTACCCGTCCCTTAGCCTACATTACAACCATCAAAAGACCTACTTGATCCTAAGCTTAGCATTCTGACATTTAGTAGAGTATTACATTAAGGGCAAGCCTATGGTCATCAGTTGCTACATATGAATTCTTTGTGAGAGTGAGAGCAAGGACATTTTGATACCGATGTTTGAAAAATATGCTATATTTGTGAGTGATTATGGGTACTATATTGTGAGACACACATGGTTGATGAGTTTTGGATAGTCGTATATGATTCTATGCACCTTAACGTTTGCATGCTAGTTGATCACCATCACGAGTCTATGCTAGAGGTTAAACTGTTTCTACTTATAATCGAAAAGATACTCTTTGTTGATAATTGTTGTGCTTGTCTTGACGAATATTTTGTGTTGTTGCTGTAAACCCCTAAGTTGATGTTTAGAAGGACATGATAGTTTGTTCGAGGACGAACAAAGATCTAAGTGTGGGGTGTTGATGATAGGCGAATTTACGCGCCTATATCAATATATTTTGCCCATATTTTAGCCTAGTTTTGAGAACAAATTATATATTTCATGCACTTTTAGTCCTTTTTCCTGTAAATGAGCTAACAAACATGATTAGTAAAGTTTCAGGTATAAATGATGTATAATTCAGAATTTTATGGCTTACTTGACGCTAAAGAAAGCTCACGAAGGAAGGAAAGGGAGTTTGGACGCCTAAAGGACCAAAACTGCTGCATGGAAAATCTGTCCCGGGCTAAAACAGCAATTCTGAAGACTTTGGGGACTTACAGACACAAAGCTGGATTTTGACAATGATACATTAACCTAGTACAATTAGGTTATGTATTTCATTATTTTATGTGGATTATGATAATGTTACCTTAACCTAGTACATTTGGGTTAAGGATTTCATTAGTCTAATAGGATTTGGTTATTTATTTCATTAGCTTAGTAGGATTAGGATATGGGTATTATAAATACCCTATCATGCTAGAGATTTTAAAACATCTTCTTACATCTTCTTACATCTTCTTAACTTCTCATCTTACAATTCAATTCTATTACTCTACAACTCTTCTAATCTTTCCATTAATTCTATTTTTCTTCTTCTACTCTTCCATTCTTAAATTCCACAACAAGAGAATCGTTACTTTGCCTAGGAATTCACGCCTCACGCCTACCACCTAAGCTACACGACATTACTCAATATCGTGATATAATAACAATGTCAATCGTGATTTCCTTCGCATTCATGGGTAACTAAACTTCTCTGTTGGGGTTATGGAAGCCGAATGAGTTACTATCTATTGCTGTGAGTTTGTGAGTTCGAGGCACGTATATTGCTTATATCATTATTCTCTTCATCTTAAATCTACATTCTTTGCGGTTGCAAACGCAAGAATACGCCAGTCTAACATTTAACTTGTTCGAGAGAAAAGTTATTTGTCTGGAAAAGAGATAATGTCAAGGTAGTAGGACACCCTTTCCTATTAAGAAGCTAGTGCCGTAACTGGACTAACCTCTTGGAGAATTCGTACTGTTAGACACGCTTTAAGCTCGAGAGAATTAAAGTGAAATAGTCCTTGTTTAGGTCGAGAGACGCTTGGATTTACCATCGACTACAATCCTCTATAAGCAATTGCATGTCAGAATTCTACACACTCATAGCCAATAGAGACGTATACCTCAGAAGGTGGACATAACCCCAACGCTTCAATTCTCATTGTTTACAACCAACGTAACAATCTCTCTCTTTTT
Organism: Capsicum pubescens; assembly: GCA_030864215.1. NCBI lineage: Eukaryota > Viridiplantae > Streptophyta > Magnoliopsida > Solanales > Solanaceae > Capsicum > Capsicum pubescens. The sequence continues at coordinate 261,829,445 of CM061542.1, forward strand.
ACTTTATTATTTTCAGCTTTTGTTTACATTACTTGCAAAACAAGAATCCCCCCTTCTTACGAGACTTGCACCAAAAGTTTAATAATCTTACTTACTTGTTGGCCAAGCTATTCCCTGTGGGATCGACACCCAACCCAGGTTGGGTTCTATATTTGCTAACGACCGCTTTACAGTCAAACGAGAGCTGTAGATTGAGCGTTATCAGTTGTGTGCACTAATTTATGGTGTTTGATATTATCGAAGACCATGTAAGATGTTAAGAGCAATTATTGGGGGAAAAACAAATCTTGAAGAAGGTTGGAAAGACATCTACAAAGTGTGGAACACAAAGGCAAAAGAAGGAGTTAACTATTGAAAAAAGTGGAGTTTTGGAGCACAAGGGCATGTCATGCCCTCAGAGCTCTGAAATAAGGGCGTGCCACAACCTAAGAAACAATGTAAATATCAAATTTTATAAGTGTGTGCATTAAGGGCGTGACACGCCCTTTGACATCCACGATAAGGGTGTGTCGCACCCAACGGTGAAAAACATCCAAAAGTGATTTTTAAGCCTCTTAAGTGAGGGGCAATGTTGTCAATACATATATCTCATGTTGGGATACCTATTGAAGACCTAAAACACTATAAAAAATAGCACATTGTGATAATTCCATCCCATCTTTGGATCAATATACAAATTTGAGAGAAGACAAGGCACCAAGGGGCTCAAACTAGGGTTCTTTGTTCTTTAACTTTACTTTTTAATAGTTTTACTTTATGAACTCATCTATGGTGATTCTTTGTAAGACTACGAATCTCTAAACATCCTCATTCTAGGGTTGATATTATAAACATGGTTGTTTAATTATAGTCTAAAGTTGGGCTATATGTTTAACACGTATGCGATTATTCTTACATTCTTGGTGTACTATTCTAAAGCGTCATGAACTTTAGGATAAATGTAAGTCCCAAAACAAATTGACCATTGGAGTGGAGGGATGAAATAAGGAATGCAGGGAGTGTGGATTATGTTTTTAATCATTAGATACTAATTTTTAAAGCATGATTTGTGTTTAGGATAAAGATATATCTAAACGCCCTACTTGATTAACGAAATGGTAAGATCGTTTAATGCATCTAAGTTAAAGACTCACATCCCCGCTCAATGATGTAGTTGTGAGATTAATTTTAGATGACTTAGAATATGACCATTCTCAAGTTATAATTTCAACTTCATAGATCAATAATCATGATAAACACCAACACCGCCTAGAAGCCATATTTATGCATGAATGTGAAGTAAATGTCTCAACCCTAAAATCTCTCCTTATATTTGTTATAATATAAAATTTGTACCATTGTTATTTTTGTAAATAGGTCATAATTTCAAAACTCAAACCCTTAATTGGTTACACAGTCACACTTATTTAACCTTATTAGTAAAGCTAAAAGTGAGTTGTTGCTAAGCACAAGTCCATATGGGATCGATATTCGGCTCGTAAGAGTTACCTTACTACTTGGGTGACCACATACACTTTCATGTGCGCTAGAATGCAATAGTATCATGTATCATATTTTTTTGGATAAAAGCATAAGAAAAGAAAAATAAAAAAAATCGAAACACTCATATTTCAATTCCTCTCCTTTCTCTTTCCCCAAACATCAAATACAGAAATCATCAATTTCCAAGCAAGGTTCTTAGTTCTATTTTCAAGATTTCCTCCTTCTTCTTCAAGCTTAAGATATGATCTACAAAAACTAAACTTTGCTAAAAAGACATGAATATTCTCAAAGCTCATTAAGTTATGAAAATTCTTAACTTATGAACTAATATGATAAAATGAATTATGATTCTACCTCAATGATGCTAATGAATAATGTAACTTATGAGCATGAGCCCAAAGTGGCTAATCCATGATTATGAGCCTAAGGTGGCTAATCTAATGCATCAACACTAAAGTGGATAAAATTCTATATTTGAGCCTAATAAGACTAATACTTTGAACATAAAATAGTAAGATAACATTATGGGCTTAAAGGAGTTAGCTGGCTGACCAAAAAAGCATAGGTCTAAATGACAAATGCCTGAAACTACATTTGCCAACGTAGGATAGAGATCATTTCGCAAGTCGAATAACTCTTTTTATTTTATAAGTACCAAAATGGGCTATTTATGAATCCTTGCTAGAAAATCATGTCATGACATGTCCTACTCTCGACAAGGTATAAGATGACTTATCTGATCGGGTCAAGATCAAAGTTCATGCATTCACATGATGGTTAATGTTGATTCACTACTTGCAAACAAAAAGGATTAATTCACTATATATCACCGCTTATTACTTCAGCTTATGCTATTATCTCTTCAGCTTATCATTTTCTTGGACTGTATCTATTACATTTGTATTTTCATGCTTTACTATTTTTTTATAGTTTTGGATGTCAATATATTTTACCTATTGACCATCACGGACTATGCATTGTTGCATGATGTAGGTTCTGAGACATTCGTTTGTGATTTTGTGCAGCACTAGGTCTATTTGTATCAACTATTGGTGAGCCCTCCATTCTTCGAAAGGTGCAATTATCATCTTTTTGATTTAGTTATATATTATAAGGTAACGTTGGGGCCTTGTCCTGATAGATATTGACTAATGTATTTAGAGGCTTCACAGGCCTATGTAGATGTTAGTTTTAAGATGTTTCAACTTCATTTAGATATTTTGAAATTTTTCTTATTTATGTTGTAAAGGTTAAAAGTATATTGAAATGAGTTTTTTTTCTTCCTATAATCTCATTATTAATTCTAAAAGATGTTTTACTTCCTCTCATTATTTTGGATGCTCGTGATGTAAATAAAGTGATTCTCTCAGGCCAGTAATGTTTCCAGGTGCCTGTTACGTCCAGTACTTAGACTCAGATCGTGACATCTGATTATATTTAAAGCAAGATGGACTATTTCTTATTTACAAAATAATGTGATACATACATTTTGATCATCCTATTTAAGGTAGATGATGTTCTAATGACAAGTAGCAATGCAAGTCTAATTTAAGAGAAAAGAATACTCTTAATCACAACTTCAAGATGAAGGATTTGGGTGATTTAAGACACTTCTAAGTGTAACAATTTTCAAGATCTAATAAAGGAATATTGATCAATCAAAGAAAATACGCTTTGGAATTGATATATGAATATGGATTAGGGGGAGCAAAGCCTGCTTCAACTCCATTAAAACAGAACTATAAGCTTACAAGTGCAAAAATTTGACAAACACTTTGGAAAACAGGGTTATGACATGTTAGAAGATAAGAATAAGTATCAAAGAATAATAGGAATACTTCTATATCTGTCCATCACAAGGCCAAACATTTCTTTTGTTGTACAATGCTTGAGTTAGTTCATGCATAAACCAAAACAATCACACTAGGAAGAAGCATTGTATGTTGTAAGGTACATTAAAGGACAACCCGATCTTAGTTTGCCGATGAGTAGTAAGAAATCTAGTACATTAATAACACACTATGATGCTGATTGGGCGGTGTGCACCATGACCACAAGACATGCTACTATATCAAGCTAGGCGAGTCCTTGATATTATGTAAATCAAAGAAAATCAATAGTGTTAAGAGGTACATCAGAAGTTGAGTATAGAAGAATGCCAAGCACAGTTTCAGAGTTAGTGTGGATTTATTATTTATTACAAGAATTAGTAGCATGTACTGATGTGCCTATGAGTCTATTTTATGACAATAAAGCAACACTTCAGATAGCTTCAAATCCCATTTTCAGGAACCCAGTCTACACCCTAGATGTAACAGAATCCAAAACTACGAATGGCTCGAGAGAAACAATTGACCATACATGCAACTAATAAAGCTGAAATTTTATAAAATGCAAATTCTTGAGACATGGGCTAAATTTTGTTCAGAGAATGAAATAAGAATAATATAAACTTGTATTAACCAAAACATTATAAATGTTTAAAATCGGTTATAATTGACTCGACTTGACTATTTCTATGAAACCTCTACTACATTCTGAGTACAACTAACTTTATGTAACAAAATAAACTGATAACTGAAATACGGATAAGTCCTCGAGAATAATGAGAATTCACTTAAGCTCATAGCATGGCTTATTGAAGAGTTTGTTCACAACCTGCATATCTAAAAGTTGGTGGCTACATCATCCAATGATGTAAATCCAAAAAGGGGTGTCAGTACTTTGAATGTACTGACATTTAAAGTAGTAAAGTGAAACAACACTACTATCTCAAAATGATAAAGCTAAAAAACAGAGACAAGAATAACATAATCATAAATCGAGTTGAATAACTAACAAAAATAATGACTGGCCCGAATGCTTAAACTTAAAATAATATAAGTAAAACCTTTTTAAAACATGTTCATAAAACTAAAACTGAAACTGAAAACTGAATGATTGAAGTCTGAACAAAACTTGAAAATAATGCTTCATAACAACTCACTTTAAACTAGTGTCCTCGGCCAATCATATATTATCTCAAAGTAATTAAGTTTTTTTTGGGGGAATTCCTCTTAACCGACATAAACCATGTGAGCAACATGGATTCCAATGACTTGTCCACATTAAGAAGAGAAACCCTATACCTTTCAAGAATACAAGATAAAACATAATCTACGGTTTCAAAACTTAGCCCGAAGGCGAAACCTACGGTGGCGACGTAGTTCTAGGGCCTCGAATTCATGCCCAACTTGGTGATGAATAATCCTCCCAAAACATATTAGTTACTCATAACATAAGTCTGAAAAATATTTTTTTTAAATCCTTCTTGACTCAAAATATCGTTTCATGAACATATCTATTCTCTGCGATCCTTGGCTCTAAATCATTATAACTTTATTTTTACCTTTCAAGATACGATAAATTTTTTTTGCTTTTCAAGTCATGGTATCATGCATAGGAGTTCTCATAAGATTTTCATGAGTTTACTACATTTAAACATTTCTTCAAGTAAATCTATAGATCAGTCTATTAAAACATAAAATAAGCTTTCATTACAAGATTCTCAAGACTTAAGCTTTATGAGGAATAATTGTTAGACATGAAATAAAAAATTCAATGTAAGGAATGATGCTAACTCTGGGAATTAATAATAATACTCATGGGACATTCATGAAATTCAATAAAAGACCAAGAACAATGCTTAGAATATTTCAACTCAAAACCCTAACATGAATCAAGACATTAAAGTGGAATCCAGAACTTGGCGGTGGGGATCGAGAATTGAGTGTCCAAATGAAATAATTAGCTTTACATACCTCAATTTTAAAGTTTGAGGAAGAATCTTGATTGACATCTCAAGAATTCTTGAAGATCTTCTTCTTTGAAATTTTGTTAGAAAAGAGAAGACTTTCTCGTAACTTATGAAATTTTATTGAATTTGGCTTTGGGGGGAAGTTAATAGTAGTCAGTTAGGGTTTTGGGATGAGGAAAGGATGAAAAACACCCTTCTTAGAATGTGAAAAAGAAAAAAAAACTAAAACAATTTTAGTGAACGTGCGTGTTCGCGTAACTAAAGTCTAGTTCGAGCAGCTCTTCGTACAACATCGGTAGTACCTCTACCTTACCCGTGCGGTCGCACTGCAGATGTCTTCTCTGCACGATGGATCATGCATACTGTATAGTGTCCAATAATATAGGCATAACTTTTAGCATATAACTGGGACTAACAAACGGTCGGTGGCATTGAAAACTAGATCAAGGACCTTTAATCTCCGTCCATAACACTTACAAAAATTACGAATTTATCTACACTTAGATACAATTAGAAATCTCCAGGTTGGGACCTATACACATATGAAAAATATTTCACATCTTAGTCTAGATTTTAGGGGTGTTATATTATCTCCCCTGGGTTCATTCGTCCTTGAATGATAGAAAATGCTAATGTGGAAGGATTAACTTAATCTATATCAAATTATTTGACTAGCATATATACTAGCATGAACTATGTTGCAATAAATCAAAGGTCAACATATTTAATAATTAAAGCGTCCATAAGCACGTGTTCTTTTGGACACGAAAATTATAATTTGGAAAACATGAAACGTGCTTAGGAGTTTACATTATAAATAAGGCTTTATCTTCTTTCTCTGGGGCTGATCATGGACATGCAAACATGCTAATACGTGAGGCTAGAGTAGAGTACTGCCTTGACTAACATAGAGAGAAATTTCACAAGTAAAGATAAAACACTGCCATACCCAAGCCCAAATCTCTAAAAAAGAAAACTCAACGGTGCTAATACTAATCTTTGCTTAACAGCTCACCATCTCCCCCTTAGATTAAAGTGAGTAACTTGGTGTCTCAAACTAATTCTTCTTACTACACTATTTCCACAGAAATCATTAGAAACATTACTATACTCATAACACTCAACAAATCCTTCAATTTTCTTCTTAGAAACTCTTTTACTAACCATCTTAGCCTCTTTCATGCTTAGTAATACTAGCTCACTTTCTAACCACATATAACTTTTATGACTTCAAAATCTCATGCAACAAAAAAATAAACTAAACATCTTAAACACATATTACCTTCCTTTTCATTGAAAGACCATTATTCACCTATAGACTTAGTTACAATCTCCCTATTTTGCCTTGGGGTTTCATCTACCACATTCATACTTAAAAACTTACTTCCCACAACGATTGCACAACTTCTCACATACTATACTAATTTCCAGCTAATAGATGAGAATCAAGTAACACTAGTCATCCACAACCTCTTGATAATGGTCGATCTGAATCTTATGGTCCATTTAATTATAGCCTCTAATCACAACTTCCTTTCATGCACCCTACTATTCATTCAATCATCTGACTAAATTAGCTTCATAACTCTATAAACATCAAAGGGTTCTCAATCAAAAGCTACAAAGTGCAGCCTAGTTCTATCCATTCTTAACCACTTTATTCTTCCTTTAGAAGCCTATGTATGATTTACACTAACAAAGTGACAATCTCTAAGACACCATTACACGCAACTCCTCTAAATACTATCATAAAATCTACACCACACTTACTACACTTCAACTAAGACTTGAACAATCACCCTAAAACTCAAACTATCTCTGTGTTACATCACCACCTATAGCTCTTTCATCCTCTTAAAGGTGCCTTCTAAAATAAGACTTAGAAAACGGTCTGGATACTCATATTATTTTGGCTCTAATGCACGATTCATAAGAACAATAGTGCAATCTTTCGAATCAATAGATGTAAGTACACTTATAGGCTCTTCTCAAGCCCTTATGTAGTTTCTTAATTTTATGCCTGCTCCATTTGAGGAAACACCATGATAGGAGATTGAACTTTACTACTTCTACCACCTCGAAGATGAGGCATATTTGGAGGAACTTGGAAAAACACACGAACTAATACAAGTTTCTCAGGGGATAATATAATGCGCAATCTAGAGTAAAAAAAAATGAAAAACTTTTCTTAAATGTCTGTGGTCACTCATTTACAAAGTGGGGCCCTCACAACTATAAAAAAAGATCTTACTGACACAACTTCAAATACTCCCTAGGACACTTGAACTCTATGTTCTGATACAAAGTTTGTCACAATTCGAGGCTGCACCCTAAATGTAACAGGCACCCGAATCCACGAAGGGCCCAAGTGAACCACTTTGTACGCCATGCAACTAATAAAGCTGAAATTTTAATGAAATGCGGAAGCTGGAAACATGGGCTACTTTTATACAACGAATGAAATAAAAATAATATGAACTTGTATTAACCAAAACATTATAGATGTTTAAAATTGGTTACAACTGACTTGACTTGACTTAGTCTATGAAACCTCTAGTACATTTTGAGTACAACTACTTTTATGTACACTACAACACAATGTATCTATTCCTACAAAATCTAAGCTATGAATTTAAAATTGTAGCTATTACTTAGTAATAGCCACAAAAATTTAAATTCCGTAGCTATTTACAAATTCGTAAAATTTTTAGGCCACAAAAATTAAACTGACAAAGCTAATTCCTTATTTTTGCTACAATTACAAATAATCGTGGTAATAGTTGCTTAAATAGCTACAACTTTATTGCTACAATGAAATTTGATAGCTGATCATAAATTTTTGTCACGCGATAAAAATTATTGTACCAATAGTGATTTTTTTAGCCATAATAACTATTTGAAACAAGTTATTGTAGCTAAATAATCTTTTTTGGCTTCAAGTTAATAAAAATTATGGTAATCGTTAAATGATATAACCACATTTATTTTGCTTTAAAAATAATTGTAGCCAATTATTAATTTTTTCCACGAGTTAAAACTTATGTAGTAATAATAACCTTTTAGCCACAATAAATTGTTCAAAATATAATTTTATGGCTAATCTTTTTTTTTTTTTGGTTAATAATGATTATTGCAATAGTTAAATTATATAGCCATAGATTTTTTGCTATGGTAAAATTTCGTAGCTAATATTTAATATTTAACATGTGTTGAACTTGTTGTAGCAATAACGATCTTTTAGCCATAAAAAAGTTATTAAAGTTATAAATATTTTTTCTTTGAGCACTAAAAATTCATGGCAATAGTTGACTTAATAATAGCTAATTATTTTTCATGATGAAATAATTAAGACAAATTTATTGTTGTGAATAAATTTTGTAGCTGATGATTATCTTTTATCACGAGTTGAAATTTATCGTAGTATTACTAATGTAGAGTAATTGGATGTTAATAGTTTGATTCGATTCAATACTACATAACTATTTGGGAATTTCAAATATAATTACAATAAATATGTGATTATATCTAGTTATATATCAATTTAATATGATTAAAGGTTTTAGCAGTGGCGGACCCAGGATTTAAGGATAGTGGGTGCTTAAAAAATTAAAAAACTGAAAAAAATAAAAAAATAACCTCAATGAGGTTCGAACCCAGGACCTCCTTCCAATGAAGCACCTTAAAATTAATTTAAATGCCAATGCACCCAACCAACTTTTGTAGGGGGTGTGGATTAGGTGCGATAACTTTACTAGATAATAAATACGTAGGTATTTATTTTTATATAATGTATTTTATGAATATTATTGATTGGAATAATTTTTATTTTTATCTTCTTGACTTAAGATGTTTTATTAATTCATATTCTAGATTAGATATTATTGTAATTAAATTATCTAGTGTTTTAGGATCCTCGTTAGTATCATGTAACCTTTTGTATTCTAGGTATAAACTATATAGTTGAGTTTCTATTTCTTTTAATGATTTATTCTTTTCGTAAGATGTATTCATTAATTTGTGTAGTTTATTATTTTATCCTATAGTAATTGTAGAGTTACAGATTTCTGTATAATAATTTATCCTAATTGTACTGTAATGTATATCTAATTCGAGATTTTCAATGTTATTTATTATCTTGTGTTGTTCTTCTCGTAGTGAGTTTTTTAAATTATATAAACTATCACATGTACTTTTTCCTAAATTTTCTAAGGTTTCTTCTATCCATATTAATTTTTCTTTTAGATTCTCCATTATTTTTCTAATTCAATTTCTATAATTAATTTCGTCATTTAGATTATTTTGATTTTCTCTAGTTTTTCTTATATATTCTAACATCTTTTAATCTGAATAATATCCATCTGGGTAATTATCTAGGTATAACTGTGCAATCCAATTTATAGTTTCAATTTCATAGTCTAATACTTTTTCTAATATTATTCTCTTAATATCTATAATTTGTATATCTCTAAGTATATATAAGATTAAGACTTTAAGATTATCTATCATTTAAAATTGACTAAATATTTTTTTATAATATTTTGTAGTTGTTTGTTTTAATCTTATTAACTCTTTTATATTTTTACTAAGAAATTTTATATATTTTATATCTTTAGTTTACATGTATTTGTCTAAATTTACTTTCATCTGTTTTTCTATTAACTGTATGTTTCTCATATCTTTTTCCAAAAATTCTAGATATATGTAATTTATCATGGTAAGTATTTGTAAGAGTAGTTAGGTAGGTATGGTATGTAATTTATTCTAGTCATATAATATTTACCAAATACTTTTTCTAATATGATTTTTCTTATATCTACTACTTTTATATCCTTAAGTGCATACAAAATAAGTATTTTAAATTTATCTACCATTATATCAGATAAATAATTATTCATTTTCATAAAATTGCTATTTTCAAAATATTTCCTTCAATCATATACATAAAAAAATATGGTCATCTTAGATTACTATATACTAGATTATTCTTAAATAACATGTTCTTCGGTCACTATTAGCATGGTAATCTGGATACTTTTTCCCTTAAACAGCGCCTCTACTCTAGTTACTCCCCACCACGGCTTCTTGCCTCATTGGTTTCACCTTTAGGATGGCATCGTTCTTAGGGATTTTTCTTCTTTTTCACTTTGCTAATAAACTTCTTAACATATTATTCTTCGAATAATTCTACTGTAAAGTAACTAACATGAATTTATTTTATTATATCATGATTGTTGGGAATTATGAGTTTAGCTATTCATAATCATAAATAGATATACCTGTTCGGGTAGGTTTGATATTTCTAAACTTTGTTCTTCCATAGATTTTTCCATTGAAATATACTTGTTTTTAATAACTAAGCAAAATATTTGTTGTGGGCAGGAGAGAGTTTTTGTGCTTCAACGCATGAAGGCTTGCCTTGGAATGCCTTCGGTTCATCTTATTTATAGACTGAATGAATCTTTACAAGAGTATTCACGTTTTTTAAAATTAGTCTACTTTACAAAAAGTCTTCTAATAAGACAAAAATTATTAATGCCTAGACTAATAGTCAAAAAGTGTAAAAAGTCTAAAACCTAAAAGCCTATACAAAAGTTTTTAATACTTTACGTAAAATAAATTGTGAAAGTTTACATGTTGCTTTCACAATTTAATAGCTTGTCTTCTATTATTACTCTGTTGATATCTTCTTGTTGTCGTATCTGCTGCTTTTTCATATCTCCATTATTGCTTTTTATCTTGTATCTTCCAGCTGGCGTTCTTATCTATTTAGTTCTTTTATTCTAGGTGGACTTCTGGGATAATATTATCTTCTCCATTACATCTCGAATATTGATGGTCTGAATATTTGTGTCCAATTAGCTTGCAATATCTTGTCAATAATCCGTCTGAAATAAATTCTCCCTTAATTGCTCTGGCAGTAGATTGTTTTTCTGGGTTAAGTAATGTCATTATCCATTGTCTAACATCTTCCATGTCTGTTTGTCGTAGTTCTTTTGAATTTGAATAAATCATCTGATGATCTCTTGAATAATAGCTCCATATTGGGTTTCCATTGGTATAATTATTTGCTAATTCTTGAATAATTGTAGCTAGTCCAATAAGTCGTTTATTTGCGTAGAAATCAGGTATTTTATTTCTGGATATCTCTGGCTGCTGCACAATATCTTCTGGTATAATCATATCTCATGTTAATCCTATTTTTACAACTTGTATAACTGGTTTTATTTCGTCGTATAATATCTCTACTGGTGCAGTATAATATTTTATATAAAATAGATTTCCTTTGGTTATTCTTTTATAGGTGGTGAATATTTTATGTAATTCTTCCATAGCTGCTAGTTCTTCTTCATCTTGGGTATATATGGTATTTAATAATCCATAGCCAAAACAAGTTTTTATTAAGCTTGGGTTGGTTTTGGGTAGTGCAATTAGCTTGTTGTAACCTTGTAATTTTTGGGTTATATAGTTTGTGTTTGACTCTTTGATATCTGTGGCTCTGGGGTTAAGGTTTAGGAAAGCTGGTACTCTATAAATATTTTTTATGTATTTTTGGGCTGTATAGTTATAAACTTTTTTATCTTGGTTCAGACTATCTCGGTATGTGGTAATTTGTGGGGGTATGAACATGGGGTCTTTTTGTGTTTTTGGTATGAATGGTTTCTCAAATATCTTATTCATATTCATATTTTGATATCTTTGTCTACTAACTCCTCTGCTTGTACCTGCAATTGTAGATTGATAAACATTATGGGTTTTATGGAGTGTCCCAACGTCTCCTTCTAGATCTGGAATTGTAATGTCTTCCGATCGACATAGCTCTGCACACTGCTGAGTTAGCTGATTTGTAGCTTTAGACTTCAGTTTATCTTCATTAGTCTTTAGCTTTTCTATTTCATTACCCATACTGTCCACTTTCATTGAAAGCGTAGTTAGGGTTTTGAGTATCTTTTCTAAAGCATTGTCTTCTATTATATCAGTCTGTGCAGCTTTGTCTTGATATGTAATCTGCAATAACGTTTTTGTTAGTACTAATTACTTCAATTGTAAATGTAAAATTTAATATATTCAAGACTAATCTCCGAATTTCTTTTGTTGTAACTGAATTTTATATTTTCTTTGTTAGCCACCAACGTACCTGTGTATTATCTGTTCGTACAATAAACTTGTTATATACAATATATGGCTCAAATGCTAATAAACATTTGTATAATGAGCATAATTCTTTTCTATTTATTTCCCATTTTATTTCTGTTTCATTAAACGTACCTGAGTAGTATCTACAATGGTGTTCTAATTTTTCTGGTTCATATCCGTATTTAAGTACTCCTCCATAACTACATTCACTAGCATCTGCTTCTACTATATACATAAATTTTCTATTTTCATCTGGAAATTGTAATTTTGGTAATTCTTTACAAAGTATTTTTATTTTCTGAACTTGTTTTTTATCTCATTCGTTATAATTATATTCTCCATCCTTTTTTAATTTTTTCTGTAAGGGCTTTAGATTTTCTGCTAATTTTGGTATATATTCTCTTACTTGGTTCACTAATCCTAAGAATGATTGTAATTTCTTTTTTGTATCTAATTCTTCTTTTGAATTTATTATTTTTTGTACTATATGTTGTTGCATTTTTACTCCACTTTTATCTATTTGTATTCCTAAAAATTCTATCTGATTTTTCATAATTTCAGCTTTCTTTTCACTTAAACTTATTTCCGATTTTTCTATTATATCCGTAAATTGTTCCAATAATTTTAAATGTTCTTCTTTGGTCTTTGTATATAATAGTATATCGTCTATGTATATTATACAATTAGGTAGTTGTTTAAAATAACTATCCATAAAATGTTGATATCTACCTGGTGCATTTTTATATCCAAATGGTAGTACATTCCATTCATAAAATCCTTGTGGTACCGTAAATGCGGTTAATTCCTTAGATTCTTCTTCTAACTTTAGATGGTAAAATCCTGATTTACAATCAAATTTACTAAAATAATTATATCCTTGTATTTGTCTTATTTTTAATATCTTATTTGGTATTGGGTAATTATAAGTCATTGTTTTTGCATTTAAATTTCTATAATCAATAACCATTCTACTTTTTTCTCTTTTTTGTTCACTATGTTTATTTACTATAAATGCTGGGCTATTATGTTTACTATTACTTTTTTGTATATATTGTTTTTCTAATAATTCTTCTATATGTATTTTAAATTCTTTTAAATCATCACAATTATATGTTAATGGTTTCTGTGTTATTATGCTATTTTTATCTATTAATTCAATTTTTATAGTGGTTTTATGTTTTCCCCATCCTTTTAATGGATCTTCACTATATAATTGTTCTAATTTTTTCTTAATTATTTCTATCTTATTTATTGAAAATATAGTTATCTCCTTCTTATTTATTGAAAATACGACCAGTTCTATTGTATCTTCAGTATTTTTTATATTTTCCAATTTTTGTGTAATTTTTTCACTTCCTTTTATCCAATCAGTTTTCTTTCTTATTTTATTAATAACTCTTTTTTCTCTTACTTTCTCTTTACATGGTGTTGTAAACCACCAATCTGCTCTAGTTATTATATGTGGATATAATTTATCTAAAAACGGCATCCCTAAAAGTATATCTTTTGATGTTAGCTCATAATTATAGATTTCTTCTATTGTTAATATTTTATCCCATACTTGTGTTTTTACATTCTTAGCTTTATAAGTAATTAAGATTCCTTCGTTATTAAATCTTTTAACTATTATTGGTGTTTTTAATTTATCCCATTTACCTTCTGGTAAACAATTATATCTACATAAATTAGCTTCTACTCCTGTATCTATCATAGACGTATAATATCTACTGTAATATCCTTCTACTACTATCTTCATTAATACATATATTTTCATTTTATGTTAAAGCTCTTCTTAAGAATAATTTCTCTCTGTTATATGTTATGGTTAATTTTGTATATTCTATATTGTATGGTGTTACTTGTTCTAGCCATTTTATTCCTAATATTATGTCTGTTTTTTGCATTTCTTCTTTTACTTCAAATTCTATTTTTATTTTTCTTATTCCTATTATTATTTCTTTTTCTGCTATATTTTTAGTATTTATTAAACTTCTTGGTAGATCTGGGCATATATTATTGTCAGTTTTTATTTCCTCATTTTTTATTAGATATTTTGTTATATAATTTTCTTCTTGTCCTGTATTTAAGAGTATTAAATATTTTTTTTCATTTACCTTTCTGTTATGTAATATTGGTTTGAATTATCCATTGAACTTGTTTCATAACTTGTTCTTTTTGATGAGCTTGATGATTTCGGTTTATCATAAGCTGTTCTTTTTGTTGTACTTATTCTATCATTTAATATTTCTAGATCTTCTTCTATGTCTATATTTCTGTAACTATAATCATTATTATCAATTGTTTTTACGAATTGTTCAAAAGGGCTTTCTATTTGTATTTTATTAATTTTATTTTTTCCTGTTATTTTATGTTTTGTTGTTAATACATATAGATTTTTACATCTTTCTGTAAATATTTTACTTCCTGGGGTTAATTCTATTCCTGATATTTTCTAATATAATACTAATGATTTGTCTATATTTTTATCCATTACTTCTACTGAATAATTCACACTTATTATAAATTTAATTTTTTGGTATATTAAATTTTCTTTTATGGCAGTTATTATACTTTTTTCTATTGGTTTTATAATTCTATCATCTACTAAATATAATTCTATTGGTGTATCTATTCATTCTCTAAAACATGCTTTTATTAATATTTCTATACCTCCAAGGTGTACATATTTTATTGGGTCTCTACTTTTTATATCGTTTATCTCTTTATTAATTATTCTTTTTGTTACTAGTGGTATACTAGCTTTACCTTTTGCATATCTACAGTCTATTACATGTTCTTTTTGGCTTACTACATAATATTCTTCCTTTTTTCTAGTAAATATATTTTTTATTGTTGGTATTTTAAATATTTTTTCTACACTTAAGTCTAACTCTTTTCCTTTTATTTCATCAAATACATTGTTATCAAATATTAGTTTTTGATCTGTTCCTTCGTCATTTAAATATTCTTCTTTTGTTATTATTTTTATATCTTCTTCAGTCATTTAATTCATCTAATTCACTATCTATTTCATTATCTGTTTCATTCTCTGAAATTTCATATATACTGTCTTCGCTTTCTAATTCGTAATCTATATAATCTATCTGCATATATTCTGTATTTTCTATTTTTATTTCTGATATTTGTTTATTTTTTGGGTTTTTAGGTAATTTACAATCTATAGCTAAATGTCCTATTTTTCCGCAATTATAACAAGTACATTCCTTTATAGATTTCTTTTTCCTATATGGTCTTTTATGTTTATAATTTTTTACATAATATCTTTTTCTTGGTTTCTTATACTTATATTTTGATTTTTTGTATTTCTTATATTTCTTATGTCTTTTTCTTATAATATCTTTCTTCGCATCCAAATTGAGGTGCTATTTTATCTTTGCAACATGCTAAATATCTTATTAATGTTTTTTTTCATTTTTATTTCTTCTCTATATTTTTCACATAGGTTTCTATACCATTGTTGTAAAAATTTTATTTTTGCTCCAAGAGTATCTACTATTTTTGTTTCATCCCAACTTTTTATTATTTTTGAACTAAATGGTTCAGGTAATTTACTAAAATATAATTTTCTTATTTCTTTACTTTCTTCTGTATTATATGCTCCTTTATAATAATATTCTTTAAATGCGCAAGTATATTTATCTATGTAGCACATATTACATATTGCTAATTTTAACATTAAATTCCTATTTGTATCTTTCTCCTCATTTTGTTCTTCTTCTGTTGTTGTCATGCTACTAAATTCGTCTTTTATAGCTGTTTCATATTTTTTTAATAACTCTATAGGTGTTAATTTAGTTGTGGTTGTTGATGATGTTCCTTCTGTAGGTTGTCAGTTCTTAATATTCTTTTACTATTTTCAGTTAGATTTAAAAATCATAATTTCACTGTTCCTATTAGTGTTCTTTCTATATATTCTGGTGCATCTATTACACTTATATTATTATCTAATAATTGTTTTGTCATATATCCTATCGATAATTGTATTGTTTTTTCTGTATCTATTACGCAATCTAAGTCTAAAAAGTTATAATTTTTATTAACTAGTTGTTTTGGTGTCCATTTGTCATATTCATTCTTTAGATTATATCTTTTAAACTTATTCTTATAATATGTAGGTTTCCTTATTTCTGATGTTCTAGGTATTATATTTTCATCTTCTTTTTTATCAAGAGTATTTATTTTTGTGTTGATATTTTCTAAGTTTTCTTCATCAATTACTTCTTGTTTTTCATTGATTTCTAAATTTTTTGTATTTGTTAATATTTCTGTATATGTTTCACTATCTTCTGAATCATAATTATCTGTCTCTTCTACCTCTATATTATTTATTTCTAATTCCTTGTTTTTTATTTCTTTATTGTTTATTTCTAATTTTTCCTTAAATTGATTTATTTCGTTTAGTAATTTTTGTTCTTTATCTTTTTCTTTTTTTTTCTTTCTGTCTTTTTTCATACAGATCTTTTAACATTTGTAGTTCTTTTTCTAATTCAGCAATCCTACTATTTTTAGTTTCTTCTATTTTTCGTATTTCTTCTGTAGTTTGTTGTTTTATTTTTTCTATTTCTTTTTTTTCTATCTATTTCTTCGTTTTCCCTTTCTATTCTTACCATAACTGTCAATTTATCTTCTAATTTTAATTCTTCTTTTTCTAACATTAAATATAAATGTTTGCCTATTTTCTTATATCTTCTTCCTAGATTAGAAAATACTATTTTTATTTTTAATCCTTCGTGATTTTCATATATTTTTCATCTATTATAAATTCTTCTTTGTTCATTTTATTGTAAATAGTTCATGTTGATATATATATTCTAAACTATCTATTTGTGATTCTAAATTTGATATTTCATATTTTTGTGCATTTATTGAGTTTTTACTAACTCCGGCAAATATATTATAACTTAATCTTTCTATTCTTATTTTTAATTATTTACATTTTTCAGAAATAATTTGTTTTAGTTCTTTGTATTTTTGTATTTTATTCATTTAAATCATATTTATAGTATTTTGGTGGATATCTAAATCTGATTTTATCATAATTAGGTGGTATGTGTCTCATTCTTCTAGATTTTAAATGGATTATTAATTTTGCTTCACTACTAGATATTAAGGTAATTAGGTAGGCTAGTCTTTGTGGGTTTTCTTTTGTTTTATTTAGACTTATATATTCTGAATAATTACTAATTAAAGATTCTTTAATTTTTCTAAAAGCTTCTCTGTTTTTAAATGGTCTTCTCATAATTAATCAATAAAAATTAATCTCAAGTAAATCCAATCTAAATTCAAACATGTATGCTACTTTTGTACTTTTTAATTAACTGGGCTCTGATACCATTTTTAGGGGGTGCGGATTAGGTGCGATAACTTTACTAAATAATAAATACGTAGGGTGCTTTTATATGTTTTATACCTATTTTTATATATTTTCTATGTAATTATACCTATTCCAGGTCAAGTTTAGTGAGTGCCGGAGCACCGCAAATACAAGGTAGGTCCTCCCCTAGGTTTTAGTCATTCAATTTAATTCAATTCTGCATTTTGTAAATCTTAAATATAATTTAAATAAATACTTAATTATACTTATTCGATTAACTAATCATGTCAAATTTTAGCTAAACTTCAATAAATTTTATTCAAACTTCATCCTGACTAATTGTTTTTAGAATATTATTTGACTTGAATATGTTTGTCAATTCAGTATAATTAGAGCTGTTTACCATTCTACCAATCGATTCAAATTCAATTTTAATATATTAAATATTAAAGTCAAATAATATTCTGAAAACAATTAGTTAGGAGATGAAGTTTGTATAAAATTTATTGAAGTTTAGCTAAAATTTGACATGATTAGTTAATCGAATAAATATAATTAAGTATTTATTTAAATTATATTTAAGATTTACAAAATGTAGAATTGAATTAAATCGAATGACTAAAACCTTTAATCATATTAAATTGATATATATATATATATATACACACACACACACACACACACACACACATAATATTTCTTTAGGCTTTAGTGAGACTTAGTAAAGTTATATTTAAGTTTAATATAATTAGATAATCAAAATTAGTTAGATATAATCACATATTTATTATAATTATATTTGAAATTTCCAAATAGAAATGTAGTATTGAATTGAATCAAACTATTAACATCCAATTACTCTACATTAGTAATACTACAACAAATTTCAACTCGTGATAAAAGATAATCATCAGCTACAAAATTTATCCACAACAATAAATTTGTCTTAATTATTTTGTCATGAAAAATAATTAGCTATTATTAAGTCAACTATTTCCATGAATTTTTAGTGCTCAAAGAATTTTTTTTTATAACTTCAATAATGTTATAAATGTACCATATATAGTGAATGTCTACTTTACCATATATAGTGAATACATACTTTACCATATATTGTGTATGTCTATTTATAAAAAAGTTACAAACCCCAAGGTTAGTTTTCTCCTATAAATAAAGGGGTTTTCCCTAATTGTAATTCATCCCTCAGAAGAAATAATAATCATTCTTTCTTCTCTCTCTATTCTTGTTGTTCTTATTTTATATTTCATAACACGTTCTTAGCACGAGACTCTACCAAACATGATGAGATTATAAATCTAAAGGTAATTTCAAGGTTAGTAATTCGTTATGTTATGTGTCTTTCGTTACTAATAATATAATTATTGTTGGATTTGAGGAAAAATAATTGGTTTGAAACCATTTATGTTTTAAATTTATTCCTCAAGAACAATATTATCAAAAGAGATGATAATATGTTGGGTTTAAGTCCTTTCAATTTATGCCTAAGACGTCTTTATATGGGTAAGACGTTGAGTTTGAATCTCAATGCACTATATTAATGATATTATGATGGCTAAGGCAAAATAATATTTTTTTAATGAAAAGTCATGAAATATGTCCCATTGAATATTCTCCATTCAATGAAGTGAATGTGGTAGCAATATATGATAAGTCTAAAATATGACAACTTACTTCATTCTAAAGTGTATATGATAGCAGTGCATACTATGTCTGAAAGAAGACAAATGATTGAATGTACGAACATACGCATGGAGGGACAATATAATAATGATCATCAAAAGTGATGATATTTTCACACGCGTATTATGATCATAACATATGCTAAAGAAAAATTCTCTAGATCATATGTATGCCTCGATTTTCTCCTGAAGTAGCAATATCATAAAAAAAGTTATAAACTATCAATTTGATAGGCTTAAGACACGATTATATTTCATTCATGGGAATGAAAATGTTAATTGTTATAAGCATAGATCCATTCCATGAGTGAATGTGATGATATTTAGTGAAGCTTATCAACAAACATGAACTTGATTGTGATGGCTTCACAACTCACCTCCAAATGAGGCAGAATAACCGAGAAGAGTTATTTTGAAATCTACTTCTAAAGTAGTAAATCTGAAATTTATTCATGTAATAGTAAATCTGAAATTTACTAAAGTAAAAAGGTACATGTCATGGTAAACTTGGAGTTTGCTAGAATAAAAGTTCAAAAGTTGACATGAACGATTATGACATCCCGAAGATGTTCATATTGAGTATTGGACATGTAATGAAGAATTAGAAAATTCTTCAAGAATTATTCATGTTGTTTGTTCTCATGATAAGTTGGTTGGACCAAATAATTATTGGATTGGATCCCCCAAAATCTGAAAAATATAAAAGGTGAATAAGGGCCTGTTCACCTTTCATGTGATATGTTGAAAAGATGCATCAATAAGATGATCACATGTACTTTCATTCTCAACCTACAGTTTGACATTTATAAAGTTGCTTGATTGATGATAGGCGAATTTACACACCTATAGCACTATATTTTCCCCATATTTTAGCCTAGTTTTGAGAACAAATTATAAATTTCATGCACTTTTAGTCCATTTTCCTGTAAGTGAGCTAACGAACATGATTAGCAAAGTTTCAGGTATAAATGATGCAGAATTCAACATTTCATGGATAACTTGACGCCAAAGAAAGCTTCACGAAAGGAGAAAAGCCAATCTTGGACGCCAAGGACTAAAGATGGCGCATGGAAATTCTGTCCCGGGCTAAAACAATATTTCTGAAGACTTTAGGGACTAACAGTAACTTATTAGGATTAGGATAATGATACATTAACCTAGTATAATTGGGTTAAGTATTACATTAGCTTGTTAGGATTAGGATAATGATACATTAACCTAGTACAATTGGGTTAAGTATTTCATTAGCTTAGTAGGATTTGGTTAAGCATTTCATTAGCTTAGTAGGAATAGGATATGGGTATTATAAATATCCTATCTTTCTAGAGATTTTAGGACATCTTCTTACATTCAATTCTATTCTATTCTACTTCTAAGACATTCTAGTTCTAAACAATCATTCTTCCATTGATTCTATTTTTCTTCTTCTATTCATCTATTCTTAAATTCCACAACAAGAGAAACGTTACTTTGCTAAGGGATTCACGCCTACCACACCATTACAAACGTGAAATCTTTATTGTGGTATAACAACAATGTCAATTGTGATTTCCTTCACACTCATGGGTAACTAAACTTCTCTGTTGGGGTTATGGAAGACGAATGAGATACTATCTATTGCTGTGAGTTTGTGAGTTCGTGACACGTATGCTGCTTATATCATTATTCTCATCATCTTAATCTAAATTTTTTGTGGTTGCAAACGCAAGAATACGCCAGTATAACATTTAACTTGTTCGAAAGAAAGGTTATCTGTCTGGAAAAGAGATAATGTCAAGGTAGTAGGGTTCAATCCCCTATTAAAAAGTTAGTGCCGTAACTGGATTAAGCTCTTGGAGAATTTATACCATTAGACACGCTTTAAGCTCGAAAGAGTTAAAGTGAAATAATCCTCGAATAGGTCAAAAGACGCCTGGATTTACCATCGAATACAATTCTCTATAAGCACATGCATGTCTGAATTCAACACACTCATAGTCAATAGAGACGTATAACTCAGAAGGTGGACATAACCCCAACTCCTCAATTCTCATTGTTTCACAACCTACTAAACATTCTTTCTTTTTACTTTGCTATTTTCAGTTTTTGCTTTAATAATTTGGTTACACATTACAAACCCCCCTTCTTACGAGACTTGCACTAAAAGTCTAGTAATCGTTGCTTACTTGTTGACCAAGCTATTCCCTGTGGGATCGATACCCAACCCAGGTTGGGTTCTATATTTGACAAACGACCGCTTTACACTTCTACGAGAGCTGTAGATTGAGCGTTATCAAAAATTGGCGCCGTTGCCGGGGAATACAAGTGTCAATTAAGTTCGTAATAATTACTAGACCCTTTGGTCAAAGATTCTCGTACTTTTACTTTTAGTTTTTGTTTTTGTTTACTGCAGGTTTTTATTCAGTGCATGCCCCATACCCGAAGTTCTGGTCAACCGTTATTACCTATCAATCCTGAACCACAACGTATTCGCAGAATGGAGGTACAACACGCAATTAAAAGGATGGCTGCTCAACAGGAACAGGCAAGACTAGCTGTGCTAGCCGCCGCTCAAGTGCATCAACAGAATATTGATAACCCTGGGCGAGCAACAAATCCTGACGATGAAGATCTAGGTGATGACGAGCTACTAAACCCTAGGCATGCCGCTGAGATCACAACACCTGCCAACAGAAGAGATCGTCAAGCTAGGTTTAGGCCTGAACGCCAAGCTATGCAACCAATTTTCAATGATGATGATCTTGATGGAGCCGGAGCCACAAGAGCCATTATTCCTCCACCATTGGCACCCGAAGCCAAGTTCAACATCACGAGCACCATGATTCAGTTATTGCAACTCAAGGGATTATTTGGTGGACTAGCAGGCGATGATCCGAATATGCATCTCATCAACTTTATTTCTACATGCAAGTCGTTTGACAATCCTGGAGTTGGTCAGAATGCAATTAGGTTACGCTTATTTCCATTGTCTCTATCTGGGGAGGCAACTTTATGGTTGAATAAGCTGACTCCTGATTCTATTACAAATTGGAGGCAATTGAGAGACGCTTTCCTAGAAAGATTCTTTCCGCCATCCAAAAGAGCACAAATGAGAGATGAAATCAGCAACTTTCGTCAGCTTCCAACTGAAGCCCTTCATGAATTATGGGAGAGGTTCAAGACGAAGCTAATGAGGTGCCCAAACCATCACATGACTAATGTTCACCTAATGGAGATACTTTACAGAGCCTTGAATTCAATAACTAAACCAGTTGTGGATAATGCGGCTGGAGGATCATTTATGGATCTCACCTTTGGTCAGGCAAGAAATATGCTAGATCGTATGACGAAGCAAAGTAGAGCTTGGCATACCAGGGATTCTGAGGTAGCAAGCCCCACTTTATCTATAGGCATGACTGCAGACCAAAGGAGAAGAGAAGAAGAACGTGATCAAGATATGGCGCACATGAAGACACAAGTGGATCTTCTTACAAAGCATCTATTATCAGGGAAGACCGAAAAAGTCAAAGCCATTGCATCAAAAGGAAGAGACGAATCTGATTCGGATGAAGAGGCCAACTACTTGAACAATCAGGGGGGTTTCCGAGTCAATGCCCAAGGAAACCAAGGTCGGAACTATCATGGTAAATCTTGAAACATGGACCAAGGTAGTTGGAAGAACAAGAATGACAGTAGTGTTTTGTATGTTCCCTCTGGAAGACGTGACGCCACCACATCTAGTTCTGGAAGTATGGAAGACATGATGGCTAAACTACTGAAAGAAGTGGAAGAAACTAGCGCGGGAGTAACGGAGGTAATAAATGATTTATCCTCTATGAAGCAATTAGTTGATTCACATTCCACTTCAATCAGGCAAATAGAGCAACAATTGAGCCAACTTTTAGCAGCACTCAATCAAAGAAAGGCTGGCACTTTACCTAGCGACACTGTGCAAAATCCAAGGAATGAGGGATCATGCATGGCTATTACTACTCGAAGTGGTAAGGCGCTGGAAACTTCATCTAAGGGAAAATAAGTGGTCGACGATGTAGCAGACATTGATGACAAGGCAAAAGGAGAAGCTGCCGTAGAATCCACCCACGATGTCCATGACGGTACACCGAGTATGTTGCAGCCTGAAAAGGCTGAAAAATGAAGGCAAGAGGAGAAGAAAGGCGTGGAGAGAAAAATTCCATATCCACCACCACCTTTTCCTCAAAGATTGAAGAAGGTGGCGGATGATACAAAGTTCAGCAAATTCATGACTATGTTAAAACAGCTGACCATTAATGTTCCATTGGTGGAGGCACTTGAACAAATGCCTGGGTATGCAAAATTTATGAAGGATCTTTTGACAAAGAAGTGGGCAGTAAGCTATGAGCCGACAGATAATATTCATCATTGCAGTGCAATTGCCACAAGGTCCTTAGTACAGAAGAAGGAAGACCCTGGTGCTTTCACTATTCCTTGCACGGTTGGATCTATGAATTTTGCTAAGGCATTGTGCGATTTGGAAGCTAGCATCAATTTGATGCCACTATCCGTCTACAGAAATTTGGGGTTGGGCGACCCTACTCCAACCAATATGCGGCTCGTGATGGCAGATAGGTCGGTAAAACGACCTGTGGGTATCTTGAATGATGTGTTGGTGAAGGTGTCTACCTTCATTTTTCCTGCAGACTTTGTGATTTTGTATTGCGAGGTGGATTCTGAAGTTCCCATAATCTTGGGACGTCCTTTCCTTGCAACAGGAAGTGTGCTTATTGACATGAGAGCTAATGAGCTTTTATTTCGGTTGAATGACGAAGTAGTCCGCTTTGATATATGCAAAGCAATGAAGCAGCCCATCGATATGAATGTGTTCTCTGTAGCTGATGTTCATCATGAGGATAAGAAAGCATTATCTGTAGAGAAACAGTTTACTGTTAAGCTATTGTATGCTGCGCCACTGAATGTTGAGCATGAGGACGATGAAGATTATGAAGAACTTATGGGTGCTCTAACAGAAATAGAGTCCTATTCCCATACTCCTAAGCAACCGGACCGTGATCTTAAGAATCAACTGTGACCAACAGCGAAGACTTCCCTTGAAGAGCCACCAATGCTAGAATCGAAAGAGCTCCCCGATTATCTAAGGTATGTGTTCTTGGAAAGTATAAATATACTTCCGGTGAGTGCGGATGATTTAAGTAAACAGCACGTAGAGGCTCTCATCTCTGCTCTGAAGAGATACATGAGAGCTATGGGTTGGACTATTGATGATATAATTGGTATCCCTCCTGGGATAGGCATGCACAAGGGTCATCTCGAAGAAGATTGCATGCCTACAAGTAAGCCTCATTATCGTCTGAATCCATTCAGAAAACGATCCACCATCTATCTCGACGAAGTCTAAGTACTCGAGGTAACTATGTCATGCCGTGACAATAAATCAAGCGCTAGATGGGAGGCAACCCATCGTTTATCATTTTTCATTTTTCTTTTGTTCTAATACGTGTTTTGTTTTTGATAAATAAAAATCCAAAAATAAGAGTCGTGCCATGACCAAAACTAACGCGCTTGGTGGGAGGCAACCCATCGTACTAATCGTTTTTATTGGTTTTGAGAAAATGTAGGTGCAAGAGGTATTCAACGAGGAGATCGATTTCAAATTTTGATTTGGACGTATTGCATGGTAAAGGTGGTAAGTTAGGCATGAAGATGCAAAAGGCTATGGATTGAGAATTGCTCATGAAAATATAGGCATCGAGCAAGGCTAGGCCTAGGTAAAACTAGGCCACGAACAAGGCAAGGCCTATACTATGGCCCAAGTTCTCGGAATCTAGTGTGCCATAGCATAGGCGCCGCCCATGCTCAAGTATGCCATAGCATAGGCGCCGCCTATGCTAAAGAATTTTGTCTCTGAATCTCAAATGCAAAGTAAAAGGCGCCGCCTATGCTAGACAATGCTTTGCAAAAGGCGCCGCCTATGCCAAGCATAGGCAAAGCTAAAGGCGCCGCCTATGGTCACTTTATGTCTCCAAATCCGATTTTAAATGGGTAAAAACCCGACCCATTCTTTTCCTATATAAAGGAGACTTAGTCTTGAAACACAAACACATTGAAAACTTGACCTAGGCGCCACACATACTCTCCAAATCATCTCAAAACTTTTCTTTTTGCTCTCCCACTTCACAAGAACATCTCCAAAGGCTTCAATCACGTAAGTACTCTTTTGTTCTTCATCTATTTTTTGTAAGTGCTACGTTGCTATGTCTATTATGAATTGCTACATCTTGAAGAAATATTGGTGATGTTAATGTGTTTGAATTGTTGATACAAAACCAAGTGAGTGAACATGTACGTTAGGATACTCTTAACTTGTTTCCGACTTGAATTTGATTTTGATGCATTGTTATACTACTTGCGGAATTGCTATAGTCATGAACATTGCATAATCTTGTCACTAGAATGCTTACATGTTAGAATGTCCCGTTCATCGGAATAAGACTTATAGTTCCCTACCGACATAGGAGGTTGTGATTATTGATAGAAACAATACCATGATGTAATCCCTATGTAGTAGTCTTGATATATCTAACATGAAAATATTGCAAAGGTTGCAAGAAGTGATACATCTCTGATTTTCTTGTTGGAATATAGCTCCTACAACGTATGTCGATGAAGTCTAAGTAATCGACCACTTTCACTTCACTAATTTGTGCCAACAAACTAAGTGTGGGGTGGTACCCCTACTGCTTGTGTATAGATTGTATCCATTGAGCTGATGCTAACATGAACATTGTTCTAAGTCTCAGGTACAATAGCACCCAAAGCAAGACAAGGCAAAGATAAGGCTACCACTTCCCAAAAAAGCAAGAAAAGAAGTCGCAAGGAGCAAGGAGAATCATCCTCAATGCAATTACCACGCCGCACGTTTGGAATAAAATGGGTTCTTGAGGAGGAAGCGAAGGAATGGTATAGGAACAACAAAGAAAGAAAATATGTTCATGTGGACCTGATCAACAAGGAAAGCCTAGCGAAGAAGGAGCCGCGCATGTTGGCAAAGATCATGAAATTACCTTTGGATTTTATCTTCCGAGACATAGGAGAATGCAATCTTGATTTGACAAGGGAATTTTATGTCAACTGGTCACCGAAAACCACAGGCAGCGAAGTCAAGATTCGGGGCCAAGTTTTGCAACTCAATGCGGATTTCATCAACTCCTTTCTTGGCTTGCCTTCAGTCGATCCAACACCATTCAAAGAGCTGTACAGTAGACCTCCATACGGAGCAATTCGACACACACTTTGTGGAAGTAGATCCATGGCAAGGTGGAGAAGACATAAAGACACCGGGCGACACAACACCTTCCCCTATGCTCCTTTGAATAGGGAAGCAAGGATATGGTTGCGTATTGTCAACTCTTGCCTCATACCAGGGACTCAGTACACCAAGATAACAAGAGATAGAGTGTGCTTGGTATACGCATTGATGACGAATGTCCCTATCAACGTCGGGGCAATTATTCGTTCCACAATGCGGAAAGCTAGGCTACACAAGAGGTCCCACTTCAGTTTTGGCAACCTGTTGACTGCAATACTAAGGAAAGAAGACATTGAAGAGGAACCGACTGATCACAAACTCCCACAAAACACAAAGAAGGTTGACCTCACGAAGGTTAAAGATGCTGAAACCACTCATGGAGTCAACCTTACCACTTCAGAAAGGCATGCTCGCAACGAAAGCTTCTCCCGCCATTTATATGGCATGATGAAGTTTACCATGATGAGCGGGGGTCGTGTTCCAACTGCTGTAGAGCTCCAACAGTTGGATTATGACTACCCAATGAATGAGCATGCGAGGGCGATGTATGGAGAAGGTGTATATTTTGAGGAACCTCTTGATGACGACATGCCAACCAATGATGATCGACGAATGCCAGACTCCGACGTGGAAGAGAACTCTGATGACGATTCCGATGCAAGGGGTATGACCCCAGACATAGAGGATGAGTTCGACTAATCAGGTTCTTCTTATTTATTTTTCACTGAGGGCAGTGTGTCCCGTCTAAGTGTGGGGTGCTGGGATTTGCAAGCTATACTTCTCTATCCACATTTGCATTTATTTATGTTTGTTTGTTTTGTTAGTAGTTAATTGTTTTTTTTCAGTAGTTAAATTTTTTTTTTAACTTAGCATCGCATGAAATTATTCTAATAGGCAGCATGAGATTATGACAAGAGTTTGTGCTAAAATCATGACTATTGAGACATTTAGGCTCTAATTGTGACTCACTATGTGATATTGTTTGGTTTAATTCCTTCATCTGTTGGGTCAAGAGTCTATACTACTCCCAATAAAGTCGACCATGTGCCTTGTGTGTGTGAGCTAATAGTATATTCTGTGCTTGTGGCTGATGCTAGAGCTTGCCTGGTATTTATGTAAAGCGAAAATAAGGAGTGTAAGTTTAGGAGATGATTTAGGCATTCTTTGGCAACCTATATTTGTTTACCTTCATTTTTACCTACCCATGGACATTATCCTAGTTAACCCTTTTGAGCCTTTAGCCTATTTTCTTTGACAACCTCATATGTAAGCCTAATCCATTTTTTTCAAGACCATAATTTGATCCAAATTCCTAAGTGCTTTAAAGTGTAAAGTCATGTAACAAAATAAGAGGAAATTGGGTGAGTATGATGCTTTAGAATGCATTGGTGCTTGAAATTGCTATGAAAAAGAAGTGCTATCATAAGAGGTATGTTATGAAAAGAAAAAGGAAGAAAAAACTGAAAAGTTAGTCATGTTTAAAATCGAAAAACAAAAGAGGAGAAAAAGGGTGGTAGAATAAATGAAAGAAAGGTTGTTAGAAAGAAAAGTGTTAATGACACAATGTGATTTATTAAAGCGCTTAGGAACATAGTCACTATTTCTGGCCAAAATAGTCCTACCCGTCCCTTAGCCTACATTACAACCATCAAAAAACCTATTTGATTCTAAGCTTAGCATTCTGACATTTAGTGGAGCATTACACTAAGGGCAAGCCTATGGTCATCAGTTGCTGCATATGAATTCTTTGTGAGAGTGAGAGCAAGGATATTTTGATACCCATGTTTGAAAAATATGCTATACTTGTGAGTTATTATGGGTAATATATTGTGAGACACATATGGTTGATGAGTTTTGGGTAGTTGTGTATGATTCTTTGTGCCTTAACTTTTGAATATGAGTTGACCACCATCACGAGTCTATGTTGGAGGCTAAATGGTCTCTACTAATGATCGGAAAACTACTCTTTGTTGATAATTGTTGTGCTTGTCTTGACGAATATTTTATGTTGTTGCTGTGAAACCCTAAGTTGATGTTTAGAGGGACATGATATTTTGTTCAAGGACGAACAAAGCTTTAAGTGTGGGGTGTTGATGATAGGCGAATTTACAAGCCTATAGCACTATATTTTGCCCATCTTTTAGCCTAGTTTTGAGAACAAATTATATATTTCATGCACTTTTAGTCCATTTTCCTGTAAGTGAGCTAACGAACATGATTAGCAAAGTTTCAGGTATAAATGATGCAGAATTCAGCATTTCATGGATAACTTGACGCCAAAGAAAGCTTCACGAAAGGAGAAAAGCCAATCTTGGACGCCAAGGACTAAAGATGGCGAATGGAAATTCTGTCCCGGGCTAAAACAACATATCTGAAGACTTTGAGGACTAGCAGTAACTTATTAGGATTAGGATAATGATACATTAACCTAGTACAATTGGGTTAAGTATTACATTAGCTTGTTAGGATTAGGATAATGATACATTAACCTAGTACAATTGGGTTAAGTATTTCATTAGCTTAGTAGGATTTGGTTAAGCATTTCATTAGCTTAGTAGGAATAGGATATGGGTATTATAAATATCCTATCTTGCTAGAGATTTTAGGACATCTTCTTACATTCAATTCTATTCTATTCTACTTCTAAGACATTCTAGTTCTAAACAATCATTCTTCCATTGATTCTATTTTTCTTCTTCTATTCATCTATTCTTAAATTCCACAACAAGAGAAACGTTACTTTGCTAAGGAATTCACGCCTAATGCCTACCACACCATTACAAACGTGAAATCTTTATTGTGGTATAACAACAATGTCAATTGTGATTTCCTTCGCACTCATGGGTAACTAAACTTCTCTGTTGGGGTTATGGAAGCCGAATGAGATACTATCTATTGCTGTGAGTTTGTGAGTTCGTGACACGTATGCTGCTTATATCATTATTCTCTTCATCTTAATCTAAATTCTTTGTGGTTGCAAACACAAGAATACGCCAGTATAACATTTAACTTGTTCGAAAGAAAGGTTATCTGTCTGGAAAAGAGATAATGTCAAGGTAGTAGGGTTCCATCCCCTATTAAAAAGTTAGTGCCGTAACTGGATTAACCTCTTGGAGAATTCGTACCGTTAGACACGCTTTAAGCTCAAAAGAGTTAAAGTGAAATAATCCTCGAATAGGTCGAAAGACGCCTGGATTTACCATTGAATACAATTCTCTATAAGCACATGCATGTCTGAATTCAACACACTCATAGTCAATAGAGACGTATAACTCAGAAGGTGGACATAACCCCAACTCCTCAATTCTCATTGTTTCACAACCTACTAAACATTCTTTCTTTTTACTTTGCTATTTTTAGTTTTTGCTTTAATAATTTGGTTACACATTACAAACCCCCTTCTTACGAGACTTGCACTAAAAGTCTAGTAATCGTTGCTTACTTGTTGACCAAGCTATTCCCTGTGGGATCGATACCCAACCCAGGTTGGGTTCTATATTTGACAAACGACCGCTTTACACTCCTACGAGAGCTGTAGATTGAGCGTTATCAAAAATTGGCGCCGTTGCCGGGGAATACAAGTGTCAATTAAGTTCGTAATAATTACTAGACCCTTTGGTCAAAGATTCTCGTACTTTTACTTTTAGTTTTTGTTTTTGTTTACTGCAGGTTTTTATTCAGTGCATGCCCCATACCCGAAGTTCTAGTCAACCGTTATTACCTATCAATCCTGAACCACAACGTATTCGCAGAATGGAGGCACAACACGCAATTGAAAGGATGGCTGCTCAACAGGAACAGGCGAGACTAGCTGCGCTAGCCGCCGCTCAAGTGCATCAACAGAATATTGATAACCCTGGGCGAGCAACAAATCCTGACGATGAAGATCTAGGTGATGACGAGCTACTAAACCCTAGGCATGCCGCTGAGATCACAACACCTGCCAATAGAAGAGATCGTCAAGCTAGGTTTAGGCCTGAACGCCAAGCTATGCAGCCAGCTTTCGACGATGATGATGATGATCTTGATGGAGCCGGAGCCACATGAGCTATTATTCCTCCACCATTGGCACCCGAAGCCAAGTTCAACATCACGAGCACCATGATTCAGTTATTGCAACTCAAGGGATTATTTGGTGGACTAGCAGGCGATGATCCGAATATGCATCTCATCAACTTTATTTCTACATGCAAGTCGTTTGACAATCCTGGAGTTGGTCAGAATCCAATTCGGTTACGCTTATTTCCATTGTCTCTGTCTGGGGAGGCAACTCTATGGTTGAATGGGCTGACTCCTGATTCTATTACAAATTGGAGGCAATTGAGAGACGCTTTCCAAGAAAGATTCTTTCCGCCATCCAAAAGAGCACAAATGAGAGATGAAATCAACAACTTTCGTCAGCTTCCAACTGAATCCCTTCATGAAACATGGGAGAGGTTCAAGACGAAGCTAATGAGGTGCCCAAACCATCACATGACTAATGTTCACCTAATGGAGATACTTTACAGATCCTTGAATTCAATAACTAAACCAGTTGTGGATAATGCAGCTGGAGGATCATTTATGGATCTCACCTTTGGTCAGGCAAGCAATATGCTAGATCGTATGAAGAAGCAAAGTAGAGCTTGGCATACCAGGGATTCTGAGGTAGCAAGCCCCACTTTATTTATAGGCATGACTGCATACCAAAGGAGAAGAGAAGAAGAACGTGATCAAGATATGGCGCACATGAAGACACAAGTGGATCTTCTTACAAAGCATCTATTATCAGGGAAGATCGAAAAAGTCAAAGCCATTGCATCAAAAGGAAGAGACGAATCTGATTCGGATGAAGAGGCCAACTACTTGAACTATCAGGGGGGTTTCTGAGGCAATGCCCAAGGAAACCAAGGTCGTAACTATCATGGTAAATCTGAAAACATGGACCAAGGTAGTTGGAAGAACAAGAATGACAGTAGTGGTTTGTATGTTCCCCCTGGAAGACGTGATGCCACCACATTTAGTTCTGGAAGTATGGAAGACATGATGGCTAAACTACTGAAAGGAGTGGAAGCAACTAGCGCGGGAGTAACGGAGGTAATAAATGATTTGTCCTCTATGAAGCAATTAGTTGATTCACATTCCACTTCAATCAAGCAAATAGAGCAGCAATTGAGCCAACTTTCAGCAGCACTCAATCAAAGAAGACTGGTACTTTACCTAGCGACACTGTGCAAAATCCAAGGAATGAGGGATCATGCATGGCTATTACTACTCGAAGTGGTAAGGCGCTGGAAACTTCATCTAAGGGCAAAAAAGTGGTCGATGATGTAACAGTCATTGATGACAAGGCAAAAGGAGAAGTTGCCGTAGAATCCACCCACGACGTCCATGACGGTACACCGAGTATGTTGCAGCCTGAAAAGGCTGAAAAACGAAGGCAAGAGGAGAAGAAAGCCGTGGAGAGAACAATTCCATATCCACCACCACCTTTTCCTCAAAGATTGAAGAAGGTGGTGGACGATACAAAGTTCAAAAAATTCATGACTATGTTAAAACAGCTGACCATTAATGTTTCATTGGTGGAGGCACTTGAACAAATGCCTGGGTATCTGAAATTTATGAAGGATCTTTTGACAAAGAAGAGGGCAGTAAGCTATGAGCCGGCAGATAATATTCATCATTGCAGTGCAATTGCCACAAGTTCCTTAGTACAGAAGAAGGCAGACCCTGGTGCTTTCACTATTCCTTGCACGGTTGGATCTATGAATTTTGCTAAGGAACGAAGCACATTTCGTCAAAGCTTTTATACATACATGACCTCCGAAAGAATGGTGATATTAACATGCAACAGATTCATTCAAGTAACAATGTGACTGATTTATTCACCAAGTATCCTTTAATTGCAACTTTCAAGAAGATGGTGCACAAGATTGGAATGCAAAGGTTCAAAGATGTTCTCATTATGGGGAGTTAATACACGCTTTACTCTTTTCCCCTTACGAGGTTTTATCCCACTGGGTTTTCCTTGTAAGGTTTTTAATGAGGCAACATATATGCGTATTATCTATCAATTAGACATTAAAGGGGGAATGTTATAAATGTACTATATATAGTGAATGTCTACTTTAACATATATAGTGAATACCTACTTTATCATATATTGTGTATGTCTATTTATGAAAAAGTTACAAACCCCAAGGTTAGTTTTTCCCTATAAATAAAGGGGTTTTCCCTCATTGTAATTCATCCCTCAAGAGAAATAATAATCATTCTCTCTTGTCTCTCTATTCTTGTTGTTCATATTTCATATTTCATAACAAATAATTTATTTTAGATAACCTTTTTATAGAGAAAAGGTCTCTATTGCTACAACAAGTTTCAGCACGTGTTAAATATTAAATATTATCTACGAAATTTTACCACAGCAAAAACTCTATGGATATATAATTTAACTATTGCAACAATCATTACTAAGCAAAAAAAAAAAACATTAGCCTTAAAATTATATTTTGAACAATTTATTGTGGCTAAAAGGTTATTATTACTACATAAGTTTTAACTCGTGGTAATTTTTTTTTAAAAGCAAACAAAATGTGGTTATATCATTTAACGATTGCCACAATTTTTATTAACTTGAAGCCAAAAAAATTTATTTAGCTACAGTATCTTGTTTTTAATAGTTATTATGGCTAAAAAAGCCACTATTGCTACAATAATTTTTATCGCGTGACAAAAACTTATGATCAGCTATCAAATTTCATTGTAGCAATAAAGTTGTAGTTATTTAAGCAACTATTACCACGATTGTTTGTAATTATAGCAAAAATAAGGAATTAGCTTTGTCAATTTAATTTTTGTGGCTAAGAAATTTTACGAATTTGTAAATAGCTATGAAATTTAAATTTTTGTGTCTATTACTAAGTAATAGCTACAATTTTTAAATTCATAGCTTAGATTTTGTAGCAATATATACATTGTGTTGTATTGAGAACTAACAATATAATACCTGTGACTACCGTATTAGGTGCCTCATTATCCTGTCTAGCCATAGCGAAGAATCTCGGTGGTCCACCCCCTATTTGAGCAACCTGCGCACCCTGTCGATTTTGCCCATAAGCACCCTGTAGAGGAGCTCTAGTCGGCTGATCTTGGGCTTCTGCAATATTTCTTTGCACCTGAGTAGTATCTTGACTAGACCCAGACTCTCCCTTAGGACAAAACTTAGCAATATGCCCCTGCTCACCACAAGTATAACAAGCCCTATTTGTTCCATAACAATGACCACTATAATTCCTACCACAATTAGAACACCACGGATGCTGACTTGATTGATAGAAACTGTCACCCTTCCTCTGCATCTATTGTTCACCCTGTCTAGCTGAATAATTATTCCTCAAAGACTATCCCACAGACTCTAACTGCGTAGGCTTGGATTGCCCATAATAAAAAATACTGTTACCCCTAGATTGAGCACCACTAGATACACCTGAGTTATGTGCCTTCTTGTTTTCTCGATTAATCCTTTCCATCTCATAATAGGACTCAGAACGGAGAGTAGTGTCAAACACCTTAGAATAGAATCCATTACGCACATCGCGTGTCACTGGACCACGATAATGATCTTCAATTCCATCCATAAATCTCTTACTTTCTCCCTCTGATCTGCAACTAAAGATGGAACATACCTGTACAACTCAGTAAACTTAGCTTCATACTTAGTAACAGTCATAGATACCTGTCGTAGTGTAACGCCCCGAATCTGGTACTCGGGATGCTACACGATACTTATGACCCCAAAGGATCACAAGCTGACCCATGACTGATATCTGTACCTGAATACTACATAATATATTGTATAAATGTGGAATAAAAGCTGTAAGGCCATAAGGTTCAAAACTGAATAACTGATAAAAAATAACACCTGGATGGGGTATAAAATACCCAAAACAACTGAAATAACTGTCTGAACAACATTGTAGTCTGAAAGCCTCTAAAACTGACTGTCTAAATAGGGAGTTGATGGGACATGTACCCAACTAACTCCAACTACTGAAATAAACTAAGTACTGAAAATACTAAAATGGTAGAACATTCTCGAATGGTGAGGACTCACTACTAGTCTGTCTGTTGAATGTCTAAAATACTACTGATGCTCTGGAGCTTGTGTCTCTGAACCTATGGTATAGACTAACACACCATAACACAAATGCATCAGTACGATTAAATGTACTGGTATATAAGTGAGGTAGGTTGAATGAAAAAAGGTTCATATGCATGAACTATGCTAACTGACTGAATAACATGAGCGTGGGAATACATGCATGGATGAGTAACGGTAACTAAATTTGTGATGATAGTGACTACTGAGTCTGAATACTGACAACTTGAGTTATTGATAACTTATATAACTAATATAATTGATACTGAGCAACTGTGTCTGACAGTCTAGGTTCTAATAGAACTAGCTGAGTTTCGTACTGTACTGAGTGACTGTATCTGACAGTCCTGGAATCTGAAGAACTATCTAAGTTCTTTTACTGAGACTGAGACTGAGACTGTGGGAAGTACTCATCTAACCAAAATACCCTAAATAAAGCAATATAGCTGAGTTAGGGTCCAATCTATAACCCCAATTGGAAGGGTGTCAATACCGTGCCACTGGTAAGGACAAGCTATGAGTGATCCCTCATATAGTAGGTAATTAAAGGAGAATAGTAGGACCCTCATATAACAGGTTAAGCCACCCCATCTACCCTCAAAATAGCAGGTTTGATAGCTCAACCTATGCTAGCTACGTAGTTCTGGAGCGCAAGGACTGCTTCTAAGAATCACACCCTCTAATAACAGGTGAGTTCCCATCCTTGGTCTCACTCGGTGCTGAATCCTACTCCCATATAAATAGACACTGAACATGATTAACTGAACTGAACTAGACTGAGTTCATTGAGTTTCGTTGATTGACGGAATACTACTAAGATTACTGAATTACTGAGCTTTCTGAGATTACTGGGATTACTGAGTTTTCTTGAGTCACATGACTGACTGAATTCTACTGAACATGGATTGACTGAGGATATCATGAAAAACATGACACTGGTTCTAGACACAACTAAATTTTTGGGTACAAGTACCCCCCAGGACTCGATAAAAGGAAACTAACAAGGGATGATATTCTTGAATACATGACCAACATCAACAATCCATAATACAATAAGTTGGGGATTTCATGGAGTAAATGATTATCATAATCTTATACATGAATGGGAAAGCATATAAACCTGTCATAATTTCATCAACTAGTCTCATGAGCATTTCACAAAACATTTATAATGTACAACAATATCATAGAAGTCATTGTGATCATAAGGGTAAAACATGCACTTATCATTTGTGTCACAATTGAGATATGATGCATAATTTCTAGTCCCTTAGGCATTTTATCAAACTCCTTGCATGAACAACTTAAGGAATAGGCGTAATCATCAAATTATCACTTCAAAACTCCATGAATCGACTAAACTTATAGATTTCAAGCCACACATTAGCATAGTTTCATGAACAACTTATAAAGATTCCAGCTTGGGAATCACATCATCATAATCTCATGAACATAATCAACCCACAACATAATATTCACAATACAAGATTTAAAACTTGATTCTTGAACTTTATGGATGGAATGAATCCATGAATGAACACTATACATACCTTAGTTCTTGATTCTATAAAGATTGACGGTAGAAGTTTTTGAATTTGAATCCTCAATTGAAGACCCTAACCTTGTTCTTGAGGAAAATTGAGAGAAACTAGTATATTTTGGGTGAAAAATGACTAAATTATGTGTTATTGGGTTTATATAGGGGGGGAAAATTGACCCTTTTGCCCTTAAAAATACGTATATTTAATGACTAAAATTGGGCATCGACGCGATACCCGATGCATCATGCCATGATCGCGCCAAACCTTAGTAGTTTCACTGGTAGTCCCTGTAACAATGTTAACCAACACGATGGCCGATGCGGCACGCTAAGATCGCATTGGTCCACTATTTTGGGACATAAAACTTGGTCTAATCGAGGTTCGAAAAATCCAAAACTTGTCTGGGAACACCTATTGACGTCTCTGATCATGAATTAACAAACATACCGACCATTAAAGGACGTTAAGGTGGTGAAATAAGATTGTCAACTTTTGAAGGCTAAAAATAAACTAAGTCTAGGAACTTAGCTTGAGTTTTCTAAGTCTGGATCCCTTGACTAGCTTAAAGGACTGAATAAAGCTTTGAAATTTTGCGGGGTATTACAATATCTCCCCCTTGAGAACATTCGTCCTCGAATGAGACTGACTGAGATGGGGAAAATACAAACTAAAATAAATATAGGTCATAAATAACTGAAATATGATTTCATGACTGACATAACTGATAAACTGAATATATCATACTGAACATACATATCTGATGCATGCGTAACTGATTCATGAATGCATGAATGAGATTTCTGATAAGCTGAGTTTCTCATAATGAGGATGCATATCTGATGCATGAATACGTGACTGACATGATGCATGAACATATGACTGAATATGTAATGGTATTTGATACCAAGTTTGAAATAAAAAACTAAGCATAAACTATATACCAAGTTTGTAACTGAAATTTGAACATGAGACTGAATAAGATTAAGAAAAACTATTACCTTGGGTTGAGCCTGAATTTGCGGAGAAGAGGTGAGGATACTTGGTTCGCATATCTGCTTCTGCTTCCTAAATAGCTCTCTCAATGGACTAATTCCGTCAAAGAACTTTGACTAGAATGACCTCTTGTTCCTCAGTCTGCGAGTCTGATAGTCAAGGATTTTGACTGGAATCTCTTTGAAAAAGAGGTTGTTCTGAATGTCTATGCCCTCTATAGGGACTACAACTATTGGGTAACCTATTCACTTTCTTAAGCAAGGAGACATGGAACACTGGATGAACTGAGGCAAGATCTGAAGGAAATTCGAGCTCATAAGCTACTTTGCTGAAGTAATTGAGAATTTTGAAGGTACCGACACATCGGGGAGTGAGATTTCCCTTCTTGCCGAATCTTTTCACTCCCTTCATGGGATAGATCTTTAAATAAACATGATCACCAATCTCGAACTCGAGATCCTTTCTGAACATGCATGAACGGAAACATAAGAACATGATTGAGCCTATGACGTGTGTCATGGACTGAGCATCGTGATATGAATTGAGGCATTGAGTTCAGGGATTATGATCGAGATTGGAGCTAGATGGTCAACCTATGGGTACCCACTACTCCAAACTGGATTCATTTCGTGAAGAGAAAAATAAAGTATCTAGGTCATGAAAGTTCGGGAGTTATAGTGTATCTCCCCCTTGGGACACTATGTCCCTCGAAGAATGATGACTTGATTGAGATGTTGAGAAAAACTGAGGCGATTCATAAGGTACCTACGAACTGAATCGTGACTGTATATCTGGGATCTGAGACTGAGACATGAAACATGGACTGAGCTGCACACACAACTACCTAATTGATCTATCTTTGAATGGTTACCTCTATGAGACTTCAGATAGTGCGACTAGATGGAAAAATTTTGGTAAGACACACCATGCGAACTTGTTCATCTGCCTGCTAAACCGAACTGTACCTAGTTTGAATAACTAGACTGAAACTAAAGAGCATTATGCATAGAAGGTAATGATTGACTGGGTAACATGAGATAACTGAGCAGGAATGAGTGAAAAATGTATTATCTTAAGAAATGCTAGACCAAGCGTATAACATGATTCAAAAACATTCTGTAAGCTGAGGTACTAAAATACTAATAAATGAGTAACTAATGACTGTATGCCCTGGTCGGGTAATGCTGAAACTGACTGAGCTTTTGATCTGATTGGACTATAACTGGGGTTGAGATTGTAGCTATGACGGTAATTGAGACTGTAACCGCAACTAAGACTATAACTGGAACTGAATGCTGGTTTCTGATAACTGAGGTTTAGACTGGTGCTGAAGTACTGAATTCTGATGGCTAAGTAACTGATAACTGAAAGCCATGGTTCTGTAGGACTACCTGAGTCCTTTACCGAATATATATTACTGAACTGATGTGGTAAATGAGGCTTAGGGATTAAACATCAACACCACGGATTTACCGAGGGATCTTAATTAAGGGTATTCATGACATAAATCTGAGTTTGACTGATCACAAGGAGTATAGCACGTGTCATGTGAGTTGGGCATACTATAAAGCATGTCATAAATGTATGAGTCATGAGCTCATGACCTGAGTATGAAGTTTCTATACTCATGGGACATGATCCGTAACACTGAGTGAACTGAAACTCCTTATCCTAGGAATTGGGAGCATACATGAGTTTTCACTAACGTGAACGAATATGAGCAATGGTCATAGAGTTGACATGTAGGACATGAATAAATATAGTGAAAACTGATGGGTTTTGCTATTCTGAGATGGTCTGCGGGATCACGCTCACTGAGGGAATAAACAAGAATGTTATTTATGAATACTATGAAGAACATGTCCAAGTATCGGTTGAACACTCGGTTCATCAAGTGCATGAAGGCTACGAGAGCATGGGTAAGACCAAAGGACATACTAAGAATTTGAAGTGGTATATTGAGTTCTGAAAGCCGTCTTCAAAATGTCACATTCTCTGAGTCTGAGCTACTGATAGCCTGATCTGAGGTTTATCTTAGAGAAATAGCTGGCACCCTGAAGTTAATCAAACAAGTCATTGACTCCGAGAAGTAGATATTTGTTAATTACTGTGACCTTGTTGAACTGATGGTAATCTATATACATTCTGAGAGAATTGTCTTTCTTGCACACGAATAAGCATGATGCACTCTATAGGGACTCACTGGGTCTGATGAATCCCTTATCTAAGAGATCCTTCAACTGTTCTTTCAATTCTTTGAGTTCTGCTAGTGCCATTTTGTATGGTGGAATAGATATGGGCTGAGTATCTGGAAGAAGATTAATGCTGAAGTCTATTTTCTTTTTGGGAGGATTTCTAGAAAGATCTTCGAGAAAGACATCTGAATATTCATTCACTACTGAGGTTGATTCAAGACTGGGAGTTTTGGAACTAGTATCCTTAACTCAGACAAGATAATAGACACATCCCTTAGATATCATTTTCTGTGCCCGAAGGTAGGAAACAAGCTAACCTCTGAAAGCTGAAGTACTACCCTTCTACTCTAGGAAAGGTTTCTTCGGAAATTGAAACTGTACAACTCTGTTTCTACAGTCGACTGTGGTATAGAAGGAATGAATCTAATCTATGCTGAGGATGACATCAAAATCAGTCATCTCTAATTCGACTCTATCTGCTAAAGTGACTTTCTGAAATATCATAACTGGACAATTCCTATATACCCATCGGGCTATGATGGTTTTATCCACTGGGGTAGTGACTGAGAATGGCTCTGCTAGAATTTTGGGACTGTAATACTCCATACTTTTCCTAGCTTGAAATCATCTCAAGAATGTTAGAAGCTTTCTTTGAAAGATGAATCCATTTTTGTACATGTGGTATTTTTAAGATTTTCACTTTTATTCGTGTAGGAAATTGAATTATCTTTCCAACAATACTAATTTCATCAAAATCCAACATCGGAGGAGAAAGTTATGGCCAAAATATAGAAGGCAATAAAAACTGCCTAGGTGCGACAGTAAGGCCGATGGACCGTTGGACTAGCGACGAACCGTCGTCCACGACCATCGCAAGGGAAATAGTGAGGCCACTTTCTGGATAAGGTGCAAAGGGAAGGTTGATCGACCATCGAACTTGCGATGGACCATCGCTACTTAGGCAGTAAGCCCTTTTCTTGGTCCATGTACGACGGTCAAAATGATAGACCGTCGTAGGTCCCGATTCAGCAAATTAAAGACGTTTTAAAAGGGGATTTTTGGACTTTTACCACCTATTTATATACCTAATTATATTCGACCAAAGCTTAGAAATTCATTATTCTTTCACAACAACAAAACTAGGGTTTTCTCTCTAACATTAATCTCCAAGAACAAAATCCAGATCTTTTTCAAGAACTAAGAGATTCAAATTCTTCAAGTTCAAGAATTTTAAGAAAAACTCAATCCAGGTATGCATAGTGTTCATTCATGGACTCCTTCCGTCCATGAAACCCAAGAATCTCTTTTCAAAGTTTAAGTTTATGGATTTCCTTTATGAATTTCATGATTGGGCTGTTCTTGTTCATGTTGAAAATGAGTAATTGGATTCTATTCTATGTTGGGGGATAAATTTTATGTGGATTTGATTAGTATAGAGGTAGATTCATGTAAACCTATGATTAAACCCTTGAATGAAGTAATTAGAATTAAATCATGATGTTTAATTATTGTATAATGTTGTTAACACATACCATGCCTATCATGAGTTTGTTTAAATGCCTAGATGAAGGAAAATGCCGAACTAGCATGATATCATGAAATCCCCATGTATGTACAAGTTTATTAAGATCACATATTTGATGAAATACTTCAATAAATGTATTATGGATTATGATGCTAGTGATGTGTTCAAGTAGATCATGCTTTGTCAGTTTCCTTCTAACGAGTCCTGGGGGTACTTGTACCCAAAATATTAGCTGTGTGCCTAGAGTCATGTCATGTTTCCACGATACTCTCAGTCAAGCTATGATCCTTAGAGTTAAGACAGTTTTATGACTCAGGAAATCTCCATGATCTCATGAACTCAGTTAGTTATCAAATATCAGTAGTATTTTGCCAGTCAACAGAAGTTAGTAACTCAGTCCATGTTCAATCCAGTAAATCATGTTCAGTGTCTATTCAGATGTGAGTAGAAATTAGCACCGAGCGAACCCAAGGATGGGAATTCACCTGTTATAGGAGGGTGTGACTCTTAAAAACAATCCTTTTATTCTAGAACTATGTAGCCAACATAGGTTGAGACATCATAGCCTGCTATATGAGGGTAGATGAGGTGGCTTAGACCTCTATATGAGGGTTCCCACCATTCTCATTAGAGTTACCTCTTATATTAGGGTCACTAACATATTTTCCTTACCAGTGGCGCGGTATTGTCACCCTTCTAATCAAGGCACAAATTGGATCCCAGTCCAGCTATAATGAGTTATTTGGGGCATGTCGGTTAGATGACTACCTCCCACAGTCTCAGTCTCAGTCTCAGTAAAAGAACTTAGATAATTTTTCAAAATTCAGGACTGCCAGATACAGCCAACTCAGATACAATATGGAACTTAGATAGTTCTATCAGATTCAAGACTGTCAGATATAGTCACTCATATTATCAGTTAAATTTAGATTCAGTAATCATGTTATCACAATATTAGTATCATTTGTTATGTCTCGTGCATGTATTCTCACGCTCATGATAGTTAGTCAGTTATTATTATTGTTCATACATATGAACCCCATGTATTCAGCCTACCTCACATGCATACCAGTACATTCAAAGTACTGATGCATTTATGCTATGGTGTCTTATACCATAGGTTTAGAGACACGAGCTCCAGAGCATCAGTTGATTCTAGATATCAGTAGGCAGAGTTAGCAATGAGTCCTTATCCTTCGAGGACATGATTATTTCCCTATTATCTCATTAATTAGTTTATTAGTTGGAGTTAGTTGGGGACATGTCCCATCAACTCCTTACTCAGACAGTTCAATTAGTTAGAGGCTTCTAGACTATCATGTATCAGACTTCAGTATGTTCAGTTTTGTTTTGGGTATTCTATTACCCCACACAGATGTTATATCATTCAGATCATGTTTAGTATTGAACCTTATGGCCTTTCAGTGCATGTTTCTTCTTTATTATGTCATATTATGTAGTGTACATGTATAGATATCAGTCATGGGTTAGATTGTGGTCCTTCGGGGTCATGAGCACAGTGTAGCATTTTGGGTACCAGATTTGGGGCGTTACAAACTTGGTATCAGAGCCTAAGGTTCAATAAAGTCCTAGGAAGTCTGAAAGCCGCATCTAGTAGAGTTTTGTACATGAGTGTGTTGCGTGCCACATTTATGTACAGAAGTCTATAAGATGTTTAAGGAACAGTTTCCCTTCTTTCAGTATTCATATATGCCAGTGAGTGTAATCTCAATCTAATCTCTCAGTCTAATACATTTCTCCCTTTCTTCTACAGAACATGCCTCCTAAAAGAAGAAACGGGAATCATTCAGCCCCTCAGCCCGAAGAATCTTTGGGCAAACATGTTTCTCATGCAGAGTTCCAAGATGCATTCACTACTCTTCCTAACTCAGTTGCT
This sequence comes from Capsicum pubescens, assembly GCA_030864215.1. Taxonomy (NCBI): domain Eukaryota; kingdom Viridiplantae; phylum Streptophyta; class Magnoliopsida; order Solanales; family Solanaceae; genus Capsicum; species Capsicum pubescens. The sequence goes on from CM061542.1 coordinate 261,872,468, forward strand.
ACTCAAAAGAATGACCAACTATCATTCCATCCAATCCAGTGGCTAATTCCACTGCATCCAGGATTCGGGATTTCACCCAAATGAATCCTCCATCCTTTCTCAGGTGTAAGTTAGATGAGGACCCTCAGGAATTCCTAGATTAGGTGCAGAAGGTTATAGACATAATAGGGGTTACTTATAGTGAGAGTGTTGATCTAGTTTCATATCATTTGTAGGATGTTTCTCATACCTGGTTTAAACAGTGGAAGTCAGAAAGGCCAGATGATGCAGGGCCTGTTAAGTGGGAGGAGTTCGCTTCTGCTTTCCTTGATAGATTCTTTCCCCTAGATCTTAGAGAAGCTAAGGTGTTAGAATTCATCAACCTCAGTCAGGTAATTATTACGGTGAAAGAGTATTCTCTTAAGTTTACTCAATTGGCCAGATATGCCCCTCATGTAGTTACAGATAGCAGAGCCAAGATAAGTAAGTTCATTTCAGGGGTGTATGATAGCGTGGTTAATGAGTGCAGATCCACCATGCTGAATTATGACATGACTTTAGCCAGGCTTATGACTCATGCTCAGTAGATTGAGGAGCAAAAGATTAAGATGATGGAGAAATAAAATAAGAGAGCGAAGACAAGTAGTTTCAACTTCGCTCAGCCTAAGTCAGAAGGAGGAAACCGTTCTCAGTTTCTTCCTAAGTCATCAGTTCTAGATCCTTCTTCATCTAGTGCTCCATTTCCTAAGTTTAGAGAGGGTAACAAAGATAGAGCGCTAGGCTCTAAGTCCCAGGGCAGTGTTAGCAATGCCCGTACCTATCCTTTTTGCCAGACTTATGACAAGCACCATCAGGGTATTTGTAGAGATGGGAGTGGTATTTGTTTTGGATGTGGCAAGCCAGGACACAGAGTCAGAGACTATCCTCAGCCAGGTCCTCAGGGTCATCAAAATCGCTCCTCAACTCAGTCCGATCACCCAAATCAGCAGGGTGCGACCTCCAGTGCTACTTGTGGGCAATGCCCAAATTGTATCTATGGAATTTAGTCCCAACAGGATCAGGAACATTCTCCTGACGTAGTTACTATTACGTTACAGATCTTTCATGTGCATGTTTATGCTTTGCTAGATCCAGGAGCTTTTTTGTCTTTTGTTACTCCTTCTATAGCAGTTGATTTTGGAGTTAGTCCTGAACTTCTAGCAAAGCCCTTTTCAGTCTCTACCCCAGTGGGTAAAACCATCATAGCCCAGCGGGTATACAGGAACTGCCCGGTTATGATAATTCAGAAATTCATTTCAGCAGACTTAGTCGAATTAGATATAACTGATTTTGATATCATTCTCAGCATGGATTGGCTTCATTCCTACTATGCCACAGTCGACTGTAGAAACAGAATAGTCCATTTTTAGTTTTCAAATGAACCCGTCCTTGAGTGGAAGGGTAGTACTTCAGCATTTAGAGGTCAGTTTGTTTTCTACCTTCGGGAACGGAAAATGATATCTAAAGGATGTGTCTATTATTTTGTTAGAGTCAAGGACACTAGTTCTGAAACTCCCAGTCTTGAATCAGTCCCAGCCATGAAGGAATATTCAGATGTCTTTCCCGAAGATCTTTCAAGAATTCCTCCCAAAAGAGAAATAGACTTCGGCATTGATCTTCTTCCAGACACTCAGCCTATATCCATTCAGCCATATAGAATGGCAGCAGCAGAACTCAAAGAACTGAAAGAACAATTGAAGGATCTCTTATATAAGGGATTCATCATACCCAGCATTTCCCCATGGGGCGCACCAGTCTTATTCGTGCGCAAGAAAGACGATTCTCTCATAATGTGTATTGATTATCGTCAACTCAATAAGGTCACGGTCAAGAACAAGTATTCTCTTCCCAAAATTGATAACTTGTTTGACCACCTTCAGGGTGCCAGTTATTTCTCTAAGATAGATCTCAGATCCGGCTATCATCAGACTAGAGTTAGGGAATATGACATTCTGAAAATAGCTTTCCGAACTCGGTATGGTCACTTCAAATTTCTAGTCATGTCATTTGATCTTACCAATTCCCCAACCACTTTCATGGACTTGATGAACCACATGTTCAAGCAGTACTTAGACATGTTCATCATAGTCTTCATAGATGATATTCTGGTTTATTCCCGCAGTGAGCGAGATCATACAGACCATCTCAGAACAGTACTTTAGACTCTCAGAGAGCATCAACTATTCGCCAAATTCAGTAAGTGCGAGTTTTGGCTAAGGTCAGTAGCATTCCTTGGCCATATCATTTTTGGTGATTGCATTAGAGTAGATCCTCAAAAGACCGAAGCAGTAAGAAACTGGCCTTGCCCTATCTCTCTATTAGATATCAGGAGTTTCCTAGGTTTGGCTGGCTATTATAGACGGTTTGTTGAGGGATTTTCTTTATTGCATCCCCTTTGTACAGATTGACTCAGAAAAAAGTCAAGTTTCAGTGGTCAAATCCTTGCGAGAAGAGTTTGTAGGAGTTGAAGACTCAACTCACCTCAACTCCAGTTCTAGATCTTCCAAAAGGTTCAGATGGGTTTGTAGTGTATTTTGATGCATCCAGAGTAGGTTTGGGTTGTGTCCTCATGCAGCATAGTAAAGTTATAGCCTACGCCTCCAGACAGCTTAAAACCCATGAGAAAAATTATCCTACTCATGATCTTGAGTTAGCAACCGTAGTCTTTGCCTTGAAAATTTGGAGAAATTATCTCTACAGAGTTTATGTAGATGTCTTCATAGATAATAAGAGTCTTTAGTATGTCTTTTCTCAGAAAATCTTAATCCTTGTCAGAGAAGGTGGTTAGAGCTCTTGAAAGATTATGCCATGAGTGTCTTCTATTATCCGAGCAATGCCAATGTAGTGGCCGACGCTCTCAATAGACTGTCTATGGGTAGTGTTGCTCATATGGATGACAGTAATAAGAAGTTAGCTCAGGAAGTACATCAGCTTGACAGACTGGGTGTTTGCTTAGTTGATATAGATGAGGGTGATATATGGGTTCAAAGTCGTTTAGAATCATCTTTAGTTTCCGAGGTGAAAGAAAAACAAGATAGAGATCCCAGCCTTGTCAAGTTGAAAGAGTCAGTTCAGGATCAGAAAGTAGAGGTTTTCTCCAAAGGGGGAGATGGTGTTTTGCACTGTCAGGGTCGTCTCTGTGTTCCATCTGTAGATGACTTAAGGCAGGAATTCTTGCAAAAGTGCATGGTGAGCGCTACTCTATTCATCCAAGGGACACAAAGATGTACCGCGACTTGCGGGAAGTCTATTGGTGAGTGAGATGAAGAGAGATATTGCAGAGTTTGTGGCTAAGTGCTCTGCATGTCACCAGGTTAAAATAGAGCATCAGAAACCTAGTGAGACTATGTAGGAGTTCATTATTCCTACTTGGAAGTAGGAAGAAGTGAACATGGACTTCGTGATGGGTTTTCTCAAACTCGTCATCAATATGATTCAGTTTGGGTCATTGTAGATAGGATGATCAAATCAGCCTATTTCCTTTCAGTTTATACCTCTTATTCAGCTGAGGATTATGCAGACTCTACATTAGAAAGTTGGTCAGATTACATGGCGTTCCATTATTAGGTCAGATTACACGGTGTTCCATTATCTATTATCTCAGACAGAGGTACCCCGTTCACCTCTCACTTCAGGAAAGCATTCTAAAAGGGTTTTGGTACCCAAATTCATCTCAGTACAACCTTTCATCCTCAGACAGATGGTCAAGAAGAAAGGACCATTCAGACTTTAGAAGATATGCTACGGGCGTGTGCAATTGATTTCAAGGGTAGTTGAGATGACCACTTGTCTTTGATTGAGTTTGCATACAACAACAACTATTATTACAGTATTCACATGGCTCCATACGAAGCTATCTATGGTAGGAGATAAAGATCTCCAATTGGTTGGTTCGAAGTTAGTGAGGCCTCAGTTATAAGGACTGACTTGGTATTCGACGCCTTAGAGAAAGTCCAATTGATTAGAGAAAGACTCTAGGCTGCTCAGAGCTGAAAAAAGTCTTATTCAGATATTCGTAGAAAAGATCTCGAGTTTGAGATTGGTGACTATGTATATTTAAAGATCTCTCCTATGAAGGGAGTGAAGAGGTTTGGCAAGAAGGGAAAGCTCAGTCCCCTATATATCGATCCCTTCAAGATTCTTAGTCGCTTTGGCAAGGTAGCCTATGAGCTCGAATTTTCTTTAGATCTAGCCTCAGTTCATCCAGTCTTCCATGTCTCTTTGCTCAAGAAATGTATAGGTGAACCAACAGTTGTAGTCCCTTTCTAGAGCATCTATGTTCAGAATAGTCTCTCTTATGAAGAGATTCCAGTTGAAATCCTTGACTATCAGACTCGTAGACTGAGGAACAATGAAGTCCCTCTAGTTAAAGTTCATTAGAGAAATCAGTCTGTCAAGGGAGCTAGTTGGGAAGCAGAAGTATGCATGAATACCAAGTATCCTCACCTCTTCTCCGCCGACTCAGATCAAGCTCAAGGTAATAGTTCTCCTTAAGCTTACCCAGTTTTATATTCAGTGTTCGTCACAAGCTTGGTATTAAATACCATTGCATATTCATTCATGGATTCATGTATCAGCTCAGTTATATAATTATGCATCATACATGCATTCTCATTATGAGAAACTTAGTTCATCAGAACACCTAGTCATGCATTCATAAATCAGTCACACATGCATCAGATATGCATGTTCAGTATGATATGTTCAGTTATCAGTAATGTCAGTCATGAGATCATGTTTCAATATTCATGTTCAGTATTTACATTGGTTATTACTTACCCTCACTCAGTCTCATTCGAGGACGAATGTTCTCAAGGTGGAGATATTGTAATACCCCGTACTTTTCCTAGCTTGAAATCATCTCAAGAATGTTAGAAACTTTATTTGAAAAATGAATCCACTTTTTTACATGTGGTATTTTTAAGATTTTCACTTTTTTTCATGTGGAAAATTGAATTAGCTTTTCAACGATACCAATTTCATCAAAATCTGACCTCGGAGGAGAAAGTTATGGCCAAAATACAGAAGGCAGTAAAAATCGCTCAGGTGCGATGGTGAGGCCGACGGACCATCGGACTAGTGACAGACCGTCGCCTACGACCGTCGCAAGGGAAATAGTGAGGCCACCTTCTGGATAAGGTGTGATGGGAAGGTTGATGGACCATCGAACTTGCGATGAACCGTCGCTCAGGCTGTCGCTACTTTTGCAGTAAGCCCTTTTCTTGGTCCACGTACAACGGTCAAAAGGACGGACCATCGCCCTAGCGACAGAGCATTGCACGAGCCATCACATGTACCGATTCAAAAAATTAAAGCCGTTTTAAAAAAGGTTTTTTGGTCTTTTACTACCCGTTTATATACACGATTATATCCGACCAAAGCTCAAAAATTCATTATTCTTTCACAACAACAAAACTAGGGTTTTCTCTCTAACATTAATCTCCAAGAACAAAACCAGATCTTCTTCAAGAACTAAGAGATTCAAATTCTTCAAGTTCAAGAATTTCAAGAAAAACTCAACCCAGGCATGCAAAGTGTTCATTCATGGTCTCCTTCCGTCCATGAAACCCAAGTATCTCTTTTCAAAGTTTAAGTTTATGGATTTCCTTTATGAATTTCATGATTGGGCTGCTCTTGCTCATGTTGATAATGAATAATTGGATTTTATTCCATGTTGGTGTATAAATTTTATGTGGATTTGATTAGTATAGAGGTAGATTCATGTAAACCTATGATTAAACCCTTGAATGAAGAAATTAGAATTGAATCATGATGTTTAATTGTTGTATAATGTTGTTTACATATACCATGCCTACCATGTGTTTGTTTAAGTGTATAGATGAAGAAAAATGCCTAGCTAGCATGATATCATGAAATCCCCATGTATGTACAAGTTTATGCAGATCACATGTTTGATGAAATGCTTCAATAAATGTATTATGGATTATGATGTCAGTGATATGTTCAAGTAGGTAATGCTTTGCCAGTTTTCTTCTAACGATTCCTGGGGGTACTTGTACCCAAAATACTAGCTGTGTGTCTAGAGACATGTCATGTTTCCACGACACTCTCAGTCAAGATATGATCCTTAGACTTCAGACAGTCTTATGACTCAGGAAATCTCCATGATCTCATGAACTCAGCTAGTTGTCAGATATCAGTAATATTCTGTCAGTCAACAGAAGTCAGTAACTCAGTCCATGTTCAGTCTAGTAAATCATGTTCAGTGTCTATTCAAATGGGAGTAGAAATTAGCACCGAGCGAACTCAAGGATGGAACTCACCTGTTATATGAGGGTGTGATTCTTAGAAGCAATCCTTCCATTCCAGAACTATATAGCTAGCATAGGTTGAGACATCATAGCCTGCTATATGAGGGTAGATGAGGTGGCTTAGCCTGCTATATGAGGGTTCCTACCGTTCTCATTAGAGTTACCTGTTATATTAGGGTCACTCACATGTTGTCCTTACCAGTGGCGCGGTATTGACACCCTTCTAATCAGGGCACAAATTTGACCCCAATCCAGCTATAATACATTATTTGGGGTATGTCGGTTAGATGACTACCTCCCACAGTCTCAGTCTCAGTAAAAGAACTTAGATAGTTCTTCAGAATTCAGGACTGCTAGATACAGCCAACTCAAAATAGTACGGAACTCAAATAGTTCCATAAGATTCAAGACTATCAGATACAATCACTCATGTTATCAGTTATATTCAGATTCAATAATCATGTTATCAAAGTATTGGTGTCAGTTGTTATGTCATATTCATGTATTCTCATGCTCATGATAGTTAGTCAGTTATTATTATTGTTCATGCATATGAACCCCATGCATTTAGCCTTCCTCACATGCATACCAGTACATTCAAAGTACTGACACATTTGTTCTATGGTGTATTATACCATAGGTTCAGATACACGATCTCCAGAGCATCAGTAGATTCCAGATATCAGCAGTCAGAGTTAGCAGTGGGCCCTCATCCTCCGAGGCCATGATTATTTTCCTATTATCTCATTAATCAGTTTATTAGTTGGAGTTAGTTGGGGATATGTACTATCAACTCCTTACTCAGACAGTTCAGTCAGTTAGAGGTTTCTAGACTATCATGTGTCAAACTTCAGTATGTTCAGTTTTGTTTTGGGTATGCTATTACCCTACACAGATGTTATATCATTTAGATCATGTTCAGTATTGAACCTTATGGCCTTTTAGTGCATGTTTCCACATAATTATGTCATATTATGTAGTGTACAGGTACAAATATCAGTCAGGGGTTATCTTGTGGTCCTTCGGGGTCATGAGCACCGTGTAGCATTTTGGGTACCAGATTTGGGGTGTTACAGGGACTGACTCCGAAATCCACTGCTATGTAAGGAGTAACCAAAGACAAAGAGGCTTTTGGATCTATCAAAGCATAAACATATAAGTGAAATATCGGCAACATAACAGTGACCACATCAGGAGAATTTTCCTGATCCTATCGGGATTGAAGAGTATATAGTCTGCTTGGGCATTGCCCACTAGTGGCACTGGAGGTGGCACCCTGCTGATTTGGGCGACCAGACTACGTTGAGAAATGGGTATGCTTGCTTTTTGGACCATCCTTAGGATAGTATCGAACTCTATGACCTGACTCGCCACACCTGTAACACACATCACTATCGGTTCTACATATACCCTTATCTGACAAAGGGGATGGGTTCGGGCACTGCTAACACCTCCCTGAGGTTTAGGACCTGGCGCCCTATCTCTGAATTTAGGGACTGGAGCACTGGCTGAGGGAGGAACTGGAATCTAAGACTTTAGGTAGAACTGATAACAGTTAACAACCTCTGACTTAGGCTGAGAAAAATTGAGATTACCTATTCTGAATAAGGAGTTGATGGGAGTTGATGGGACATGTACCCAACTAACTCCAACTACTAAAATAAACTCAGTACTAAAAATACTGAAATGGTAGAACATCCTCGAATGATGAGAACTCACTACTAGTCTGTCGCTGAATGTCTGAAATGCTACTGATGCTCTAGAGCTTGTGTCTCTAAACCTATGGGATAAAGTAAAACACCATAGCGCAAATGTGTTAGTATGATTGCATGTACAGGTATGCAAGTGAGGTATGCTAAATGCAAAAGTGTTCATATTCATGAACTATGCTAACTGACTGAATAACACGAGCGTGAGAATACATGCATAGATGAGTAGCTGTAACTGAATTCGTGATGATACTGACTATTGAGTCTGAATACTGACAACATGATTTATTGATAACTGATATAACTGATATAACTAATACTGATGCTGAGCGACTATGTCTGACAGTCTAGGTTCTGATAGAACTAGCTGAGTTCCGTACTGTACTGAGTGACTGTGTTTGACAGTCCTGGAATCTGAAGAACTATATGAGTTATTTTACTGAGACTGAGACTGACACTGTGGGAAGTAGTCATCTAACTGACATACCCCAAATAAAGAAATATAGCTGAGTTGGGTTCCAATCTGTAACCCCAATTGGAAGGGTGTCAATGCCGCGCCACTGGTAAGGACGAGCTGTGAGTAATCCCTCATATAGCAGGTACTCAAAGGAGAATGGTGGGACCCTCATATAACAAGTTAAGCTACCTCATCTACCCTCAAAATATTAGGTTTAATGTCTCAACCTGCGCTGGCTACATAGTTCTGGAGCGCAAGGACCGCTTCAAAGAATCACACCCTCTAATAACAGGCGAGTTCCCATCCTTGGGCTCACTCGGTACTGAATCCTACTCCCATCTGAATAGACACTGAACATGATTAACTAAACTGAACTGGACTGAGTTCATTGAGTTCTGTTGACTGATGGAATACTACTGAGATTACTGAATTACTGAGCTTTCTGAGATTACTAGGATTACTGAGTTTTCTTGAGTCACATGACTGACTAAATTCTAACAAACATGGCTTGACTGAGGATATCATGAAAAACATGACACTTGATCTAGGCACACAACCAAATTGTTGGGTACAAGTACCCCCAGGACTCGATAGAAGGAAACTAATAAGGCATGAAATTCTTGAATACATGACCAACATCAACAATCCATAATACAATAAGTTTGAGATTTCATGGAGTACATGATTATCATAATCTTATACATGAATGGGAAAGCATATGAACCTATCATAATTTCATCAACTAGTCTCATGAGCATTCCATAAAACATTTATAATGCACAACAATATCATAGAAGTCATTGTTATCATAAGGGTAAAGCATGCACTTATCATTTGGATCACAATTGAGCTATGATGCATAATTTCTAGTCCTTTAGGCATTTTATCAAACTCCTTGCATGCACAACTTAAGGCATAGGCATAATCATCAAATTATCACTTCAAAACTCCATGAATTGACTAAACTTATAGATTTCAGCCATACATTAACATAGTTTCATGAACAACACATAAAGATTCTAGCTTGGGAATCACATCATCATAATCTCATGAACATAATCAACCCACAACAAAATATTCATAATACAAGATTTAAAACTTGATTCTTGAACTTCATGGATGGAAGGAATCCATGAATGAACACTATACATACCTTAGTTCTTGATTCTATGAAGATTGATGGTGGAATTTTCTTGAATTTAAATCCCCAATTGAAAACCCTAACCTTGTTCTTAAGGAAAATTGAGAGAAACTAGTATATTTTGGGTAAAAAATGGTTGAATTACGTGTTATTGGGTTTATATAGGGGTGGGAAATTGAAACTTTTGCCCTTAAAAATGCAGACATTTAATGACTGAAATTGGGCATCGACGCGATACCCGATGCGTCGTGCCATAATTTCACCAAACCTCAGTAGTTTCAGTGGCAGTCCCTACAACAATGTTAACCAACGCGATGGACGTCACGGCTTGCCAAGATAGCATTTGTCCACTATTTTGGGACACAAAACATGGTCTAATCGAGGTTCGAAAAATTCAAAACTTGTCTGGGAACACCTATTGACCTCTCTGATTATGAATTAACAAACATACGGACCATTAAAGGACGTTAAGGTGGAAAAATAAGATTGCCAACTTTCGAAGGCCAAAAATAAACTAAGTTTGGGAACTTAGCTAGAGTTTTCTAAGTTTGGGACCCCTTGGAAAGCTTAAAGGACTAAATAAAGCTTAGAAATTTTATGGGGTCTTATACGTATCTCATTAAACTGGCGTCTCATGTCTTCTTGTTTACTCAAGGGAATAAATCTGTCCAAGAACATAGTTGAAAACTCTGACCAAGTGATCGATGGTAGCCTTACTTGTCTGCCCCTCAAAACGGAAGTCCACCATGCCTAGGGAGACCCTGAGAACATAAAAGTGGTAAATTCTCCACCACGAGTCTCTTTTAATCCCAAGGTAGTTAGTATCTTTTCGCAGCGATCTAAAAACTTGTGAGGCTCAACAGAAGATGGTATAGCATCAAACTCCGGTGGCTTAAGATCTATGAAATTCTTAAGATCCTTGGGTTGCCCTACAGCTGTAATCGAATGATCAACTGGTTGAGGTGCCAGAGAAGTTGCAACATTCAACTGAACTTGTGCTTGCGTCTACAAAGTAGATTGAGGAGCTGGAGTTCGACCCTGATTAGCCACTAATGTCTCAAGTACATTCAACATTCTTACCACTACGTCTGCAGGAAATATAACAAGATGTGCAGTAACTGACACTGTAGCTAGAGTATCCTAATCAAACTAGTCCTGTAATCACTCAGGAGCCACAACTTGGGTCTGGCCCCCACCCCCAACTCCATATCGAGTACTGCTCTGTGCCCTAGTTCGAGTCCTAGTTGGATGATAGCGAACTCGACCACCACCATGGGTAGGATCCTGTACAACACCACGTCCAGCAGGTGCATTAGATTGACTAGTGGATGAAGAACTATGTCTCTTAACCATACGTGAAACAATATTTAAAGGTTAGATTGAATTCAACTCAACCCATGAATAATGAATGAAAAAGAGAAAACTTCCTAGATATTCCGTAGCCTCAAGTTCATAAGTATGGGAGCCTACATACCAATGAACAAGAATCTACTAAACACTGCTCCATGACAGAGACCTACAGCCTAGGCTCTGATACCAACTTTGTTACGTCTCAAAATAATCCTTAGACGTGAATGGCTCCCACTAACACCACTTATCGGGAGAACCAATTTTTCATACATTCACATTTTCTACAAACACACATATACTACTCCACATGCATGAAATAATTATTAACGCGGAGTAATTATCCAATAAGATACCGCAGAGAGGTTTATGAAAACTACAGTAGTTTAGATATCAAATCTCTAACCTAAGCCCCACACTAAGTTCACGGAGAATCTAAATAGAGTTAAATGAGTTCAAGTTTTGGGCATGCAAACCCAAAAAAAAGAATCATAATCTAAAAGTAACTAAAGCTGGATGACAGCCTCCACGAATAATGTGAAGGCTAACCTTAGCAACACAATCCACACGTAAAGATCGTTAGCCACAAGTTTCTCTCTCCGCAACCGTATCTACAGGTATAGAAGTAAGGAGTGAGATATATAAATATAACCTAGTAAGATCCTCAGCTTGCTACTTTAAGTACTCCTGGGTCTAGTATTAGAAAATACAACAACACCAAGAACATATAGTTATTACACATAAGAACTATATCATAATAAGGTAACCAATGAGGCTCAACAATCCTTCATCAGGAACCATATATCCCAATACAATTTCATACACAACACTTATCATAATTTGTAACTAAAGTAATTAGCCAACACTAAAAGTTTTGGGCAACATATACAATGCGTCAAATATATCAGGAGTATACCCAATACTCAGGGGAGCATACACAATGTCCCATATCAAATCAATAAGCATACACAATGCTCAAGATAAACATACATAATGTCCCATATAAAATCAAAAGCATACACAATGCTCAAGGGAAGCATACACAATGCCCCAAAGGAATTAAGAAGCATACACAATGCCCCAATCTCATAGTACAAAATTATATCACATCACAAAATAATTTATAAAGAGAGAATTAGTATTCTTAAACATACAATATATGTTACTGGCCTTGAATACTGTTGATTCTTCCAAGCACATGCTCGTCCCAAAATATGGATCAGACAGATAAAAATATATTTTAAAATAATATTTGAAAAGAAAGTACTCAAAGCTTAAAGTCTCACTTACCTCGCTAATGAAAAATTTCCTAACTTTGCAATGTGTAGAACGTCAACCAAATAATGATCAATGGGATCAATCTAAATAAAATATTAAATAACAATATCAATTATGCTATTTGGGTTCAAGTCTCAACATTCCTAACTTTTAAACTTCGAGATAAATTTTAATATCTCACACCTTAACCCATGAATTTAAGAATAATCTAACAAGGGAGGCTTCCAAAATAGGAATTTTAAAATATTGGACAATGACCTCATCACTATTAATTAATACCACACCATGAATATTCCCTATTGATGGTCTGTTTAAAGTGATGCCAATATCAAATTGAAACAGTAACTAATACAAATTGAAACAACAATTATGCGGAAAGATTTTGTACACATTATATATATTTTGTTTCTTGCTTCTTCTCTCTATTTTTCCACTATCTAGTTAACATTAACCAATGTTAATTCCTTCGCCAAAGCAGAAGTCACCCACCCATGAAATCTCCACTTTACAAATTATGTCCAGTACCTCTCGATCATACATGACAACTTTTTCTTTCTCTTTATTTCCCGACAAGAACATTATCACCATATACAATTAATTTAGGTGAAAGATAGAAGAAATGTCATACCTGACAGTTAATATCTACCAAGCTACCTTTTTTCGTTGCTTTACTGCCTCCTCCAAAATAATGGGATAAGAAGAAATAGCCTTAGAGTTTTATTTGAAGTGATTTAGTCATGAAACTGAAAGAAAGATTAGGCTTTTAGATTGCTCCCTTTAATTATATTAATTAATACTAATAATAATTTCTAAATTACCCATTTACCCCTCATTAAAAATAATGAGTATTACATTGATATTATCATTTGGTATTTTGGCAGGACTCATGTTGTGTACTTCGCTAGGATATTCTTAATCTCCTGGATTTTATAGAGAGGTTGAAGAATAAAAAAGATCAAGTTGCTCTTGACATGGATCTAATTGAAAATCTAAAACTGGAGCTGACGTTTATGCTGACATTTCCTCTTCTTTCGTATTCCAAGTTGGATGGTTTTAATGCCAAAATGTCTCGCAAAGCTGAACAGGTTTTTATCCTTGTTCAGTAAATTTTTTACCTGCGTAGAGATGACACACTGGTTAAATATAACATGGATAATGTGGTTCTTCAATTCCTGGAGAATCTCTATTGGTATATAAACTCTCTTAATTATTCTGAATCAAGTGCCACCATGACTGAGGAGAAGTTGGTTCAACAATTGGACTTGTTCTTCATGAATCTCTATGATCTTCCCAAGCCTTGTGCTGAGTTGATTATCCCATTGATGACTCAATACCAGGTAATTCAACATGTCTGCGTCAATATAAGAGATTTTTACAGGTTGAAAGCAAATAGTTTCATTGAGCATGAGATGTTTGAGCATGTCTTTCCTCGGTTTCAACTTATGGCTGAGAGAGTAGGACACTTTTGTTCTATAATTTTGTCTTATCAACTCGATAAAATATACATAATTAATGGAATACTTGAAGTACCTCAAGTCAATTCCATGCTTGTTGATCTACTTGTGGAGATTATTTCTGTTGATCTGGAGGTTATGCACAAATGTATGACAAATTTGGAAGCTTCAAAATCAACAGAAGTTGAATGTTTCATTAAGGAGATTCTAGAAACATCTCCAGAAATTCTTGGAGAATATCTGATTCATCTGCAAGCACACATGGTAACTGTTCTTACTGCTAGCACTTCAACTCAAAACATTTATGTCATGATAGAGTTCCTATTTCTTATTCTCACCTATATGCCCAAAAACATTATTCATCATGACCAATTGTTTGATCTCTTAGCACGTGTTGGAGAACTTACCAGGGAGATATCCATTATTGTTTGCAACTTGGAAAAAGACTCAAGGAGTAAAGAGGAAACCAGCGAGACAAGCTGTGTAACTGTAAACTTGTTGAAAAATATTGAACTCCTAAAGGAAGATCTCAATCATGTTTACTTGAAAGCCCCTGAGGACTCATCTCAACTCTGCTTCCCCAAGAGTGACGGACCACTCTTCATGTATCTTCTTCTCAGAGACTTAAATGATTCGCTCAATTCCAATGCTTATTCAGTTGCTTTGATAAAGGAAGAAATTAGGATGGTGAAAGAAGATATAGACTTCATAAGATCATTCTTTGGGAATGTTGCACAAGAATTGAATGGAGATCTTAGGACTCATGTTATAGGTTTGGCATATGAGGTAGACCATACCATTAATTCATTTTTTGCAGAGATCATGGTATCTTGCAGCTTATCTTCTTACTTCCTGATACTATAGAAAAGATAAAGATTATCAAAGAAGAGGTATTGGACAAGATCCCCAAGAACCAGGGTCTTATTGTTGGAAACACTCCCAACAAGCCTGTTGAAAGAAAGTCAACAACAACTTGCCAAACAATTATAGGTTCTAAAGAAGATATAAAATAGACAATTAGAATCTCACCAGTGGACCAGCTGAGGTAGATGTTATCTCCATAATTGGCATACCAGGGCTTGGAAAAACTACTTTGGCTTATAGAGTATATAATGATAAGTCAGTTATTGATTATTTTGATATTCGTGCTTGGGGGCACAGTCGACCAAGAATATAATGAGAGAAAGTTGTTGCAAAATTTTTTAAATCAAGTTATTGTCTTAAAACAAACATTCAGTGAGGATTACATGGACGATGATATTGCTGATAAGCTACGAAAATAATTATTTGGAAAGAGATATCTTATTATTTTGGATGACTTGTGGGATACTTCAACATGGGTGAGGTAACAAGACCTTTTCCTGAATTTCAGAAAAGAAGTAGAATTATCTTAACAAGTCGAAAAAAGGAGGTGGCTTTGCAAGGAAAACACCACAGTGATCCTATTTATCTTTGATTGCTCACACTAGGGGAAAGTTGGGAGTTGTTAGAGAAAAGGGTATTCAGAGAAGAACGTTGCCCTGATGAACTGTTGGATGTTGGGGAAAAAATAGTACAAAAGTGTGATGGACTTCTATTGGTCCTTGATCTGATCGGCGAAGTCATTGCAAGGAAAAAAAATAAAAAGGTTTTTTGGCTTGAAGTTCTAAATAATTTGAATTCCTTTGTATTTAAGAATGAAGATGAAGTGATGAAGGTTATACAATTAAGTTATGACCATTTATCAGATCACCTAAAGTCGTGCTTGATATACCTTGCCAGAGGTGAACCCATGATTTGAAGTCTGTGGGTGCACCAGTATTGTTAAAGACACGTATAAGCCTCGAAGAAAGACTCAAAATGTGTGGAGCGCTCGCCTCTCTTAATGTGCATCTTAGGTTCTAATTTCTGATACATACTTTCCCTTGTCAATGAGATTTTCTGAAGAGACAAACACTAAATAATTGATATTTCACTTTATCAAAAAAATATTTTTTTCGTTCATGTATTTTCCATTCATTCTTATATTATTAATATTGTACTAGACATATATTTATATCTTTGGTACCTTTATGCCTTTTTTCATTAAATCTCACACTTATTTGTACTTTATGCTTAAACACAATAGACCTTGAAGTTTTTTTAACGCTTATTGCTTTTGATAATATTGTGGAGCACCAATATTATCTTAAGATATTAGAAAAACTTTCGATGTCGATTAAGGGATATTATCATATTCAATTGGTTGCCAAAGACATGAACAATACTGAAAAAATAAATTTATAGAACAAATAATAGTTTTAAACTAATAACTTTACTTTCTAATATGAAGTTTACTTTTAACATTTTTTGAACAATTAGTTAGTTGTGGTAGCTCAATGGTTGAGGGTTTTACTTATGGACTGGTTGCAGGTTCGAATCTCAGCCCAACAATTTTTGTTGTTATACTTTACTAATATATGCCTTGAAAATAAAAACAAAAGGAAACGTGCAACCAGGGGATCGATCCCTAGTCAGGCGGACGGAAAGCACATGCTTCAACCAGCCCACCAAGGTAGTATTATCATTCATATTTGGGTGCACTATCAACTATATCCCAATTTCTTAAGGTATATATACATATATACACATATTTTTTTTCGACGTTAATGGGTGCACGTTCATCCCCACCTATACATGTGGGTCCGCCCCTGTACTTTGCAAGTTATCCAAGGGATGAACATATTCTAATCTCTGAATTGAAAGATTTATGGAGTGCTGAAGGGCTTGTGGAACAGACTGAAATAGAGGTTTATGTGGATGAGTTAATTTCCAGTCGCTTGGTAATTGTTTCCAATGAGAGAGGTACATACCCGAATTGCCAAATTCATAATCTGGTGCATGATTCTTTTTTGAAAAAAACAAGAAAGGAAATTTTTTTTGACTTCATAAGTTTAAGTGTGCCTCCTCCTCCTCCTTCAGATCTGATACCATGCGGAATGGCCATTCATTATGATCATTTAAATGAAAATTTTGTCCTGTTCAGTCCAGAAAAGGGAAATTCTTATGTTAAACACCTCTTCTCGTTAAAGATATATATGGACGATGATGCAGGATATGGGAAACATTATCATCTTTCCTGCAATTGTCATCTTAGACACTTGAGGCTTCTTAAGAGGTTGGAGCTATGCAAAGTAAGTTTGGCAGTTTCTTTGCTAAATGAAATAGGCATGCTTGTTCATTTGAGGTACTTACACATTCGGACATATGCAAAATCTCTCCCTCTAGCATTTTCAAACCTCTCCAATCTAGAAACTCTGGTGGTGGATAACCAGGGATCAAACATAATACTATCACCTAGTATTTGGAGTCTTGCGAAGCTACAACATGTGAGAATCTTTACTTATTCTTTCTTTGATGAACTAACAGTGGTACAAGAGGACTCAAAGTTGGAGAATCTAAGAATATTATCTTCATTCAACATTTCCTATTCGAATGAGGATATTTTCAATAGGTTTCCCAATCTTCAAAACTTTTAATTCAGCATTAGAGAACCATGGGATTGTTCAACAAAGCAGCTTTCTTTTCCAAGGTTGGATGTCCATAATGAACTTGAAGAAGTTTCTACACATTTTCATCACTCTCCATTCAGTAGGTATGCACCTGAGCATCAATTTTATGATTTTCACTTCCCATCGAGCTTGAAAAAACTGGAGTTGACAAGCTTTAATCTGACATCCTATTCACTGTCAAGAATTGGGAGTCTACCAAACCTTCAAGACCTGCGACTACGAAGTGAAATCATCCAAACGAAAGAATGGAACGTGGAAGAAGTGTCCTTCTAGAATCTCAAAATGCTAACATTATACGAGTTTTTTTTCTGAATAGCAGGTTGAAGAGGAATCCTTTCTTATGCTCAAGAAATTATACATATAGAAGTGTCATGAGCTTAAGTAGATCCCATACATTTTTGGGGATATTGCTTCACTAAAGTATATCACAGTGTTGGGCTACCCTAAACTAAAAGATTCAGCCTTAAAGATTAAGGAATATGTTGCAGAAATGACCGGAGAAGACAAACTTGCTGTTATGTAGTACTGAATTCTTGCACAAAGTAGGAAAATCTATGTGAGTATATACGAATTTTTTAACTTCTTTTGTTCATTAATTTCCTTTTCAGTACATATTTATCCATTTACTTTGACCTGTATAATCTTCTTTCTAGAGTGCTTATAAAGGTTGGCATACAATTTACTTTGGCCAGCACATCAACCTGTTGAGGCTTCAAATGATGGACCGATCCTCAGACTTTTAAGTCTATTCTTCTAATTTTTTTAATCCATTATGGTTAAGCACTTTTTTTTCGATTGGACTTCTGTTCAATTTCTTGCTTTCTTTTTTGGCGAGTGGAGGTCCTTATAGACAACAACAATTTTCCTAAAAACAAGTATTGTTTATTTTCCAAGCATATTCTATTTGGATAAAAGCAAGGATTTGATTAAATGAATTTAGAATTCATTGGATAAAACTCTTCCAATCAAACACAATTTTATACTGTAGTACACAGTCTTAGATATAAACAATAGCAAATTCTTGAATCCCTACTCTAGCAGGGTAACCATTTAAACTTTGCCTTATGTGAATTTTTTACATCATTTTCAAGACAATCTCTGTAGTATAAGGCAAATACCATTTTCAAGAAAATCATGAATCTTTTTGTTGCTTCAAAAATGTTGACTTTTTTTCTTGAGTTTCTTAACGTAAGTGTGTATCCTTTAGGTAACATAATTGGGTTTCCATACTTGGGTTTCCCTTTATGAAAAAAAATATATTTTTCATATTTCGCTTATCATTTTTCTTTTAGATAAAGGTTATAGACTTTATAAATAAAGGATCCTTTCTTGTATCTTGGTAGCATCACAATTTAGTCCTAGGGGTTTGAGAGTTGTTTAGGAGGGAGAATTTGTGAGACACAAGTGTTATGGTATCACTCCTGTGTGAACCTTATTTATTCTTAGTGAATTGTGTGAGGTTGTCTCTCTTAATGTTTTGTAAATTGCTCATCTCCTTTCTGACAATCCTTTTGAACAAGATTCCTACAAGCTTGGGTCAGTTGTACTTGAGGGATGTAGGTCGATTGCCTAAATCACGTTAAATTATTGTGTCTCTTTTGATGAATTTCTTATATGTCTTCGTATATGGTGTATTTTGAGGTTTGCTTTATTAGCTTCTGTATGACACCTGATTATTTTGAGCCCAACATAGGTATCAGAGCCCAGGTTTAGCGAGATGAGTATGGGATACGATGGAGTGATGGGTTCGGCAGCTCGATTTGATATCCTTATGTGATTGGAGATGCAAACACGAGAGAAAGCTAGTTGCAGGGCTTCGGTTTCCGTAAAATACTCAGACTATATGGGTTACACAAAGTGAATCTCAATAATCCGGATTGTGGATGGGCCAAATTAAACTTAGTTCTAGGGAGAGATTGTCGAGTCCCTCGGTGACCCATGGATCACAGTAATGAGCCACGTGAAACTTAGTTTGTGGGGGAGATTGTTTAGTGTCCAAAAAAAAGTATGACATTGGTAGTTGAAAAGATTAGGAGAATCTCTTAAGGGTATGAATCCTTTTGAAAAAAAATGGGGCATGCTTGGCCCAAAGCAGACAAAATCACACCATCTAAGAGTGTTTTTGTGCTGGCTGAAGATTTTGATTTGAGAAATTTTATCAGAGTGTTACTTTATGTAGAGACAAAGATCTAGTGGAGGATATTATGGAGATGGAGATTGAACTTGTTGAAGACTACGTAAAGAATGTAGAACAAATTTATTTTGTTAGAAATTCAGCCTAAGGGGGGAGAATTGCTAAGTGTTTGTCCAGACTTTCTCACTATAATTTGGTTTTTCTTTAGGTACCATAATTGGGTTTCCGTTTAGAAAAAAAAACATATTCTCCATATTTGGCTAATCCTTGTTCTTCTAGGAAAAGGTTATACACTTTATAAATAAAAGCTCCTTTCTTGTAGCTTGGTAGCATCCACAATGTAGTCCTAGGGGTTTTGAGAGATGTTTAGAGGGGAGAATTTGTGAGACACAAGTATTACGGTGTCATGCTTGTGTGAAGCTCTTTTATTCTGAGTTAATTGTGTGATGTTGTCTCTCTCAATATTTTGTACTCTCTTTATATAGTGGAATGCTCATTTCCTTTTACAGATGTAGGCCGATTGACTGAACCACATTAAATTATTGTGTCTCTTTTGATGTATTTCTCGCATGTCTTCATATGTGGTGTATTCTAAGGTTTTCTTTGTTAGATTCCCTAATTATTTCAAGCCCAAAAAAATTAAACCAAACTAATGCATTCACTAGCCAAAAATAGAAAATGGACCACCAGCTCTTTAACAGGGAGCACACGGATGAATTGAAAATCATATCTTAATATTTTTCTTAGAAATCCAATAACAGATTGAACCAGAAATTGAAACTTCAGCAGACAAAATACAAGTCCAAAAAAGCATATTAAGCAAATAATAGAATCATCATAGTCAACAATCCAGATATTTCAATCACAAGCCAATCGGTAACAATCCCTAAATAATATACCAAAAGCAGATGAAATTTATGACAAATGAATCAATATCTTTCCTTATACATTTTTTGAATCAAGGCTATGATATAATATAATTATTTGGTCCTAATTTTTGAATCACGAACCTTCGAAATTAGTTTGAACATAATCGTTGAAGACATTGGATCCCAATACAACCAATTTAATCACCAAAAGGCCAATCCACGATCAATGTAACAATTGCATGCATTCTAGAAAATAGTCATCCTTCCCCATCTTTATTAATCCATACTTCTTAGGGTCATCCTCCTCAGTTGAAACCCACAAGTCAACATTCCACCAGATCTTATTCACAAAACTTTTGCCATCAGGCAGTTTCCCAGTATCGAGAAATAAACTCAAATGACTCAAAAAATAAATCACAAGACCTCCATGAATGAGTTTGTCCTGGGTGATCTTTTTTCTTGATCTGCCACAAGTATAGTTTCCTTATCTCCACTTGTTTTTGAGTCACTACCCATGGTGTGTTGTTATCTTCGCAGGCTTCTTCTTCGTCGTTTGATGGAAAGAAATTGTAAAATATTGTCTTCTTCATGGTCATGAAAGATTTTTTTGATCGGTCATTGACAATGAAACTGTCAATGGATGAAGAATTGAATTGGAAAGGCATAATACATAAATGTTCCCTTTAACTTGACTTCAATTTTCATGTATGCCCTCCAACTTTGGTTGTGCACAGGTAGAAACTTTAACTTGTATAAAGTTGAACAAATAAACACATGTGCCATATGTGGCATCCTACGTGGACAATTCATGTCCTACATGGTGTCCTACATATATTTTTCCACATAGGACGCATGTGTCTACTTGTTCAAATTTATACAAGTTTAAGTGCATACTTGTGCGCATTCAAAGTTGGAGGTCATAGATGTGAATTGAATCCTAGTTAAAGAGCATGAATATGTATTATGCCAATTGGAAATTTAGGAGAGAATTTAGTGGGAAACTGAGAGACATATTTTTTTTAACTGTTAAAACTGACTTCTTGAAGGAAAAGAAGAGAAAACAGACATGAAAAAAAGAGAGAAAATATGAGAAGTAGCAATGTAGTTTTTTCATTCATACAACAAAAAATATACTACATATGGTTTGAAATATCCCTCAAAATCAGGGAACTTGTCTCCATAAGTTATGCTGAAATAAAGCACAACCATACACTACAACTAGCTTCAAAGATCTAGAACTCACAGCAAAAAAGTAATCTACAGAGACAACAAAATATTAAATAATCTACAGAGACAACAAAATATCAATACTAAAAAAACCAAACTGCAGTTAGCATCACTGAAAAACAACATCCTTCATCATTCCTCCTTGATGAAAGTGCAGCTGGTTACTCCAAGCTTAGCTTTAACAAGCTCAAATGTCTATTTCTGTAATGCTTTTGTAAAAGTATCAGCTAGCTGATCTTCACCACAACAATGCAGAATATGAACTTCATTCTCCCTTTCATCTTCTCGAATGGAACAATATTTGATTTTAATGTTTATAGTATTTCCATGAAAAACTGGATTCTTTACCATAGAAACTGCAGACTTGTTATCACAAAGGGTTTCTATTGCTTTATTTGGCTGAAACGCCAAGTCTCTCAAATTTTTTCTCAACCATAAATCTTGATTAACAGAACCTAAGGCAGCAACGTACTCTACTTCAGCAGTTGATTGAGCTACAGACCCCTGCTTTTTTTGCACCAACAAATGACACCTAATCCTAGAGTGAAATAATATCTGAAAGTGTTTTTTATGTCATCTTGTGACCCATCCCAGTCACTATCAGTGAATCCCAACAATTTCATAGATATGGTTCTTTTATAGAACAGACCATAATCAATGGTGCCCTGAATGTACCTCAAAATTATTTTTGCTGCTTTGAGGTGAATTTCAGTTGGTGAATGCATAAACCTTGACAACACACTTGTTGCGTACATAATATTAGGCCTTGTGGCGGATAGATAAAATAAAGAACCAAGAAAACTTCTAAAAAATAAAGCATCAACATAATCGGATTCATCCTTTTTCATTAGTTTCCCTCCTAGAACTGCAGGCATACTTACTGATTTGCATTTGTCAAGGCAAAACTTCTTTAATATTTTAGCAACATATTTCTTTTGAGCAATAAAAATTCCTTGAGAAGATTGACTAAGTGTTACAACCCGAGTCGAGGCCCTGGCCGTGACGGACGTCCCGAACCATGAAGGCCCGAGTTCCCTTCTCTAACTGGCAATCATATACAGATTTCGTATACTGTAAGGAAAATACGGAATAACATGACAAGACAAAAACATGGTCATTCTTTTACTTCAACTGAACAATACATAAATGGGTTCATGAAACATTCAAAACACCTGACACTAGTTTGTGAAATCTCTAACAACTCAAAAAGACTACTGTCTGAGTACTGGGAAAAACCACCAGTAGGACCATAAACCAAAATAAAAATATCAATTTCAAATAAACAAGGACTTCCGAAATAAGGGAGGCTCACCAACTGCAAACTTCGGAAAACCCAATCTACTACTTAGCGGGACCACTGGACTAAGCCTCAGACCCTGAAAAATAGGGGGTCAATACAAACGTACTGGTATACAGAGCAATCCAAAATAATGTATTTATATATATATATATATTTATAACATAGAAGAGAGCAAGTCTGAAATATCTTGCATGAAATAATTAAAAACACATGGGCAATTTCAATGATCTTAAAATGATTTTGACAATGCAATTCTAATCTTTGTATTACTTTTGAGTTAGGTGGTATGACCTACAATTCTATGACCCCATGGGCTATATGGAGTCCGACCTTGACTTGGTGGCCAAGGCCCCAACCCAAGTTTATCGTAAGAGTTGGAGTTTTTTATTCTGATTCTGATACGCCACAGGGCACTAGGCCAGCATATAATCCCTCTTGGGGATACAATAATCGACATCGGCAAACACGATTTTGGGCAATGATTTTTCTGAACTGGTGCCTTCTTCGGGTAATCACCTAACATCTCTTGAGCCTATTTTTAACCTTTTATGAACAATCATCATTCTAAACTCACATTCTGAAAATATAAGTGAAATCTGACTTTTATTATGTTCTGAATCTATTATGGCATTGTCTGTGTTGGTGTCGTCACACTAAGACTTGCAAGTCGTATTTCTGAACCATAAAATATCATAGTAAAGTCTCTTCTTTCAAGTATAAGGTTTTTACCACCATACTTCCAACAATTTATGAAAATTCATACTTCAAAGAATTTATCAAATTATGCAAAGATCACTCTTTTCAACATTTCAACAAACATGTGGTGGTCATGAAGTTTGTGACAAAATATGCAACTCTTTAACTATATATCTTCAACATTTATCAACATGTAAAATCACCCTCTCCTCAATTCAAAATCATAATCAAGTCATAAACAATAATCAAGATATTTGTATCTTGCTTCTCTAAATGCAATTTAAATAGCTCATAATGTACGAAAACAAAAGGTTTAGTAACAAGAGGGGGGTTATAATTGTTCATGCTCTAAACATTAAATCTCAATTTCATACATACGTATATATGAGTACAAATCAATTTAGGGAAAAGGACTTAAGACCAAAAAAATAATATCATTTAAAGAGTTCATAATGCATAATTACAAATGTAAATTCCAAAATCCCTTTATAAATTCATGATCTTTATAACTTTAAACCTTATTCAATGTGTTTTCAACAAGACCATGTAGTTTAGAAAAATTTCACGTACCTTAGATTACAAGGTTTAAAGAGTAGAACTCGAATCTTGATTTGTTCCTTGGAAATCTTGGACTTAAGGAGTGATTTTCTTAATTTCTTGTTCTTGGAGGAAACCCTAGTTTGATCTTATTTTATTTTTGAGAGTGAAAAGAGGATTTTGATGTTGTATAACTGATAATAATTGACTAATAACGTTTATGGTATAATTTACTTCATGGGAAAGGCTTTTGGAGTGAGTAAAAGACCAAAATACCCCTAAGGAATAAAAAAATTGTAGAACTTCATCAGTTGACGACCAAGGTTGATGGGCCATCACTCAGGTGATAGGCCATCACCTAGGTCATCAGTTTTGGGATGGATTTTACCACTTTCTGCCCTAGGCTGACGACTAGGGCTGATAGGCCGTCACCTAGTTGATAGGTCGTCATCCTCGTCGTCACATTTTGGCAGACAGATACTTTGAAGTAAAATGAGCATAACTTTTTACTCCAATATTAGATTAAGGTGAAACTAGTTGCATTGGAAAGAAGACTCAAAGAAATTTTATTTGATATAAAGTAGGACCTCTAACTCATTATATACAGGAATTTATGATCGATGGAACTTGACCTAAGTTTAGACGTTCACCAAAACATAATCGATAGAAGAGTTTTTAACTCGTGTTTGAGTTAGGGGATTTCTGTGACCTCAATTCATAGTAAAAGGAATTCACACTCTATAGGATTGATAATTACACATATATTAATGAAGAATTATTGGGTTCAGTCTATACGTGTACAAAAGACGGTTCAAACTTTATCTCGAAAGTGCGGGGTGTTACACTAACCTCCATTCCCAAGAAATAAGTCATATTTCCCAGATCATTCATTTCAAAAACCTTCTTAATTTGATCTTTGAAGTCTATGATAGACTTTGTTCTGCTGCCAATCACCAACAGATCATCTACATAGAGAGAAACTATGAGAAAGTCATCAGTTTGAAGTCTGATATACAAGGTTGCTTCATTGCAGCTTTTATTGGACCCCAAATTCAGTAAGTAATTGTCAACTCGTGTATACCAGGCCCTAGGTGCCTGTTTCAAGCTATAAAGTGCTTTTCTCAACAAGTATACCTAATCGCCAGATTCTTTAAAACCTTCAGCCTGCTCTACATAAATTTCTCTTCAAGAAACCCATTAAGAAAGGTGGACTTTATGTCTAGTTGAAATACTTGCCACCCTTGGTGTGCAGCAACTGCAAAAAGAAATCTGATGGTTTCAAACCTTGGAACTGGTGCAAAGGTTTCAAGAAAATCAATTTCATGTTATTGGGCGTAACCTTTTATGACCAACCTCTCTTTGTACTTGTTGAGTGTGCCATTAGATTTTAACTTAGTCTTGAACACCCATCTAGTTCCAATAACTTTTTGTAATACCCAGAAAAAAATTTTGTTAGAATTTTGTGCATAAACGTGTTGGGTTCTACCATCTAGAATGAATTATAAATTTTTTGTGCGGAATTTCTTAGATTGTGACCAACTATTGCGTAGAGTATCAAATAAGATTTTCAACAATATGTGGATCATCCAAAATGTACACCCGAGCGATGATTTATGAATATTTCGATCGAACCATGAATAGTAGGGAAGAGTAAAACGTGCAGGAAAAAGTACTGAGGCTAGGCGTATTTTTGCTCCAACTTTAAACGATTATAACTCCTTATACATAATGAACTGTATGAGCTGCTATATATCAACTGAAATCCCTGAGAGTCTTCTTTCCAATGAAATTGGTTTCATCTAATTTGGACATCGGAGTAAAAGATTATGGCCAATTTACTTCAGCCTATCGGATAGATCACTGAAGGGCAGATTTGACATTAATTGATTTTTAAAGGTATTTTGGTCATTTCCCACTATTGTAACCCTCTATATATACCCCCTTTGATCTGAGAATTGTCATTCATTTTCTCTCATTTCTCTTATCTCTCTCAATATATATATAAGAAGAGGAGTTAGGGTTAGGGTTCCAATTGGGGAAAATTGATTCAAAGCTTCGCTTCACGAATTACTTCCGTCAATATCTTCGGCTACGAAATCTAAGGTATGCGAGTGTTCATTTATGGATTCCTTTCGTCCATAAAGCCTAAGTATCCTATTTTCGAAAATATATATATACATATGTTTATGATTTTCATGATATGGTTCATATCAAATTGATGTTGATACTTTGGTATGGTTATGAAGATGATGTTATAAATACTAATGTGATAGGTGTGATTTTTATGTATTGGATTGAGTGGAATTGTTGTGATGAGATGTAAATAGAAATTGAGGTGCATGGTATGGTTGAGTGATTGGAACATGATTGTGAAAATGTCTAAGTAAGAATGAATTAATTATTTGACTTAGATGTAATTCTTAAACGCCCGAAGAGATGTTTTAGAGATACTTGATGATCTTGTAACATAATTATAGAGTCTTTTCAAAAGTATGTTGAAATTATGTGGTTATGTTGATTAAAGTAGCGAATTGTTGTGACGCCAAGATGAGTGATATTGAGGTAATTGTGTTTTCCATGTGTGTGTACTATGTTTATAGCATGATGTATCCGTGTGTGGAGAATTGGTTAATAGGGTTATGATTCTGGGTAGTAGTAAGTATTGGGAGATTATGTTATACATGTTACGAGTCTTGTCGAGGTATTTATGTGAATTGAGGTGGTATTAATATAAGATGTCGTGAAACTCCTATGGTTTATGAACCTAATCATGTAAGGGCCAATCAAAGGTGTAGTAAGTATTTAAGGAAATGACTTGTAAGACATTGTGGTGTAGTGTGGAAACCTAAGGAAATGTTAGGAGAGTAGAATATTAATATTGTGATATGATTTGGTGCCACGTTGACATGTTAAGTATGAAATTCCCAATTATGTGCTAAGCTATGCATGTTATGTGTTCGTTGAAATGTCGATGTGAATGAGGTTGTATCATTATGAGTTGTTGTCATGAAATCCCTATGGTACATAAATCTAAGCATGAATAGGGTGGATGGAATCTTGGTATGGTTGTGTGACATTATGGTGGTATGTGGTGTATAAATATGTGAATTGGGTAGTTGAATAATTGTAAACTAGACGAATCCTCCTATGCTTAAGAGATGCATGCAAGGTGTTTGTGAAAATGCCTATGTGAAGAAGAATTAAGTATTTAACATGTTTGTTATCCAAATTATGATTTCATGCCATATCCATATGCTTAACTTATGTCTACCATATGTTTGACAAAATATTTAAGAGAATAGGAAACTATGCATTGTGGTTCATTAGGTCTTAAAAGATAAATTCATGCTTTGTTCCTATAGATAGTTGATTTCCTTGAATTTGTGGTGTGTTGTGAGTGTATGATGGAATGCCATGATGAATTATTGAAGTAACTATGATGTTTGTGCGTAGTATTTGATATGGACCCAAAGCATGCTCCCACGTGTTCGATTGGATGCTTATATGAAGAAATGATGCCATTTGATTTGCTAAGTGTGAAGTCCTCAATTATGTGTTGCGTATGATGGCCTATGGGCATGTTGTGTATGAGTTATCTATCTTGTGTTACTTTATGCTATTGTGTGCTGGGGGTACGTATGCTTGAAATAGTCTGCTGGTCTAGAGCCGAGTCAGTTTCACGGTAATCTCAATCGAGCGATGAAAAATGAACTCCCGGTTAGTTTCAAAACTTGGGGAAAACTCAGTAATCTCGGAAATCATTCTTTATCGAATACTTGGGCCATGAAGCTCTGAAATCTTACATATAAATTCACTCCGTTATAGACCTATGTACATTTTGTGAGATAGTAAGCTTATCTTAAAAGTAAGTGGCATTTAGAAATACTCCGTCAGAGAACAGAATCAAGCGAACTCTATCATATTGATAAAGTATCATAATGTGAGAACAGATTCAGTTCAGTTGAGTACAGTTAAGAACCGGTTAAGTGTCTATCAGTTGGGAGTAGGATTCAGCACCGAGCGAGCTAAGGATGGGAACATTCCTGCGAGTAGAGGGTTTGATTCCTGGTAGCAATCCTTATACTCCCGAACTACATTGCCAGTGTAGGTTGAGATATCTATCCTGCGAGTAGAGGGTTAGATGAGGTGGTTGTCCTACAAGTATAGGGTCCCACCATTCTCGTTTGAGGTCCTGATAGTAGAGGGTCCTATGCAGTTATCTTTACTGGTGGCGCGGTATTGACACCCTTCCAGCTGGGGTACAGGTTGGATCCCACTTGTGGTAAGTGGGGCATGTCGGTTAAATGATCACTCCCACAGTTTCAGTAACAGTCTCAGAAAAGAACTCAGTTAATGTGCAGAAGTTGAGGCTGCCAGATACAGGCCTCTCAGTATTGCTATCATTATCATTGAGTAGAGAGACTTCCTGCGAGATGAGGGTTTATCTCGAACTTATTTACCCATTATCATTATCATTGAGTATAGAGACTTTCTGCTAGACTAGGGTTGATCTCAGATTCAGTTGTTCAGTGTTCCAGAGTTGGTGAATTTGAATATCAAATATCAGTAATATCAGTTATCCGATTTCTCAGTATGGATAAGTACAGATGTCAACTCTAGTAGCTTCAGATACTCAGTATCTTACTGTCAGTATTACTATTTTCGGGTGTCAGTGTTCAAAATATAACATTCGGTGTCATGATGATTTCAGTTGTACTTTATGCATCCATGTGTGTATTGTTGATCAGACATGTTTAAAAATTGGTAACTGCAGAGTTTCTATATATGTTTATTCCAGCGAATACATATTATTCAGATTGTTATGTTTATGCATAAGCCTTATATTTCACCTTACCCTATCCTTGCATACTCGGTATATTCTTTCTACTGACGCATTCGCGCTATGGTGTTTTCCCTACCATTGGTTCAGAAGAACGAGATTCAGAGTATATTTAGCTGTCAGATCTTGTAGCAGTGGGTGCAGCAGTGAGTCCTCATCATCCGAGGATATTCTATTTCAGTGTTTTGATGATTTTAGTAGACGGAGTTAGTTGGGGGAATTGTCCCTTCAACTCCACAGTTCAGACAGTGTAGAGGCTTTTCAGACAGATGTATTGATATTTAGTTTTCTGTACTGTATATTTAGATGTTTGAACCTTATGGCCAGATTTAGCCAGTTTCCGCATTTATCATATTATATTATGAAGTGAACAGATACGGATATCAGTGAAGGGTTAGATTGTGGTCCCTCGGGGTCACGAGCACCGTGTGGCGTTCCGGTTCATGGGAATCGGGGCGTTACACTTTCCTGGCATTAGGTCTAGGTACACGTACCCATATATCATTCTTGTTAATCACATTGAGATCCTCCTCTATGGCAGCCTTCTATTCTGGAATTTGTAATGCATTGTCCATACTTGTTGGCACATCTGCTATATATATCTTCAATTAATCTGGTACCTTGTACTGTGAAATCATCAGAATTTTCTTTATCTGGAATTGATTCTTCTTCTTAGACACTTTGTTCTTGATTAGTAATCTGTAAAGGAGAAACAACCATTTTTTTCCAGTCCCACATAGCATTCTCATCATACTTAATGCTTTTACTCACATATATTTGTTGTGAAATTGGATTTAAAATCCTATAGCCTTTAAAAGTGCTGCTATATCCCACTAATATTCCAACATCGGCTCTTTGATCAAGTTTATCCCTTTTAACATCGAGAATGTAAGAGTAACATATGTAGCCAAACACTTTAAGATGTGAGACTGATGGCTTGGATCCAATCCATGCTTCATATGGTGTCTTTTCTTCAATGGATTTCATCGACAATCTATTCTGGAGATAGACAACGGTATTGACAGCTTCGGCCCATAATACCTTAGGAAGCCCTTTCGTAAATAGAAGACACCTAGCCATATTCATAATGGAACTATTTTTCCTTTCACTTACACCATTTTGTTGTGGTGTGTAAGTAACAGTAAGTTGATGATGAATTCCTTCTTTCTGAAGGAAATCCTTAAATTGATTGGAAGTGAACTCAGTCCCATTATCAGACCTTAAGATTTTTATCAAAAAGCCACATTGATTTTCAACAGTTTCTTTAAAATTTTGAAATGCGGCAAAGACTATAGATTTTTGCTTCAAAAAATAAACCCAACAAAACCTTGTAAGGTCATCAATGAATAAAAAAAAGTATTTGTTTCCATTATAAGAAGGAGTGTTCATAGGTCCACACACATCAGTGTGTATTAGTTGGAGATTTTTAGTAGCTCGCCAGGATTTATTCATAGGAAATGGAGATTGACTTAGCTTCCCAATTTGACAAACTCCACATACATTAGAGTTTTCATTTATGGAAGGCAAATCTATCACAAGTTCCTTATTTTGCATCATTTTTAGACTTAAAATTAATGTGGCCAAGCCTTTTGTGCCTGACATAACTGTGATCTTGTATGCTGACATAAGCTCCAATCTCAGTATGTTTCCAATCAAGAGGAAAGCTTCTATTGAGCATTTTGACCGTGAGCAATTTTATACTAGTTGGATCTATGTTTTCACATGCTTTGTCTTTAAATAACAGGGAATAATTGTTATCAAGCAACTGACCAATACTGAGAAGACTTTGGCTAATTTTAGGAACAAATAATATATCGGATATAAGATTTATACCTGAGGGAGTTTGAACAACAACTGTTCCTTTTCCCTTTCCATCTAAGAGTCTACCATCTCCAACTCTGACTTTGGAAAAATAACTTTTGTCCAAACGTTCAAAGTTGTTCAAGTTAGCTGTCATATAATGTGTACATCCACTATCAACAAGCCATATATTATGATCTTGAGATACTATATTGCATTCTCCAATGATAGAAGCAGTAAACAATTTCTCTTCAGGATCTTCAACATTTTTAGCAACTTGAGCTGGTCGGGCTTGATTTATTTTGCAGACCTTATCCACATGACCAAACTATTTGCAGACCTTCCATTGAACTCTAGGTCTGTACCAATAAAACTTCTCTGTATGATTGGTCTTTTTACAATAGGGACAAGGTGGATACTTCGATCTTTTATATCTCTCTTTATTGTTATATTGCTCCTTCTTCTCCTTTCCATGTCTTCTATTTAATTGCCTTTTTAATTCACCCTTAGATTGAGCTTTAGATCTTTGATCAGCCATAAGAGCAACTTTATTTGAACTCTCTTCCTCTCTACAAGCTTTTCTTTGCTCCACAGCTTGAAGAGCGTTAGATATTTCATTCAACGTGACTTGAGACATATCCCAAGTATCTTATATTGAGGAGATTTTTTCTTCAAACTTTTTTGGGAGTGTCACCATCACCTTCTCAACAATCCTTTGCCCTTCTATTTTTTCTCTCAACAATCGAATCTGATTAACAATTTTCATGATCCTATCAATATAATCTTTTACCTTTACAATCTCTTTCACCCTTAACACCTCAAATTCTTTTCTTAGATTCAACATTTGCATTTGTCTTATCCTATCACTCCCCTAAAATTGTTACTTCAGCATATCCCAAGCTTCTTTGGCGGTTTCACATGCCATAATCCTTGTAAAAATTGATTCAGAGACGGTTGCGTGAATGAAACACAAGGCTTTTGGACCTTTTGCAATCTCTTCTTCACGATTTCCAATCTGCTGAAGAGTTGGGTTTGCTTTCAAAGGTTCTGGAGCATTGTATTCCTCAACATACTTCCATAAACCAAGACCTTTCAAGTGTGTCTTCATCTTTACAGCCCATACTTGGTAGTTCTCACCATTAAAGATAAGAGGTGAAAAAGAAGAGCTAATGAAATCCATGAGAAAAGAAAACTAGACAGAAATAGGCCTAAACAAGTTAAAGATTGTTGGGTGATCTTTGCTTTGTTTTTTCTCAGAAAAATAGTCCCTTAAAGATCAATCTTGCTCTGATACCAATTGAAGGAAAGGAAGAGAAAAAAAACATGAAAAAAAGGAGAGAAAATCTGAGAAGTAGCAGTGCAGTTTATTCATACAACAAAAAATATACTACATATGGTTTGAAATATCCCTCAAAATATGGGAACCTGTCTCCTTAAGTTATGCTGAAATAAAGAACAACCACACACTACAACTAGCTTCGAAAGATCTAGGACTCACAGCAAAAAAGTAATCTACAAAGACAGCAAAATATCAAATAATCTACAGAGACAGCAAAATATCAAGACTACAAAACCAAGCTACAGTTAGCATCACTGAAAAACAACATCCTTCATCACTTCTGAACAATAGCGTAGTGTTTGTTTATAGGTGGTTTATCAAATGGTACACACGTGATTGTTATGAAGTTCTTAGTTTTGATGATTGAAAAATTATATGTTGGGACCTGTTTCCTGGTTATTATGTGATGACAAGGTTTCTAACAATTAGGGAACAGGTTGGGCTCACCTTCACATCACAATCAACAGTCACAGCTGGCGCAAAGTACAAAAGTTGGTAAAAACGTTTCTGCCACCTTTTGTCTCAGCCAATGGGATCGCTCCTAGTTTTTTCTTGTGCCATACTATATATTGCTCATCTTCCTCAACAAGAAAATGAAGGCTTCCATATTCTTACAACTAAATATCTCTATGAAGCTGTGAATCAAAGACTCCACTTCGCAATAGGAAACTGATTGTTCATCGAGTTGTATTTTAATTTCCTTGTTGTAGTTGAATCTTTGTATTGTGTTCTTAAACATTTACTTACATTTGCTTATGATTTTTGGTAAGTGTTGTAGTGTAAACCTTTCTCTATGTAATCATCTAGAGTTAGGTGATTGTTCAAGCTAGAGTTAGCTTGGTGTGTCCACTTAGAGCTAGTTGGAGCTTGAAGCAGTATAATTACTGCTTGTGTTTCTTTGTAATAGAGTTATTTCTAGGAGACAAACGACTAGGAGGTTAATCCTTGGAATATGTATTTAAGAAGTTGTTTAGACATAGTGGAGCTTAGAAATCCTTGAGCAAGGAGTTTCCACGTAAAATTCCTATGTCCACTATTTACTTTATTCCTTCACTTCTTATCTTATATCTCTCCTAGTTCTTGCTGTGTGAGTTCATCTAGGAACAAGTTCCAGAAGTGAGGAGCACAACCCACTGCAACCCCTCAATTATCGTGTAGATTTTGTTCGTATGTGATCTTTGTACAAAATATAATCTTTGAGGAACAATGTCCATAAAATTAAAAACAATGTCCAAAAATATAAAAAAAAGAATATTACATGCTCCTTGTTCATACTGGAAGAAAAGAGTATTAATACAAGTGCAACTCATTTGAGGTTACGCGATATGTCAAAAAATAATTCTATGATCCTCGCTAAAGTGAAAACGATTTGCAAGACGCTGGCCAACCTCCAAAATGGTTGTTAGGTTGTGGCGTTAAAGTAGGAGTAAATCATTCAAATCTGAACGATATGTCTAATTTGGCAAATATCAGAGCTAATTTGGAAATTTAGTTCAAATTTGTGGCCTTTTAGGCATCGGACTCATAAAAATAAGGTGGGATAATCAGTTTTGTTAGCCGTTATTTAATGTAACTACAGAAGTCAACTTTTAATGACAATTGTGTTATTTCGTTTGTACTTTGGGTACACAGAATCTGTATATTACAACACCAGCTTCAACTTGAGTTCAAGTATAAACAAGAAGACAATGAAGTATATCAAATACCCTCAACACAAGATCAAAATGACCTTTTCAAGAGGTGATTTTATTTTGCAGAAATTAAGATGAAACAGAAATAGCCAAGTCGTCCGAATTCACGAATTTTCCTTAAGGAAATAATCCCCCTCACTGTATCCAAGGTTGTGGAATTTTTCCTCCCAGGATAAAATGGCTAACAGACCAACAGTAGTGGTACCTTAAATGGTTGGAATATCTTCGAACTCACAGAACGTTTGAGTGATCACACAAAATATTTTTGAGACAATAAGAGAGTTTTTAATCTAAAAATTTTGTACTAAACTTGTGGAAGAAACTAGGTTTATATAGCCACAACATGCCTTTTCTGAAAAGAGGCAATGGTTAACTCCAAAGGTTACACCTTTGCTGTAAGTTCATGTCTATTCATCAAAGATTGCATCTTTTCCTGAATAGTCATCTCATTTCATGAATCAGAGTCTCACTTCATTGAAGGATTACATCCTTCTGAAGCATCATTTCGAACCATTGCAACCTTCTGTAGCCTCAGTTCAGAACAATGTATCATTCCTAAAGCACTAGTTTGAAAACAATGCCTCAGTTCACTTGAAATAGTGCAACTGTTACTGCATGTATATAAAATGGAGGTTTGAAACTACAAAAAAAAATTTACTGCATTTTTTTCCTTGGCATTCTTCGGAATTCAAATAAAGTTTTTCCAAAAAGATAGATCTCATCGATCGATCATTTGCCAAATCCAAATCTAAATTCGAAGCCGAAGCCGAGCTGAGCGAGCGACGATGACGACGGTGCGAGGCATTTATTATTTCTTGCCTCACTTTCCATGTGGAGTAAGTGTTCTTGATTATAAAAACTTTCAAGTTCTCATCTTCCACCAATGTGGGAGAAAGAGTAAACTTTCTAATTTGGGAGCACACTTTTTATTTTAATGTCTCCTTCCCCTCCACCATTTTATTCTCCATTTTTTCATTCACACTTCTTTCATATACTATGAACCCAACCATTCCCCAACCATCCCCCACATGAATGGGGAATGGCTATGTTTTGTAAATATTTTATGGACAAGTATGTGATCATCAAGCAAAGACTGATTGCATCTAGATAAGTGGGTTTCCCTTTGAACTTTCCATAGTGAACATGCATTGGATGCACTCGGTCAATCGGTAGATTTGATATCTTTGAACCGTCGAGCTTTAATGTACACCTAGACAATACATGTCACACAACCAGCCTTTTAACATTTATGGTTCTCATGGTTTTGTTCTTTTCAGCCATGAACACGTCCCGGTTTCATGAGAGATTAGAGAATAGGCCTTTACTAACATTCTCTTTGAAACGGATTCCACTTCGTCCTCGCATAGGTGATTTCTAAATGTTCAATCCTATAGATTAAACTATTTGGTCAAATCTGCCAAATTTAGATGATCATTAAAAGAATTTTCACCTTAAGTCTTACCCTAGTTTACTATACATTGTCTACATCATTGGAATGGGTTGGGTAATTGACAATGTTGAACCTGTCAGACACAACTTTTTTTGATCTCCTTGAACCTAGCTCTTGGGATCTCCAGTTTTCTAGGTAGAGTTATCGCCATGCTGACTCGTCCTAGGCCTTAAACCCATTCCCTTAGATGTTCTTTCCACTCCTTCTCTAGATAGGCCTTTTGTAAGTGGATCCAACATATTATCCTTTGACTTTACATAGTCAAAAGTGATAATTCAACTAGAGAGAAGTTCCCTAACGGTATTATGTCTCCGTCGTATGTGACGAGATTTATCGTTGTACATCATGCTCCCTGCCCTACCTATTGCCGGCTGGCTATCACAGTATATACATACTGGTGCCACTGGCTTGGGCCAATACGGAATATCTTCCAAGAAATTCCAGAGCCATTCTGCTTCTTCACCGGCTTTATCTAATGCGATAAATTCAGATTCCATTGTAGAGAGAGCGATACAAGTCTGTTTGGATGATTTCCAAGAAACTGGTCCTCCACCGATAGTAAATACATATCCACTTGTGGATTTTACTTTGTTCGATCCGGTGATCCAATTTGCATCACTATATCCTTCAAGTACCGCAGGATATTTATTATAATGCAAAGCATAGTTTTGACTGTATTTAAGATACCTCAAAACTCTTTTCATTGCCATCCAATGAGTTTTGTTGGGATTACTCGTGTACCGACTCAATTTACTAATTGCACATACTATGTCTGGTCATGTACAGTTCATTATATACATTAACCATCCCAATACTCTTACGTACGCCAATTGTGAGTCACTTTCACCTTCATTCTTTCGAAGTGCACAGTTCATATCCAATGGAGTCTTGGCAATACCGAATTTCATATCCTTGAACTTGTCAAGTACTTTTTTGATATAATGAGACTGTGAAAATTCTAACCCTTGTGGATTTTGATGGATTCTTATTCCTAAGATCACATCTGCAACTCCAAGGTCTTTCATATCAAACTTGCTCTCGAGCATTCATTTGGTTGCATTTATGTCACAAATATCTCTACTGATGATCAACATATCATCCACATATAAACAAACAATGACTTGGTGATTTGGTATGTCTTTAATATATACACACATTTGTCACATTCATTTATCTTGAATCCGTTTGCCAACATGGTTTGGTCAAACTTTGCATGCCATTGCTTAGGTGCTTGTTTTAGTCCATAAAGTGACTTAACAAGTTTACACACCTTATTTTCTTTTCCTGGAACCACAAAAACCTCAGGTTGTTCCATGTATAATTCTTCCTCCAAATCTCTATTTAGGAATGCGGTCTTCACATCTATTTGATGGATTTGAAGATCATATACCGCCGCCAAGGAAATTAACATTTGAATTGAGGTTATCCTTGTTACTGGCGAGTATGTATCAAAATAATCAAGGCCTTTTTTCTGTTTGAAGCCTTTTACTACAAGTCTTGCCTTGTATTTGTCAATAGTACCATCCGCCTTTATTTTTCTTTTGAAGATCCATTTAGAACCTAATAGTTTATTTCCAGGAGGAAGGTCAATTCCCATGTACGGTTGCTTAAGATTGAATCTATCTCACTATTGACTACCTCTTTCCAAAAGGATGAGTCTGAAGAAGACATCACTTCTTTAAATGTTTCAGTCTCATTTTCTAAGAGAAATGTTACAAAATCCGATCCAAACGAAGTTGACGTTCTTTGACGTGTACTACGTCTTGTATTTTATTCATTATGTACATTCTCACTTGGTTTATCTCGAGGTCGTTTAGATCTTCCACTAGACTGTTCATGTCTAATTTTATACGGGTAAATGTTTTCAAAGAATTCAGCATTGTCTGATTCAATTACCGTATTTTTATTAATATCCGGATGTTCGGATTTATGAATCAAAAATTGACATGCTTTACTAATTTTAGCATATCCTATGAACACACAGTCCACCGTTTTAGGTCTTATCTTAACCCTTTTAGGTATAGGAACTTGAACCTTCACTAGACACCCCCACACTTTAAAATATTTCAAGTTGGGTTTCCTTCCTTTCTATTTTTCATAAGGAATTGATTGTGTCTTACTATGAGGAACTCTGTTGAGTATACGATTATCCCTAAGGATATACTCCCCCCATAAGTTTTGTGGTAAACCAGAACTTATAAGTAAGACATTCATCATTTCCTTCAAAGTTTGCTTTTTTCTTTCCGCAATTCCATTAGATTGAGGTGAATATGGGTCCGTAGTTTGATGGATTATTCCATTGTCTACGCATATTTGTGCAAAGGGAGATTCATATTGTCCGCCCCTATCACTTCTTATCATTTTGATCTTTATGTCTAACTGATTTTCAACTTCAGTTTTATATTGCCTAAACGCATCTATTGCTTCATCCTTTCTATTTAGCAAGTAGACATAGAGATATTTAGTGCAATCGTCAATAAAAGTTATGAAATACTTTTTCCCACCATGTGATGGTGTTGACTTCATATCACAAATGTCAGTGTGTATTAAGTCTAAGGGATTGAAATTCCTTTCAACAGACTTATAAGGATTCTTTGCATACTTCGATTCCATACTCGTTTGACACTTTGATTTATTGCACTCAAAGTTTGGCAAAACTTCTAAGTTAATCAGTTTTCCTAACGTTTTGTAATTAACATGGCCTAAACGTTCATGTCATAAATCATAAGAATCAAGTAAATAAGAAAAATTCGAACTTTTATTTATTTCAACAGTCATTACATTCATCTTATAAAGGCCTTCGGTTAGATAGACTTTTCCTACATACATTTCTCCTTTGCTAATTATAATTTTTCCAGAAATGGTTACACATTTGAATTCGTTCTTATCTAGGAGTGAAATAGAAATTAAGTTCCTACGTAACTCCATAACATATAACACATTGTTCGGTGTCAAGACCTTGCCGAAAGTCATCTTTAAGCAAATTTTTCCTGTTCCCTCCACCTTAGCAGTAACGGAGTTAGCCATGTTGATCAGTTTTTCTACTTGAGCCGGAGAAAATGACAAAAACAACTCCTTGTTGGCACATACATGACGGGTGGCACCAGAATCCATCCATCATTCACGAGGATTCCCTGTCAAGTTGCATTCTAAGAACATAGCACACAGATCATCGCATTCTTTGTTGGATTCAATCATATTTGCTTGTTCCTTCTTCTTGCCTTTCTTTGGGGCACAACAATCTGTGAACTTGTGGCCAATCTTGCCACTGTTGAAGCATTTTTCCTTGAACTTTCTATTGGGTTGATTGCTTCCTTGTTCATCTTTCTTCCTTTTCTTGGAATTGTTTTAGTCATCTTCTATAATATGTGCTCCATTAATTGTAGAATTCTCTTTTGACCTTCTTTCGGCAGCTTTATTATCCTCTTCAATACGAAGTCGGACAATAAGATCTTCAACAGTCATCTCCTTGTGTTTATGCTTTAAGTAGTTTTTGAAGTCTTTCCACAAAGGTGGTAGCTTCTCAATTATCGCTGCTACTTGGAAAGCATCATTCACAATTAAACCTACAAAACAGTTTATGTGAGTATTAAGAACATTTTAAATTTGTTCAACTAAGGTATTTTTCAAATATATACCTTCTTCTAGGAGATCATGTATGATGACTTACAACTCCTGTACTTGAGAGACAATAGATTTGCTATCTATCATTTTGAAGTCCAGGAACTGTGCAACAAGGAATTTCTTAATTCCCGCATCCTCCATCTTATATTTTCGTTGAAGTTCCCCCCACAGTTCTTTTGATGTCTTGGTTCCACTATAAACATTGTAGAGGTCGTCTTGGAGACCACTCCGAATATAATTCCTGCAAAGAAAGTCCGAATGTTTCCAAGTTTCTACAATAACGAAACGGTCTTTGTCCGAGGTTCCCTCGGGTACCTCAGGAGCGTCTTCACTAGTGAACCGTTGCAGACATAAAGTGGTGAGATAAAAGAATATCTTTTGCTGCCACCACTTGAAGTCAATGCCCGAAAATTTTCCGGGCTTCTCTGCCGGTGCCATTGTTGGCGGAGCATTTGTGCGATTTGATGTGGCAATATTAGTTGCCCCCACAGACGTTGTTGCATCCATCATTTGACTTTCAGTTACCATTTTTCTGTCACCACAAGACAAAAAATACTTAGTATTTTCAGAATACTACTTATAAAAATTAAGCAAC
This sequence comes from Capsicum pubescens, assembly GCA_030864215.1. Classification (NCBI taxonomy): domain Eukaryota; kingdom Viridiplantae; phylum Streptophyta; class Magnoliopsida; order Solanales; family Solanaceae; genus Capsicum; species Capsicum pubescens. The sequence continues at coordinate 261,911,776 of CM061542.1, forward strand.
TTTAATTTTTTTTCCTTGTTTCTTGTTAACAATGAAGTTTTTATCACTTTCAATTGTCAACCGAATGATCTTTAACTTGTGATGAATTTTTTATGACTTCAAATCACTAGTTAAGTTCAGGCGGAGTAGAAAGTTAAAGCTTTAATCTCCAAAAACAAGCAATACAGATTCTGTAATAGTAATTATTTCTTTAAGATTGTTATTTTATTTGTACTTCAGGTACACAGAATCTATATATTACAAAACCAAATTCAAATTGTGTTCAAGTATAAACAAGAACACAATGAAGTATATCAAATACCCTCAACACAAGATCAAAATGACCTTTCCAAGAGGTGTATTTTATTTTGCAGAAATTAAGATGAAATAGAAAATAGTCAAGTCGTCCAAATTCACGGATTTTTCTTAAGGAAATAATCCCCCTCACTGTACCCGAGGTTATGGAATTTTTCCTCCCAGAATAAAATGGCTAACAGACCAACAGTAGCGGTACCTCAAACGGTTGGAATATCTCTGAACTCACAGAACGTTTTGAGTGATCGCACATAATATTTTTGAGACAAGAAGAGAGTTTTTAATCTAAAAATTTCGTACTAAACCTATGGAAGAAATCAGGTTTATATAGCCACAGCATGCCTCTTCTGAAAAGAGGCACCTTTGCTGTAAGTTCATGTCTGTTCATCAAAGATTGCATCTTTTTCTGATCAGTCATCTCATTTCATGAATCAGTGTGTCACTTCATTGAAGGATTACATCCTTCTGAAGCATCATTTCGAACCATTGCAACCTTTTGTAGCATCAGTTCACTTGAAACAGTGCAACTGTTACTGAATGTATATAGAAATGGAGGTCCGAAACTGCAGAAAATTTTTTACTGCATTTTTTTTCTTTGGCATTCTTCGGAATTCAAATAAAGTTTGTCCAAAAAGATAGATCTCATCGATCGATCATTTGCCAAATCCAAAATTCAAATTCGAAGCCGAGCCTAGCAAGCGACGACGACGACAACGCGAGGCATCTATTATTTTTTGCCTCACTTGCCATGTGGAGTAAGTGTTCTTAATTATAAACACTTTCAAGTTCTCTTCTTCAACCAATGTGGGAGAAAGGGTAAACTCTCTAATTTGGGAGTACACTTTCCATTTTAGTGTCTCCTTCCCTCCACCATTTTATTCTCCATTTTTCTATTCACACTTCTTTCATATACTATGAACCCAACAAATTGTTTGAAAAAATACTCCCAGCTAGAACACGAAAAAATGCAGTACAGTATTTTTGAGTTGAAAACTTTCACAAGTGAAACTCCAGCACATTATGTTTAATCGACTTCGGAGACTCTCTTGATGTACGACTCCTTAAGCATAGCATGATAAACATTTTGAATTTCAATAGAATGTGCCGGAGTTTTTCCGTATTTTAGCTGAGAGTCTTCTTATCCCAATTTTTTTTCTACTTTAAACAATAGGGGCCGTTTGGTATAGGGTGTATTATAGAAAATAATACATGTATGAATTCTGGTATTATTTATCTCTAATTTTGAACAATTACAACCTATGTATAACTAATACACCTCAAGCAATACAGAGTTGTTGAAGTTAAGTTGCTTAGCAGAAAATAGAGGTTCTGCTAACTGATTCAACTTTGGTTTTTTTGACTTTGTTATATAATTTTCAGGACTATCTCCATAGTTAGTGGCGGAATGAGGAATTTGGCGAAGGGTGTGCAAATTTTCTTCTCTTTTGCATTAAGGGTGTGCAATTAAACATACACTCATAATAGCTAACATTTAACCTCTATACAGCACATAATTTTCTGGCGAAGTGTGTGCACCAGACCACCCTTCACCTAAAGCGGCTCCACTCCTGCGGCATAGTATGAGTCACATACGATTTTCAAGAAAATCAAGAATCTGCATTTGGTGCTTCAAAAGTATACTCCGAAACTAATGCATTTGGTGCAGTCACAAGCCCAGAAACAGCAAAATGGGCACTGTCTCATTGATGCTGTTGTCCATATTCTGTTAGGTGAATGTGGAGAATTACAATAACTAATGCAAGAGCAGACATTTGGTTACTGGGATTCAAGTACAAACCAAATTCAGATCAGAAAAATTGAGGAGTGTGAGGGCGAAGATTATCTTGCAGAAAAAAAGCAGAAGAGGTTTCTATCGAAAGAAATATGCAAACAGAGAACGAGGGTGCTTGCTGTAAGAGCTTTCAAAAACAATACGACAAGATGTTTTGCTACTGATTTGGAAAAACAGTTTGAATTATCAGTTCTTTGTTCATTCTATTTCAGTTCTTAGCTATTCAAGCACCAATTACAGTCATTGAATTAATATCCTTACAAATGGAATTAGAGTCAATTAAACTTGAAACAAACATTAGTTTAACAAGGAAATGCTTCATCGAACATTGTCACAAGCCATATTTAAGACATTCAAAACAGTACAACCATGCATTTTAGCACAAGATCTTTAATAGAGAGCAAACGGATGAACTTAAAATCATCTCTTAATAGCAGATTAGACCAGATTACGAATTAGAAAGCGACGACAGTACATATGAAATTTCAGAGAATGAAACAGATAATGAAATAGATAGTGAATTAGATGAATTAAATGACTGAAGAAGATATAAAAATAATAACAAAAGAAGAATACTTAAATGACGAAGGAACAGATCAAAAAATAATATTTGATAACAATGTGTTTGATGAAATAAAAGGAAAAGAGTTAGACTTAAGTGTACAAAAAATATTTAAAATACCAACAATAAAAAATATATTTACTAGAAAAAAGGAAGAATATTATGTCGTAAGCCAAAAGGAACATGTAATAGACTGTAGATATGCAAAAGGTAAAGCTAGTATACCACTAGTAACAAAAAGAATAATTAATAAAGAGATAAACGATATTAAAAGTAGAGACCCAATAAAATATGTACACCTTGGAGGTACAAAAATATTAATAAAAACATGTTTTAGAGAAGGAATAGATACACCAATAGAATTATATTTAGCAGATGATAGAATTATAAAACATATAGAAAAAAGTATAATAACTGCCATAAAAGAAAATTTAATATACCAAAAATTTAAATTTATAATAAGTGCGAATTATTCAGTAGCAGTAACGGATAAAAATATAGACAAATCATTAGTATTATGTTGGAAAATATCAGGAATAAAATTAACCCCAGGAAGTAAAATATTTACGGCAAGATGTAAAAATCTATATGTATTAACAACAAAACATAAAATAACTGGAAAAAATAAAATTAATAAAATACAAATAGAAAGCCCTTTTGAACAATTCGTAAAAACAATTGATAATAATGATTATAGTTAAAGAAATATAGACATAGAAGAAGATCTAGAAATAATAAATGATAGAATAAGTACAACAAAAAGAACAACTTATGATAAATCGGGATCATCAAGCTCATCAAAAAGAACAAGTTATGAAACAAGTTCAATGGATAATTCAAATCAATATTACATAACAGGAAAGGTAAATGACAAAGAATATTTAATACTCTTAAATACAGGACAAGAAGAAAATTATATAGCAAAATATCTAGTAAAAAATGAGGAAATAAAAACTGACAATAATATATGCCCAGATCTACCAAGAAGTTTAATAAATACTAAAAATGTAGCAGAAAAAGAAGTAATAATAGGAATTAGAAAAATAAAAATAGAATTTGAAGTAAAAGAAGAAATGCAAAAAACAGACATAATATTAGGAATAAAATGACTAGAACAAGTAAAATCATATAATATGAACATACACAATTAACCATAACATATAACAGAGAGAAATTATTCTTAAGAAGAGCTTTAACATAAAATGAAAATATATGTATTAATGAAGATAGTAGTAGAAGGATATTACAGTAGATATTATACGCCTATGATAGATACAGGAGCAGAAGCTAATTTATGTAGATATAATTGTTTACCAGAAGGTAAATGGGATGAATTAAAAACACCAATAATAGTTAAAGGATTTAATAACGAAGGAAGCTTAATTACTTATAAAGCTAAGAATGTAAAAACACAAGTATGAGATAAAATATTAACAATAGAAGAAATCTATAATTATGAGCTAACATCAAAAGATATACTTTTAGGAATGCCGTTTTTAGATAAATTATACCCACATATAATAACTAGAACAGATTGGTGGTTTACAACACCATGTAAACAGAAAGTAAGAGCAAAAAGAGTTATTAATAAAATAAGAAAGAAAACTGATTGGATAAAAGGAAGTGAAAAAATCACACAAAAATTGCAAAATATAAAAAATACTGAAGATACAATAGAACTGGTCGTATTTTCAATAAATAAGAAGGAGATAACTATATTTTCAATAAATAAGATAGAAATAATTAAGAAAAAATTAGAACAATTATATTAAAAACAATGACTTATAATTACCCAATACCATATAAGATATTAAAAATAAGACAAATACAAGGATATAATTATTTTAGTAAATTTGATTGTAAATCAGAATTTTACCATCTAAAGTTAGAAGAAGAATCTAAGGAATTAACCGCATTTACGGTACCACAAGGATTTTATGAATGGAATGTACTACCATTTGGATATAAAAATGCACCAGGTAGATATCAACATTTTATGGATAGTTATTTTAAACAACTACCTAATTGTATAATATACATAGACGATATACTATTATATACAAAGACCAAAGAAGAACATTTAAAATTATTGAAACAATTTATGGATATAATAGAAAAATCGGGAATAAGTTTAAGTGAAAAGAAAGCTGAAATTATGAAAAATCAGATAGAATTTTTAGAAATACAAATAGATAAAAGTGGAGTAAAAATGCAACAACATATAGTACAAAAAATAATAAATTCAAAAGAAGAATTAGATACAAAAAAAAAATTACAATCATTCTTAGGATTAGTGAACCAAGTAAGAGAATATATACCAAAATTAGCAGAAAATCTAAAGCCCTTACAGAAAAAATTAAAAAAGGATGTAGAATATGATTATAACGAAGAAGATAAAAAACAAGTTCAGAAAATAAAAATACTTTGTAAAGAATTACCAAAATTACAATTTCCAGATGAAAATAGAAAATTTATGTATATAGTAGAAGCAGATGCTAGTGAATGTAGTTATGGAGGAGTACTTAAATACAGATATGAAGCAGAAAAATTAGAACACCATTGTAGATACTACTCAGGTACGTTTAATGAAACATAAATAAAATGGGAAATAAATAGAAAAGAATTATGCTCATTATACAAATGTTTATTAGCATTTGAGCCATATATTGTATATAATAAGTTTATTGTACGAACAGATAATACACAGGTACGTTGATGGATAACAAAGAAAATACAAAATTCAGTTACAACAAAAGAAATTCGGAGACTAGCATTGAATATATTAAATTTTACATTTACAATTGAAGTAAATAGTACTAACAAAAATGTTATTGCAGATTACATATCAAGACAAAGCTACACAGACTGATATAATAGAAGATGATACTCTAGAAAAGATATTCAACACCCTAACTACGCTTTCAATGAAAGTGGACAGTATGGGTAATGAAATAGAAAAGCTAAAGACTAATGAAGTTAAACTGAACTCTAAAGCTACAAATCAGCTAACTCAGCAATGTGCAGAGCTATGTCTATCGGAAGACATTAAAATTTCAGAGCTAGAAGGAGACGTTGGGATACTCCATAAAATCCATAACGTTTATCAATCTACTTCTGCAGGTACAAGCAAAGGAGTTAGGAAAAATACAAATATGAACCTAAACAAGCTATTTGATAAACCATTTATTCCAAATACACCAAAAGATCCTATGTTTATACCCGCACAAATTACCACATACCGAGAAAGTTTAAACCAAGACAAAAAGACCTACAACTATACAGCCCGAACATACATAAAAAATATTTACAAAATACAAACCTTCTTAAATACCAACCCCAGAGCTATAAACATCCAAGAACCACATACGAATTACATAACCCAGAAGCTAACCGGATACAATAAGCTAATTGCTTTGCCCAAAATCAAATCAGGTCTAGTAAAAACCTGTTACGAATATGGACTACTTAGTACCATATATACCCAAGACGGAAATGAAATATCCAATATACCAGAAATATATGATTCATTTAATATTTTTAAAAGAATAACCAAAGGTAACCTATTTTTTATAAAATTTTATACGGCACCAGCAGAGATATTGTATGATGAAGTTAAATCACCTATACAAGTTGTAAAAATAGGAATGACCCGAGATATGATTATACCAGAAGATATTATTTCACAACCAGAAATACCTAGAATTGAGATACCAAATTTTTATGCAAATAAGAGAATTATCGGACTATCCACAATTCTTCAAGAGTTAGCAAATACTTATCGCAACAGAAATCCCATATGGAGTTATTATTCAAGAGGTAATGTAATAGTATACTCAAATTCAAAGGAACTATGAGAAGAAGATATGGAAGACGTTAGACAATGGATCTTGACTTTACTCAATCCAGAGAAAAAACCTATCGCCAGAGCCATTAGAGAAAAATTTATTTCGGAAGAATTATTAACCAGATATTGCAAGTTAATTGGACATAAATATCCAGACCATCAATGTTCAAAATATAATGGAGAAGATAATATTGTTCCAGAAGTTCAACTTGAATAGAAGAAGATAAAAGCGACAGCTGGAAGATGTAAGATATGAAGCAATAATGGAGATACAGAGCAATAAAAAGAAGATAACTACAGATAAAGAAAGGAGACAAAAAAAGTAATTCAAGAAAGAAATATGGAATAATGGAGTAATTCAAGATGTAAGATATGAAGCAATAATGGAGATACAAAGCTAGATAGCTTTCTTTACGTAAAAATCATGTAACTAGCCTTAGGCTTTTTTGACTATTCTTAGTCTTTTTTGGCAAGTAGTGCCATTATTAAATTTTTTGCAAGTAGTGCCATTATTAGATTTTTGGCAAGTAGTGCCATTATTAGATTAGACATTAGCTTTAAAGACTTTGTAGAAACGTTTTTCTCATTTTTGTAAAGTAGTTGACAGATGTAAAGAAAAACAATGTACATTTTCATAATATAAATAAACGAGCACTTTCTCAGATGAAGGGAAGCCTTCATGCGTTGAAGCACAAAAACTCTCTCCTGCCCGCAACAAATATTTTGCTTAGTTATTAAAAACAGGTATATTTCAATGGAAAAATCTATGGAGGAACAAAGTTTAGAAATATCAAACCTACCCGAACAGGTATATTTATTTATGATTATGAATAGCTAAACTCATAATTCCCAACAATCATGGTATAATAAAATAAATTCATGTTAGTTACTTTATAGTAGAATTATTCGAAGAATAATATGTTAAGAAGTTTATTAGCAAAGTGGAAAAGGAGAAAAATCCCTAAGAACTATGCCATCCTAAAGGTGAAACCAATGAGGCAAGAAGCTGTGGTGGGGAGTAACTAGAGTAGAGGCGCTGTTTAAGGGAAAAAGTATCCAGATTACCATGCTAATAGTGACCAAAGAACATGTTATTTAAGAATAATATAGTATATAGTAATCTAAGATGACCATATTTTGTTATGTATATGATTGAAGGGAATATTTTGAAAATAGCAATTTTATGAAAATGAATAATTATTTATCTGATATAATGGTAGATAAATTTAAAATACTTATTTTGTGTGCACTTAAGGATATAAAAGTAGTAGATATAAGAAAAATCATATTAGAAAAAACATTTGGTAAATATTATATGACTAGAATAAATTACATACCATACCTACCTAACTACTCTTACAAATACTTACCATGATAAATTACATATATCTAGAATTTTCGGAAAAAGATATGAGAAACATACAGTTAATAGAAAAACAGATGAAAGTAAATTTAGACAAATACATGGAAACTAAAGATATAAAATATATAAAATTTCTTAGTAAAAATATAAAAGAGTTAATAAGATTAAAACAAACAACTACAAAATATTATAATAAAATATTTAGTCAATTTTAAATGATAGATAATCTTAAAGTCTTAATCTTATATATACTTAGAGATATACAAATTATAGATATTAAGAGAATAATATTAGAAAAAGTATTAGACTATGAAATTGAAACTATAAATTGGATAGCACAGTTATACCTGGATAATTACCCAGATGGATATTATTCAGATTAAAAAATGTTAGAATATATAAAAAAAATTAGAGAAAGGCAAAATTGGATATATGAAGAAGTTAATTACAGAAATCAACTTGAAATAGAAAAAAGACAACTAGAAGAAAAATTACTTAAAATAAAATTAACCTTAGAAAAAGAAGATACATGTAATAATTTATTTAATACATACGAAAAATTATTTAATACAGATGGAAAATTACCTATACATGAACAACAAATACTAGTAAATTAGATAAAGAACATAAACCTACGCATTGAATATAACAAAGTTAGAATAAAATACTACACAGAAATTGCTAAAATTTCAATAGGATAAAATAATAAACTACACAAATTAATGAATACATCTTACGAAAAGAATAAATCATTAAAAGAAATAGAAACTCAACTATATAGTTTATACCTAGAATACAAAAGGTTACATGATACTAACGAGGATCCTAAAACACTAGATAATTTAATTACGATAATATCTAATCTAGAATATGAATTAATAAAATATCTTAAGTCAAGAAGATAAAAATGAAAATTATTCCAATCAATAAAATTCACAAAATATATTATATAAAAATAAATACCTACGTATTTATTTTCTAGTATTATTTAATGAAGTTATCACACCTAGTCCGCACCCCCCTACAAAATGGTATCAGAGCCCATTAACCTGAGAAAGTAATTCTAACATAAAATTTGAAGATATCCCAAGCTAATTTATCACAGCCCCAAATCTACGATTATTGGTAACATCCCAATATAGCCCAGCTTCATCTCCAACACACAATCTACGATCAATGAACAATTGGCGGCATTGTAGAAAATAGTCATCGTCCCACCTCATTGTTTGGTACAAATTATTGGATTATTTACAGAATTTGAACTATATACCGACCTAAAAAAGAAATTTCAACATAAAACTTGAAGATATCCCAATTTCTACAAGCTAATTGGTGACAGTCCCTCAATCACAAATGATTCATGATCCTTAGAAAGTAATTTGAACATTAAACTTGATGACCTAGGATCCCAATACAACCCGATTTCATCACCAACACCTAATCCGTGATCATTGAACAATCCTGTGCACGATAGAGAATAATCATCATTATGCAGCATCCTAAAGCAAAACTTTCAGCTTCATACTTCTTAGGGTCATTCTCCTCTGTTACATCCCAAATGTTAATGCACACCCCGTGACCTTTCACCAATCTTTTCGCCACATATAACACCCAATATCGAAGAATGTACTCAAACATCTCAAAAAATAAAACCACTACCATTCCTAGAACGGCCTCTTCTTGTGTAATCTTTTTCTTGATCTGCCACGGGTTTGTCAGATCGATTTTTGGGGTAGGGTATATTCCCTTATCTCTATTAGTTCTCGAGTCGGTACCCATGGAGTGTTGTTAACTTTGCACGCCTCTTCTTCATTCTTTAATGGAAAGAAATTGTAAAAGAAAATCTTCTTCAGGTTAGTCAAATGCTTTTGATCAGCCATTGACGATGATGAAACTGTCAATGGCTGAAGATATGAAGAGAGATTGAACTGGAAATTTGTGAGAGAACTTTAGCGGGAAACACTGACAATTTTTTTTTTCTTGCCATAACAGATTTATGGACTTAAGACAGTTAATATATATATATATATATACTAGTCTTGTGTACGTGCTTTGCACGTGTGTCATTGATCAAATGAAAATATATACATAAGAAGAACAGTTAATTAAAAAGTAGCAGTTGAGTTAAAACACATGTTATATCTATTTAAATCATATAAATAAATATTGTATCTCAAATGTGTTATTGTCCGTTGACGGTCATCTTTTCACAAACAAAAGAAACATATTTTACGATGCCTTAAATTTTTTACTTTATATATTCATTGTTTTTTAATTGATCAACATCTTAAAAAGTCGAAATTAACAAATTCAAACCAAGACAGAAAAACTAAACCTAACCGGTATCAAATCCCACAACCCTAACTTTTTTTATTTTATTTTTCATTTGGTGTTCAGTAATCACATTGAAACCCGATTAATTTGAATTTGTGCCGGGTAGGACCATATGGGAGAAACACTCCCTACCAATGATTTTTTCATACCTAGAGCTCGAATCCGAAATTTCTGATTAAGGTAGGAGCAACCTCATCCACTGCACCACATCCTTTGATGATCACAATTCTATCCTACCTCTTTATTCCCTTTAATTATAATTTTATTAAATTAAAAAATAGTAGAAAGATAATTAATGAAGTCTCCCAACAAAAAATTTAGGTATTACTTTTTAAAGCTTAGATCCCATTAAATTCTAATATTTTCTACATTGGCCTAAGTCCAAATATCATTGAACTCTATTAGCCTTTTAACTTTTGTTCTTTATTTTCTTTTATTTGTTTGTAACATTGTTATATTTTTATTTCTTTCGTGATGGATCTACAATTAAATATTTTCTAGAGAACAATATCCATATTCGACCGTAACAAAAAAACTTTTAGAAAGAGAACAAAAATCCAAAACACAAGACCATTAATTTATAGATTCGTCATTCAAACAAAGCTCTGCATATCAAGATTCAAGACTTTAATATAAGCTTATATTTCGAGTTCAACAAATAAGTTTAGTTAAAGATTCACCTATAAAACTAATGAATAATATATCAAAATATAGTTAAATAATACAATCGAAACTAAGTCATAATTAAACCAAAAAAAAAAAGAAGAAGAGAGATATATACCTTTGATTTTTTTACAACTCCATTCGTCTACATCGTACCTATTTCGTTCAATTTTTTGATTCGAAATTCTCAACATGAGTAATTATCAAAAGAAAAGAATTCATTGACAATTGTTAATTATATAATCTTTAAAGTTATGAACTAAAAGAAATAAAATTTTTTTTGAATCAATACTAAAATAAGAAGGAAAATAAATTAGAAGAAATTTTGATCCAAAATATCACTTAAATAAAATTGTAGAACTCTTTTTAATATAAGGTAAAATTCCAATCGATTTAGAATTGTTAAATGTCATGATTTCTTTTTACCATATATTCTATAACTTCTTTAATCCTTTTCTATTTTCTTATCAATTTTGTGGGAAATCATCGTATTAGAAATTTATACGTTAATTTTTGTTTTTATTTTCTTTTTTTATTTTTTTTTAAGTTAAGTGTAGTTAGGTGTTCAACACATATTTGTCATATCACATCTAATAAAAATAAGGATTCTATATATAGATATTACGGCTAGAACCAATTGGCTTTCGTAATGATGTGTTTAATATTAATTTGGTCATCCTATGTAATACAAAACCAAAATCAAAACAAATACGTACTACTATCTTTTCCTCCAACCCAATATTAGGATTTTAATTATATAAAAGGAAATTTTGTTGTTGATTTTTAATATGCTCAATATTAAAAAAAATAGTAAAAAGACAATTTTGTCTATTATAATTTTTTTTTAAATGAAGGACAAAAAGTTCAAATCACTTTTCTAAGGGTCTTCACACTTTTAATATATTATAGATTATAGATTATAGATATAGATATAGATATAGATATAGATATAGATTATAGATTATAGATTATAGATTATAGATTATAAATTATAGATTATAGATTATAGATATAAATTATAGATATATCAAATTGCACGTGATTAGCATATGCCCAACTACTTAAACTCAACTACTCCGTCCTTTTTACCTGTAACATTTTGTTTGAGATTCAAACTCCATGAACTGTATCCAACATTTTAAAATATATTTTTTCATTATATTTAATATGAAAAGGATTTGCAATTTATTTTATTTTTATAAATTTAAATTTTAAGTCTAAAATATTAAATTTTCTGAGTCAATTTAGCTTAAAAAATTAGTCAAGTTGACTCTCGTAAATCAAACTGTGACAAGTAAAATACAATATTTTAAAAGATGTGGGTGTAAAGAAAGGCGTTTTGCCTGATGTAGAGCGAGACGTAAGCCTCGAGGCATGTCACAACCACAAAAGGCCCGAGAGAACCTCTTAGCATTTATCATGAACATTTCATTAAAGTCTAGAAGAAACACTTATAAGAAAAAACACAATCAGTTAAATCATTTTACGAAATTCCAAAAAAAATAAGAAATATTGAAACTCCTATTAAACATCAACATCAGTCGACGAAACCTCTAAACATAAAGAAACTGTCGAAGCCAGAACAAGGCCTAGCAATACCATAAACTAAATAAACAACTAGGAAATCTGAATGGCATGTGATTAGCATATTACGAATTACTTAAACTCAATTATACTATAGTCGACCTCTAGTCAAATATATTAATTATATATTTTTAAAACATAACACATAAACATGCCTTTTAACTTGGCCTTAATTGGCATCTATTTCATCAACCTTTGGGTGTCCATCATTGAAATTTCAACATATATCACAAAGCCAAATGCAACAAAAAAATTAAACAGGAACGCACCTTCAACCATTATTATCCAAGTGTAAGAAGAAAGAAAGTTTGAGAGAGAATTTGTAACAAAGTTTAGGAGTCTTCTAGCCTATGCCTATCAAAGAGTCTTCAAAGAGTATGCAAGACTGATGGGGTCATAGACATATTTATAGGTGGCTAGGTAATCTTAGGCAAATAACTTTAGCTCTAGGAACTTTCATAGTTATTTCTTGCCATCAAAGAAATACCATATATATATAACTTGGAAGAAAATTAATTGATTTATTTATTACTTTAATACGGAGACAAGGTAAATAATTTTATTACTAAAAATATGTGGGTCATTAATACGTAATATTCTTACATTCTCCCACTTGACCCACATATCAAAATCAGATAATCTTTTATGAGTGAAAATAAACAGTATGGTTGAAAGTTTATATACTGTAAAAGTATAATTTTATTCATAGAGTTGTATAACATTTATAGGTGAACAAGAAGATCAAAATGATCTAATTTATCCCTAATTCCTAGGAGATATATGAATCAAGGGATTTTCTTTAATCTATATTCCTAGAATAACTACATATAAATCCCATATATATAGCAACAAATTCCAATCACATCTCAACTCATTTGTGGAGTAGATTATAATCAAATATGCAAGCTCATCAGTGGAGTAGATTATGACTAAATCTACCAACTCATTCGACACCCCCCTCAAGTTGGCATGTAAATATCAAACATGCCTAACTTGCTCACAAAGGACTTAAAAGTTGTTCTAAAAAGACCTTTTGGGAAAATATCTGCAAATGTTTAGTTCCTGGAACAAAAGGGATGCACACACTTCTATTTTCAGTCTTCTCTAGATTATGTGCAATGCTTGTGGAAGCTTTGTTGTCACAATATAACTTCATTGGTAAACTTATAGGTTTTCTTAGTTCTTCCAAAAATCATTTGAGCCACAACATTTCACAAATTCCATGTTCCATTAATTAATACACAACCTCAACACTACTCTGAGCCACCACGTTTTGCTTCTTTATCTATTGAGTAAATCTTTCGAACTAAGCCCTTGGAGACTGTTTCAGACTGTGAAAAGATCTTTTAAGTCTAAATAATTTTGACTTGTATTTCTCTTTAAAACCCAGTGGGGAATTCATATAGACTTCTTCCTCTAGTTTCCCATTCAAGAAAGCATTCTTCACAACCCACAATTAAAGTGACCAGTCAAGGTTTACCATGATTGTCAACAAAACTCTAATTGAGTTTAACTTAGCTACTGGAGCAAAAGTTGCAAGATAGTCAATCCCATATGTTTGCATGAATCCATTAACTACTAGGCGAGCCTATACCTCTCTAAAGATTCATCTGATTTGAATTTGGCAGTGAACACCCATTTGTAGCCCACTAGTTTCTTCTGCTTGGGTAAACCCACCAACTTTTTCCCAAGAGTTTGCAATTCCTCCAAAGTAGTCTCCTTTTACCCTTTAACTTATACAACATCCTGTACAGTTTTTGAAATCTCCACACTAGAAAGTTGTGAAGTAAAGGCTGAATAATCAGGAGACAACTTTTTATGGGACATAAACATAAAAATAGAATATTTAGGAGCATTTCTAACACCTTTTATTTTTGCAATAGATTGGTCTACATCAAAGAATGAACTAGAAATAGAATCATCTAGAACATTACCTTGAATTCCAGTAAGGTCTTGCGAAACTAACTTTTGGAAGTGTTGAGAATCTTCGTTCTTTTGGTCTTAAGTTTGGTTCCTTCTCGAATACACCTTCATTTCTTTTGTTTGTTATCTATTTTTATTTTTATTTTTATCATTTAAGGCTCTATAGGTTCAACAAAGTTTTTATCATTTAAGTCATTTAGGTCCCTATTATCTCTCATATCAATATCCTTTTCATCATTTGTATCACACTTATTCATATCTTCTCCTAGATCCCTAACATCAGTATTTATTGTAATACCTAGCTCCTCATTTTTTTGATGTCTAGTTTCTTCAGTATTCCAAAATGGTGAATCTTCATCTACGTGATACTCTCCGTGAAGATGAGTAATAAAATAGAGTTGGGAATCAAAGAAAGTTAGATCCATTGTGACAATTATCCTCCTAGCATGTGGATCATAGCCCTTATATCCCTTTTGGCTTAGAGTATATCCTACAAAAACACACTTCTTTGCCCGCAGTTAAAGTTTACTGTGATTATGAACATGAACAAATGTTGTGCACGAAAAAACATTCAATGGAAGATTGATAGTTAACCTAGAATTAGGAAAACTTCTCCGAAAATGTTAAAAGGGATTTTTAAATTTGAGAGGACGGAATGAAATCCTAAGTAGCAGCCAAGAGAGCCTCTCCCCAAAGATATTGTGAAACTATACTTGTAAACATTAATGACCTCATTATCTCTTAAAGGTACCTATTCTTTGTTTCTGCGATGCCATTTTGTTGAGATGAATCTGGACAAGAGCTTTGATATACTTACCCAGTGTTTCTAAAAAACTTTCTAATTGTTCATCAAAGAATTCATGACCATTGTCACTTCAAAAAATCTTGGTTTACTCATTAAATTGAGTTTCCACCACGACATAAAAGTCTCAAACACATTTTTAACTTTCTATTTGCCCTTCAATTAAAAAAACCCAACTAAGTCTAGTGTGGTCATCAGTAAAAGTTATGAACTGTCATTTTTCAGACACTGCAGGAATTCTAAATGGTCCCAAACATCACTAAAAATCATCAAAAAAGGCTTTGAAGCCTAGTATTTTTGAGAGAAAAAAAAAGATCTGTGATGCGTTGCCATTTCACAGCATTCACATTGGAACAATGACAAATTTTTATTTCTAAAGAACCTAGGTAAAAAATGTCTTAAATCAGAAATAATCTATTGTAAGACCCCGAAAGATCCTGAGCTCATTTCAGCTCACTCTTGCATGTAAAAGGGGTCCAAGACTTAGAATATTTTATGAAGTGTTAGGACTTAGTCATTTCTAAAGCCTTCAAACTTTGATGTATTTATTCTCAACCTTTTCAACATTGAAAAGTTAGTCTTTAAGTTGATTCATGATCGGGGAAGTCACTATTACATCTCGGGTGAGTTTTGAAATTTTCGGACAAGCGTAAGGGCGTGTTTGGACTTCCAAAATAGCAGCGGAGGGCGATTAACCCGAGGCGCCCTTCCCAGTCCGGTGTTAGGGCAGCCCGCGAAGGAGCCCGCGGCGACCGCTCCAGAGCGGCGCTCTGGTGCCCGCGACACCCTGCCTAGTTCGGTCTGTGCATTTTTTTCATTTTTGTTCCGCGTTTTAAGGGCAAATGAGTCATTTTTCCTTTACCCAATAGGTCCATAACATGGGATTAAAGCCCCAAAAAACATATTTGGTCATCTTTAACTCAAACTCTCTCAATTGAAAGCAATTCTCTCTCAAGAACAAACTCCAACTCTTAAAGATTCAAGCTCAAGTTTCAAACAAACCACCAAGAACCCTCACGAATTCTTCAATTGAGGTATGTTAAGTGTTCATCCTTGGGTCCCTTCCTACCCTTGGGGTTCAAGAACCTTTTTCAAAGTTTGAGTTATGGATTTTTTTAATTTAGATCACATTATGTCCATGTATGCGTTGTAATTTGAGTGTCAAGTTATGAATATGTGAATTTAAGGTGAAATAAACTAATGTGTATGTTGGTTGATGTAAGTATCATGTTGAATCTCCTAAATTGTGAATTTATTATTGAAATCATGATATGTTAGCATGTTGATCATTCTCATGTACAAGGTTATGCCTTTCAAGTGTTTGATAAAATGACTAAATGAGTAGAAGTTGAATTGTGACTGTTTATTATGTTTTAAAATTTATTTTATGGTCCTATTGTCAATGATATCGAGTCCTAGGGGTTATGATACCCAAAATCTAGTTGTTTACCTAGTTTACAGTAGTCATAGAAAGGTCCCGGTTGAATTATGTGCAGTAGTACTCAGTCAGTTAACAAGGTCAGTGTGAGTGCAATCAAGTCTAACCCAGTTTAGTGCTCAGTGTCGGTTCAGTTGGGAGTAGGATTCAGCATTGAGCGAGCCCAGGGATGAGGGCATTCCTGTCAATTTAGGGTGTGACCCTTAGTAGAAATTGTTGATATTCAATTTTTGCTCTCTGTGCTTAAAATTAATGTCTTCAGGCTTCCTGACCGTTAAAGGGCACAAAATATAATTTTCACATGTTCTTTACAATTGTTAATAAATTATTAATATTCATCCTTAGTTTAAGATTTTATCCATTTATTTTTTAGATTTTTACTTTTTATAATTTATTGAAATTTCTCTGAACATTAGTATTTTTTTTATTAATTCACTATCTTTGAACATTTTTACAAACATCTGCACACGTACACGACATGACGTCACATTTTTATAACATTTTCAAATTAATTATATTTTTTTAAATATTTTCATTATTGTTTACATTTTTTATAATTACAAATTAATGTCTATATTCTTACGATCTGCAAATACTAAACTGAACCAATTATTTTTACATGGTATAACAATCACACACATAATAAAAAAGGGGGACAAAAATTCAAAGGGTAGATTTTAATTTCTACCCTCTCAGTTGAAAATAAGGGCAGCCACAAGTACACTGACAACTTTTTCATTAAAACAACAACAATACACAACACATATAATATACACACCAACACACACACAACAGACATATCTCTCTTTTCTCTTCTCCCCTTTTCTCTCACTGCCGATATCACAGGATTTTGGTGAGTCACCATGGACAGCGACCGGCCACCACCACCACAATCTCCCTTCTTTCTCATCTCCCTCCTCATCAATTTGTTGCCGCTGCTAGCCGGAAACACAGGCCAAATTTGGTCGAAAATTTTTCCTACCTCCACTATTTTTTGCGTCAGCCGTCACTGTCGGAGCTCCGGTGACCACCGAACCACCATAACAACAACATCAACATCCAGCCATCACCGTCACCAAAACAACCTTGAAACCACTATTACCCCTTTTCCCCTCTCTACTGCCGCACCATGGCTGCTAGATTTGGCTAGATTTTGAGTATCCGGCATTGCTCCGGCGAACACCGTTGAAGAAACGCCATTATTTTTTGAATTGTCTCCGATTATACTATTTATTTGATTTGTTGTGTCTATTTGCTAATTTGTGCTTGCTTTATATTTTGTACAAAGTTATTATATTCGAAATAAGGTTATTTTGTTGGAGTTTGATTTGGATTTGACTGGAAGACACCATATCTGTCAAGCCTTGCTATTCAAATTAATGTAGATCCATTCATTCTGGACTATTTTTTCCAGTTGTTTCTAGTTAATTTTGCGGTACACCATCATTACAATACTTTTTGATTTTTGAACTAACTTTGCATTATTTGGTTCTCTGTTGGACTTCTTTTGTACTGATAATGACTTTTTACAAAGAGAATTGAGTGTTTTTGTTCGATCACCACTGTTTTAATGCTATTTTGAGGTCATTCTATAGGACAGATTTTGTCCATTAACTGTTTTATATTTTATTACACTGATAACGAACAAATACTACAATACTTAACCAATGATATTATTTCTCCGTCGGATATTTAAGGCCATTCCATTACAAAAGACAAACTTTATTTTCAAGTTATATTTATTCATATCAATACATGACCGATGAAGAAATTATCCATCGATTTTCGAGGTCTTAACAAATAAAAGACAGATTTTACGTATACAAATACTTAATAAAAATAAATATTTTCGGGAGATGATGAAATATTTATAATATTTCAAAACTTTATCTGAGCCCATTTTCTAATGAAAATTATATTTTTAAATACGTATATGCACACATATTTTTTCATTTTCTTTTGATTATTATTTATTTGTTACTAACATTTTTATTACAAGTGTTTGTACAGGTTATTGAGAATGCTTATCGGGAATGACAGTCAAAGAAACTTTAAATTGTGTGCTTATATTTTTTATATTCGTACACTTGTACAAATGTTAATCACAGTAAAAACTTTATTTTTTGGGTGTTGGGCGGGATATTCTTTATTTAATCTTCACCATGCGTTTAGAAAAATTTAGGCCGTTAATATTTATATAAAAATGTTAGATTGATTTAGATTATTTAATCAAATAATTTATACTTTTTACACTAAAAAATATTGTGTAGTCTTTTCCTTTAAAATAATTTTTCTTTATTCAATATTTTCTTTTCTTTACATACATATACTTATATACTTTTGTCTACATATATTTTTTAACAGCATATGTACTAATATTATTTTAATATATATTTTTTATTTGTATATATATATTTTTCTTTTTCTCTTTCGTTACTTAGGCAAACTTAGGTCGTTAATATTTACACTAATAAATTAAATTAATTAATTAATTAATTTACACACTTTGACATCATAAACATTGTGATCTTTTCTGTTCAAGTAAATCTTTACTTTTTCCGTAAATTTTAATCAAATAAATAATATTATTTGTAAATACTTTTTATTTTCATGGAACATCAAAATACATTTCTTTTTCATACATCATAAAATATTTTCCTTTTCACACATATTTATACATTTTTATACATGTCTTTTACATATTTTTATAACAATTTATTTTATTTTTATATTTAATATACATATACCTTTACATAGTTTTAAAAAATTTATATTTTTTCAAAGAAATTATTTTATACTTAATACATACACTTTTTATATTATTTTAAATATACCTCCTCCCTCTTTGATAAATTTAGTCTAGCTGGGTATCACATTTGTTGATCCTGAAGGGTGCCTAACCCCTTCTCTTCGGGATAATTAGAACCCTTACCTAGAATCTCAATTGGTGTTTTCGCAGGCTAAAACATCAATCATACGTGTTAGTAAATAAGTTTTCTTATTTTCCTTAAAAATTAGGTGACGACTCTGTACAAAATTTTAATTATTCATTTAGTGTTCATAAGTCGTGCTTGTTTTAATCTTTGGTAAAAAAAAGGGCATGATAGAATGACGACTTTGCTGGGGATGAACAACAGTTTCTAACCATGATAGACTCAATTTTTCAATTGAGGGAGGTATTTTAACATTTTTTGCATATATTAATTCTTTGATTCTTTATCTGTTTCACATTCCAAATTGTGTAGACTTTTTCAAAATTTTTTTACATTTTTTGCGCAAATTAAATTTGTTGCCTTATCTATTCTTTTATTCATTATTTGTTTAATACACTGTATCTGTATATTGTAAAAACTGTTACACATTATTCTTTACTCCATTTGATCATAAATCACAATTCCATCAAGTCTTTGATCGTACACTTCACACACTGTGGTTCACGCGGGGGGTGTCTTACACTCCCCCAAACCTTTTTTGAATTCCATAGCTTCAGAGTCGGTGCATTTAGGTTAGTGCCCCTTCTCGCAAATATTCAGTCCTACTCTCAACTATTTAGGAAAATTCCCTTCAAGAAATAAATCACGCCATATACAAATTCATAAAAAATTAGTTTGAACTACATTTTGACCTGATTCTTGTCCTGACAAGATACGTAGGCAGCCAGCCCTGTATGAGGGTTCGGTCTCTTCACTATTTCAAAATATCTCCTTCGGTATTTAAACTGGGGAAATTTTTTTGTAACAGTTCAAAGACGCTCTCCAAAGGTTTCAAAGAGCGCAAATAAATAATTTCTCAAATCCAAATATCAATAACATTAGTGCCTAGCCACCCTACCTTCAAATACTCACCCGATTTTGGTTCGAGAACACCTAGCTTCTTTTTTCGAACGTTGTAAACCATTAAATTTACGGCGTATCAATCCCCACTTCCAAAGCAAGGATTCAACATTCTTTTATTCATAACAATCCCTGTCAACTGCGGCGAAATAATATCATAACTTCTTCAATGTCTGACCATTTCAATCTTGTTGACATATTAAAATAATTTCAAAACTCTCTTCATGCTCGGCACCCATCCTCTCGATCATCTGATTGACATAATTTTGATGTAGTGAGAAGTTCCTCCTTAATCATCTTTCATATTATTTTCAATATGAGCGCCACTCTTGTACATTCATACAGGCTACATACAAATTTACGAATTTTCCTGAACTACACAGACCTGATTATTGTTTTCACAAGACACATAGGCAACCCTCATTCGGGTTCGGTCCCATTTTTTTCCAAATAAATAAAAATTTAAAATTTTGACTTGGTTGGTACCAACATAGTTAGGAGTGTGCACGAGAAAGAATAAATTGGTATGATGGAGAGGACCGACTTCAAGGTAAACCATAGATTCTTTTGGTACCTCTTAGTCAAACATGAGTAACACTTGAAAATTCTCTTGCATACATCTAAGACAAAAATGAAGCCAACCTCATCGTTTCAAGTGCATTGTATGGTGAGCCTTAGACTAGTTCATTGCATTGCATTGCATTGTTGATCTAGAACTTGACCCGAATGTCTGTTGAGGAAAAATTCTGAGTTACACTTAGTTTGGGAAGGATTGTAGGCCCTTTTTGACCCGATTGTTCCTTCCACAACGTACCAAATGACATCAATCCCTAGCATTCCCCCATTTGAACCTGAAACCTTTTCTTTGAATAACCACATCTGAGCCTATACCTTTTGAGTGCTTACATACACTATTCCTCTTTTGTCCTACCTCCTTGAGCGCACTAAATATGTGTAAGTTGCGAATGAAGATTCAAGATCAAAATTTCCAAAGGCAAAGGACATATAGGCCCAGAAGAACAAAAACGAAAGGCGACTTCAAAGAAGAAGGAGCAAAAATCCCCTACAAAAAAGAGATAACTCCAACAAAGATGGAGAATCATCATAAAAAAAATATGTTTATTGAAAAAAGGGAAAAACTCCAACACAAGATTCAAAAGAAGTCGAACCAAATACAAAATATGGGACAAAAAAGCACAATAATGAAGATCGAGCATCAAAGCACAACAGATGTCAAAAGCACAACTAATTTTACTTGTAATTGTTGATACCAATTATAGTCAAGACATGATTATGCCTTTCAACATTTTTACAAGGAAAATACAAAATAATTTTGTTACATTCTTCACATTTCCTACCAAGAAAAAAAAATCTCCTACATTTTTACGTTTCAACATTTCTCGCAAAGATAACACAAAATAATTTTCCATATTTTCCAACTTTTAGCATTTCTTACATAGAAAATACAAAATAATCTTCTGCATTTTCACCTATTCACATTTCCACAAAGAAAACACAAAACAATCTCCTGCATTTTTCATCTTTCAACACATTTTTAACAACAAAAATGCAAAAAATAATTTTCTTTCCTTTCAAACACATGTCTTCACATATATGCATTACACTTTACATGCAAGACGCCCACCTCCAAATACAAACAATTAATTTTTCTTTTCAAGTTCTCGCATTCAAACATAAACATTTTACTTTTCTATTAAGTGTCCTCATTCCAACATTCTTCTACCTTTTCATAGCCCCGCTAGTCGAGAGGCTATTACCTTTCAAAGCCCTATCAGTCGAGAGGCTTTTATATTTTCATAGCCCCATCAGTCGAGAGACTTTTACCTTTTAAACAGCCGCACCAGTCGAGAGGCTATTCCCTCCAGTTATTCCACCAATCGAGAGATCATTAACATTCAATCACCTTACTAGTTGATGACCTTAGTCCTCATAGACAATTGAGGACGACCATTAACATCAGTGTCCATAGACAATCAAAGATATCCTGCACCAAGACAACCAGAGGACTTTACCACAATCAACATCCATCTCCATATACAATTGGAGATGTCATCAAGTTTTCATATACAATTGAAGACATCATTCATTATTCAGTCTCCATAGACAATCAGAGACGACAATCTACATCAGTCTACATAGACAATTGGATGTATCATTAAGTATTCATAAACAATTGAAGACATCATCATTCAAACATCAGCCTCCATACACAATTGGAGGTGTCATGCATCGAGTCTTTGCAAACAATCGAAGACATTATCATTCAACACCTATATCCATAAACAATTGGAGATGTCATCAAGTCTTCGTAGACAATCAAAGACACCATTCACCATATTAATCTCCAAAGATAATTGGAGGTGTCATGCATCTATCTTCATAAACATTCGAAGACGTCATATCAGTCTCCGTAGACAATCGGAGACGACAATCCAGACCAGCCTCCATAGACAATTGGAGGTGTCATGCATCTGTCTTCATAAACAATCGAAGACATCACATCAATCTTCGTAGACAATTGAAGATGACAATCAACATCATTCATTACATTAGTCTCCGTACACAATTGGAGGTGTCATGCATCTGTCTTCATAAATAATTGAAGATGTCACATCAGTCTCCATAGACAATCAGAGACGATAATCCACACCAACCTCCATATACAATTGGAGGTGTCATGCATCTGTCTTCGTAAACAATCAAAGACATCACATCAGTCTCCGTAGACAATCAAAGATGACAATCAACACCAACCTCCATAGAAAATTGAAGGTGTCATGCATTTGTCTTCATAAGCAATAAAAGACGTCATATCAGTCTTCGTACACAATCGGAGATGACAATCAACACCTACATCCATAGACAATTGGAGGTGTCATGCATCAAGTCTTCGTCTGCAATCAAATATATCATCATTATCACATTAGTCTCCGTAGATAATCGGAGACAACCATCAAAAACAGTCTTCATAAGTAATTAGAGATGCCATTTGTCAGTCTTCATGGATAATCGAAGACAACAATTAACATCAGTCTTCATAAATAATTAAAGACATCATCATTCATTACATCAGTCTCCGTAAACAATTGGAGACGACAATTAACTTCATTCTCCATAAGTAGTTGGAGATATCATTCACATTAATCTCAGTAGACAATCAGATACAACAATCAACATTAGCCTTCATAGACAATTGGAGGTGTCATGCATCAAGTCTTTATAAATAATCGAAGATATCATCATTTATCACACAGTCTCCATAGACAATTGATGATGACGATCAACATCAGTCTCCATAGACAATTAGAGATATCATTCACATTAGTCTCTGTAGACAATCAGAGACAACAATCATCATCAACCTCCATAGAAAATTGGAGGTATTATGCATCAAGTCTTCATAAATAATCGAAGACATCATGATATATCACATAGTCTCTGTAGACAATCAGAGATGACGACCAATATTAGTATCCATAAATAATTGGAGATGTGACGCATCCAGTCATCATATACAATCAAACACATCTTTCATTCATCACATAAGTCCCCATAAATAATCAAAGGCATCATTCATCCTCAAGTCTCCGTAGACGATCAGAGAAATCATACATCTTTTCAACAAAAGGTACAATTAAGAATAACAACACATTTTTTTAAATCCCATACATCATACACCAAGGCAAATTTTGAGAACCGCCCCAAATTTTTTTACTTTCTCATTCTTGAACTACATTGACCTGATTCTTGTGACACTCGAGATATGTAGAAAAATTTATGCAGAGTTCAGTCATTATAATCCACACAATCATTCTTTCTCCCTAGAAAGTACATAATCTTGCATCCCTAGCATCTCACATCTTGATACTGGGCAATTTCAAAAGGAGCACCGGGAATATATGATCACTTCCATTCCCAAACAGTCTTTCTCTCAATAATCATTCTACGTAGTCGTCCGCCCTTAATAACAAGGTTAGAGGAAGTTGCCTATTCTTTTGAACTACACCCGACCTGATCCTCATACAACTCGAGGTATGTAGGCAACTCTAGATTGAAGTTCGATCAAATTTTCTTTCCAAAATAAAAATAATATATATCATTTTGTCGAGCAAAATTGGCTACATATTAACGTTTTTGTTGGAAGACTTCTACATCATCCTTAAATGAAAAGGGGAAACTGTTGACACCCAATTTTTGCCCTTCGTGCTTAAAATTAACGTCTTCAGGCTTCCTGACTGTTAAAGAGCACAAAATATAATTTTCACATATTCTTTACAATTATTAATAAATTATTAATATTCATCCTTAGTTTAGGATTTTATCAATTTATTTTTATATTTTTAATTTTTATAATTTATTGATAATTCTCTATATATTAGGATTTTTTTTTATCAATTTTCTATCTTTTAATATTTTTACAAACATCTGCACACGTACACGACATGGCGTCACATTTTTATAACATTTTCAAATTAATTATATTTTTTAATATTTTCAACATTCTTTACATTTTTTTAATTACAAATTAATGTATATATTTTTACGATCTACAAATACTAAATTGGACCAATTATTTTTACATGGTATAACAATCACACATACAATAAAAAAGGGGGACAAAAATTCAAAGGGTAGATTTCAATTTCTACCCTCTCAGGTGAAAATAAGAGAAGCCACAAGTACACTGACAAATTATACTTTAAAACAACAACAATACACAACACACACAATATACACACCAACACACACACAACAGATGCATCTCTCTCTTCTCTTCTCCCCTTTTCCTCTCACTGTCGACACCAGTGGATTTCGGTGAGTCATCATGGACGACGATCGGCCACCACCACCACAATCTCTTTTCCTTCATATCTCCCTCTTCATCCCTTTTCCACCACTGCTAGCCGGAAATAGGAGCCAAATCTGGCTAAAAAATTCCCCCTCCTCCACTGCTTTGTTGCGTCAGCCGTCACTACCGGAGCTCCGGTGAACGAGCTACGACAACAACTGAACCACCATAACAACAACATCAACGTCCATCCATCACCGTCGCTAAAACAACCTTGAAACCACTGTTACCCCTTTTCCCCTCTCTACTACCACACCATGGCTACCAGATCTGGCTGAATTTTGAGTATCCGGCATTGTTCCGACAACGCCATTGAAGGAATACTATTGTTTTCTTGATTGTCTCCGATTATACCATTATTTTGATTTGTTATGTCTATTTGCTAATTTGTTCTTGCTTTATGTTTTGTACAAAGTTATTATATTCGAAATAAGGTTATTTTGTTGGAGTTTGATTGGGATTTGACCGGAAGACACCATATCTGTCAAGCCTTGCTATTCGAATTGATGTAGATCCATTCATTGCTGGACTATTTTTCCCAGTTGTTTCTTTTTAATTTTGCGGTACACCATCATTACAATACTTTTTGATTTTATAACTAACTTTGCATTATCTGGTTCTCTGTTGGACTGCTTTTGTACTGATAATGACTTTTTACAAAGATAATTGGGTGCTTCTGTCCGATCACCACTGTTTTAATGCTATTTTTAGGGCATTCTTTCGGACAGATTTTGTCCATTAACTATTTTAAATTTTATTACACTGATAATGAGCAAGTACTACAATATTTGGCCAATGATATTATTTCTCCATCGGATATTTGAGGCCATCCCATTACAAAAGGCGGACTTTATTTTCAAGTTTATTTATTCGTATCAATACATGGCCGATGAAGAAATTATCCATCGATTTTCGAGTCCTTCACAAATAAAAGACGGATTTTACGTATACAAAAATAAATATTTTTGGGCGATGAAGAAATCTTTATAATATTTCAAAACTTTATCTGAGCCTATTTTCTAACAAAAATTATATCTTTAAACATGTATATGCACACATATTTTTTCATTTTAGTTTGTACAGGTTATTGGGAGTGCTTATCGGGAATGACAGTTAAAGAAACTTTAAATTGTATTCTTATATTTTTTATATTCTTACACTTGTACAAATGTCAATCACAGTAAAAGCTTTATTTTTGGGGTATTGGGAAGGATATTATTTATTTAATCTTCACCACATGTTTAGACAAATTTAGGCTGTTAATATTTATATAAAAAAATTAGATTGATTTAGATTATTTCATCAAATAATTTATAATTTTTACACTAAAAAAATATTGCGTAGTCTTTTTCTTCAAAATAATTTTTCTTTATTCAATATTGTCTTTTATTTACATACATATACTTATATACTTTTGTTTACATATATTTTTTAACAACATATGTATTAATATTATTTTAATACATATTTTTTATCTGTATATATTTCTTTTTCTTTTTTTCTTTTGTCACTTAGGCAAACGTAGGTCGTTAATATTTATACTTATAAATTAAATTAATGAGTTAATTAATTTACACACTTTGACATTATAAACATTGTGATCTTTTATGTTCAAGTAAATCTTTACTTTTTCCATAATTATTAATAAAATAAATAATATTATTTGTAAATACTTTTTCTTTTCATGGAACATCAAAATACATTTCTTTTTCATACATCATAAAATATTTTTCCTTTTCACATGTATTTATATATTTTTATACATGTCTTTTACATATTTTAATAACAATATGTTTTATTTATATATTTAATATACATATACCTTTACATAATTTTAAAACATTTATATTTTTTCAAAGGAATTATTTTATACTTAATACATACACTTTTTTTATTATTTTAAATATACCTCCTCCCCCTTTGATAAATTTAGTCTAGCTGGGTACTATATTTGTGGATCCTGAAGGGTGCCTAACCCCTTCCCTTTGGGATAATTTGAACCCTTACCTAGAATCTCAATTGGTATTTTCGCAGACTAAAATATCAATCATACGTGTTAATAAATAGGTTTCCTTATTTTTCTTAAAAATTAGGTGGCGACTCTGTACAAAATTTTAATTCATTTAAAGTCCATAAGTCGTGCTTGTTTTAATATTTGATAAAAAACTGGGCATGACAACAATCCTTGAGTTACAGAACTACATAGCCAGCGTGGGTTAATAAATCTTCCTGCCAATCTAGGATTGACATACATACATATATCTCATGAGTCTTCCTGCCATATTAATGTTCACCCAACTATTGTTAGTAACCCGTGGCACGGTACTAACACCCTTCCAACTAGGGTTACAGGTTGGACCCTATCAATCTATATTAGGGCATGCCGGTTAGATAAAAGCTCCTACAATTTCAGTTTTAGCACTCAGTTCAGAATTCAGTTCAGTCTTACTTGATGATAGCATATAGTTTATCAGTTAATTAACTATCATATTTTAGTATCTTAGTTTACCGGCTTCTTCAGTACTTGTTTCATGCATGGTCATGCATTCTCAGTCTTTACATTGTTACTCAGTACCTCATGCTCTACATTCAGTCAATTATTACTCATGAACATGAACCCGTGCATAATAGCCTAACCTCATTTGGTATACCAGTACATTTGAAAGAACTGACCGCATACTATTTTCTTGCGCTACGATATCCTATATCATAGGTCCAGATGCTCGAATCCCCGATCATACTTAGACTTTCCATTGCAACAGTAGAAGAAGCCATGGTGAGTCCTCTTCCTTCGAGGATGAGTTATCTTATGTTCAGTTATGTTAGTAGTTTAGTTATTTAGTCAGTCGGAGTTAGTTGGGGGCTTATCCCATCAACTCCAAAGTCAGACAGTTTAAAGGCTTTCAGACTAGTACAGACATTTGGTCAGTTTTCAGTTGTGATTATCATTCATTTTATCAGTATGTTTCTAGACATTTTAAGCCATGGTTCAGTATTAATTTTAGTTATTAAAACCTTATGTCATGTCAGTCAAAATTTTGCATATGTTGTTTGTCAGTTTTATTTAGTACTCACAGCAGGTACCAGCTCATGAGTTAGCTTATGGTATCATGGGATTGTAAGCATCGTGTGGCATCAAGGGTGTACTCCTAGGTCATTACAAACTTGGTATCAGAGCCTAAGGTTTTAAAATGTCCTAGGAAGTCTGAAAGTCGCATTGAGTAGAGTCTTGTGCATGTGTGTGAAGCGCGCCACACTTATAGGCAAGAGGCTACAAGATATTTTAGGAAATATTTCTCTTCTTTCAGTGTCCATAGCGTGCGAATGAGCAGGAGATCAAGTTAAACTCTCTATCTAATTCAACTTTTCCTTTGGTGTACAAAATATACCTCCCATAAAGACTAATGAAAGAAGAATAAAAAACTATCCAGCACCTCTGCCCGTTTAGGAAGATCCCCTAAATGAACATGTTTCTCATGCAGAGTTCAGAGCTGCATTCACCACTCTAGTTCACTCTATAGAAGCCTAAAATATGCGGCCAACTATTGTTCAAGTCTACCCAGTGGACAATACTGTCGCAACCAGGATTTGGGACTTCACCCAAATAAATCCTCCTTTATTTTTGGGATCTATGTCTAAAGAGGACCCACAGGAATTCCTAGACATGCTTCAGAAGGTAACAAACATTATAAGGGTGACTTCGAGTGAGAGTGCTGAACTAGTTGCTTACCAGTTACAAGATGTGGCTCATACTTGGTTTAAGCAGTGGAAAGGGGATAGGGGTACAGAGAATGGACCTATAGAGTGGGAGAAGTTTGCTACTGCCTTCTTAGATAGATTCTTTCCATTGGATTTGAGGGAGGCTAAGGTATTAGAGTCGATTAATCTGAAATAGGGCAACATGAGTGTGAAAGAGTATTCCCTCAAGTTTACTTAGCTGGCCAGGTATGCTTCTCATGTAGTAGCTAACAATAGGTCTAGGATGAGCAAATTTGTGTTTGGGGTATTTGATGGTGTGGTCAATAAGTTTAGGACCACGATGCTTAAGGAAATGGACTTATCTAGGCTTGTGGTCCATGCACAATAGATAGAGGAAGAACAAGAAGGCTAGGAAAGGTAGCTTTAATTTCACTCAGCTGATGTTAGAAGGTGGTAACCGTCCTCAGTTCCACCCAAAATCTTCAGTCCAAGATCCATCTTTGGATAGTTCACCAATGCCTATATTCAGGGATAACAACAAGGATAGGGTGCCAGGCTCTAAGTCTCAGGGTAGTGTGAACAGTGCTTGAACAAATCCTCCTTTCCATAAATGTGGTAGGAGCCATCAGGGTGTTTGCAGAGCTAGCAGCGATGTATGTTTTGGTTATGGCAAGCCAGGTCATAGAATTAAAGAACGTTTGCAGGAAGGTCCACAGAGTCAACACAATCGTCCCCCAGTTCAGTACGGTCGCCTATCTCAGCAGGGTGACACTTCCAGTGCCACCAGTGGGCAGCGCCCAAATAGGCTCTATGCACTTTATTCCCGATAGGATCAGGAAAGTTCTCCTGATGTGGTTAATGGTACACTTCAAGTCTTTCATTTACATGTTTATGCTTTGCTTGAACCTAGAGCTTCTCTTTCTTTTGTAACCCTTTATTTAACGAACAACTTTAGAGTCAGTCTCGAAACCTTAATAGAGCCTTTCTCAGTATCTAACCTAGTGGGTAAGTCTACCGTAGCCAGCGAGTATATAAAAATTGCCTGGTTATAGTGTCTAAGAAAATAACATCAGTAGACCTTATAAAACTAGAGATGATGGATTTTGACGTCATTCACGGCATGGATTGGCTTTATTCATGCTATGCTTCAGTTGGTTGTAGAAACAAAATTTTCTACTTCCAATTCCCAAATGAACCAGTCCTTGAGTGGAGGGGTAGTACCGCAGTGCCTAGGGGTCATCTTGTTTCATACTTTAGAGCGAGAAA
Source organism: Capsicum pubescens (assembly GCA_030864215.1). Taxonomy (NCBI): domain Eukaryota; kingdom Viridiplantae; phylum Streptophyta; class Magnoliopsida; order Solanales; family Solanaceae; genus Capsicum; species Capsicum pubescens. Next base: position 261,942,043 of record CM061542.1, read on the forward strand.
AATAATATACAAGGGATGTGTCTATCATCTTGTGCGGGTCAAAAAATCTAGTTTTGAGATGCCCAATCTTGAGTTATTTCCAGTAGCAAGGGAATTTCTAGAGGTGTTTCTTGAAGATCTTCCCAGAGTTCTTCCCAAAAGGAAAATCGACTTTGGGATAGACCTTCTCCGAGATACCTAACCCATCTTTATTTTGGCATACAGAATGGCTCCAGCTAAACTTAAAGAACTAAAATAACAGTTGAAAGACCTTCTAGTTAAGGGATTCGTCAGGCCCAGCGTCTCCCTGTGGGGCGCACCAGTCCTATTTGTGTGTAAGAAAAATGGTTCTCTTAGGATATGCATTGACTACCGTCAGTTGAACAAAGTCACAATCAAGAATAAATACCCACTTCCTAGAATAAGTGACTTGTTCGACCAACTTCAGGGTGCCAGTTAATTTTCTAAAATAGACCTCAGATCTGGATATTATCATCTTAGAGTAAGAGAATGTGACATTTTGAAAACAACTTTCCGAACCCGGTATGGTCACTTTGACTTTTTAGTCATGTGTTTTGGTCTCACAAATGCCTCCACAACCTTTATGGACTTGATGAACCGAGTGTTCAAATAGTACTTAGACATGTTCATTAGAGTCTTCATAGATGATATCTTTGTGTATTCTCATAATGAAAACGATCATGCAGACCACCTCAAAATAGTCTTGCAGACTCTTTGAGCCCATCAGTTGTTCACCAAATTCAGTAAGTATGAATTTTGGCGCTTTTCTTAGCCATATCATTTCCGGTGATGGCATCAGAGTTGACCCTCAAAAGACCGAAGTAGTGAGAAAATTGCCCAGACCCATTTCTTCATTAGATATCAGGAGTTTCTTGGGTTTGGATGGCTATTATCAATGGTTTGTTGAAGGGTTTTCATCTATTGCGTCCCCCATGTACAGGTTGACTTAGAAGAAATTCAAGGTTCATTGGTCAGATTTTTGTGAGAAGAGTCTTTAGGAGTTGAAAACTTGACTCACCTCAGCCCCATCTTGATGTTGCCCGATGGTTTAGATGGGTCTGTTTTTTACTGTGATGTTTCCAGAGTTGGTTTGGGTTGTGTTTTGATGAAGAAGGGTAAGGTCATAGCCTATGCCTCTAGACAACTTAAGCCCTATGAAAAGAATTACCCTACCCACGATCTTGAACTAGCAGTCATTATGTTTGCCTTATAGATTTAGAGAAACTATTTGTATGGGGTGCATGTTGATATGTTCACGAACCATAAGATCTTGCAGTATGTATTCTCGCAGAAAGATTTGAACTTGCGCCAGAGAAGGTGGTTAGAGTTGTTCAAAGACTACGATATGAGTGTTATGTATTATCCGGGAAAGGCTAATGTTGTGGCAGATGCCCTCAGTAGATTGTCCATAGGTAGTGTTGCTCACGTTGAAAATGATAAGAAGAATCTAGTTCAGGAAGTTTATCATCTTGCCAGACTAGGCGTCCATTTGGTTAATTTAGCCGAGGGTAGTGCGTGGGTGCAAAATAGTTCAAAATTCTTTTTGGTTGCCGAAGTGAAAGAAAAAAAGGATATGGATTCTAGTTTGGTTAGGTTGAAGGAGTCTGACAGAGATTAGAAAGTAGAGGTTTTCTCCCAAGAAGGAGATGGTGTGTTGCATTGCCAGCGTAGGCTGTGTGTGCCGTGTGTAGATGAGTTGTGACATCGAATTCTTGTAGAAGCTCATGGTGCACGTTACTCTATTCACCCAAGGGCCACTAAAATGTACCGCGATTTGCAGGAAATCTATTTGTAGATTGGTATGAAGAAAATATTGCAAAGTTTATAGATAAGTGATCTATTTATTAGTAGGTTAAGGTTTAGCACCAAAAGATTAGTGGTTATATGAAGGAGTTCAGTATTCCTACTTAGAAGTGGGAAGAAGTGAACATGGACTTTGTGATGGGTCATCCTCGTACTCATCTTCAGCATGATTCAATTTGGGTCATTGTGGACAAGATGACCAAATTATCCCATTTCTTGCCAATCGATACTTCTTATTTAGCTGAGGACTATGCTAATATCTACCTTAGAGAGTTGGTTAGGTTTTATAGAGTCCTGTTGTCCATCATTTTAGATAGAGGTACTCAATTTACCTCTTATTTTTGAAAGGCTTTCCAAAAGGGTCTTGGTACCCAAGTTCACCTCAGTACAACCTTTCATCCTCAGAAGAATGGTCAAGCAGAGAGAACCATTCAGACCCTAGAAGATATGTTGAGAGTGTGTGTCCTTGATTTTAAAGGTAGCTGGGATGATCACTTATCTTTGATAGAGTTCGCATATAATAACAACTATCATTCCAGTATTCAGATGGCTCCATTTGAGGATCTTTATGGAAGGAGGTATAAAACTTTTATTAGTTGGTTTGAGGTAGGAGAGACCGCATTGATAGGGATCGATTTAATATTTTTTTGCCTTAAAGAAGGTTCAATTAATTAGGGAAAGGCTTAAGACAACCCAAAGCCGACAGAAATCTTATGCGGATGTGAGGAGAAAAAATCTCGAGTTTAAGATTAGAGATTTTGTGTATCTGAAGATCTCTCCCATAAAGGGATTAAAGAGGTTTGGAAAGAAGGGGAAGCTCAGTCTCTGATATGTTAGTCCTTACAGGATCTTGAGTCGCTATGGGAAGGTAGCCTATGAACTTGAGTTGCCTGCAGACTTAGCATCAGTGCACCCAGTATTTCACGTTTCCTTGCTAAAAAAGTATTTTGGTGACCCAGTGGTTGTAGTCCCCTTAGAAAGTATAGATGTTCAAAACAGACTCTCTTATGAAGAAATTCCAGTCGAATTTCTTGACCGTCAGATTCTCAGACTAAGGAACAAAGAAGTTCCTTTGGTTAAAGTCCTTTGGCGAAACCAGTATGTTGAGGGAGCCACTTGGGAAGCAAAAGAAGAAATGAAAACCAAGTGCCCTCGTCTCTTATTTGCAAACTCAGACTCAGCCTTAGGTAATAGTCTTCTTAGATTTATTCTACTTCATACTCAATTCCAGCTACATATCATTCTTATGTCATTCATTCATTCATAAATCAGCTCAGTCATGTAATCATGTTTTCATCATGTATATTCAGTATGTAACCTCAATTCCTCAGTGTTCTAAGATTAACTAGCCTCATTCAAGGATGAATGTTCTCAGGAGGGAGATATTGTAAGACCTCGTAAGATCCTAAGCTTATTTCAGCTCACTCTTGCATATAAAAGGGGTCCTAGATTTAGAATATTTTACAAAGTGTTAGGAATTAGTCATTTCTAAAGACCTCAAACTTTGATGTACTTATTCTCGACCTTTCCGATATCAGAAAGTTAGTCTTTAAGTTGATTCATGATCGGTGAAGTCAATAGTACATCTCGGGTGAGTTTCAAAACTTTTGGACAAGCGTAAGGGTGTGTTTGGACTTCCAAAACAGCAGCAGAGGGCGATTAGCCCGCGACGCCCTGCCCAGTCTGGTGTTGGGGGAGACCGCGATGGAGCCCATGGTACCCTCTCCAGAGCGACGCTCTGGTTCCCGTAACGCCCTGCCCTGTTCGGTCTATGCATTTTCTTTAGTTTTGTTCCGCATTTGTAAGAGAAAATGAGTCATTTTCCCTTTACCCAATAGGTCCATAACACGGGATTAAATACCCAAAAAGCATATTTGGTCATCGTTTACTCAAACTCTCTCAATTGAAAGCCATTCTCTCTCAAGAACAAACCCTAGCTCTTTAAGATTCAAGCTCAAGTTTCAAGGAAACCACCAAGAACCCTCACGAATTCTTCAATTGAGGTATGTTAAGTGTTCATCCTTGGGTCCCTTCCAACCCTTGGAGTCCAAGAACCTTTTTCAAAGATTGAGTTATGGATTTTCTTGATTTATATCACATTATGTCCATGTATGCGTTGTAATTTGAGTAAAAAATTATGACTATGTGAATTTCAGGTGAAATAAACTATGCGTATGTTGGTTGATGTAAGTATCATGTTGAATCCCCTAAATTATGAATTTATTATTGAAGTAATGATATGTTAGCATGTTGATCATTCTTATGTACAAAGTTATGCCTTCCAAGTGTTTGATAAAATGACTAAATGAGTGGAAGTTGAATTGTGACTGTTTGTTATGTTTTAAAATTTGTGTTATGGTCCTATTGTCAATGATATCAATTCCTAAGGGTTATGATACCCGAAATCTAGATGTTTACCTAGTTTACAGTTGTCATAGAAAGATCCCGGTCAAATCATACGTAGCAGTACTCAGTTAGTTAACAAGGTTAGTGTGAGTACATTCAAGCCTAACCTAGTTTAATGCTCAGTGTTGGTTCAGTTGGGAGTAGGATTCAACACCGACCAAACCCAGAGATGGAGGCATTCCTGCCAGTTTAGGGTGTGACCCTTAGTAGCAATCCCTGAGTTACAAAACTAGGTAGCCAGCGTAGGTTAATATGTCTTCCTACCAGTCTATGGTTGACATACATACATACATATATATATATATCATGAATCTTCCTTTGATATTAGGGTTGACCCAGCCATTGTTAGTAACCCAGTGATACGGTACTAACACCCTTCCAACTGGGATTATAGGTTGGACCCCAATCAATCTATATTGGCAAATGTCGGTTAGATAAAACATCCCACAATTTCAGTTTTAGCACTCAGTTCAGAATTCAGTTCAGTCTTGCTTGACCATAGCATGTAGTTTATCAGTTAATTAACTATCAGATTTCATTATCTCAGTTTATCGACTACTTCAGTACTTATTTTATGCATGGTTATGCATTCTCAGTCTTTACAGTTTTCATGCATTGTTACTCAGTACCTCATGCAGTACATTCAGTCAGTTATTACTAATGAACATGAACCCGTGCATATCAGCCTAGACTTATTTAGCATACCAATACATTCAAAAATATTAGCTGTATATTCTTTTCTTGCGCTATGATATCTTATATCATAGGTCCAGATGCTCGGATCCCTAATCGTACTTAGACTTTCCATTGCATCAGCAGTAGAAGCTGTGGTGAGTCTTCTTCCTTCAAGGATGAGTTATTTTATGTTCAGTTATGTCAGCAGTTCAGTTATTTAGGCAGTCAAAGTTAGTTGGGGGCTTGTCCCATCAACTCCAAAGTCAAACAGTTTAGAGTCTTGCAGACTAGTACAGACAGATGGTCAGTTTTCAGTTGTGATTATCATTCATTTTATCAGTATGTTTCCAAACGTTTAAACCATGATTCAATATTAATTTCAGCTATTAAAACCTTATGGAATTTCAGTTGGAATTTCGCATATGTTGTTTATCAGTTTTATTTAGTGCTCACAGCAGGTACCGACTTATGGGTTAACTTATGGTCTCATGTCACCGTAAGCACCGTGTGGCATCCAGGATGTACTCCCTGGTCGTTACGTCTATTTTCCTAGAATAGCTAATATATGAATCCATTATTTATAGAAGCAAATTGGAATCATATCCTAGTTCATTTATGGAGAAGATTATAATCAAATTTGTTAGCTCATCAATGAAGCAAATTATGACTAAATTTGCCAAATCATTTGAAAATGGCCATAATTCCATATTAACTCAACTTAATAGGCATGAAACAACTACTTTATCAAGAATATATTAATACAAGAATCATAGAGGTCATGCTTTTGATCAAACACTTTCATCCATGTATAACAATGTACAATATGTTCTAAATGAAGTGTCCAAAAACTTTATGTATGAGCTTAATAAAAGTCATTTAGTCCAACTTTATTTGATTCAATAATGGAAATATAATACATGAAAATAAAAAATATTCAGTATCATGTATACCAACTAAATGATAATGTCTAGACAAATTGTTAGAGAACAAAGCAAGACTACAATAAGTTACTAAGGCCATGAGGGTTGCATGATCCTTGAAAGAACTATCCAGTAGGTTAGCAATCATCATATTAGTACTAACATGTTCAAAACTCACATCTTGCTTCCTAACATGGCCTCTAACCATCAAATATTGTATGTCGATGTGCTTACTTTGGCTGCCACTCTTTTTAATCTTTGAAAAGAATACCATGGCTAAATTATCACAAAAAATTCTCATTGGTGTTGTAATAGAATCGACAACTTTAAGGAATGAAGTAAAATTTTTCATCCATAACACTTGTGATGTAGCTTCATAACATGCTGTAAATTCAGCTTCCATTGTGGACTCTGCAACAATGGATTACTTAACACTTCTCCAAGACATAGCACCTCCAGAAAGAATGAAAATGTATCTAGTAGTAGATTTACCACTACCTTTTGCACCCACTCAAATTGGCATCTTAATAGTTAGTGACTTCAAATGATTCACAAAGTATGTATGTAAGCGTACGATCCTTGGTTCCTTGCAAATATATCAAAATCCTTTTACTAGCTTTTCAATAATTAAGATTAGGGTTACTTTGATATCTGCCAAGCATTCCTACTATGAAGGCAATATTAGGTCTTCTGCAGACTTGCACATAAATAAGGGTTCCAAAAAGTCAAGCATATGGAGTGCCTTAAATTTGATCATGTTCCAATGCATTTTATGGACATTGATTCAATGAGAATTTGTCACCTTTAACACGAAGGGTGCACAAATTTTCTTCTGTATTGCATTACCTTAAGGGTGTGCAAAATTAAACTTACACACATAATAACTAATATTTAACCACTATTACCACATAATTTTTTGGTAATGAGTTTGCACCCGACCACCCTTTGTCTAATGTGGTAATACCCCAAACTTTTAGCTAAGATTCAAACCATTCTTTTTATGGGTATAGGCTCTAAAACTTGGTGATCTATATTTGAATATAAGTGTTAGACCAATTTCATAGTGTGGTGAGTGATTTTGATGTGAATAATAGTTTTAAGAAAATCTAGCATGAATCATGGTCATAAGAAAATGTAGCATAAAGTTGAATTGAGAGCTCTTTTATCAATTGAGGTTTAGTATACATTTTTACATGGGAAAAATTTAAATGAGAATTTCACCTAGAATATAAAGAGTTACATGGATTATTACATATCAAATTAAAGGTCTTTGAGTCTTCTTTCCAACACCAAAAAATGATTTGTAAATCGTAGTTCAGAGTGAAAAGATATGAGTTTTCGCATGAGGATCCGTGATAGGTCTGTGGTATGGATCTTAGACTACATGATATCACTATTCCATAGAGCTTGGCCTACATCATTTGAGAAGGTCATGGAGATGTGTCCAGTGCGAATCCTTGTATTTTCCTATGCATTTTAAGGCCCTTTTGGTCTTTTCCGTACATAAAACTATTCCCGACCTATGCAAAACCCTTACAAATCCCTAAGACATGATTTTGACAATCTAAATACGTTACTCTTTTCCCAAAAGTTCAAAAAATACAAGAATATCTAGGGTTCAGGGATAAAGGTTTTATTTCAAAGTTTTCTTGTGATTCTCTCTGTCAAAAGGTATGTAGAACGATCCTACTTCTATCGGATTTTGCATGTAAGTTTTCTAAACTCTTAGTTATTTAAAAGTCATGGTTTCATAAAATTTTGGAGGGTTATTTAATAATAAATTAGGTTTGGTATTTATAAAAATACTTTCTTCATTTAAAAATTATTGTTTCATCAAATACATGAGTGGTGTTACAAGTATTACTTGGGTTATGAACTTATCTTTTTTTCAATTTAAATATATGTAGAGCAACTCTTTTTGAAACCTCCTTTCATATATATGATTTTTAAACACTTATTTATGTTTATATATTTCTAGTATTTAGTTAGTGCTGCAATGTATGTTTTGAATTTATGATAAAAACATGAAATTGTGACAAAATTATTTTCTTGAAATTGCTCTAACTAATTGGTTAATTGAATTTGAAGAGGAAAGTTGAAACTATTTTTCTTTCCTAGATAATAAAGTTTTTGATGTATTGGTTGAGTCAAATGTTATTTCTACTTGATGTGTTGTTACTGTATGTTAACATTTTAATGAAAATGAATGAATTGACCCATACTAAATTATTTTATACAAGACTTGAGGAGTTGTGGCTCGTAATTGGTAAATGAATTTCATAAATCATTTTATTGATTTTAAAGAACTATTATCTATGTGATTTTTGACATGTTGGGAATTAAAAAATGATGACAAACCTTATGGTTTATTAATGATGAAATGTATGACTTGCTAGACTTTGTATGACGATACCAACTGTGATCCATGACTTTAGTGAAATTAAAAATGTTTTATAATGATTCTTGATGATATCAAATGCTGAAATATGGACTTAAGTGATTTACATGGTTAATTGAGAAGATGTGAGTCCAAATGGCTCAACACCCAAAACCTGTGTTTTTCTGGCAAAAGAATTGTTCGATCCTTAATCGTACAATCTTATGATTTTCTCTTCGAGGATGATTGTTCTTTCAAAATGATTTAAACTAAATTCATGTGGAAAACATGGATTGAGGCTTAGTCTATCGAGCATTGATCGGACCAACATTGTCCATGGTATTTAAATAAAAGTTGTTAATACCATCTAGTTCAGAACTAAAGAATAGAAGGTCCATGTTTTAACTTTGGAGTCACTATTTCTATATATTTCTTTTACTGGTTATTTTATATGATGTATATATTATCACTTTATTTGTTATGTATACCAATATATTCAACATATTGACCATTTTCGGGTGATACATCATTTTATGATGTAGGTCAGAGGCACACTCTTGTGGCTTTGTGAAGCGTAAGAATTTGTTTGGGATTGCTTTAGTAAGTGGTGAGCCCTCTATTTTCCAAAAGTCCTATTTAGTTCTTATACCAGACCATGTTTTAGAGTTTTATGGTATAGTCAAGGCCTTGTCATGACATAGTTATCCGTGATGTTAGCAGCTTTGTAGACCTATGTTACATCTTTTTTAATGTTTTGGATCTTAGTCATTTTGGTATTCTCCTAAATTATTGTATAAACCTAAATTATTGTATAAAGACTTTCATATTTATAAAAGAACTTTCATTTCCTCAACTATAGTCATGCTCTTCTAAATAGTTTCATTCCACATGTATTGAATGAATGCTCATGATGAAATGTAAGTGGTTCCTTCAGGAAAGTGATGGTTCGGGTGCCTATTACATGTAGGGCCTAGTCATAGGTTGTGACAAACTTTGTATGAGGGAACAGTTCAAGTGTCCTAGGGTGTCTACGAAGCTGTGTCTAGTAGAGTCTTGCTTATGGGTATGTTGTGAACTACACTTATAATCCGGAGGCTAAGAAAATTTAAGTAATTTTTCCCATTCTTTCCTATTCTAAATCTTGCAATAGGCTTGTCCATAAGAAAGTTATCCAAATTCTCGTTGGACTCAAATTCTATTGGCCAAGTCTCATTATCGAGGTGATACAAGTGCAAAAGAATATATTCCTAACAAAGTGATCCTTTTTGATTCAGTCATCAAAAAGTTATGAAACTACATAAGGACTTGAGAGGAGTCCATTAGTGCATTAAAATCTATTTATTTCTAGAATATACCCCTATCTTTATGAATTATGCAATTGAGTTGAGGTGAGATGCGGATTTAGATCCTTTTCAAAAACTCTGATACAGATGTCACACTTAAGGGGGATGATAGTTAGTTAAATGTGTTGGGTAATATTGACACCTGATGAGAAATATTGTTAGTTAAAGTGTTATAAGCTATGAGCAGTAAAATGGTCCTAGAGCTAGAAAAAAGAATTCATAAGTTTAGAAGTTAGAGTGAGGGTAAATTTTAAGTGAAGAATGTAGTTTTAGTCACATAAACTTTTAGTGGAGGGGGTGGTTGTAATGCTCCCAAACTACCAGATGAATGTACATGATGCTTAGGACTACAAGTAATCCTGAAGCTAACCCATGGTATCTTTTTTGCATTAAATAAAGATAAACATACTAAAAACATGAGCGAAATATTTAACTTAACAACCTAAATTTATGTGAATAAACAATCTTAACAAGGAAATGTGAATAAACATCAATTTAAACATATTAATACCTAAAATAACCACCAAGTCTAGAAACGCCTCAAAACATATTGAAGATACACCGGGACAAACCCCAGTTGACTTGAAAGAAAAATATAAAATCTAAACATAATTATAACTGAACTACTAGAAGTAAACATAATCCAGGTCCTCAGAACATGAGGACTCACCAACTGATGGGAGGTAGGAAGTGGTGACCATGGCTAATATTGATGATGAGGGTGAACACCAAAACCTATATCATGATAGGATTCATAGCATGATGCTGAGGGCGAACACCAGAACTTGCTTCATGATAGGATGCATAGCATAATGAGTATGTGGTCAGTACTTCAGAAATATACTGAGTATATGGGGGTGTATGTAACAAGTAAAAATGATATGTATCATAAGCTTAAAACATGCATGCTAAGTGTATACAGTCTCACCATACTCATGAATAAAATCAAAAGCTGAGATATCATAAAGAACAATTGATAAGGCAAAAATCTAGTATAGTCGGTGAGTCGTTACAGCTAGTTTCTAAAATCATCATTTCTGTGAGAAATTCTCTTTAACCGACATAAACCATGCAATAAACATGGAGTACAATATAAATACTATAATCAAAATGACCCAATATAATTTTTTAGGGTATAAAGGCGTATATATGTGATCATTTGTATGAGCTTATTTGGGTAAGCTGAATATAATACCTATGGTAGCTCATAGTTTCCGTGACAATGATGCGCTAAAACCTCACCCCTTAGTGATAGATACTACTTCCAAAATCATACTATTGTTTATAAAATATATGAAATTCACCATAGTATAATCATATGAGCTAATAAGTCTGAAAACCACAATATGCTTTTATTTCTATTTCGTACCATAAGTACATATGTGAATTTAATTTTGAATTTGAAGTTGTAAGTATGAATTTCTTATAAACTAAGTGAATCATGATATAATCATATGCATTTACCAACTTATGGTGTTTCATGTAAAAACACTAAATTCACTTTGTGAGATCAACCAAATAAGTAAAAACATGAATAAACCATGAATTCTTGTAAATAATGCAATTTATTTCATAAGGGAGCATCATAGTTTAAAAATCATGTAAAATGGGTATGAACCCTATTAAAAAAAATCCATAAAATCAATTATAAAGAAAATTTCTTAGTCACAAATCTGAAAGAAAAGCCTTGTTCAAACCCCACATACCTGAACTTATCAATTTCTTGGAGGAACATTTGAGTTTAGAGTTCTTGAGATGGAATTTTTGGAGAAATCCGTTCCTTTGGTGTTCTTGAGAGATTGAGATGAGTCAAAATGGTGGATTAGTGTTATGGGATAGGGGAAAGCAATTTAGTATAAGTTATAGGATCATTTAGGACGTAAATGACCAGTTTACCCTAAAAAATTAAAGAAAAAAATGGGATTTTAGCGTCGTTGCGACCACTAGCTTGGCACACCCTTATCGCGCCAAGCCAGTGGCGTGTCATGCCCTTATCGCGCCAACCAGCTAGTGTGGTATGCTGGTATCATTACAGACCATTGGTTTTCACATATGAGTTGTGCCTTGCTTCGATGCCATGGACTAAACATGGACCCTTATTGCTTTGGAGTTGCATTAAGCCCCAAAACTCCTTACAAAAATTATGAAGCACTTCCTAATGGTATCATTATCATTCCTAATCATCATTCATTCTTAAAATAACATTAAAACACCGAGGAACTATCAAAATAAAATATTTGAACTTATGGGGCACAACATTATCTCCCCTTTGAGACCATTCATACTCGAATTAAGGTTGGAATAGGGAAAAGATTTAATTTGTGGTTGCGTTAGGCTAAGGTCAGAAGCTTATCATGCCACATAACTGAAAAAACTCACCCCAAGAACATGCGTACAACTGAAGTGGTTGACCACACATGAATTTGATAGATTAAATTGATATAACCAAGGATTTTGGCAAGGAGAAGATGTTTAGAGAAGAGCTCATACCTCAAGTTGACTCAATGCTAGGATAAAATAAACGAGGATATTGATTCATCATGTCTACCTCTACTACCCATGTCGCTCCCTTAACTGACTGGTTTCTCCACAAGACTCTCAGAACCTAATGATCAATAATTTCAAAAGGAATCTCCTTATAGGATAAACTATCTTTCACTCCAATACTTTCTATGGGAACTACAAGGATGGTTCTCTAATACACTTCTTCAACATGGACACGTGGAAAATTGGATGAACATCATCTAATTTTGATGGAAGATCTAGTTCATAAGAAATATCTTTGACACGATCCGAACAGGGGACTTTTCATAACGGGCATCCCAAGTCCATCCAGGATTGGGGATCACCCCCGTTACCCAACCCAACCGCCAAATGCATACCCTGTGTCGGATAAATTCCAAACATATAACAAGATAGATTGTACCAATCCAGACTCTGGGATAGGTCCATAATCGTGACCAACCAAAGCGAGTCCAACCATCCAATACCCAACCAATAACCAATACCAAAAACAAAATAATAACGAAGTATGAGTCTATAACATAAAAAGATGAAACAATCATAAATACAGTCCAACGATATCATCCCCAATATCAATGCCAATACTAAGGTTGACACCACGTCCTACATTGCCCATACTGACCAATAGTAGTTCCAGAAAGCCTCTAACAGAAAGTAAAACAATATCCGATTGGTACATGCCCCCAGCAATAGCCAAAACCAATGTCTATGGTATAACTAAAGTATATAAAATCCATCCATGACATGAAATGGAGATTTCTAAAATATGGAAGCTCACCACTTCAATCCAATCACCGATCCTAAGTTTGATCATTAAGCAGGAGGAGTAGAATGGCCAATTCCTACATTGTGTGGGGATACAACCTCCCGAAGACCGGTTAACGGGTGAATACTAGCAGGTACTTAGGATAAGGATAAAATAATGCCAACCTGTAAAACCAAGTAAACCAACCATATGCATTCACAACCATACATATATACATACATACATATACATATACATATACATATACATATACATATATATATACATATACATATACATATACATATACATATACATATACATATACATATACATATACATATACATATACATATACATATACATATACATATACATATAAATATACATATACATATACATATACATATACATATACATATACATATACATATACATATACATATACATATACATATACATATACATATACATATACATATACATATACATATACATATACATATACATATACATATACATATACATATACATATACATATACATATACATATACATATACATATACATATACATATACATATACATATACATATACATATACATATACATATACATATACATATACATATACATATACATATACATATACATATACATATACATATACATATACATATACATATACATATACATATACATATACATATACATATACATATACATATACATATACATATACATATACATATACATATACATATACATATACATATACATATACATATACATATACATATACATATACATATACATATACATATACATATACATATACATATACATATACATATACATATACATATACATATACATATATACATACATACATACATACATACATATATATATATAACCATACTGGGAAAAGAAATTGGGCTTAGCATGCCATTAAAACCATTAACCTGGGTATGTGTAGCTTAACCGTCCTATAACCACCTAGGGCTATATGGGTCCAGTGTACCCCTCTGAACGGGCCCCGATACGTGTAGCCTCACGAATCATAGATACCATAGGAGCAGGGGATTCCCAAGTACCCTTCACTCTCACATGATACATATGTACAAGTGTACATAGGGGAAATCCCGTGTACCCCATAACTATCATATATGGTAATCATGACAATTCCTCATGTCGACAAATATGAGTTTCCAGTGTTCGTCCATTGGACTCACACCTTCACGGTTAGCTATCACACCCCACCATTATTTCCTAATTAAAACCATTACACACAACCATACCACCATTCCATTTATTATTAACCAAGGTTATAAGTAGTGGTATCGTCATACCAACTATAGCATGCAAACAATGTACTTAGCAGTTCTTTTTAAGAAGAAGGGATTCCCATGTACCCATAGATTACATTATTAAGTTGACTTAGGGGAATACCATGTACCCCACAAGTGTTTCATTATTATGCTTGCTTGTGGGATTCCCTTGTACCCCGCAAGACTTTCAATTAGACCAACCATAATCACAAAGAACTTATCATTTAACCATTTCAAACCATTTAAATCATTTATACCATTTAGGGTTTCATTACCAAGATATACCATGTAATAGTTTAATGAAAGTCCAACAATTTAACCAAAAACATTCTCATATGCATTTTATCAAATATGTTGGGGGCACAGTATTTCCAAAGACAAAACCTAGTGCCAATTAACCATTCCCATGCAATCAAATGTTCAAACCACCATAATAATATGAAAACCATAAGTAAAAGACAAGGGAAACCATAACCAACCATTGTAACCAAAACTCCCAACATATATTTGAAAACCCAAAACCATACAACATTCATGCCATGAAAATAATTCTTAAAATATGCCTTTATTTGGAACTAACAATGAGGGAGGAGTAATCACCCACAATGAACTTTAGTTATCTCCTCCTAAAATCTGCATATAATTTATGATGACTTTGAGAAGTTTTCAACCTATCCCAAATTAACTGAACCTTTTTCTTAGAATTGAGAACAGAATGTAGCCTAATCCAATCAGTCTCACTAACCTCAAACCACCCTATAGATGATCTACACATATTCTCATATAAAGCCTTAAATAGAGCAATATAAATACTAGCATGGAAACCATTATTATAAGGAACCTCAATTAAAGTAAATGATTATCCTAATTCCCCATGAAGTCAATCACACAAGCTCTCAACATGTCTTCTAATGTTCAGATAGTACGCTCGGCCTGGCCATTTGTCTTAGGTTGGAAAGAAATACTAAGCTTCACTTTTGTACAAATGCCTTTCTGAAATAATTGCCAAAATAGAGATGTAAAATAAGTACCTTAGTCTATGATGATGGACAAAAGAACCCTGTGGAGTCTTACTAATTCACAAAAATATAACATAGCATAATCTTTAGCCGCATCTAAGGTCTTAACTGGTAAGAAATGGGCTAACTTAGTCATTTGATCCACGATGACCCAAATCAAGTCATGCTGACGCCTAATGCAAGGAAGTCCCATAGTAAAATCCATATTGATAAAACCCATACCAGTATCCTAAAGCATATCTCTTGGTCTTTGATGCACAACTTTTACTTGCTGACAATTAGGACACTTAGCCACAAACTCTGATATGTCTCTTTTCATACCATTCCACCAGTAGACTTTCCACAGAATGTGGTACATCTTGGTGTCATCAGGGTGAATCGAATACTTGGAACCATTATCCTCCGCTAACATCTCATCGCTCAACCCATCAATAACGAGGACAAACAAATGACCCTGATAGCAAAGAACACTATCTCCCCATTAGGAGAAAACCTCCACCTTTTATTTATGAACTGTATCCATTAATTGACTAAGTATAGGGTCATTACATTGTTTTTCCCTTACCTCAACTACAAGAGATGACTTTGAACCATATTGAACCATCAAACCACCATTATCCATATCACATAAATGAACTCCAATTGAGCTAATCTATGACCCACCCTAGACAATTCTTTTTTATCCTTTACAACATATGCTACACTATCTGTGGACAATCTAATAAAGGCATCATCCACCATATTTAATTTACCCAGATGGTAGGGCACATTTATGTCAGTCTTTTAGCAACTCTAACCACTTTCTCATATAAAAATTCAACTCCCTCTGGATAAAAACATATTGGAGACTTTTATGGTCTATAAAGACATCAACATGCACTCCATATAAATAATGTATCCAATTTTTCAAGGCAAACACAACTATTACTAGCTCCAAATTATGAGTCGGATAATTCTTCTCATGCTCTTTAAGTTGTCTGGAGGCATAAGCTATTTCTTTTTAATTTTGTATTAATAAAAATCTTAGTCCAACTCTGGAGGGATCATAGTACACCCCAAATCCATCTAACCAACCTAGTAAAGCTAATACTAGTGCTGAGGTCAATCTATCCTTCAACTCTTGAAAACTTTTCTTACACTTGTTTGACATTGGAACTTCACCTTGTTTTGTGTGAACTTGGTCAATGGTGAAACTTTTGAGAAAAAGTCTCAATAAATCTTTTATAATATCTGGCTAAACCCCAAAGCTCCTAAAGTCAGATAGAGTAATAGGCCTAAGCCAATGCTTCATTGCATCTATTTTTTGAGTACTACATGAATACCTTCACCCAAAATAACATGTCACAAAAAGGTGATAGAATCAAACAAAAATTCACACTTACTAAATTTCGCAAACAAGTGGCGATCCTTAAGGGTCTATAACAATATTCTCAAATGGTCTGCGTGCCCCTCCTTACTTTGAGAATAGACAAGTATGTCATCAATGAAGACAATGATGAACATGACTAAATAATGCTTAAGAACCTTGTTCATTAAGTCCATAAAAGATGTAGGAGAATTTGTTAGACCAAAATACATAACCATAAATTCAAAGTGACTATACTGAGTTCTAAAAATATTCTTTGGAGTGTCAAATTGTCTTACCTTAAAATGATAATATCACGACTTGAGATCAATGTTTGATAAATGTCGAGCACCCTGAAGTTGATCAAATAGGTCATCAATTCTAAGGATAGGTTACTTGTTCTTGATGGTGACCTTATTTAACTATTTATAATCTATATACATTCTGAGAGTACTATTCTTCCTACATGTGAATAAGACTGGTGCGCCCTATAAAGAAACATTAGGTCTGATGAAACCTTTATCTAAAAGGTTTATATGTTGTTCCTTTAACTCTTTAAGTTCTACCAGAGCCATCCGATAAAGGAAATAAAAATGGGTTGTGTATCAGAAAAGAGATCGATCCTAAATTTGATTTCCCTATTGAGAGGTACTCCAGGAAGATCTTCTTAAAAGCCTTTAGGAAACTCATTGACTATATGAACGTACTAAAGGATTAGGTTTAGACTTTGTATCTTTAACTTAAACTAGGTGATAGATATACCTTTTTAGATTTTAGCTTTCAGGCCTTACGATAGAAGATGAAACAAACTTTAGGTACCACTGGACTATTATCTCTCAAGGACTAGATCATTAGGAAACTAAAATTTTACAACTAGGGTATGGCAATCAATTAAAGCATAGTATGAATGAAGACAATCCATACCAAGAATGACATCAAAATCTATCATCTCTAGTTTTATTAAATCTGCTAAAGTGACCTTATAAAAGACTGTAAAGGGCACTTTCTGTAGATTCATCTAGAAATAATTGACTCTCCAATAAGAGTGAAAATTGAAAAAAGATCAAAAACTTTTTTAGGACTTATATCAAAATTCACAATAATAAGTGGGGTTATAAAGAAAAGGTTTGACCCCGAATCTAACAACGCATAATCAACAAGGTGAAAGACACAAAGCATACCAGTGACCATATGTAGGAAGCTTTCCTGCTCTAGGTGGGACGATAAAGCATAAAACCAATTTTGACACGGACCACCACAAGTATTGGATGATGTGCCTTGCTACTAAGTTGGGCACCCTGACTGAGCTACTGAAGTAGTGGGTTGAGTCTGAGGATGGGAAAGCCTATTACCCTATCTGGCAGAGAGAAAATCCATCATCTACTGGTCTGTCTTTCCACATCTTAAGAAAACCCCTTGCAAACAAAACACTAACCTCGATGATTCCTACTGTACTAGTTATAGGATGGATAACTAGGCCCCAAATAATGCTACTTTGAGATCAAGTTGTCGGTGCTCTACTATATTTTTCTTACTTAGTCCTTGGTGTAAGGGCACTAGATGAAGACAGTGTGAGAGTTTACGAGTGACTCTGAAACTTAGAGCGATCTTTCTCTCTTGACTTATGCTGACCATATTCAAACTATCCATCCCCAACCTTTTTGGTCTCCCTTTTGTATTCCTTTAATTTTTGTCCAGTCCTAGCCATTTTGGTTTCCCTCTCCTATTCATTCTATTTATTATCCTTAATTTGATGAGAATGGTTCATAAATTGAACAATATCTATATCCCCAATTAGAATGGGTACCAAGTCAAACACCTCTATGACAAACTTACTCATGTGAGCCCTAGAATCTCACAACAATTCTGGAGCATACTTACAAAGTTTTGTGAATTTGAGGGGGTATTCTTTCATTGACATAGAACACTACTTGAGGTTCCTAAACTCCTCTATGTTAGCCTTCTTCATCTCCTAAAGTAAGAACTTGTCTAGAAAAGCTGTCTGAAATACATTCCAACTCATTACAACTACATTCTTTACCCTACCTTTCTTTCACATGGTAAAATAGTCATAAGTAACATCCTTCAGCTAATAGGATTCCAACTACACACTCCACTTCAGTGACATGCACAATCTGAGCGATTTTCTTTACCTCATTAATGAAAAATTATGGATCCTCATTCACTTTCAAATTAAAGAACTCTAGTGGGTTTATCCTCATAAAATATCAAATACAGGTTATAGCTAAGTTACTATTTTACTTAATTGGGACTACTACCTGTTAATTACCTTGGGCATTCAAAACCTGAGCTAACACCTGGAAGGCAACTCAGAACTCAGTATGGGAGACATTTTTGTTCAGAAGATCTGCCAGTGGTGGTGGAGTTGGATGGTTCCCATCTCTATGAATGTTAGCTTTGTGAAGAGCCATTATTTGTGAAAGCATCAGTTATATGAGATAGAGATAAATCTAAAGCACGATAGAGATCATGAAAAAAAGAATTGCTCCTAAGAATGCCTCGTAGCCTCTCGCTCATAAGTATGGCACACTTCACATTAATGATCAAGACTCTCCGTAATATGAATTGTTGAATTCCTTAGGACTCTTAAACCTTAGGCTCTAATACCACATTTCAATGATCTGAGACTACGCCTGTATGTCATACAATGCTTAGGACTACAAGTAATTCTAAAGATAACCCATGGAATCTTTATTGCATTAAATCAAAGTAAAATTACTTAAAACATGAGTAAAAGATTTAATAGTCTAAATTTATCTGAATAAACAATCTAAACAAGGAAATGTTACCTAACATAAACTAAAAAATATGAAACCCTAAAAACAACCAACATGTTTAGATAATCTTGTACACATACAGAATAGCTACTCGGACAGACCCCTGCTTACCCAAAAGGAAAACATAAAATTTGACCATGATCATAACTAAACTACTAGAAGTAAACATAATCCAGGTCCTCAGAACATGAGGATTCACCAACTGAAGGAAGTTAGGAAGTTCTAGTCATGGCTAATCGTGATACTGAAGGCGAACACCAAAACCTATATCATAATAGGATGTACAGAATAAAGAGCATGTGGTCTTTACTTCTTGAATTGTAAGACCCTACAAAATTTCTAGCTTAATTCAGTCATTTAAGCTTGTCAAGGGTTCCCATACTTAGAATATTTAGCTAAGTATTGCGACTTAGTTATAATTTTAGCCTTCGGAAGTTGGAAGTCCAACCACAGTAAATAACACACAACCAAGGCCAACTTTGGAAGCATCACAGTAAATAACAAATCCCTCTAAATTATCTGGCAGAGTCAAAACTGGGGTTGAAATGAGTCAAGTCTTCAACTCTTGAAATCTCTTTTCACAAGAATCTGACAACTGAAACTTGGCTTTCTTCTGAGTCAATAGAGATATGGGGGACACAACAAATAGGAACCCTTTAACAACCCACTTGTAATAGCCTACCAAATCTAAGAAACTCCTGATATCTGACAGAGAAATGGGTCTGGGCCAGTTTCTCACTACTTAAGTCTTTTGAAGGTAAAATCTAATGCCATCTCCGAAAATAATATGGCCAAGGAAAGCTACCGATCATAGAAAAACTCGCACTTACTGAATTTAGAGATTAACTGATGGGATCTAAGAGTCTGCAATACAATTCTGAGATGGTCTGCATGATCAATTTCACTATGGGAGTAGACAAGAATATAATCAATAAAGACGATAAAGAACATGTCCAAGTACATCTTGAACAATCTATTCATCAAGTCCATAAAATTTGTTGGGGAATTCATTAGTCCAAAAGAGATAACTAGAAATTCAAAATGACCATACTGAGTTCTAAAGGCTGTCTTCAGAATGTCACGTTCTCTGACTTTGAGCAGATGATAACCAAATCTAAGGTCTTTCTTAGAGAAATAAATGGAACCTTGAAGTTGTTCAAACAAGTCATTAATCCTATGGAGTGGGTATTTATTCTTGATTGTAAGTTTGTTTAACTGATGGTAATCGATGCATATTCTAAGAGAATCGTCTTTCTTACGCACAAAAAGGATTGGAGCGCCACTTGGGGAAACACTGGGCCTGATGAATCCCTTATCTAAGAGATATTTCAACTGTTCTTTTAGTTTTTTAGCTCAACTGGAGCCATTTTGTAGGGCAAAATGAAGATAGGTTGGGTATCTGGAAGGATATCTATTCCTAAGTCAATTTCCCCTTCGCGAGGAACTCTGGTAAAATCTTCAGGGAACACATCTAGAAATTCCTTTACTACTGAAAGTAAATCAAGACTTGGAGTCTCAAAACTAGAGTCTTTGACTCAAATAATATAATAAACACACCCCTTAAATATTTATTTTCTTGCGTTAAGATATGACATAATTTTACCCCTAAGCGTTAAAGTACGACCCCTCGATTCAATGACTAGTTCATTATGAAACTAAACTAAACGACTCTATTTCTATATTCAAATAAAGCATAGCATGAGTAGAGTCAATTCATATCGAGAATGACATCAAAATTAGTCATCTCAACTCCATAAGGTCAATTGAGGTGACTTTTTGGGATATTGTGACCGGACAGTTCCTGTATACCTAGTTGGCTACAATATAGACACCTACTAGAGTAGACACTGAGAAGGTTTATGTTAAAGATTTGATACTAATGGAAAAATCAACTACTATATAAGGGGTTACAAAGGAGAGTGAAGCCCCCGGGTCTAATAAAGCATAAACATGAAGGTGAAAGACCCGTAACAACATCAAGAGAGATTTCCTAATCTTGATGGAACTGGAGTGCATACAATATATTCTGATGTTGACCTAATGGTGGTACTGGAAGTAGCGCCATACTAAGTCGGGCGACCTGCAGGAGCTGATGAAAGATTGGACTGGCCTTGTTGGCGCAAATACTTTCCCCACTGAGTAACTAATGGACTCTCTCTGACCCTGTGGCCTGTCTTTCCATAACCAAAACATACATCACTACCAGCCTTGCACATACACTGATGATTTATACCATATTTTTTGCAAAGCAAATTAGTACGACCATTGTTCACAATACTATGGGGCTTAGAGCTTGGCGCCCTATCTTGAACTTTGGCACTAGAACACTTACTGAAGATAGAGTTGGGGCTAATAATTCTGATGGAACTAAGAATGGTTACAACTTGTAAGACCCCAAAAAAATCCAAAGCTCAACTCTGTCTTTTAAGCTTGCTAAGGGGTCCCAGACTTAGAAAATTCTAGCTAAGTATTCAGACTTAGTATTATTTTGGCCTTCGTAAGTTGGTAACTCTATTTAATGACTCTTGTCACCTTAAAGTATCGATCTTTAGATTAATTCAAAATCAGGAACGTCATTAGATATTCTCGGCTGATTTTTGGATTTTTTGGACCTCGTTTGAACCACGTTTAGGAATCTAAAACAGTGAATTGTCGTGATCTCGGAATGACATGTAGTCCATCGCGTCGATCAATAATTTTTTCTTGACTCCTAGTGGCAATTTCTAATGAACCGATGCAGACTAAATGTGCCGTGTTGGCTATTGTGTTGATTAAATTACGCGATGCGTCATCCTGTGCATTAACAATCCAGTTTTCAGTTATGAAAAGCCGCATCCTTGGGGGGTATTTGGGTCTTTTCTCCTCCTCTATTTATCCTTAAAATATAAAATTCATCCCTCAAAAAAAGAACTATCCTACTTATGATCTTGGGTTAGCAACAATAGTATTTTCCGTAAAGATGTGGAGGAATAATTTGTATGGGGTGAACGTTGATGTGTTGACTGACCATAAGAGCCTACTGTATGTGTTCTATTAGAAAGATTTAAACCTCTATCAGAGAAGGTGGTTGGAGTTATTGAAAAACTATGACATGAGCGTCCTGTATCATCCGAGTAAAGCCAATATAGTGGTTGATGCTCTTAGTAGGATATCTATGGGTAGTGTTGCTTATGTGGAGGATGGTAAGAAGAAGTCAGTTCAGGAAGTTCATCAGCTTGCCCGACTAGGTGTTCACTTAGTCGGTTGAGAAGAAGGTAGTTTATAGGTTCCAAGTAATTCAGAATCAACCCTGGTTTCTGAGGTAATGGAAAAGCAGGATAGAGATCCCAATCTAGTCAAGTTGAAGAAATCAGTCAGAGATCATAAAGTAGAGGTTTTCTCCCAAGGGGGAGATGGTGTTTTGCATTGTCAGGGTTGGCTATGTATGCCAGTTGTAGACGACTTAAGACAATGAGTTCTTGCAGAAGCACATGGTGCGTGCTACTTTATTCATCCAAGGGCGACTAAGATGTACCATGATTTATGGGAGATATATTGGTAGAGTGGGATGAAGAGAGACATTGGAGAGTTTGTGGCTAAGTGCTCAACATGTTAGTAGGTTAAGATCGAGCTTCAAAAACCAAGGGGGTCCATGCAGGAGTTCAGTATTCCCTCCTAGAAATATGTAGAAGTGAATATGAACTTTGTGATGGGTTTGCCTCGTACTCGTCGCCAACATGATTAAGTTTGGGTCATTATAGATAGGATGACCAAATTAACTCATTTCCTACCAGTCCATACCTCTTATTCAGTGGAGGATTGTGCTAAACTCTATATCAGGGAGTTGGTTAGATTATATAGTGTTCTGTTGTCCATTATCTCAGATAGAGGTACCCAGTTCACCTCTCATTTCTAGAAGGCATTCTAAAAGGGTCTTGGTACCCGATTTTACCTCAGTACAACCTTTCATCGTCAGACAGATGGTCAAGTAGAAAGGACCATTCAGATTTTAGAAGATATGCTGCGAGCGTGTGCTATAGACTTTAAAGGTAGTTGGGATGACCAATTTTCTTTAATTGAATTTGCATATAACAACAACTATCATTCCAACATTTAGATGGCTCCATTTGAGGTGATTTATAGGAGGAGATGTAGATCTCCCATTGGTTGGTTTGAAGTGGGTGGTGCCGCAGTGGAAGAGTATGACTTGGTATTTGATACCTTAGAGAAATTTAGTTGATCAGGGAAAGGCTTAAGACAACTTTGAGTAGACAGAAATTGTAAACAGATGTATGCAAAAAGGATCTCGAGTTAGAGATTGGTGATTTTATGTATTTGAAAATCATTCCTATGAAAGGAGTGAAGAGGTTTGGCAAGAAGGGTAAACTCAGCCCCAAATATATTGGTCCTTATCGAATTTTCAGCCATTTAAAAAAGGTAGCTTACGAGCTTGAGTTGTCTTCAGACTTAGCTTTATTGCATCCAGTCTTCCATGTCTCCTTGCTTAAGAAATGCATAGGTGACCCAACAGTCATAGTCCCTACAGAGGGTATAGATATTCAGAATAGCCTCTCTTATGAAGATACTTCCATCGAAATCCTTGATTATCAGATTCGCAGACTGAGGAACAAAGAAGTCCCTCTAGTCAAAGTACTTTGGCAGAATCAGTCTGTTGAGGGAGCTACTTGGGAAGCAGAAGCATACATGCTGACCAAGTATCCTCACCTCTTCTGCATAAGCTAAGACTCAGCCCAAGGTAACAGATTTTCTTTGAATTTACTTAGTCTCATGTTCAGATATAGCTACCAACTTGGTATCAATTAACGTTTCATACTAAGTCATGCAATCAAGAATCAATTTAGTCATGTACTTATGCATCAGACATGCATGTCCAATAAATAAGCTCAGCTTATCAGTAATCCCAGTCATGCATTCATTAATCATGTTCAGTTATGTACTCATGCATCAGATATGCATGTTCAGTATGATAATTCTGTATAACAATAATTTCATTTATGAAATCATGCTTCAGTTGTGTATGTCCAATGTCTAAATCTAGTCTATCAGTATTCTCAGTTTAATCAGTCTCATTCGAGGATGAATGTTCCCAAGGGAGAGATATTGTAAGACCCCGCATAAATCATAATCTTAACTCAGTATTTTAAGCTTGCTAAGGGATCCCAAACTTAGAAAATTCTAGCTAAGTATTCATACTTAATATTATTTTGGCCTTCATAAGTTGGTAACTCTATTTCACGACTCTTTTGACCTTAAAGTATCGATCTTAAGATTGATTAATGATCATAAATGCCATTAGGTGTTCTCGAATGAGTTTCAGGTTTTTTAGACCTTGTTTGAACCACGTTTGGGAATCTAAAATAGTGAATCGACGCGATCTTGCTGCAGCGCGTCGGCCATCGCGTCGATCAATATTTTTTCCTTGGCTCTCAGTGGAAATTTCCAGTGAACGGACATAGACTCGACATGTTGCTTTGGCTATCGCATTGATGCCAATGACGTGGCACGTCTTCTTGCGCATCGACAGTCCAGTTTTTAGTCATTAAAAGCTGCATCCTTGGGGGTATTTACGTCTTTTCCCCACCCCTATTTAGCCCTAAAAATGAGATTCATCCCTCATTGAGCAAAATGTACTTACTTTCTCTCAAATTGCTCAAGAACAAGAACCCTAGGTGATTTAATTTCAAGGCTAAGGCTTAAGATTTCCACCATTGTTCTTCAGGAATTTAGCAACCAAGGTATGTCAAGTGTTCATCCAAAGGTTCCTTCCACCCTTGGAGTCCAAGAAACTCTTTTAAACTTCAAGTAACTTGATTTCATACTTTTCATAATTTGGATTCAAGTGTATTAATGATTATAATGTTGATTAGATTTCTATTCCATGATTAAGTGCAAGATTTATGTAAAAATAACTATTATGTATGTAGTATCATGTGAATTCATGTTAAACCCTTGAAATTGTGATGCTCATGTGTTGATTAGTACTATGTGCATATACAATGCCTTCCAAGTGTTTGATGAGTTGTTCATGAGAATTAAATAATGAAATTACATCATGTTAGCATGTATTCAAGTTCATGTCATGCAAGGGTTTGCTAGAATGTCCCAATGAATAAATGATGATCAAGTAGCTATTTATCATCTTTCAAGATTATTCCATGTCTTGTAATTTATGCTATCGAGTCCTGGGGGTATTTAATACCCGATAATCTTGCTGATTACCTAGAGCCATGGTCCGTCTTAGGATAGTATCAGTCATGTCACAATCAGTAGTACTCGTAGTAAGTTATAGAACTCAAGAAAAAACTTAGTAGACTCAGTATTAGTCCAGTTCAGTTCAGTAGTCAGTTCAAGCCTCAGTGAATTTAGTCAGTTAACAGAATTTAGTAGTATTCCGTTAGTTAATGGAACTCAGTGAAATTAATTTAGTTCAGTTAGATAGTATAATGAGTAACAGTTCAGTCAAGCATAGTACTAACTAGGAATCAGTTCAGTGTCTATTCAGTTGGGGGTAGGATTCAGAATCGAGCGAACCCAGGGATAGGGGAATTCCTTCCAGCAGAGAGTTTAACCCTTTGTAGAAATCTCTACATTACAGAACTATGCATCCAGTGTATCTTGAGATATCCTCCTTCCTGATTAGGGTTGATACATCTCGTATGAGTTTTCTTGCTAGCGAGGGTTGACAAAAGAGCTTTCTGTCAGAGAGAGTTAACTCATAATTTTTTTTACTCGTGCCACGGTACTGATACCCTTCCAACTGGGATTATAGGTTAGACCCCAATCTATTCAAAAAGAGGCATGTCGGTTAGATGATTACCTCTCATAGTCTCAGCTTCAGTTCCAGTCTTAGAATAGAACTCAGTTTAGTTCTACAGATTCTGGACTATTCGATACGGTCACTCAGTTTAGTATGGAACTCAGTATTGTTCCACAGAATCAAGATTGTCAGATACAGTCACTCAGGTGTCAGCTACACAGTATTAGCAATCTTAGATATAAATAAATTAGTAATTCAGAACTCAGTATCCAGTATTATCACGATCTCAGTTACAGTATACGTATTCATGCTTGTACTCTCATTTAGTTATTTTTATGTCATTCATTCAGTATTGTTCATGCATATGAACCCATGCATTTCAGCCTTCCTCACTTTGCATACTAGTACATTCAAAGTACTGACGCATACGTTTCTTTTGTGCTATGTTGTTTTATATCATAGGTTCAGATGCACGGGCTCTTGATCATACTTAGCAATTTAGATATTGAACCGATAGAGTTAGTGGTGAGTCCTCTTAGTTCGAGGAAATGATGATTATCTCAGTAGTTCAACTTATTTCACTAGTTTGATTCTGTTGGGGATTTGTCCCATCAACTCCATATTTTAGATAGTTTAGAGGCTTTTTCAAACTAGAGTATTTTAAGACAGATGTATCATATTTGGTATTTGGTATACTGTATTAAGTTTTATTATAATCTTGAACCTTATGGAATGTTTTTTGCCTAATTTCTGCATATTATAGTACTATTATTTAGTTATTGCAGCATGTACTATTCATGGGTTAACTTATGGTCCTTCAGGATTATGAGCATCATGTAGTATCCGAGGTATAGACTCGGGGCGTTACAAACTTGGTATCAGAGCCTAAGGTTCAACAGATTCCTAGGAAGTATGAAAGCTGCATCTAGTGGAATCTTGCGCATGTGTGTGTAGAGCACCACACTTATGGACAAGAGGCTATGAGATGTTTTAGGAAAATTTTTCCTTCTTTCAGTATTTATGTCGTGCGAGTGAGAGTGATCTCTAGTTAAAATTCCTATCTAATCCAAGTTTCTCTTACGTTTACAGAATATGCTTCTAAAGAGGACTAAGGGAAGAGGAATGGGAGACTAGCCAGAACCCCAGCTCGTCCAGCCAGATCCTCTGGACGAACATGCCTCCCACGTTGAGTTTAGAGATGCTTTCACTACCCTAGCTCATTCTGTGGAAGCCCAGAATGAATGTCCAGCTATTGTTTTGGCCAACCTAGTGGCCAATACTACTGCTGCCAGGATTCGGGATTTCACCCGAATAAACCCTCCATGTTTTATTGGGTCTAAATTAAATGAGGACCCTCAAGAATTTATTGATCAAGTGCAGAAAGTTACAAATATTATGGGAGTGACTGCTGTGGAGAACACTGAGTTGGCTGTATATCAATTATAGGATTTGGCACACTCATGGTTTAAATAGTGGAAAGCAGAAAGGGTCGCAGATGCAGGGCCCATTGAATGAGAGGAGTTTGTTGTTACTTTTCTGGATAGGTTTTTCCCACTAGAGTTGAGGGAATTGATATTTTTGGAGTTTATAAATCTGAACCAGGCAAACATGATGGTACAAGAGTATTGTCATAAGTTTACCCAATTAGCCAGATACACTCCTCATGTGGTAGCATATAGCCGATCTAAGATGAGTAAATATGTGTCTGGCATGTCTAATAGTGTGGTCAAGGAGCGTAGGACCGCAATGTTGATTAAGAAGATGGACATATCTAGTATCATAGTCCATGCTCATTAGATAGAGGAGGCTAAGAATAAAGAGAAGGAGAGGGAGAACAAGAGAGCGAGAACAAGTAGTTTTAGCTTCATTCAGCCTAAGTAAGAGGGTGGGAATCATTCTCAGTTCCAACTAAAATCCTCAGTTCCATCTCCATCCTTAGCCAGTGTTTCTGTGCCAAAATTTAGAGACAACAACAAAGATAGGGTGTCAGGCCCTAAACCCCAAGGTAGTGTTAGCAGTTCCCGAACCAATCCCCTTTACCAGAAGTATGGCAGAAACCACCAGGGTATCTGCAAAGTTGGCAGTGATGTTGTTTCAAATATGGCAAGCCAAGCCACAGGTTAGACAGTGTCCTCAGGTGGGTTCTCAGAGTTAGTATAACCACCCCCAGCTCAGTCCAATCTCTCAAATCAGCAGGGTGCCACATCTAGTGCCACCAGTGAGCAACACCAAAACAGACTCTACGCACTTCAGTCTCGACAGGATTAAGAGAGTTCTCCTGATGTGGTCACTGTTATGTTACAAGTTTATCATTTACATATTTATGCTTTTCTATACCTAGGAGCTTCTTTGTCCTTTGTTATTCCTTATATAACTATTGATTTCGGAGTTAGTTCCGAAATTATAGTAGAACCTTTCTTAGTCTCTATCCAGTGGGTAAATCTATAATAGCCCGATGGGTATACAAGAACTTTCCAGTTATGGTATCTCAGAAAGTCACTTTAGCAGACTTAGTTGAATTAGAGATGACTAATTTTGATGTCAATCTCAGCATGGATTGGATTCATTCCTTCTATTCCTCAGTCGACTGTAGAAATAAAATTTTTTAGTTTCAGTTTTCGAATGATCCCGTCCAAGAATGGAGGGGTAGTACTTCAGTACTTAAGGGTTATCTTGTTTCTTACCTAAGGGAAAGAAAAATAATATGTAAGAGATATGTCTACCATCTCGTTCTAGTCTAGGACTCTAGTTCAGAACCCCCTAACCTTGAATCAGTGTCAGTAGCATGTGAATTTCTAGATGTGTTTCCCGAAGATCTCCCCGGAGTTCCTTCCAAAAGGGAAATCGACTTCGGAATAGACCTTCTTCCAGATACTCAGCCCATATCTATTCTGCCATATAAAATGGCTCCAATAGAACTCAGAGAATTAAAAGAACAGTTAAAGGATCTCCTAGATAAGTTATTCATCAGACCCAGTGTGTCCACGTGGGGTACCCCAATTTTATTCGTGCATAAGAAAGATCATTCTCTCAGAATATGTATTATTACTGTCAGCTAAATAAAGTCATGATCAAGAACAAGTATCCACTTCCTAGAATCGATGACTTGTTTGGCCAACTTCAGGGTGCTAGTTACTTCTCAAAGATAGACCTCAGATCGGGCTATCATCAGCTCAGAGTCAGAGAATGTGACATCTTAAAAACAGCCTTCAAAATTCGGTATGGTCACTTCGAATTCTTAGTCATGTCCTTTGGTATTACCAATGCCCTTCCAGCCTTCATGGACTTGATGAACTGTATGTTCAAGTAGTACTTAGACATGTTCATCATAGTCTTCATAGATGACATTCTTGTCTACTCCCACAGTAAGCATAATCATGCAGACCATCTCAAAATAGTATTACAGAATCTCACAAACCATCAACTATTCACCAAATTCAGTAAGTGAAAATTTTATCTAAGGTCAGTAGCCTTTCTTGGCCATATCATTTCCGGTGATGGCATTAGAGTTGATCCCCAAAAGACCAAAGAAGTGAGAAACTGGCCAAGACCCATCTCTCCATAAGATATTAGGAGTTTCTTGGGATTGACTGGCTATTACCAATGCTTTGTTGAGGGATTTTCATCTATTGTATCCCCTATGTATTGATTGACTAAGAAGAAAGTCAAATTCTAGTGGTCAAATTCTAATGAGAAAAGTTTCCAGGAGTTGAAGACTCGACTCACTACAACTCCAATTTTGACCCTATCAGATGGTTTAGATGGGTTTGTGGTATATTATGAGGCCTCCAGAGTCGGTTTGGGGTGTATTTTGATGCAGAGAGGTAAGGTCATAGCCTATGCCTACATACAACTTAAGCCCCATAAAAAGAACTATCCTACTTATGATCCTGGGTTATCAACTGTAGTATTTTCCTTAAAGATGTAGAGGCACAATTTGTATGGGGTGCACGTTGATGTGTTGACTGACCATAAGAGACTACAATATGTGTTCTCTTAGAAAGATTTAAACCTCTGTTAGAGATGGTGGTTGGAGTTATTGAAAGACTATGACATGAGCATCCTGTATCATACGGGTAAAACCAATGTAGTGGCTGATACTCTCAGTAGGATGTCTATGGGTAGTGTTGCTTATGTACAGAATGGTAAAAAGAAATTAGTTTAAGAAGTTCATCATCTTGCCCGACTAGATGTTCTCTTAGTCGATTCAGCAGAAGGTAGTGTATGGGTGCTAAGTAATTCAAAATCATCCCTGGTTTCTGAGGTAAATAAAAAGCAGGATAGGGATCCCAATCTAGTCAAATTGAAGAAACAAGTCAGAGATCAGAAAGTAGAGGTCTTCTCCCAAGGGGGAGATGGTATTTTGCATTGTCAGGGTCAGCTATGTGTGCCAGGTGTAGACAACTTAAGATAACGACTTCTTGCAGAAGCAAATGGTGCG
Source organism: Capsicum pubescens (assembly GCA_030864215.1). Taxonomy (NCBI): domain Eukaryota; kingdom Viridiplantae; phylum Streptophyta; class Magnoliopsida; order Solanales; family Solanaceae; genus Capsicum; species Capsicum pubescens. Next base: position 261,972,526 of record CM061542.1, read on the forward strand.
CGCTACTTTATTCATCCAAGGGACACTAAGATGTACTATGATTTGTGAGAGATCTATTGGTAGAGTGGGATGAAGAGAGACATTACAGAGTTTGTGGCTAAGTACTCAACATGTTAGCAGGTTAAGATCGAGCATAAAAAGCCAAGTGGGTCCATGCAGGAGTTAATTATTCCTTCCTAGAAATGGGAAGAAGTGAATATAGTCTTTGAGATGGGTTTGCCTCGTACTCGTTGCCAGCATGATGCAGTTTGGGTCATTGTAGACAAGATGACCAAATTAACTCATTTCCTACCAGTCCATACCTCTTATTCAGTCAAGGATTATGCTAAACTCTATATCAGGGAGTTAGTCAGATTGTACGGTGTTCTGTTGTCCATTATCTCAGATAGAGGTACCCAGTTCACCTCTTATTTCTAGAAGGCATTCCAAAAGGGTCTTGGTAACCGAGTTCACCTCAGTACAACCTTTCATCCTTAGACAGATGGTCAAGCAGAAAGGACCATTCAGACGTTAGAAGATATGTTGCGAGCGTGTGCGATAGACTTTAAAGGTAGTTGGGATGACCACTTGCCTTTGATTGAATTTTCATATAACAACAACTATCATTTCAGCATTCAGATGTCTCCATTTGAGGCACTTTATGGGAGAAGATGTAGATCTCCCATTGGTCAATTTAAAGTGGGTGGGGCTACAGTGGAAGGGCCTGACTTGGTATTTGATACCTTAGAGAAAGTTCAGTTGATCAGGGAAAGGCTTAAGACAGATTAGAGCTGACAGAAATCATACGCAGATGTACGCAGAAAGGATCTCGAGTTCGAGATTGGTGATTTTATGTATTTGTAAATCTCTTCTATGAAAGGAGTGAAGTGGTTTGTCAAGAAGGGGAAACTCAACCCCCGATATATTGGTCCTTACCGAATTTTCATGCATTTTGGAAAGGTAGGTTACGAGCTTGAGTTACCTTTAGACTTAGATTTAGTGCATCCAGTCTTCCATGTCTCCTTGCTTAAGAAATGCATTGGTGACCCAACAGTCGTAGTCCCTACAGAGGGCATAGATAATCAGGATAGCCTCTCTTATGAAGAGATTCCCATCGAAATCCTTGATTATCAGATTCGCAGACTAAGGAACAAAGAATTCCCTCTAGTCAAAGTACTTTGGCGGAATCAGTCCATTGAGGGAACTACTTGGGAAGTAGAAACATACATGCGGACCAAGTATCCTCACCTCTTCTCCGCAAGCTCAGACTCAGCCCAAGGTAATAGATTTCCTTTGAATTTACTCAGTCTCATGTTCAGATATAACTACCAACTTGGTATCAATTGATGTTGCATACTCAGTCATGTAATCACGAATTAATTTAGTCATGTACTCATGCATCAGACATGCATGTCCAATATATAAATTCTTCTTATCAGTAATCCCATTCATGCATTCATGAATCATGTTCAGCTATGTACTCATGCATCAGATATGCATGTTCAGTATGATAATTCAGTATATCAATAATTTCAGTCATAAAATCATGCTTCAGTTGTGCATGTCCAGTGTCTAAATCTATTCTATCAGTATTCTCAGTTTAATCAGTCTCATTTGAGGATGAATGTTCCTAAGGGGGAGATATTATAAGACCCCGCAAAAACCATAAGCTCAACTCAGTGTTTTAAGCTTGTTAAGGGGTCCCAAACTTAGAAAATTCTAGCTAAGTATTTAGACTTAGTATTATTTTGGCCTTCGTAAGTTGGCAACTCTATTTAATGACTCTTGTGACCTTAAAGTATCGATCTTTAGATTGATTAATGATCATGGATGTCATTAGGTGTTCCCGGAAGAGTTTTAGATATTTTAGACCTTGTTTGAACCACGTTTGGGAATCTAAAATAGTGAATCGACGCGATCTCACTGTGTCGCGTCGGCCATCGCGTCGATCAATATTTTTTCCTTGGTTCCCAGTGGAAATATCCAGTGAACCAACGTGGAATCGACGTGCCTCCTTGCCTATCCCATTGATGCCAATGACGTGGCATGTTATCCTGTGCATCGATAGTCTGGTTTTCAGTCATTAAAAGTCGCATCCATCGGGTGTATTTGGGTTTTTTACCCACCCCTATTTAGCCCTAAAACACGATATTCATCCCTCATTGAGCAAAATATACTTACTTTCTCTCAAATTACTCAAGAACCCAAGGTGATTTAATTTCAAGGCTAAGGATCAAGATTTCCAACATTGTTCTTCAGGAATTTAGCAACCAAGGTATGTCAAGTGTTCATCCAAGGGTTCCTTCCACCCTTGGAGTGCAAGAAACTCTTTTAAACTTCAAGTAGCTTGATTTCATAGTTTTCATGATTTGGATTCAAGTGTATTCATGATTATAATGTTGATTGGATTTCTATTCCATGATTAAGTGCAAGATTTATGTTAAAAAAACTATTATGTATGTAGTATCATGTGAATTCATGTTAAACCCTTGAAATTGTGATGCTCTTGTGTTGATTAGTACTATGTGCATATACAATGCCTTCCAAGTGTTTGATGAGTTGTTCATGAGAATTAAATAATGAAATTATATCATCTTAGCATGTATTCAAGTTTTTGTCATGCAAGTGTTTGCTAGAATGTCCCAATGAATGAATGATGATCAAGTAGTTATTTATCATGTTTCAAGATTATGCCATGTCTTATAATATATGCTATCGAGTCCTGGGGGGTATTTAATACCCAACAATTTAGTTGATTACCTAGAGCCATGGTCCGTCTTAGGATAGTATCAGTCATGCCACGATCAGTAGTACTCGCAGTTAGTTACAGAACTCAGGAAAAAACTCAGTAGACTCAGAATCATTCCAGTCCAGTTCAGTATTCAGTTCAGGCCTCAGTAAATTCATCCAGTTAATAGAATTCAGTGGTATTCCGCCAGTCAACAGAACTCAGTGAACTCAGTTCAGTTCACTTAGACAGTAGAATCAGTAACAGTTCAGTCAAGGTTAGTATGAACTAAGAATCAGTTCAGTGTTTATTCAGTTGGGAGTAAGATTCAGCATCGAGTGAACCCAGGGATGGGGGAATTTCTTTCAGCAGAGGGTTTGACCCTTAGTAGCAACCTTGCATTATAGAACTATGTATCCATCATAAGTTGAGATATCCTCCTACTAGATTAGGGTTGATACATCTCGTATGAGTTTTCCTACCAGCGAGGGTTGACAAAAGATCTTCCTGTCAGAAAGGGTTAACTAATAGTTGTCTTTACTCATGTCATGGTACTGACACCCTTCCAACTGGGGTTATAGGTTAGACCCCAATCTATTTAGAAAGAGGTTTTTCGGTTAGATGATTGCCTCCCACAATCTTAGTTTTAGTTTCAGTCTCAGAATAGAACTCAGTTCAGTTCTATAGATTCATGACTGTCAGATACAGTCACTCAGTTCAGTACGAAACTTAGTATAGTTCCACAGGATCAAGACTGTTAGATACAGTCACTCGGTTATATGCTACACAGTATTAGTAAACTTAGATATCTGTAAATCAGTAATTCAGAACTCAATATCCAGTGTTATCACAATCTCAGTTATAGTATACATATTCATTCTTATACTTTCATTCAGCTATTTTCATGTCATTCAGTCAGTATTGTTCATGCATATGAACCCATGCATTTTAGCCTACCTCACTTTGCATACCAGTACATTCAAAGTACTGACGCATACCTTTCTTTTGTGCTATAATGTTTTATATCATAGGCTCAGACGCGCGGCCTCCCAATCATACTTAGAAGTTCAGATATTCAGCTGATAGAGTTAGTGGTAAGTCCTCTTAGTTCGAGGACATAATGATTATTTTAGTAGTTAAGCTTATTTTAGTAGTTCGGAGTTAGTTGGGGACTTGTCCTATCAACTCCATATTTTAGGCAGTTTAGATGCTTTTTCAGACTAGAGTATTTTCAGACAGATGTATCAGATTTTGTATTTGTTATACCTTATTCAGTTTTATTATAGTATTGAACCTTATGGAATGTTTTCTACCTAATTTCTGCATTTTATAGTACTATTATTCAGTTATTGCAGTAGGTACCGGTCATGGGTTAACTTATGGTCCTTCAGGATTATGAGCATCGTATAGTGTCCGAGGTGCAGACTCAGGGCATTACAAACTTGGTATCAGATCCTAAAGTTCAATAGAGTCCTAGGAAGTCTGAAAGTTGTATCTAGTAAAATCTTGTGCATGGGTATGTAGCACACCACACTTATGTACAAGAGGTTATGAGATATTTTAGGAAAAGTTTCCCTTCTTTCAGTATCATGTCGTGCGAGTGAGCATGAAATCTTGTTAAACTTCCTATCTAATCTAAGTTTCTCTTTCATTTATAGAATATGCCTCTAAAGAGGACTAAGGGAAGAGGAGCGGGAGACCAGCCAAAACCCCAACCCATCCTTCCAGATCCTCTGGACGAATATGTCTCCCACGCTGAGTTCAGGGTAGCTTTCACCAACCTAGCTCATTCTGTGGAGGCCCAGAATGAATGTACAACTGCTATTTTAGCCAACCACGTGGCCAATACTACTTCTAGGATTCAAGATTTCACCCGAATGAACCCTTCATCTTTTACTGGGTTTAAATCAGATAAGGACCCTTAGGAATTTCTTGATCAGGTGCAGAAAGTTACAGATATTATGGAAGTGACTCTTGTTGATAACACTGAGTTGGCTGCATATCAGTTACAAAATGTGGCACACTCATGGTTTAAACAGTGGAAAATAGAAAGGGCCACAGATGCAGGGCCCATTGAATGGGAGGAGTTTGCTATTGCTTTTCTGGATAGGTTCTTCCTGGTAGAGTTAAGGGAAGTGAAGGTTTTGGAGTTTATAAATCTGAAGTAGGGAAACATGATGGTACAAGAGTATTCTCTTAAGTATCTTGATTTCATGCTTTCTATGATTTAGATTCAAATGTATTCATGATTGTATTGTTGATTGGATTTCTATTCCATGATTAAGTGCAAGATTTATGTAAAAACAACTATTATGTATGTAGTATCATGTGAATTCATGTTAAAGCTTTAAAATTGTGATGCTCATGTGTTGATTAGTATTATATGCATATACAATGACTTTCAAGTGTTTGATAAGTTGTTCATGAAAATTAAATAATGAAATTATATATTGTTAGCATATATTCAAGTTCATGCCATGCAAGTGTTTGCTAGAATGTCCCAATGAATGAATGATGATCAAGTAGTTATTTATTATTTTTCAAGATTGTGCCATGTCTTGTAATTTATGCTATCGAGTCCTGGGGGTATTTAATTCCCAACAATTTAGCTGATTACCTAGAGCCATGGTCAATCTCAGGATAGTATCAGTCATGTCACTATCTATAGTACTCATAATCAGTTACAGAACTCAGGAAAAAACTAAGTAGACTCAGTATCAGTATAGTCTAGTTAAGTATTCAGTTCAGGCCTCAGTAAATTCAGCCAATTAACAGAATTCAGTAGTATTCTATCAATCAATAGAACTTAGTGAACTCAGTTTAGTTCAGTTAGACAGTATAAGTAGTAATAGTTCAGTCAATCCTAGTATGAACTAGTAATAAATTTAGTGTCTATTCAGTTGGGAGTAGGATTCAGCATCGAGCGAACCCAGGGATAAAGGCATTCCTGCCAGCAGAGGGTTTGACCCTTAGTAGCAATCCCTATGTTATAGAACTACGTAGCCAGTGTAGGTTGAGATATCCTCCTGCCAGATTAGGGTTGATAAATCTCATACAAGTTTTCCTGCCAGCGAGGGTTGACAAAAGAGCTTACTGTCAAAGAAGGTAACTCATAGTTGTCTTTACCCATGGCACGGTATTGATACTCTTCCAACTGGTGTTATAGATTGGACCCCAATCTATTCAGAAAGAGGCATGTCTGTTAGATGATTACCTCCCACAGTTTTAGTTTCAGTTCTAGTCTCAGAATAGAACTTAGTTCAGTTCTACAGATTCAGGACTATCAAATACAGTCACTCAGTTCATTACGGAACTCAGTATAGTTCCACAGGATCAAGACTGTCAAATTTATGGAATGAGACTGTCAGATACAGTCACTCAGTTATTAGCTACATAGTATTAGTAAACTTATATATCGAAAAATCATTAATCTAGAACTCAATATCCAGTGTTATCACGATCTCAGTTACAGTATATGTATTCATGCATGTTCTCCCATTCAGTTATTTTCACGTCATTCAGTCAGTATTGTTCATGCATATGAACCCATGCATTTCAGCCTACCTCACTTTGCATACCAGTACATTCAAAGTACTAACGCATACTTTTCTTTTGCGCTATGATGTTTTATATCATAGGTTCAGACGCGTGGGCTCCCGATAATACTTAGCAATTTAGATATTCAACTAACAGAGTTAGTGGTAAGTCCTTTTAGTTTAAGGACATGATGATTATTTCAGTAGTTCAGCTTATTTCAGTAGTTTGAAGTTAGTTGGGGACTTGTCCCATCAATTTCATATTTCAGATAATTTAGAGGCTTTTTCAGACTCGAGTATTTTTAGACAGATGTATCAGATTTGGTATTTGTTATACCGTATTCAATTTTACTATAGTATTGAACCTTATGGCATATTTTCTGCCTAATTTTTGCATATTACAGTACTATTATCCAGTTATTGCAGTAGGTACCAGTCATGGGTTAGCTTGTAGTCCTTCGGGATTATGACCACCATGTAGCGTCCGGGGTACAGACTCGAGGCATTACACTACCCTTTGATTTTGGCTGAGAAAAATTAAAGCTACCCGTTCTGGCCCTTTTATTCTCCCTCTTTTTCCTTAAGCTTCTATTACTCAATTTGTAGAGCATTGAACATAAGACTAGATATGTCCATATCCTTAATCAACATTACAATTTTACACTCCTTGACCACACTATCAGACATACCAGAAATAAACTTACTCATTCTAGACCTATTGTCTGCAACCACCGAAGGAACAGACCTCGCCAACTGAGTAAAATTAAGCGAATGCTCCTTCACACTCATATTACCCTGCTTTAAATTAATAAACTCCATCACCTTAGATTCTCTCAATTCTAAAGGGAAAAATCTATCTAAAAATTTCATGGCAAACTCCTCCCATTTTACAAGCCCTACATCAACACCCCTATCACTCTTCCACTGCTTATACCACATATGAGTTATATCCTGCAACTGGTAAGTAGCCAACTCTGCACTCTAAGTCAAAGTGACACCCATTATATCAGTCACCTTTGGAACTATATCAAAAAACTCCTGTGGATCCTCTACAAACTCAGATATTAAAAATAAAGGGGGATTCAATCGGGTGAAATCATGAATCCTAGCTGTAGCTATATTTACTACTGGATTAGCTGGGGTAAAAACCTGCTGGTTGTTCTGAGAAGCTACTGAATGAGCTAAGGTAGTGAATGGAGCTCTAAACTCAACATGAGAGACATGCTCATTCAGGGGATCTTCTTGAATAGTTGGAGGTGCAGGATGATTCACCTTTCTTCTTTTGTTGTTTTTTTTGGGAGGCATTTTCTGTAGTAGAATAAAGGATGGATTAGAAAGAGAGTTTAAATAGAGCTAAATCTTACTCGTACGATATGAATACTGAAAAAAGGGAAAGTTTTCCTAAAATGTCTTGTAGCCTCTCATCCATAAGCGTGGCGCGCTTCACACCCATGTACAAGACTCTACTTAATGCGGCTTTCAGACTCCCTAGGATACTGTAAAACATTAGACTCTGATACCAAGTTTTTTCACTACCCAAGGTTACCCCCTAGTCGCGACAATGGTGCTTATAGCCACAAGTGACCACAAGCTAACCCATGAGTTGGTACCTGATGTGAGCGCTGAATAAACTGATAATAAATGACATACAAAAAACAACTGATAAGATCCAGAAGGTTTAAATACTGAAACATGATTAAATCATAAATCTGAAGCATCTGAAGAACTGAAAAACTAATAAACAACTGACAAAACTGACTAACTGTTTGAATGCCTGAAAAGATTCTAGCTGATTGACTGTAGATTTGATGGGATAAATCCCCAACTAACTCCGACTAAATAGAAATACTAAACTAATAAGATAAACTGGAATGAATCAATTATGTCCTCGATAGATGAGGGCTCACCACGACTACTGCTACTGATAATCTAAATGGTCTAAGCGTGGATAGTAAATTATGCGTTCGAACCTATGATATAAAACATCATAGAACAAAGAAAAGTATGCAGTTAAATTTTTGAATATACTGGTATATGAGATGAGGTAAGTCTATAATACAAGGGTTAACTGTGCATGAAATAATGACTGGCTGAGTTGGATGAGATATCTGAGTATGCATGCATGAAAACTAAAATACTGAGAATGAAAGACCAAGCATATAATGTTTCTAAAATAATCTATAAACAGAATTACTAAAATTTGATAACTGAATAACTGGAAGTATGAATGCTATGGTCAAGAAAACTTGAACTAAATTTTGTATTGAATATTGAACTGAGACTGTAGGAGGTATCATGTAACTGACGTGCCCCAATCTGAGCTAATTAGGGTCTAACTTGTAACCCTATTTGGAAGGGTATCAGTACCGTGCCATGGGTACTAACGTTGGCTATGTGGATCCACTCCACTGGTATCCCAAAGGACTAGGGAGTAAGTCCTAAACTGGTAGGTAACCCCTAAGAGAATATACGTCCTAAACTGCCGAGTGACATCTTAGAGAATATCAGTCCTAAACTGGTGGATGACATCTCATAATCCTATGGTAGCTACGTAGTTCTGGAACTTAGCAACTTCTTCTAAGGACCTAGTACTAGCTAGCTGGTGATCCCCCATACCTAGGTTCACCCGGTGCTAAATCCTACTTCCAACTGGTCTGGCACTAATTACTGGACTGAACTAAGCTTAACTGAACAAACGACTGATCATAATAACTGATTGAATGATAATGCTCATGGTATATCCAAAATCATTCTGAAGATACTGAGATTATGTAAATAACTAGGTATCGGGTGTTCATAAATCACCATCACTGAATGGAGATAATAATAGGGACATATAAGAGCTTTGAAAATAATAATTGGGAATCATTACTCAAAATCCATCACTTTGGCATTTCATCAAACACATGAGAGTCATGAACTTGAACATGGGAATGGGTAAATCATGTGATAGTAACACAATTACAATACTAAAATCATGAGTTAGGGATTTAACATAAAAATTTCATCATTTAAACATGTAAAGGCATATTCCATCAAAACACTTGAAAACACAATACATAAATCAAAATTTATAAGAGATTCATAGAGATAATTCATTATAAACATGTAAAATTCATCATTTATAACATAAAAATGGATTCTTGGACTCTATGCATGAATAGGACCCATGGATGAACATCACACATACCTTAAATCCTTAAGCTTGAAAGAGAAACACAATCCTGATGTTTTTCTTGAAAGTTTTTGGATTTGGGAACTTGATTTCTTCATTTTCTTGAAGAGAAAGAAATGAAATTGAAGAACTAGGGGGATGATTAGTGTTTGTTTTTTTAGATGAAATTGGAGAATATGGGCAAATAATGCCCTAACCGATGTTTTAATTTGTGTTTTTATGAATTGATTGAGAGGGAAATGACTCAATTACCCCTCAAAGAATTAAATTTGCAACTGGAATGCAGATTAAAGGGCCACCGCGATGTGGTGAGGCTTTCACCGCTATATCCACCGCGATGCGCCACTATCGCGGTGAGGTTCTAGAGTTAAAATCCAAACACGATCCAATCCTTGTCCAAAAAATTTGAAACTTCCCCGAGACATGCTCCTTACACCCTTGATCATGAATTAACTCAAAAACCTATGTATCGAGGTCAATAAGATACATTTAAAAATCCTCAAAGTTAAGAGGTCAAAAATATGACTAAGTCCCAAACACTTAGTGAAATTTTCAGGCTTTAATCCTCTTATGCATGCAACTAGGAGTTGAACAGAGCTAAGAAAAATATAGGGTATTGCAGAGATGATGAACTAAGGAAGATCTTGAATTTTATCATGGTGGCTAGTGTTAGGGAAGAATCATGATGAGATCTATTCTAATTCTAGAAAATTCCTCCTACTTTAGTTTAAGAGGAAATTCTACTAATGCATGATGTATTCAAGTCATGCCTATGCCTAAGGTCCAAGTTTTCTAAGAATTTTATGTCCATGCTTCGACCCTTAAACTAGAATAAATAAAGTCTCTCAATAATACAAGCTTTCAAGTATTTAAGCTCTATATATGATGATCATGATCCATAAACCCACGTCTCATGCTATGCTTAGTTCTGAGAAACTATACTCTTTATATGTTACCAACTTAGTTTATGTCATGCCTAAGACCAAAGGGATACTATTTATGTAGACTCATGACCATTCTCAATTCCTAGAATGAGAAGTAATAGATTCAAGCATCAACCCTTGTCATATTCCTTGAATTTATGAATTCAACCTTTGTGCTACACAACTCAGGATATATGCAATCATATTAGTGTTCCCAATCCTAAGAACTCAAGCTATGTTACGTTTATGCCTGAATGACCCCCTATTCATGATCTATGTATTTGATATATAAAGAACTTCATTTCTATTGTATGATATCTTACATAACAGGTCTTATATTTAGTATTGATACAAATATAAGTCATAATTAAGTAGTATCACTCTTATTCCTGAAACTAATAATCTAGTCCCCCATCGACCTTCTTATGTTATGTTGATGATAGTAGTAATGGTAGCAGAGTAATGATTTAGATAAGAGATTAGATATTCATTGTTGTGAAAATTGTTTTGTGACAACTCAAGCTAAGATTATAGGTGAAGAGGGAAGAGTGAGATAAACTCTCATTATGTGAAATGGTTAGGAAGAGAATATATGGTGAAAATATTTGTTGAAAGTGATTAAAGTTGTTGAGTTTAGGTATGTAAATCCATAAAGTGAGTGTAGTAATAGGCTTGAATGTGGTGGTTGATAATTATGCAGACCATTACACTATGTATCTAGTACTACAAGATTTAGATCTTAGAAATCACTCGATTATGGCTGTGAGAAGGATAACCATACTTGAGGACTAAACATTTTAAAGAAATATAGTCTATAAAGGTCCTTAGCTTAGTCCATCATGATCACATTATATGTAGAACATTTTTTCTATATGTTAAACTTGAATGTGGGAACAATGCATGAATAGATTCATTGACACGACAGGAGCTGAGACCCTAACCATGATGGGCATCCCAAACCAATGAAGGCCCTTGAAGACCCCTTAGCATGTCATTATAAGAATGGTTATAACTAAAGTGCGGAAATACAATAAAATCAAATAAAGTATTTCAAGATTAAATGAAGTAATAATCCAAGAAATTGAATGACATAATAGCAAAATATCTGTCAAAACCCATCCACTAAGCTTATAATCATAGAAAAACCATCTAGGCCGAGAAAAGACAATGACAATACCACAATTGAAAATATTAAACATATAGAAATAATTGTCTTCAAGAAGATGGAGAGTTCACCAACTCTAATGATGTATGTATAATCCTAGTGCTTCACCAAACAATGAGAATGTGACTCAAAACCTACATCATGAAATAATGTAGCTTCCCAAGGATGATAAATACGTGGAATGTATTGGCATGTGGAACAACCCAAAGATAAAGTATGCTAGATACAAAATAGTCATAGGCATAGAAGTTAAATCATAAGAATATAATTTGTGTCATTAAATAACCACTTTAAAACATAGACTCAACTATTTTAGTAATTATGAGATAGATGGTATGCTCGACATCTCTATACACTATTGTCACGACCCAAGACTACCCCCTAGTCGTAACACGGTGCTTGGAACCACAAGTGATCCCAAGCTAACCCATGAACTAGCATACTATTAAGAAACTGATTTATAATATATTAAATAACCAGTTATGTTGTACGAAAATGAATTATAATACTAATACAATTTATAATCTAATAAAACTAAAGACAAAGCTGAATTTACATGACTGACTTTGACTGACATCTATGAAGCCTCTACTATACTGACTATAGATAGCTGGGAAATACCTCTAGCTACCGCTAATCAATACATATGAGTAATAAAATAAAGTACATGAACAACATCTGGCTGAAGTCCCCAAAAAGGGATAACTCATCACCTACTGGCTGGAAACTACAAGTGTCTGGTCATGATGTGTGAGCTAAAAATGGTACCTAAATTATGATACAATATTGCCACACAGATGTATATATGGATCAGTACTTCTGGAATGTATTGAGTAAGCGAGGATGAATGCGATAATTAAAACTAATTTCATACATAATCTTAAGACGTGCATGCTAAGTGTAAGTAGACTTACCAAGAGACTGAAAAAAAACTAAAATCTGAAGTGCCTTATATCATGAGTAAAAAACATATTCTGATAAGCTGATGAATCACTACACTTAGTTTCTTATAACTTTACTTTTATAATATACGTAGAACTGAAGCTGAAAAATAGTAAAACAAGGGTACTGTATGAATACTGGGTCTGGAACTACGGGGTGGAAACCGACATAACTCAAGGATCTGATATGCAAATATACTAAGCACGAGTGCATGAAAACTTTGATATCTGAGAATGAAAGATCAAGCATATATATATTTCTGAAATAATCAAGAAATTGAAATACTAAAATCTAATAAATGGATAATTGATAATCTGTATGCTTTGGTCAAGCAAACCAGAACTGAGTCTGTAATGAATACTGCACTGAGACTGTGGGAGCTATCATCTAACCGACATAAACCATGTGAGCTATATTGGAGTCCAACGTCTGACCCATATTGAGGAGGGTTGTTCTATCCTTTCCATCATAATAGAACCTAAACTGTAGTGATCACCAAACTGATGTCTCGAAGGATGAGGGCGTCATGCCTAACTGATTGGGGCCCCTGATAATCTAAGGTGGTTTTGTTGGTCTGGAAATTAGTGACTGCTACTAACGTCTCATGCCTAACTGATGGGGGAGATGTCATCCCTTTATTCACTCGGTATTAAATCCAACTACTAACTGAAAGACACTGAAATACTAACTGGTGCATGCACTGATAACTAATAACTGATAAGCTCAGAACATGGTATTCTAAAAATAATAGTGCATACGGATTCTGAGGTAATTATTAATGTATAAACTGATACTGGAACTGAAATTGTATTGAGTTTAACTGAACATGATTTCATGACTGGTAGTGCTCATTATGATCATAATAACTGATTCAATAGGAATAAATCATGATTTAACAGAATCATACTTGAAAATTTGAAAATCATGTAAAACACGTAGGTATCAGGAGTTCATAACCTGCCAGTATTGAATGACCATAAAGCACGATATCAACACTTAAAACTATAGTATGGGAATCATGGTTTAAAATCCAAAAGCATAGACACTTCTTTAAACACATGGGAATCATGAACTTGAACATAGGAATATGTTAAACATGGGAAATCAACATGATTATGTGGCTAAGATCATAACTTGACATTATAACTTGGAATTCACTTGAATAAATCATGGGAAACTCTAATTCATAGTATGATAAAATCAATGGAATAGGACATAGAAACTTGTAACACAAAGTATGAATAGATTAATTCACTTAAAAACACTTGTAGACATGGAAAAGTTCATAATTCGATATTATAACGTGAAATTTAATTGGATACGTCATGGGAATAGAAACTTAAAGCATGAGATAACCTAACTTTTCATGAAAGAATCCTTGGACATGAATTTAGTCAAATTACTAAGAAAATCATGATTTAAATTCATCTTGAACGCATGATACTTAATAAACAAAAGGGAAAGTTCTTATATTTAATTAACAGAAAGCTTTTTGGGCTCCTTGGGTGAAAAAGGACCCATGGATAAACCCCCACATAACTTAATAGATCATTTCTTGAAAATTCCTCGGAATTTCTTGAGGTTTCTTGAACTTGGAATCTTGAATTCTTTGTGTTCTTGAGAGAAAACCTTGAACTTTTTCATGGGGGAAAGGGGAGGGTTTTTATGCGAGTTTCTTTGAGGAAGATGGGCAAATAATGCCCTTTGGAGTGCTTTAAATCCTCCTTTGGACGTTTGGGGTTGAGGGGAAAGGACCCAATTGCCCCTAAATATCTTAGAGCCCAGAAGTTTATTTCCAAAGGGTGTTATTTAGTTCGGGATAAGGATTCAAATTTTGAGAGTCCCTCTGTCCATGTGGTTAATGAGTTTCTAGAAGTGTTCCCCGATGATCTTCCTGGAATTCCTCTTGATTGTGAGTTAGATTTTGGGATTGATCTTCTACCGTATACCCATCCCATATTTATTCCTCCTTTTTAAATGGCTCCAGCTAAACTAAAAGAACTTAAGGAGTAGTTAAAATATCTTCTTAATAAAGGATTCATTCGTCCTAGTTTTTTTCTATGGGGTGATCCTGTACTTTTTATGCATAAGAAAGATGGGTCTATTCGGTTGTGTATAGATTATTGGTAGTTGAATAAAGTTACAGTGAAGAATAAGTATCTTCTTCCTAGGATTGATGATCTTTTTGACAAGTTTAGGGTTTTAGGTGTTTCTATAAGATTGATCATCATTCAGGTTATCATCAGTTGAAAACCTGGGAGGTTGATATTTCCAAGACTGCTTTCCATACCCGGTATGGCCATTATGAGTTTTTGGTTGTCATTTGGGTTGACCAATGCTCCAGTTGTTTTTATGGATCTTATGAACTGAGTATTTAAGAAGATTCTCAATTTGTTTGTCATAGTCTTTATTGATGATATATTGGTGTATTCTAACAGTGAGGAGGATCTTGTTAATCACCTTCAAATGGTGTTACAGACACTTAAGGATCAGAGATTGTATGCTAAATTTTCTAAGTGTGAGTTTTGGCTGAATGTTATAACTTTACTTGGGCATGTTGTTTCTAGTAAGGGGATCAAGGTGGATCCCCTGAAGTTTGAGGCAGTTAAGAGATGTCCTATACCTATGACTTCAACTGACATTAGAAGCTTTTTGGGCTTGGCTGGGTACTATAGGAGGTTTGTGAAGAGGTTTTTCATCCATTGCTACTCCATTGACTAAGTTGACTCAGAAAAAGTTAAGGTTCTTATATTTTGATGCTTGTGAGGGTAGTTTAGAGAATTTGAAGGATAAGTTGACTTCTGCAACCAATTTTGACCCTTCCCGAGGTTACTGATGGTTTTTTTGGGTATTGTGATGCGTCCCATATGGGACTGGGTTGTGTCTTGATATAGTATGGTCAGGTTGTGGCTTATGCTTCCAGGAAGCATAAGGTTCATGAGAGGAATTATCCATCTTATGATCTAGAGTTGGCAAATGTGGTCTAGCGATATTATCTGTATGGGGTGCGTCTGGATATTTATTCTGATCATAATTGCTTACAGTATGTGTTTACTCAGAAGGAGTTGAATATCATGTAAAGGCAATGGCTCGAGTAACTTAAGGATTACTACATGAGCCTTCATTATCATCCTGGTAAAGCTAATGTTGTTGCTGATGCTCTTAGCAGGTTGTCTATAGGAAGTTTAACTAATGTAAATAAGGAGAAGAGGGGATTGGTGAAGTACATTCACCAGTTATCCGACTTGGGAGATCATCTCTTAGACTTCAAGGGTAGGGGAGTGACTGTACAAGAGGTGGTTAAGTCATCTCTTAGTCCTGAGGTAAAGAAAAAGATGGCTTTTGATCCCATACTTATGCAGATTAAGGAGAATGTGGGACAACACAAGGTTATGGCTTTGAAAATTTGGGTAGATGGTATCTTGAGATATTAAGGTAGGTTGTGTGTTCCTGATGTTGATGGGTTGTGGGAAAAAATCTTGAATGAGGCTCATGAGTCCATATATAATGTTCATCCGAGTTCAACTAAGATGTACCAAGACTTGAAGGAGATCTATAGGTGGGACAATATGAAGAGGGATGTGGCAAATTTTGTTTCCAAGTGCATGGTTTGTTAGCAAGTTAAGGTTAAACACTTGAGTCCTAGTGGCATGTCCCAAGAGATAGAGTTGCCCATATGGAAGTAGGAGATAATCAACATGGATTTCATTAAGGGCTTTTTGCGATCTCGCAATTAATATAATTTAATTTGGCTCAATGTGGATAAGATGAATAAGTCTATTCACTTTTTGTCTGTAAGGACTAACTACTCGGGGGAGGATTATGTTAAGTTTATCATTCAAGAAATCATCAAGTTGCATGGAGAGCCTGTGTCCATCATTTCAGAAAAAGGTATGCAATTCTGTTCTCATTTCTGGTGCTCATTTCAGAAAGGTTTGGGTACTAAGGTGAACCTTAGCACAGCAAATAAGACAAGAAAACCTTTAGGCTTTTTCAGAAAGGGAACATCCACCCCAAAATGGATGGACAAGCAGTAGAGGATATGTTATGGTCCTGTGTGGTTTATTTCAAGGGAAGTTAGGTTGATCATTTGCTTCTTATTGAGTTTATGTACATTAACAGTTATAATTCAAGTATTCATATGGCTCCTTTAGAGGCTCTTTATGGTAGGAGGTGTAGGTCTTCTATTGGGTGGTTTGAGGTTAGTAAGACTAGGTTTTTTGGTCCTAACTTAGTTCATAAAGACATGGAGAAGGTGAAGGTGATTAGTGAAAGGCTTAAGACTACTCAAAGTCGCCAAAAGTCTTATGTGGATGTTAGGCAAAGGGAATTGGAGTTTAAAGTGAATGATTGGGTGTTCTTGAAAGTGTCTCCTATGAAAGTACCCATGAGGTTTGAGAAGAAGGGGAAGATCAGTCCCCGTTATGTTGGTCCGTATCGAATTATGAATAGAGTTGTGAATATTTCATATGAATTAGAGTTTCCCAGGAGTATGACTTCTATTCATCCCGCTTTCCATGTGTCTATGTTGAAGAAGTGTGTGGGTGATCCTTCTTTGATTGTTTCTGTGGAGTATGTTGGTATTTTGGATTCTTTGTCTTATGAGGAAGTCCCGGTGGAGATATTAGATAAGCAAGTTTGTAGGTTGAGAACTAAGGATGTGGCTTCAGTAAAGGTGCTTTGGAGAAATCAAAAGGTGGAAGAAGCTACATGGAAAGTTGAGGAAGACATAAAGGTCAAGTATCCATTCTTGTTCCCCGCGCTGGATGAAAATGCTTGAGCTATGATTTTCAGTCTCCTTCTTGTGGAATTTCAAAAAAATTCATTTGGTTGTGAGTGTATTCTTTCTTATTTTTGTGTCAAACAGTGTCCTAACTCCTCATTCAGCGACGAATGATTCTAGAGGGTAACGTAACACCCCAGGTTTTAGACTCTGACATATCATTGCAAAATTGAACACTGCCAAGGCGACACTCATGTGATGAGTTATTATCACTTCTCACGAGTTGTTGGTGCCACTCATTACCTAACTAGTGAAGTTGCCAAGGCTATTGCTCTGACTACGACTAGCCCCTCCCCTCTCCCACACGAGTCGAATAGTGAGGTCACGAGTCATAGTGAGGGTCTCGTAAGCATAATAGTGTGGTTTCCCTGAGATGCTACCCAAACCATGAGTCCAGGTAATGACTAATGAGCAGTCACCATGATTCGTTACCTAGCCCTTAAAGACTGGCGACAGTTTTTCCTACACATTTTCATTAAGGGGATTTTGGTCCTTTCCTCCTATCCAACTATTATCCCATAACTTAAAACAACCCAAGGGTCTCTTTTCATTATTTACCAAATCATAAACATTATTCTCTTCTCTCAAACTTCTAAATTCAAAAGAAAGCTAGGGTTTCAAAGTATTAATCATTTAGGCTTCAATTGGTGGTTTTCTCTCCAAATTACTTGGTGTTTCAGGCATGTCTCTCTTCCCTAACTTGATTTAATATAAAATCATATGTTTATTTTATATCCATGGGAAGTTAATTTTTGGGTTTTGAAATTGGGATGAGGGATTTGAGTGGTTATTACTTGGATTATTTTCCCGTGGTTTTGAACTTGCCATTTATGCTTTATCTTATGGTTTTTAAACTAAATAAGCGCATGGGTATGGGAATTGAAATGGGGAACATGGGTTTCCCAAAATTTATAGATTTTCTTATGTAATTTACATGAACCTCAACCCACTTTATGAAATTGGTTTTGAAACAAGGATATATGCATAATTTAACTCACTGTTGGAACCTTGAATTGCATAAAACATTAATTTAACATAAGAATGGATTTGAAAGGCCTTGGTGGACATGTTTTTTGATTAAAATAGAACTTGGGAGTCTAATGATCAACAGAACGGTTATGGCATAAGGAATTAACTTGCAAGCATAATTGGTATGAGTAGCTTGCAATGGTAAATACATTAAAAAATAACTCTTGGGCAAATGGATGGGATTATGTGCAAATATCTTAATTTTGGCTTAAAAGAGGGTTGAGTAGCTCATGATAGTGGAGTTCCCAGGAGGTCCAATAATGGAAACCATATTTATGGGAGTGGGGGTCTTTACGACCGTTTGCATAGTTCACCCATTATATATTTTTGGGATGGTTGAAGCCTTGGTGTCTCTGGCCCTCCTTCAGATTTTCTTAGTTTGGGAAGCTACACGTACTGGGCCCCTTTAGCAGGGAGAGCTGAACCCATATAGCCCGTGGGTGCTTTTAGGATTGATAAAGTTACACGGTCCAGGTTAATGGTATTAAAATCCCATGTTTATAACCATGTACCCTACCCGACATTATACATTTATATATATATATGAATGTGTACATATGGTTTTGATTGCTTTTGGATATGGCATTATTTTATCTATTCCTTAAGTTACATGCCAGTGCGCATCCCACAGACTATCTCCAAATGCTACATTATTTCATAATGTAGGGTCTTAGGGGTTTTCTGCTGCATTGTGCAATGTTAGGTGAATCGGTTCGCCAACTGGTCTGCTTTGCATTTGTGAACCTCCATCTTCTGGAAAGCCTATCATTTATTTGGTTTCATTGTGTTTCCTTTGTATCTTATTTTGGATTCCTTTTAGCTATAGTCGGGGGCATGTCCCGACCTAGTTTGATATTCAGTTTTAGAGGCTTTTATGGACAAGTATGGGATTAGTTATTGTTTTGACTCCTAGATTTCACTTGAGTTGTGTGGGATTAGTTATTGTTTTGACTCCTAGATTTCACTTGAGTTGTGTGGTATTAGTTATTATTTTGACTGCTAGATTTCACTTGAGTTATCTTACCTATCTTGTTTATGGTTTGGTTGTCTTCCATTTTTTTATCTTGGTTATGCTTTGTTGGTTAGGCTAAGGGGGTGATCTCTGATCCTCGATGGGCTTGAGATACGCATCACGACTAGGCCTTGGTCCAGGTTGTGATAACTTGGTATTAGAGCATGGTTCAGGATTATTGGGTATCCACAAATCCATGTTGAGTAGAGTCTTTTTTATGGGTGTGTAGCGCACCACACTTATAAGGGGGAGGATACTAGGCATTTAGTTATATTTCTCTTTCTTGTGTTCTATTTTGAGCTATAGAGTCTAGTGTTATGAATTCTCCTAACTCCTGGCTTCCTCTCATTTCAGATCATGTCTCCCCAAAAATCTAATGTTTTTAGGAACTCTGATGGACCCTCTATCCTATGTGAGGACAATCTGGATGAAATTCTCCATGTCTTTGAAGTGCAAACCCAGTCTAAGATCCCTGCTCCATATTTCACTACCCCACATGGAGTTCCACCTGTTCTCACTAGTCCTCTTCGTTCTCCCTAGGATAATGACACCTATGATCAGCCACTTTAGGTTGACATCTCCTATATGGAGTTTTGTTGGTTTATTCATTTGCTTACTTAGTTGGAGATATCTCAGTCTCATCATTTGGATTGTGTTTTCTTTATTGCTCCTTTGTCCAAGGTGACTTGATTTGCTAGTTCATGAGGTTAAATTTCCCAACCTTTATAGGATCGAAAGTTGAGGAAGATCTTCAAGGGTTTGTGAATGAGATGGAGATGGTTTCAAGAGTGATGCATGGTACTAATTTTAAAGATGTAAATTTTGCATCATATTAGCTGAACGAAGTAGCTTATCAGTAGTATAAGGAGTAGGAGCAATTTAGGGGTGATGATGCAGGTCCGGTATTATGGGATGAGTTTTTAGGTGCCTTCCTAAATCATTTCTGTCCTTATGAACTGAGGAAAGCTAAGGATGGGGGGTTTGTAAATCTGAAGTAGGGTGAGATGAGTGTGAAAGAGTATGCCTTGAAATTTCTGCAGTTATCTCATTATGCTCCAGAGTTGGTGTCTACTATGAGAACTGACCATCCCCAAATACTACATCATTTCATAATGTTAGTTCAAAGGCATTTACCCATGATTCTATGCAGCACTAGGACTTTCGATTTTCTGTTGCTATAGTTGGTGATAAGTGGTAATCCCTCTATCATTCGAAAGGCATTTGGACCTTTCACTTATTTTTTAGTATTTCACTTATTTTATGGTGTAGTAGGTCCATGTCCCGACCTAGGAGTTTATTAAGATAGAGGCTTCGTAGATTGAATCGGGTAACTGTTTCAAGTTATGTTCTTAAGTCTTAGATATCATGTTATTTTAAATATTGAACTTCTTATCATATGGGCTTGTTTTCGCAATATTGATTATGACTATGCTTATGATATAATTCTAAGGGGTCATCTCGTGCCCTCACTGGTTTGGGATGCCCGTCATGGCTAGGGTCTCAGCTCGAGTCATAACATTTTCATCTATAACTGCTCCACTATCTAAGTTAACTGAGAAAAAGGTTAAGTTCCTATGGTTCAATTCTTGTGAGAGTAGTTTTGAGAGGTTAAAGGATCAATTGGCTACAACTCTTATTTTGACACTTTTCGAGGGTATTGAGGGATTTTTGGTTTATTGTGATGCATCCCGGGTAGGACTTGGTTATGTACATATGCAGCATGGAAAGGTTGTGGCTTATGCGTCCAAGCATCTTAAGGTTCATGAGATGAATTATCCCATCCATGCTATTGAATTAGCGGTTGTGGTATTTGCACCTAAGACTTGGTGTCACTGTCTATATAGGGTACATGTACATATTTTCACTAATCATAAGAGTATATAGTATGTGTTCACACAGAAATAGATGGATCTCAGGAAAAGACAACTACTTGAGCTGTAGAAAGATTATGACATGAGCTTGCATTATCACGCAGGTAAGGCTAATGTTTTTGCAGATTCTCTTAGCAAGCTATCCATGGGAATCTTTTCACATGTTGTGGAGGAAAATATGTATTTGGTAAAGGACATCCATCGGCTTGTTGATTTGGAAGTTCGACTTTTACACTTCGGGGATGGATGAGTGATTGTTCATGAAGTGTCTAAGTCATCCTCATGCGTTGAAGTTAAGAGAGAAGCTGGTTAATGAACCCATATTGATGCAATTCAAAAAGTATATGGCTAGCAAAAGGTTTTGGTATTTAAAATTGGAGGAGAGGGCATATTATGGTATCAAGGGAGACTATGTGTTCCTGATGTTGATGGACTACAAAAAAGGATCTTAAATAAGGCTCATGTCTTTAGGTATATGGTTGGTTCATTCCGTCTCTACAAAAATGTATCATGACTTAAAAGAGATGTATTGGTGGAATAATATAAAAAGGCATGTCTTTGGGGCTTGGTGGCATGTCTCAAGATATAGCTATTCCCATGTGGAAATGGGAAATGATTAACATAGATTTTATTACCGGCCTTCCACATTCTCAAAACTAGTACGATTCTATTTGGTTCATCATTTATAGGATGACCAAGTCTGCTTATTTCTTTCCAGTAAAAACTAATTATTTGGGAGTGGATTATGCAAAATTATATATTCATGAGATTATTTGTCTTTATGGGGATCCCTTGTACGTTATATTCGATAGAGGTATGCAATTTTCTTCTAAATATTGAACATCATTTTAGAAGGGTTTGGGCATGTAGGAGAACCTTAGCACCACTTTCCACCCTCAAATAGATGGACAAGCAGAGCATACTATTCAAACTCTGGAAGATAAACTAAGGGCCTCTGTTATTGACTTTACGGGTAGTGAGGTGGATCATTTATCTCTTATAGAGTTTGTCTATAATAATAGTTATCTGTAAGACCCCGCAAGAATCTTAGCTCATTTCAGTCTTATGTTGCATACTAAAGGTGTTCAAGACTTAGAAAATTTAGCTAAGTGTTAAGACTTAGGCTTACTTTGGCCTCTCCATTTAGATGAATTTTATTTTGACCTTCCCGACCTTAGATTTTCGATTTTCAAATTGATTCATGATTAAGGTTATCTATAGGTCATCTCAGGTGAGTTTTGAAATTTTTTAACATCGTTTGAGACACGTTAGGATGACCAAAATAGCAAGCCAACGTGATCAAGATGCGTCGCATTGGCTATCGCATCGTTACCATCAACGCGACTCGTTAGTAATAGCATCGATACCACCGACGTGGCACGGTGCCTGTCGCATCACTAGACACATTGTTGTTTATTAAATTACGGGTTTGTGGGGGCAAAGGAGTCATTTTCCACCAATCTTAACCCACCATAACACAAAATTAAGCCTTCCACAAGGAAAATTCACTCATCTTTTCATACAATTCTCTCAAGAGCAAACCCTAGCTCATCAAGTCTAAGATAAAGTTCCAAGAAATCACCAACAATTCTCACAAATTCAACTACTCGGGTATGTTAGATGTTCATCCTTTGGTTCCTATCACCATTGGAGTCGAAGAACCTCTTTTAAATTTAAATTATGATTTTCAAATGATTTATATTGAATTATGTCCATGTATGTGTTGTTATTTGAGTTTCAAGTTAAGAAAATATGAGTTTCGTTTAAATTAAATCAATGGGTATGTTGGTTGATGTAGATCTCATGCCAAACCCTTGAATTGTGGATTGATTGTTGTAGTCATGATGCATTAACATGATTTTCATTCCCATGTACAAGGTTATGCCTACTAAGTGTTTGACAAAATATCTAAGTGAATGACTTGTGCCTTGTGATCTTTTAGTGATTTTAGTATTGAAATCATACTATTACGATATGTTTAAAACTATTCCCATGCTTAAGCTATTCATTACAAGTGTTTGATGAAATGCCTCAAAGAATGATTTTTGAATAATGACTATCTATCATGTCCTCAAAGTTTTAGTATGATCTTGTTGTTATTGCCATCGAGTCCTGGGGATTTTGAATACCTGAAATTTAGCTGCTTACCTAGTTTTTGAGTATCTATAGAATGGTTTCATCATAGTTATGAGCATTATGAATTCAGTTAGTTACTATAAACAGTTAAACCTAAATCAGTCTAGTATTCAGTGTCTTTCAGTTGGGAGTAGGATTTAGCACCGAGTGAGCCTAGGGATGAGGTCTCTCCCGTCATCAAGGAATGGGTCCTTAGAAACAAACCTTAAGTTCCAAAACTATGTATCCAGCGTAGGTTATGAGATTTCACCCGCTAGTTTAGGACTGATACTCTCAGGGATCCCTCGCTTGTTTAGGACTGATCTCAGGGGTTACCCACAAGATTAGGACTGACTCCACAGCCATTATTAGTACCCGTGGTATGGTACTAACACCCTTCTGATTGGGGTGACGGTTGGGCCCCAATTAGTTCAGAACAGGGTATGTCGGTAAGATGATACCTCCCATAGTCTCAATTTTAGTATTCAGTATTAGTTTAGAACTAAATTCAGATTTTCCTGACCATAGCATACCATTTATCAGTTATTCGGTTATCAAATTTCAATATTTCAGTTTACAGACTATTTCAGAATCATGTTATATGCTTGGTCATGCATTCTAAGATTTTACAGCATTCAGGCATGCATATCTAGTTATCTCATGCTATTCATTCAGCCAATTGTTATCCATACACATGAGCCCATGTATATCAGCCTAACCTTATTTAGCATACCAGTATATTCAAAGTACTGATCGCATACTCGTTTCTTATGATATGATGTATCATATCATAGGTTCAAACGCTTAGGTTCTTGACCACACTTAGACATTCCAGCACATCATCAAAAGCAGCAGTGGCGAGTCCTCATATTTCAAGGGCCGATTATGTTTATTTTAGTACTTCAATCTAGTAGTCAGTCGGATTTAGTTGGGGATATATCCCATCAACTCCACCGTCATTCAATTAGAGGCTTTCAGATACTTTCAGTTAGCAGTTATTCTACAGATATACTCAGTATTGTTTTTCTGTATTATGAACCTTATGGCATTTTCAGCTTTACTTCCACATACATTTCATGATTATTATTCAGTGCTCACATCAGGTACCAGTCATGGGTTAACTTATGGTCCCACAGGGTTGTAAGCATCGTGTGATGCCCAAGATGTACTCTCGGGGTGTTACAAACTTGGTATTAGAGCCTAGGGTTTTAAAATATCCTAGGAGGTTTAAAAGTTATGTCAAATAGAGTCTTGTGCATAGGTGTGAAGCGCGCCACACTTATGGACAAGAGGCTACAAGATGTTCTTAGAAAATTCCTTTCTTTCAGTGTTCATATAGTGCGAATAAGCATGAGCTCAAGTTGAATTCTCTGTCTAATTCAATTATTCTATTTATCTACCGAATATGCCTCCCAGAAAGACTAACGGAAGAAGAACCAAAAACCATCTAGTACCTCTTCCCATTTGGGAAGATCCCCTAAATGAGCATATTTCTCATACAGAGTTCAGAACTGCATTCACTAGTCTAGCTCACTCTGTAGCATCTCAGAATGTTCGACCAGCTGTAGTTCTAGCCAACCCAGTGGCTAATACTACCGCAGCCCAAATTCGGGACTTCACCCAAATAAATTTTCTCTCCTTTTTAGGATCTATGTTTGACGAGGATCTATAGGAATTCCTCGATATAATTCAGAAGGTGCATAAAATTATGTGTGTGACACCTAGTGAGAGTGCAGAGTTGGATACTTACCAATTTCAAGATGTAGTTCACACCTGGTTTAAGCAGTGGAAAGGGGATAGGGGAACAGATGTAGAGCTTATAGAATGGGATGAGTTTGCTACAGCCTTCTTAGATAGATTATTCCTATTGGAGTTGAGGAAAGTTAAGGTGTTAGAGTTTATCAACTTAAAGCAGAGTAATATGAGTGTGAAAGAGTATTCCCTCTAGTTTACTCAATTAGCCAGGTATGTTTCTCATGTGGTGGCTGATAATAGATCTAGGAAGAGCAAGTTTGTGTCTAGGGTATCTGATAGTATGGTCAAAGAGTGTAGGACTACGATGTTAATTAAGAAGATCGACATATCTAGGATTATGTTCCATCCTTAACAGATTGAGGAGTATAAGCTTAAGGAGGAGGATAGAGAGAATAAGAGAGCCAAAATAGATAGCTTTAGTTTTGCTCAGCTAAGGTTAGAAGGTGGTAACCGTTCTCAGTTCAGTCAAAAGTTGTTAGCCCCAGCTCCATTTTCAGCTAGGGCGCCAGCACCAAAGTTTAGGAATGACAGTCGGTATGGGGCGCCAGGCTCCAAAACCCAGGGTAGTGTGAGCAGTAGTCAAACCCATCCACTTTACGGAGAATGTGGTAGAATTCACCTAGGTGTGTGTAGAGCTGATGTTAGGCGTATTTACACGCCTAAAGCACCTTAATGTACCCATATTTTAGCTAAGTTTTGAGGATAAAATATATAATTCCTACACTTTTAGTCCTTTTTCCTGTAAGT
Source organism: Capsicum pubescens (assembly GCA_030864215.1). Lineage (NCBI taxonomy): Eukaryota > Viridiplantae > Streptophyta > Magnoliopsida > Solanales > Solanaceae > Capsicum > Capsicum pubescens. The sequence goes on from CM061542.1 coordinate 261,998,286, forward strand.
GAGCTAACCAACGTGATTAGCAAGTTTTCAGGAATAAATGATGAAGATTTCAGCATTTTATGGACTGTTTGACGCCAAAGGAAACTTCACGTAAGAAGGAAGGCAGCTTTTGGAAGCCTATGGACTGAAAGTGATGTATGGAAGACCTGTTCCGGGCAAAAAACAGTATTTCCAAAGACTTGGGGATCAGCAGTAACTTAGTAGGATTAGGACAAGGATGCAGTAACCTAGTAGGATTAGGACAAGTATGCAGTAGATTAGTAGGAATGGGATATGGGTGTTATAAAAACCCTATTTTGCTGAACTTTTGAGACACACTCGTTCCTCCCCATTCTTTCTTACTACTTACGATTCCTTCCAGTCCATTCGTTAATACATTATTGACATTATTATTCATCTATTCGACTTTTAGTATTATTCAAGTTATAGATTCTGTAAGATTACAGAGAAACACGGCACTCTAGGGAAAAACGTCAACCTAGTTTGACGCCATCCCCATATTCAATGTGATATTGTTATTGCTTTGGTATGATGATATCCTCGTGGTTTTCCTTCACAATTATGAGTATCTAAACTTCTCTGTTAGGGTTATGGAAGCCTTATGAGATACTATCTGTTACTATGAGTTTGTGAATTCTTGATACGTATGCTGCTTATATCATTACTCTCTTCATCTTAATTGAATTCTTGTGGTTGCAAACATATAGAATACGCCAGTATAGCATTAACTTGTTCGAAAGAAAAGTTACATGTCTGGAAAAGAGAGAATGACAAGGAAATAGGGATACTAACCCCTGTTTAAAAGTTAGTGTCGTAACTGGATTAACCTCTTGTAGAATTCGTACCATTAGTATACGTTTTAAGCTCGAAAGAGTTAAAGTGATATAATCCTTGATGGTCGAAAGACACTAGGATTTACCACAGAATACGAATCTCTATAAGCGCATGCATGTCTGAATTCCGCATAACTCATAGCCAATAGATACGTAAAACTCATAAGGTGGACATAACCCTAACTTACAATTCTCCTTGATTAAAACCTACTAAACATTCCGTTTTTCTTTGTTACTTTGATACTCTTAATTCACGCTACAATTAAATCCCCCATTTTTCATAGAATTTTTTATCAACAGTCTACTAATCGTTGCATACTTAGTGACCAAGTATTCCCTGTGGGATTCGACACCCAACCCAGTTGGGTTCTATATTTGACAACGACCGCTTACACTCTTACGAGAGCTATAGTTTGAGCATTATCAAGAGATGGCAGTGATGTATGTTTTGTGTGTGGTAAGCCAGGCTACAGGATGTAGGAGTATAGAGTAATGGCTCAGAGGGGAAAGGATTTGTGCCAATAGGGTTAGTCCAACCGTCCTCCAGTCCCATTCGGTAAACTAACTCAGCAGGGTTTCACTTCCAGCGTAACCAGTGGCTAGCATCAGAATAGGCTATATGCACTTCATTCCCAATATGATCAGGAAATTTCTCCTGATATGGTTACAGGTATGTTACAGGACTTTCATATTCTTGTACATGTTTTACTAGACCATAGACCTTCACCTTCTCTTATAACCCCTTACATAGTTGTCAACTTCAGAGTCAATCCCGAAACCTTAACAAATCCCTTCTCGGTATCTACCCCAATAGGTACATCTATCATAGCCCAACGAGTATATAGAAACATCCCAATTTAAGTATCCCAGAAAACCACTTCAGTTGATTTCAAAAATAGAGTCATTTAATTTCAGTATCCCGATGAGCCAGTCATTGAATGAAGAGGTAGTACCTCCTCAGTACTTAGGAGTCATACATGTTTTTAGATTTCTTCTCAGAATCCTATGATAAAATATGATCTAGAATTTAAAGCATGAAACCATAAGTTTAGCAATAAAAGTAGAGTTGGGATGGTGTGATCTGAATTTGAGCTGGTTATATATTTCATGGGACTAGCCATATGAAAGGTGGATTTGTAGGCTTAAAGCAGTGTATAATAGAATTTATGTTTGTTGATTCAAAACATGTGTTGTGGATGTGATATTTGTAAGCTATGATAAAAGTAGTATAGTTATTAAACATTTGGGGATATCCATGTTATGTGTTAGAATCTAAGTTAGAATCTTTGAAGGTTGAGCTAATAGAAAGAGGAGTTGAAAATTTAGAGTTAGTCAATCTTAAGGTGTTACATGATGATTTTTGGGGCTATAGAGGGCTAAGAGTGGTATCTAGAAGAAGGTAATAGCAGCAAGTTTTATATTATCCTGTGCAGTCTTTTAAGGTGAGTTTATAAATTTACGCATATTACTATCCCACAGATTCTAGAGTAAGGTGGCGGCAGTTCAGTTTAGAGTTGTTGATTAAGTGGTTCCCAGATTTAAAATGATGGATTTAAGCTAAGGGAGAGATACTAGTACAAGTGGCCAAGTCAGTCTCTCAGATTCTAGTGGTCATACAGTGTATTATAGAACATCAGTAAGGGGAGAAGACACCCAAACCATTCGTATCTCAGTCTAAATTTTTGTTTTTCAGTTATCACGATATATACTCATGCTTTACATATCATCTCTGTGATCATAGCTCATATTCATGCACCTTATAGAAAACCATGTACTCTCCTAGTTCCTAGTATGAGGTGTTCCAGTCCACTCAGTAGTACGAATCATGTCCCTCAAATTCAGAAACTCCAAAAATCAGGTCATGTAGCTCATGACTCATCTATTCATGCCTTATAGTATGTTCAGTTCCAGTACTCATGCTACACACATAATAATCAGAAAAATTTAGATTTATTTCATGCATATCCCGGATTAGTCCTCTTTGATGAATATAGTTCAGTTCATGCATCATGTTTTAGGTTCCAGATATTCAGTTATGATTTAGTTCTTTTGTGTCTCGTGCATTATCTCAGTCTTTTCTCAGTATTTTAGCCAAGTTAGTATCTTTCGGGGGACATACTTTCCCAAGGGGGAGATGTCGTAATGCCCCAAGTTTTACATGAACTAAATCTATCATCATTTCCTCATGAAACCAGATCTAGCAGGAGGTAATGGTTACTTATAAGTTGACTCCCTCTCTCCTATCTAAGACTTATAACCATTCTAATATCACTGCATGTGTTCGAGAAATTAGTTCAGTTCATGATATTCAGTTCATGTATCATGTTTCAGACTCAGTTAATATCTTATAGTCCCATTCATTAATGTCTAGTAAATGATCTCAGATCCTTCGGTATTCCCTGCTTAAGGTAATAATTTTCCTTAGAATCTCTCTTTTCCATACTCAGTTTTAGCTGCCTATCATTCTTATATCATTCATGCATTCATGAGTCAGTTCGTTCAGTCACCATGTTTCAGGTTCAGTCATTTAGTCACGCTTCAGTCATGCATATTCAGCATGTAATCTCAATTCATCTATACCTCTCAGTTCAGTCAATCTCATTCGAGGATGAATGTTCCCAAGGGGGAGATATTGGAAGACCCCGTAAGAATCTTAGCTCATTTCAGTCTTATGCTTCATACTAAAGGGGTTCAAGACTTAGAAAATTTAGCTAAGTGTTAAGACTTAGTCTTATTTTGTCCTGTCAACTTAGATGAATTTTATTTTGACCTTTCCGACCTTAGATTGTCAATTTTTAAATTGATTCATAATCAGGGTTATCTATATGTCATCTCGAGTGAGTATTGGAATTTTTGGACATCATTTGAGACACATTTCGATAACCAAAATAGCAACACAATGCGATCAGGATGCGTCCCGTTGGATATCACGGCATTACCATTGATGTGGCACGTTGGTAATAGTATCGATACCATTAACACAGTGTGGTGCTTGTCGCATCACTGGGCACATTGTTGTTTATTAAATTACGGGTTTTTAGGGGAAAAGAAATTATTTTACACCCATCTTAACCCACCATAACATGAAATTAAGCCTTTCACAAGTCAAATTCACTCATCATTTCATACAATTCTCTCAAGAGAAAACCCTAGTTCATCAAGTCTAAGATCAAGTTCTAAGAAATCACCAACAATTCTCATGAATTCAACTACTCGGGTATGTTAGATGTTCATCCTTGGGTCCCTTCCATCCTTGGAGTCCAAAAACCTTTTTTAAATTCAAATTATGAGTTTTACATGATTTATATTGAATTATTTCCATGTATGTTTGTTATTTGAGTTTCAAGTTAAGAAAATATGAGTTTGATGTAAAATAAATCAATGGGCATGTTGGTTGATGTAGATCTCATGTCAAACCCTTGAATTGTGAATTGATTGTTGTAGTCATGATGCATTAATATGATGTTCATTTCCATGTATAAGGCTATGCCTCCTAAGTGTTTGACAAAATGTCTAAGTGAATGAATTGTGCATAGTGATATTTTGGTGATTTTAGTATTGAAATCATACTATTACTACATGTTTAAAACTATTCCCATGCTTAAGCTATGCCTTACAAGTGTTTGATGAAATGCCTCAAAGAATGAGTTCTGAATAATGACTATTTATTATGTCCTCAAAGTTTTAGTATGAGCTTGTTGTTATTGCCATCGAGTCATGGGGGTTTTGAATACCCAAAATTTAGCTGCTTACCTAGTTTTTTAGTATCTACAGAATGGTTTCATAATAGTTATAAGTGTTATCAGTTCAGTCAGTTACTATAAATAGTTAAACCTATATCAGTTCAGTATTCGGTGTTTTTCATTTGGGAGTAGGATTCAGCACCGAGTGAGACTAGGGATGGGGGCTCATCCATCAGCTAGTACTGGGTCCTTAGAAGTAATCCCTAAGTTCCAGAACTACGTAGCCAGCGTAGGTTATGAGATGTCACCCACTAGTTTAGGACTAACACTCTCAGGAATCACCCGCTAGATTAGGACTGATCTCAAGGGTCACCCACCATATTAGGATGACTCCAAAGCCATTGTTAGTAACCGTGGCATGGTACTAACACCCTTCCAACTAGGGTTACAGGTTATTCCCTAAACGGTTCAGAATGGGGCATGTCGGTTAGATGATACCTCCCACAGTCTTAGTTTCAATATCCAGTATTTAGTTCAGAACTCAGTTTAGTTTTGCTTGACTATAGCATACTGTTTATCAGTTATTCAATTATTAGATTTCAATATTTTAGTTTACAGACTATTTCAAATTTATGTTATATGTTTTGTCGTGCATTCTCAGATTTTACAGCATTCACACATGCATATCCAGTTATCTCATGCTATTCATTCAGTCAGCTGTTATTCATACACATGAGCCCATATATATCAGCCTAACCTTATCTAGAATACCAGTACATTCAAAGTACTGACCGCATACTCGTTTCTTACGCTATGATATATCATATCATAGGTTCAGACGCTCAGGTTCCCAACCGCACATAGATATTCCAGAGCATCAGCAGCAGCAGTGGTGAGTCATCATATTTCAAGGGCTGATTATGTTTATTTTAGTACTTTAGTCCAGTAGTCAGTTGGAGTTAGTTGAGGACATATCCCGTCAACACCACAGTTATTCAGTTAGAGGCTTTCAGATACTTTCAATTAGCAGTTGTTCTACAGATGCACTTAGTATTATTTTTCAGTATTATGAACCTTATGGCATTTTCAGCTTTACTTCCGCATACGTTTCTTGATTATTATTCAGTACTCATAGTAGGTACTAGTAATGGGTTAGCTTGTGGTCCCATGGGGCCGTAAGCACCATGTATCGCCTAGGGTGTACAATCGGGGTATTATATTATCACTCTAGCATTCAGATGGCACCATTTGAGGCTCTTCATGATATGCGTTGTAGGTCCCCAATTGGATGGTATGAGGTTGGCGATGCTAGACTTTCCAGGTTTGACCTCATACACCAGGTAATGGATAGGGTTAAGGTGATTAGAAAGAGGCTCAAAACCTCTCAAAGTTTTCAAAAGTCATATGCCAATGTAAGACAAAGAGAGTTAGAGTTTAAAATTGATGAGTGGGTGTTCTTGAAATTCTCTCCTATGAAAGAGGTGATGAGGTTTAGGAAAAAAGGTAAGTTGAATCCTCGCTATATTGATCCTTCTCAAATTTTGAGGAAGTTCGGTAATGTCGCTTATGAGTTGGACTTTCCTGAAAGTTTGGCATCAATCATCCCGTCTTCCATGTGTCTATGCTTAAGAAATATATGGTTGAATATTCCCTTGTTTTCCCTTTTGAGGATATTGGTGAAAGAGATTATTTGTCATATTAGGAAGTCCTTATAGAAATTTTGGACATGCAAGTTCAGAAGTTGAGAACCAAGGATATGGCTTCGTTAAAGTATTGTGGAGGAACCAAAAGGTCAAAAACTTGGGAATAAGAAGATATTATGTGGGTTAGATATCCCTAGTTGTTCAAATCTTCAGGTGAAGTTATGGAAGGTACTAATCCTAAGCTTACTCCTAACCTTTAGTATGCGTTGCCATAATGTTCTATACAAATCCTTATGTCGTACTAAAGGTGTCATTAATCATTATTCGGGGATGATAATACCAAAGGGGGGTAATGTAACAACCCATACGTTTGCATGACTTTTAGATCCTAAAAATGAACCTATATGACCCATATATTAAGTAGAAATCATTTGGAATGAGTTTGAGTACATCAAGGGAAGTTTCTACATCAGAAATAGGTCGTGTGTTGCATTGGGGGAGTTCAAATTTGAGGTCCGTCGCACCCCAAGTCGGGACCAGCTACTGGAATGGCTCCACCATAGTCAGCACATCATGCGGGCACATGCTCTACTATAGGGCGGGGGTCGTGCAGACCCTCCCCCTTTCTCCCACCGAACTTGATGGGATTCATTTTCATTTTGTATTTTTAGGGGGGTTTTGGTCCTTTCCTTGATTAAAAATTGTCCTCACTTATTCTAAACAACCCCAACCTCTTAAACACAATTCTTTGTAATTCCCCAGACTACTTTTTGGACGTCACATAGGACTACAATTAATCCCAAGCTAACCCATGGTACTGGCCTAATGTATGAGCAACTAATTAAACATGTATAAAAGCCAAAAAATTCCGAACGGAAGCATAACCCTGAGATAATCTATTTCAATACATTGTTAGTAGAAGTTTACAACACTGATTATAAGAAAAGGGAAACTGGAACCGAATACATCAACTCTAACTGACTGCCTATGAAGCCTCTACTAATATTAAGTATAGGTAGTCGAGACATGACCCCCGGCTATCCCTAATCAATACAAAGAAATCAAAATAAAATACTAGAACTATAACTAACTTGAGTCCTCAAATGAAAATAACTCATCACCTGCTGGCTGGAAACTGTGAACTGCCTGATCATGATTTTGAGCTACAGCCAGTACCTACATTATGAAATCATGTAGCCACAGGGCTACACAGATATATAGGTGGTTGGTACTTTTGGAATATATTGATTATATGGGAGTGAATGCAATAAGTAAAAGTTGATAAAATTCATAAGATTACAACATGCATACTAAGTGTAAATAGACTCACCTTGTTCATGAATAAATTGAAAGCTGAAATATCATAAAGCATAAGTAATAAAGTTCAATTTGGTAGAGTCAGTGGATCATCACACTTAAATTCTGAAATAATCATTTCTTTGGGATAATTTTTACAACTAACAAAAACCATGTGAGTAATATGTAGTCCAACGTTGGACCCGCGTTGAGGAGGGTTGCTTTATACCTTGCCATCGATATAGAACATGAACTGGAGTGATCACTCATTTGAACCTATTTGGGAAAGAGAGACACTCTCTTGTGAGGACCCCTTTAATCTATGGTGGCACGTGGTGTCTGGAAATTTGGGTGCACTTAACCCACATCCCCACGGTGCTAAATACTGAAGCTCATCATAAAGTATGTAGATAGGTTTATAAGTCTAAAATCCAATCCTGTGTCTATATCTAAATCATGTTCATACATAACTAAGTGAATTTCATATCATGTCTGAGATCATAAGATCAAAATTAAGATCGTAATCATAGTAATAGTTTGAAATCTAAAATATTAAGTCTGAATTGCTTGTAAACTGACTGAATCATACTAAAATCATGTACATTTACCAACTCAAGGAATTTTATTTCAAAATACTAAAAATCAATTCATAAGATCAATCACGTGTGTAAAAATATGAGTAAATATGAATACTAAATGAATCTAAAATCACAGAGAAGCATCATAATTTCAAAAATATGGAAAATGGATATGAATCCTAAACATCAAATCCATAAAATTCATGTAAAATATGAGATTTTGGGTACATGGAAGAAAGGTAAAATCCTTGTTCAAACCCCACATACCTTAACTTATAGATATCTTGAAGAAAAAATTTAGTTTGGAGCCTTGGAAATTGAACTTTGGGAAGAAATCCTAATTTACTTTCTCTTAAGAGTGGAGAGGATATAGAGTAATGAGAACTTGATAATGATGAGGAAAAAAATTTTATTGAGCGATTTAATTCCTGGGGTTGAGGTAAGGTAAAGACTAAACTACCCCTACAAAAATAAAGAAATTTACAGGAAACGACTTCAGTTGACGGCCCATCAACTAGTTAACGACTTGTCAACTCCTATCATCAATCTATGCTCAATTTTGAGCTTTATTGGTTAAGGTTGACGACTTCAGATAATGGCTCATCAACTCAGATCGTCAATATTTGGCATACAGACACCCTCAGGTAAAATGAGCATAACTTTTATTCAGATATCAAATTAATGTGAATTCAGATGCATTGGAAAGATGACTCAAATACCTTTCATCTTGTAGGCATTGAGCTCCAAAACTATATAATTCTTAAGGTTATACTCATTTAATGTTGACCCTTGTTGGCTCAAATATTAAAACTCAATTGATAACAAATGCTCTCAACTTAACTTTGCTCAAAATGCTTCCTATGACCATGATTCGTATTGAAAGCACTTTAAACACTAGGTAAATGATAATGACACTTATATATGGTCTAAAATAATTTCTTTTGGCCTTTAAACTAATGACAAATAGTTAGAAACTTAGCTAGGAGTTTGTGGGGTGTTACAATATCCCCTCCGTGGGATCATTCATCCTCAAATTAAAACTGATATTAGGATAAAAGGAATGTAGATACTAACATGAAACTGAATTTCTAAAATTGATCATGTTTCATAAATGGAATCACCTTTTGACAGATTACTAACTCAGCTGATACATTTGCAACAAAAACACATACATAATAATCGTATGGAATAATTTAGACATGAAATTATAAGAGTGCATTGCTAGGAGTGAAATTTATTACAATAGTTGGATCATTGTTAGGACTGAATAAATAAGGGTAAATTGCCATCATGTCTAAAATAGAAGGATATAGCTGAGCTAAAAAGATAAAACCCCTAACATGAAAATAATTTCTAAGTTGACTTGATTGACTTTAAGGAGAAGATTCATGCTTAGAGTTCATAACTTAGTTGAAGCATTCATAAAACAATCGCACATTTAGAACTGCGAAGTGATATCTAATGCAATAAAATCTCCAAAAGATATAAGAAAAGAATATAAGTTTTCTCAGATACTCCTTATCATAAATTCTAATAACAATCAAGGGAAAGAATTTTGGGTATTATCTGAGTATGTAAATTGAATAAGGAATCGCAACATAGTCTAACTAGTCAAATTCATTGATATAGGTTTATATGGTAGAGACGATATAGACTTAAGCATGAGACATCTTCTGGCTAAAACTGTATATCATAGAATATAGGCATATGATTACTATGCCTTAGGAGATGCAACAGTTAACTTTCAAGCTTAACCACACTGCTCAAACACTCTTCTCGACTATACTTTTCCTTTTAAAAGCTATTTTTCAGCTGATGCAACTTATCCTTACATGGGTGCATGTGACTACCCCAACCAAAGTCTATGTTGAACTACATACTCTCATCATATTCAAGCCTAACTTAGAGTCACAAGGTACTACACATGATAGAATAATACTAGTCTAAACTATGGGATTCAATATCCTATGTATTTTTAGAGCCCTCATCTCAAGGATAATACTCCTTACCATTTCAACACTAACTTCGAGCTTTAATCAAGAATTCACTAGTGCACATGCATTCATCCACTTGTATACCAACCTAACATTCAATCCTATCATTATAGCCACATATAAACTTCTAGGAAACCAACCCATCTAGAATTTTTTTCATTTCTCTAACACCTCTATCAATAACAATTTCATGAATTTTCTCCAAAAGGGCACACCAGTAATTCTCAACTAACTATTACATATACCAGAGCTTTGCCTCAATCTTTCTCCACATTTATAACCATAGATAAAACAAGCACATAATATTTTTTTCCTAATAAGAAACATCTACTCTCTCCCATCTAAACCAATGTTCATCCATTTTCATCACCACTATCTCAACATAAGGAGAGGTCACTGAAGGGCTAGAATGTGAGGACCTAAAGCATGAAAGAATACTAGACACAACTTTGACACTTAACTGTGGCCAGAGGAATAGAGTATAAAAGGAATAAATTTGCTAAAGAGATATAAACTGAGGACATACATGACATAATGTTATTTTACTATTCGTTAAAGGTGTATCATAAGTTCTGAGAACTGAGTATACTATGAAACATAGGTTCATATTTATGATAAGTCACTTAACATAGGATTGAAATTCATATATTCATGGGGGATGACTACGATCACTAAGTGAAGCTATTACTTTTTTACTAGGATCTAAGAATGAATATGAATATGTGTGAAGTGTATAAGCATTAGTCATGGGCACGAATCTATCACGCAATACATGGATAGGGTGCCATAATGATTGAAACCCAAGGACTACATTAGAGTAAGAATAAATTTTTATCTCATCGTAACCCTATTAACATGCATCACAATCTAATTCACAAAACTTGATTTGGTTCTACACCCTATCATCTCCCTCTTAGATTAAAGTCGGCATTCTAAGCCTATGGGCCTACTCCATATACTAAAGACTGAGTCATAATTTCTTTACTCTAATGGTCTATACTTGAATTCTCAACTCACTTTGATAAACTATATTTAGAAAATACCAACTTTGTTCTTGGACACTTCTTTCATATATACAACCCTTAACTTTCTCTAGCTTCAATAATGATCATCATATACTTACACTATTCTCGGCAAACATAACTAGCTCACTAGAGACATAACTGGCTCACTAGAGACATAATCTGTCATTTTTTCTTAGTTTACTAACATTACACCTCTACTAAACCACGTGAATTAAAATTATACCAAAATACCCAATATTGTCTATCTGTAACTCCATAATTTAGCTATTAAGAACACCATATACTATATAACTAACCTTTACCACACGTAGCAACTCAAGGGTACTATTTAAGCACACACGACACTTAATAATCTTAGAAAATCATGATGCCACACATTACCTTGAGTACACCTCTATATCATGCCTACACGGCCATACTTAATTGCGAATGAAAGAACTTAAATCCTTGCATGCATTATTTCAAGCCTACTAGCTCACCTTCCATATAACTAGCATCACCATCCAAAGCAATCATTATTTCCACCTTGATTATCATCCACTACTTAAACTTAGTGTCTAGTACTAGACATGATTAACAACACAATTTCACATACTATTCATGCTTGACATCTATATACAAAAATATGACATCAAGGAACACTAGTCCAGTAGAACTCATAATAACAATAATTGATCATAATCTTGCAGTCTATCTGATTATAATCAATTAGCAAATCCTCCTTTCACACATCACTACTATTTAGTTATCCATACGCCAAATTATATTCATAGCTCTATAAGTATCAACCAATTTCCTTTTCATAATCACAAAGGAAGCTTATATTAAAAATCCCTAACAACCTAATACTTTCATTAATGACCTATAATTTTCTAACATAATGAAATACAATCAAGAACTTCTGTCTTACATAAAGCATACCCCAAGTCACCTTAACTAATAACTCCTTATCTACCTTCTACCATGAAATCTACACCACACTCAGTACCCCTTAGTTAACATATATATAACCTAAATCCTATCTTAATAGCATACATAGATCCATTAAGATACTCTTAACCAATTGTTATCCCCACTTTTATTGTCATTACACTTCTAAATCTATACTCACAACTCTAACGTTGTTCTACTATTTATGAATCATAACACCTAAGTTACACTGTCTCTCAAATGAAAACTCTATTTAATAATTTAGGTATATACTCTCTCCTCTCATAGGTACTATCTGTAATAAAGTTTTATAGAAGAATCATAATACACATCATATTATGTCTTAACCATAAAACTCATATGGATGAGGAAATAAGTTTTCAAATTAAAGGACATAGAACACACCAACGGGCTTCTTTCAAGACCTTTGTGTGATTTCTAAAGTTTTAAATACTTAATATAGGAGCGTCATATAGGGAGGAATAGATATTTAGTGTTTACATTAACTCAAAGATAAGTCATAGTTGGAGAATTTTGGAGTAACACACGAATAGACGTGAGTTAGAGAAAAACTTTGTTGCACGATCTATAGAATAAAAGAAGGGAAACATTTCCTAAATGCCATGTAGCCTCTCAAAGAAATTTATAGATGTCTCCATATTATTTTGCAAGACTCTACTAGACACGGCTTCACTGACAACCTATTTGAACCTTGGATCTGATACCAAGTTTGTAATGCCTCAAGACTACCCCTGGATGCCACAATGCTTAGGACTATAAGTAATCCCAAGCTAACCTATGGTACTGTCCTAATGGATGAGCAACTAATTAAACATGTATAAGAGAAAAACATGTATGAGAGGAAGCATTATCAAGAGATAATCTATTTCAATGAATTGCTATTAAAAGTTTACAACACTAATTATAAAAAAGGAAAACTAGAATCGAATACACCAACTCTAACTACTGTCTATGAAGCCTCTACTAATACTAACTATAGTTACCGAGACATACCCCCAGCTATCTCTAACCAATATAAAGGAATCAAGATAAAATACTAGAACTATAACTGAATTGAGTCCTCAAATAAAGAGAACTCATCACCTGCTAGTTGAAAACTGTGAACTACCTAATCATGATTCTATGAGCTACAATTGATACCTATATTATGAAACAATGTAGTCATACATACGTATACGTCACGACCTGAGGTTGCCCCTAGTTACGACAATGGTGCTTACGATTATAAGTGATCACAAGTTAACCCATGAGTCGGTACCTATTGTAAGCACTGAATAAATATTATCATAACACATGTGCAGAAGATAAACTGATAGATACTGAAAATATGGAATACTGAATCAATCACAAGTCTGAAACATCTGGTAAAATACTAAAAACCAAGTCGTCTAACTGAAACAACTGATAAGTTTGATTAACCAACTAACTAATTATCTGATTGTCTGAAAGCCTCTAAATTGACTGAAAAGTTGATGGGACAAGCCTCCAGCAAACTCCGACTGGCTGAAATATAGAAGTACTAAAATGACTGTTATAAGTAAAATCATGTCCTCGATGGATGAGGACTTGCCACCACTGTTGCTGAGTGTCGTTGAGCTTTCTAAGAGTGGTCAGGAAACTATGCGTCTGAACTTATGTTATAAGATAACATAGAGCAGAGAAAAGTATGTGGTTAGTACTTTAAATGTAATGGTATATGAGATGGGGGCTAGATGACATACGTGTGGTACTGTGCTTATGAAATAAAGATTATCAGAATAACATGAGATAATTGAACATGAATGCATGAAAACTGTAACATTTGAGAATGCAAGACCAAGCATAAACATTTATCTGAAATAACCTATAAACTAAAGGACTAAAATTTGATAACCCTATAACTGAGAATCTATATGCTTTGGTTAAAAAAACCTGAACTGAAACTATACTTAATACTGTACTGAGATTGTGGGATGTATTATCTAACTGATATGCCCCAATCTGAGCTAATCAGGGTCCAACCTATAATCCCAGTTGAGAGGGTGTTATTACCCTGCTATGGGTACTAACACTGGCTGTGTGGATCCACTAAACCGGCATCCCAAAGGACTAATGAGTCACCCTCAACTGGCAGGTGCTCTAAATGAGATATGTGTCACCCTCAACTGGAAGGTAGACTCATTGTCAACCCTCAACAGACAAGTAGACATCTCTAACCTATGTTATCTACATAGTTCTGTTACTCGGGGACTGCTACTAAGGGTCACACCCTCAACTATCAGGTGAGACCACATCTCTGAGTTTGGTCGATGCTAAATCCTACTCCCAACTGAACTGACACTAATACTGGAATAGACTGAACTAGATTGGACATTATTACATAAGTGATAGTGCTCATCATGATTATAAACATGTAAGTATACTGAACAGAGTCATGGATTAACTGTCTGAATACTTGAAAAGCTGAATTCATTTAAAACACAAAAGTATCGGGTGTTCATAACCCACCAACATTGAATGAATATGAGTATACAATATCAAACATAAAATACAGTAATACGTGATCATGGTTCAAAGATCCAAACATGGCATTCCATCAAAACATGTAAAAATCATACACTTAAACATGAGTATATCTTAAACATGAGGAAACAATAGGATTGTATGGGTAAACTGGTAACTTGAGGATTCATCCTGAAACCAATTGAACATGACATGGAAATTCCAATACTCAAACATGATACGGCTCATTCCATTTGAAAATACTTATAATCATAACTTAAAATCAAAATAACAAGAGATTCATGAAATTGGTTCAACTTGAACATTTAAAACTCATAATTTAAAACACCAATAGGGGTTCTTGGACTCCATGGGTGAAAGGAACCCATGTATGAACATCACACATACATCACTAGATGAATTCGTGAAGATTCTTGAAAATTTGTTGAGATTTAAAGCTTGAATCCCTTGATTTCATGTGAAAGAGGTAGGGTTTGTTCTTAAGTAAAGGGATGCTTCTTTTGAGAGAATTTGTGATAAAAAAGCAAATAATGCTCTTTGGGAACCTAAATTTTGTGTTATGGATAAATTGGGTGAAGGGAAATAACCCAAATACCCTTAAATTGTTAAGAGCAAAAGCTGGACGAACAAAAGAGAGGGTGGTGTGGGCTCTAGAGTGGCGCACTGAAGGGGAGATACGGGCTTGGAGTGATGCACTAGAGGGGGCAGCGCCTTCCTTAGTGCGGCGCACTGGAGTGGGCGGTATGGGCTAATCCTGATGGTGCTACTGTTTTGGATTCCCAAACACACCCCTATGCTCGTCTAAAAATTTTAAAACTCACCCGACATGTACTTTTAACATCTTTGATCATGAATCAACTCAAAAATCAACATTCTGAGGTCGAAAAGGTCAAAAATAAAATCATTGAAGTGTAGGGGCCTTGGAAATGACTAAGTCCCAATACTTAGGCTAATTTCTAAGCTTTGGATCCCTTATGCATGCAACTGAGAGCTAAAATGAGCTAAGACTCTTACGGGGTATTACAGTGTATGTGGTCAGCACTTCTAGAATGTACTAAGTATATGGAACTGAATGCAATAAGTAAAAACTAATATAAATCATAAGCTTAAGTGATTACTAAATAGAGCCTATTTGGTCAAGGGAGACACTCTTTGGCGAGGGCCCCTTTGACCTACGTTAGCACGTAGTTTCTGATAATTTGGGTGCATTGAACCCACATCCCCTTGATATGAAATACTACTCCCAAAATATACTATTGCTCATAATATCTATGAAATTAACCATAAAGTAAGCATATAGGTTAATAAGTTTGAAACCTAATCATGCTTTTGTTGCTAAATCATGTCCATACATAAATAAGTGAATTTCATATGGGAAAAATGACCTTCTGGACCCCTGTACTATGTCGGTTTTGTAAGTTGGACACTTTTACTTACATGTTTGTCATCTGGACCCTTGAACCATTCAAAAGGCAATATTTTGCACCCTTTGACCGTTGACCTTGCCTCATGCTGACTAGGACAAGGAGAGTGTACCCACTCGCTTGGGGGTGCGAGTGGGGGTCATTTTTTGGCCAATTTAATATTAAAATAATTAAAAAATAAATTAAAAAATATAAAAATTTAAAAAAAGGGTCCTTTTTTTCTCCATCTTTTTAAATTTAAAAATATTTTTAAAAATTTTAAAATAATTTAAAAATATTTTTATAATTTTAAAAAAAGGATCCTTTTTTTCCTTCATCTTTTTTAATTTAAAAATATTTTTAGAATTTAAAAAAAAAATATTTTTATAATTTTAAGAAAAAATAAAAAAGAATCCTTTTTTTTCCTCCATCTTTTTTAATTTTAAAATACTTTTAAAAATCAAAAAATTATTTTAAAAATATTTTTAAAAATTTTAAAAAGTATATTTTTCCATCCCCACCCCAGCCCGTCCCCACCCCCACACACCCCAACCCCTTATTTTTTTCCTCCATCCTTTTTAATTTAAAAATATTTTTAAAAATTTAAAAATATTTTTAAAAATATAAAAATAATAAATTTAAAAAAAGATTCCCACCCCACCCCCTCTCCATCCCCACCCCACCCCAGATAATCCTCACCCCACCCACAGCCCCCATGCCCCTCTCAGCCCCATCCCCACCTCACCTCATCCCCTTTCATCCCTCACACCCCACCCAAACACACTTCTAGCCCCCTCCCTCTCACACACACGTTCACTTTTTTTTAATTTTAATTTTCCCTCTCAATTCAACTCCTTTTATTTTTTAATTAAAATTTAAATTTGAATTTTTTTTATTTTCTTGGGGATTAAAATTTAAATTTAAACTGAAAGTGAGTGATAGTGAATATTGAAAAAAAATAGTGAATTTCTCTTAAAAAAATTAAACTTTGTGAATTTGTTAAAATATTCAAATTTAAAATTAAAAATTTATTATGTTTGTATGTATGAATTTATAGTTAAAAATTTAAATTAGTTGGAGAAGAATTTTAATTATTTAGAATGGATTTGATGTTTAATTTGTGAGCAAAAATAAAAACATGATTATTCAATTTTTTTTACAATTTATACATTTTTCTTATTTAATTAAATTAATTTTAATATTTAATTTGTTATGTAGCATTTTAAAAATGACTTGGAATTTAATGTAATATTTTATTTATTTATTTTATTTTATTTTTTTAATGACGTGGCAGATGACGTGGAAGACATGGCAGTCGTGTCAGACGTGGAAGCTGACATGGCAGCTGATGTGGAGGAGAGTGTGTTACACTCACCAAAAAAGGGTTTAAAATATTGCTTTTTAGTGGGTTCAAGGGTCTAGATGACAAACATGTAAGTAGAAGTGTCCAACTTACAAAACCGACATAGTACAGGGGTCCAGAAGGTCATTTTGCCTTTCATATGATTTCTAAGATCATAAGATCTAAACTGAGATCGTAATCATGAAGTAATAGTCTAAAATTTGAAATAGCAAGTCTTAATTGCTTGTAAACTGAATAAATCATACTAAAATTATAAACATTTACCAAATCTTGGAATTTCATATCAAAATGCTAAAACTCAATTTATAAGATCAATCACGTGAGTAAAAACATGAGTAAATATGAATTCTTATACAAAATGAACTTTAAATCATAGGAAAGCATCACAATTTCAAAAATATGGAAAATAGCTCTGAACCCTAAACATCAAATCCATAAAATTCAAGTAAACATTGAGATTTTGGGTACAAGGACAAAGGTAATCCTTGTTCAAGCCCTTCATACCTGAACTTATAGATATTTTGAAGTAAAACTTGAGTTGGGAACCTTGGAAGTTGAACTTTGGGAAGAAACCCTAATTTATTTTTTCTTGAGAGTGGAGAGAAGAAAGAGCAATGATAACTTACTAATGATGATTAAATAATATTTATTAAGTGATTTAAGTCATGTGGGAGGAGTTTGAGGTAAGGAAAATCCCAAACTACCCCCAAGAAAATAAAGAAATTTGTAGGAAACAACTTCAGTTGATGGCCCGACAACTAGTTAACGGCTCATCAACTCTTATCATCAATCTATGGCCAATTTTGAGCTTTACTAGTTTAGGTTGACAACTTTAATTTACTTCTCATCAACTCAAGTCGTCAATCTTTGGCAGAAGGACACTCTTAGGTAAAATGAGCATAACTTTCTACTCTGATATAGAATTAAGGTGAAATTAGAGGTGTTGGAAAGAGAACTCAAATACCTTTCATCTGGTGGGTCTTGAGCTCCAAAACTCTATATATTCTAGTAGTTTATAGTTGGCTATTGTAGGCTTAAATAATAAACTCAATCGATAACAAATTTTCTCAACTCAACTTTTCTCTAAATGTTTTCCATGACCATGATTTGCATCAAAAGCACTTTGCACACTAGGTAAATTATCATGAAACTTATCTATGCTTTAAAATAATCACTTTTGGGCCTTTAAACATATTACAAATGGTTAGAAACTTATCAAGGAGTTTGTGGGGTGTTACATTGTCCTTCCCCAAAATCGCATTCCTTCTACCCCCAAAGCTCAAAAAGAGAATTCAACTAGGGTTCAAGTTTCAAGGATAAGGATTCAAGTTTTTCTTGATTTCATTCCATTGAAAGGAATGTTGAACATCCTTTTTTTAAAATTATTGTATAAATTATGAATTTAAACTATTGATTATGTATTATTATGTTGGTGATTTGAAGCTAGGGTTATGAGTCTCATTATAAAAGTTTATGTAATTTTCTCCTCTTTACTTTAAGGATGGATTTTTAAATATGTGTTTGGGATTTGAGATTAAATGACTATTTGAAAATGGTGGACCCTTATGTTTTGTAAGTGACTTCCAAAAGTGTAAATCCTTTAAGCTATGATTATGGAGTCTTTTGGAAGCTTTGAACTTAACAATTAATAACATTGTTTCCATCTATTGTGTCATTGAATGTACTATATTTTAAAATTATTTTGAAGTTGTTGTGGTGGACTTAATAATGATAACACTCATATTTTCCAATGATAGTACAAAGAATCAACAATGTTTTATAATAATGATATTGGGAATGATACTATAAAAATGGACCTTATGGTTAAATGGTTAATGAAAAAGATGACTTGCTGTCTTGGTATGATGATACCAACAATGGTCTATGCCCTTAATGGAAAGAAAATTATTTTAACGATGTTTAATGATGTGAAAGTTCTAAAATTTGGTCTTAAATATAATAAGATGGTTAACTGGGAAGGTGTGAGTCCAAGTGGCTCTACACTCAAAACATATGTTTTGCCGACATAGAAATGGCTAATCCTTAATTAGATGATCTTATATTTTCCTTGATGAGGATGATTTCTAGCCATAATGTATTAAACCTTGATTCATTGGCAAATATGTGTTGGGGCTTAGATGGTGGAGTATTGATTGGACCCACAGAGCCCGTGGGGTTTAATGGAAGTCAGTGATACCATCTAGTTCAGAATTAAAGAATAGAAGTGTGATTTTCTTTTACTTGGGGTCACAACTATTTCTCACATATTGTTTGGTCTTTTACTTACATGATTATATTAATCCCTTTAAAAGATTTACTTGTCTTATTATGTGTTTTGTATGCCAACACATTCCACGTATTGACCGTCTCCATGCGGCTACATCATTTTATGATGTAGATTTGGAGGTACACTAGTACTACACAATAGTAGATTCAACTAGTTAGAGCTAGGGCTAGGCATATTTTGGTTTAAACCGAAAAAAATAAAAAAATAAACCGAAATTTTAATTTTGGTTTAGTTTTTTAGTTTTTCGGATCAGTTTTAGTTTTCAATTTTTGAAATTTGGTTGAACGGTTTGGTTTTTGGTTTTTCAAAAAAATAATTCGGATAAACCGATTAACCAAAATTCTATAAATAATTAATAGTATATAGATAATAATAATAATATAATATAAATATATAATAGCAACCCTAATAACTAATAAATAATAGCACGCCACATACAACT
Source organism: Capsicum pubescens (assembly GCA_030864215.1). Classification (NCBI taxonomy): domain Eukaryota; kingdom Viridiplantae; phylum Streptophyta; class Magnoliopsida; order Solanales; family Solanaceae; genus Capsicum; species Capsicum pubescens. The sequence goes on from CM061542.1 coordinate 262,018,286, forward strand.
AACAGCATATATCAGTTCAATATTCGAACAATCGATGGAACCATAGACCGGCGACAAGATCGTTGTCTGTATAAAAACACCAGAGCCGACGACCAAACGACCATTGTGGGTTGCAGCCTGCAGTGCCGACTATGGTCTTTTTGGAAGTGACCACTCTTTCGAGTTTCGACTGTTTATGCAAACTTATGCATAATGAAGTTATATATTATGTTAAACATATGGTTATTTAATTTTAGTTTCATCCATGTTGAGTTATTTATATCTGAGAATGAAAAATAGGTTTGAATTATTTTTTAAAAAAAATCATTAATTTTTAATGTCCAGTCATAACAAAGAGAGGTTCACTACTTTAATCTTCAAAATCAAAATAAAAAACTGAAATAACCGAACCAAATTTGTAGAAATTGAACCGAACCGAATTTATTTCGATTTGGTTACGGTTGGCATTTTTTCAATCAAAAAATCAAAAAACCAAACCAATATTAAACTATCAAATTGAACAAATCGAATGTCCAGCCCTAGCTAGAGCATAGCAAGTGGTGAGCCCTCTATCATCCAGAAGACCTATGTTTTTTTCATTAGACTCTAGATGTTTGTAATTTGAAAAAATTTAACAAGTTTAAAAATGTTAATTTGGCCCATAATTAACTTAAACACACTTTTAATTGTCTTTGACATTATGATGTTAGGCGTATTTACACGCCTAAAGCACCTTAATGTACCCATATTTTAGCTAAGTTTTGAGGACAAAATATATAATTCCTACACTTTTAGTCCTTTTTCCTGTAAGTGAGCTAACCAACGTGATTAGCAAGATTTAAGGTATTTATGATGAAGATTTCAACATTTTATGAACTGTTGGATGCCAAAGGAAACTTCAAGTAAGAAGGAAGGCAGCTTCTGGAAACTTGTGGACTGAAAGTGATGCATGAAGAACTTGTCCCGGGCAAAAACAACATTTCTAAAGACTTGGGGGGTCAGCAGTAACTTAGCAGGATTAGGACAAGTATGCAGTAACCCAGTAGGACTAGGACAAGGATAAAAACCCTATTTCAGTAGGACTAGGAGAAGGATGTTATAAAAACCCTATAATGATGAATTTTTCAGCATTCACTTATTCATTAATTCGAAGCTTTTATTATTCACTCATTCATTAATTCAATTCTTTTTCATTTGACTTTTGCTCCTAATTCACGTTACAATTTCTGACAGAGGACACGGCTCTTTTGAGAGCAACGGGCCAAGAGGAAAACGTCAATCTTGTTGTGACGCCACATTCCTCTTCAACGTGAGATTGCTATAGTTGTGGTATGATGATGATGTCTTCATTGATTTCCGTTACCCTCATGAGTAGCTAAACTTCTCTGTTAGGGTTATGGAAGCCTTATGAGATACTATCAATTTCTATGAGTTTGTGAATTCTTGATACGTATGTTGCTTATATCATTACTCTCTTCATCTTAATTGAATTCTTATGGTTGCAAACATATAAAATACGCCAGTATAGCATTAACTTGTTTGAAAGAAAAGTTACATGTCTGGAAAAGAGAGAATGACGAGGAAATAGGGCTACCAACCCCTGTTTAAAAGTTAGTGTCGTAACTGGATTAACCTCTTGGAGAATTCGTACCATTAGTATACGCTTTAAGCTCGAAAGAGTTAAAGTGATATAATCCTTGATGGTCGAAAGACACTAGGATTTACCATAGAATACAAATCTCTATAAGCGCATGCATGTCTGAATTCCACATAACTCATAGCCAATAGATACGTAAAACTCATAAGGTGGACATAACCCTAACTTACAATTCTCATTGATTAAAACCTACTAAACATTCCGTTTTTACTTTGCTATTTTGATAATTTTACTTCACGCATAAAATCTCCCCTTTATCCGCAGAACTTTCACCAAAAGTCTACTAATCGTTGCATACTTAGTGACCGAGTATTCCCTGTGGGATTCGACACCCAACCCAGTTGGCTTCTATATTTGACAACGACTGTTTACACTCTTACGAGAGCTGTAGTTTGAGCGTTATCAAATTTTGGCGCCGTTGCCGGGGAATACAGTTGTCAACTAAGTTTGTGATAGTTACTAGACCCTTTGGTCAAAGATTCTCGTATTTTACTTTTAGTTGTTGTTTTTGTTTTATTCAGGTTTGCTTGAGTGCATGCCAAACACTCGAAGTTCAGGTCAACCGTTATTACCTATCAATCCTGAACCTCAACTTATTGGCAGAATGGATGCACAACGTGACATTGACAGAAGGGCAGCTCAACAGGAGCAGGCTAGACTAGCTGCACTGGCAGCTGCTCAAGTGCATCAACAGAATATTGATAACCCAGGTCGAGCAATAAATCCTGATGATGAGGACCTGGGTGATAAGGAGTTACTTAATCCACGGCGTGCAGATGAAGTGGCAGCACCTATGCACAGGAGAGATCGTCAAGCTAGAATGAGACCTGACCGCCGAGCTGCGCAGGCCTCTTTTGATGATGATGATGATGATCTTGATGGAGCTGGTGCCACAGGGGATATTATTCCTCCGCCCTTGGCACCCGGAGCTAAGTTCAATATCACTAGCACCATGATTCAGTTATTGCATCTCAAGGGGTTATTTGGTGGACTCGCAGGAGATGATCCGAATATGCATCTGATCAACTTTATTTCAACATGCAAGTCGTTTGACAATCCAGGAGTTGGGCAGAATGCAATTCGGCTGCGATTATTTCCATTGTCTCTATCTGGGGAGGCAACTCTATGGCTGAACGGGCTAACTCCTGATTCTATTACTAATTGGAGGCAACTGAAAGACGCTTTCCTAGAAAGATTCTTTCCGCCATCCAAGAGAGCACAGTTGAGAGATGAGATCAGCAATTTTCGACAGCTTCCAACTGAAGCTCTCCACGAAACATGGGAGAGATTCAAGAAGAAGCTTATGTGGTGCCCAAACCATCAAATGACGAATATCCACTTGATGGAAATATTATATAGGGCTTTGAACTCGGTGACAAAGCCAATGGTTGACAATGCTGCAGGTGGGTCATTCATGGACCTTACTTTTCTTGAGGCAAGTGATATGCTAGATCGTATGACAAAGCAGAGTAGAGCTTGGCATACCAGGGATTTTGAGGTAGCAAGCTCTACAGTATCTATTGGCTTGACTGCAGAGCAGAGGCGTAGACAAGAGGAACGTGACCAAGATATGGCTCACATGAAAACGCAGATGGATCTTCTGACCAAGCATTTATTATCATGGAAGACCTAAAAGATTAAGGCCGTTGTATCACAGGGAAGAGATGAATCCGACTATGAGGAAGAAGTGAACTACTTGAATAATCAGGGGGGTTTCCGAGGCAATGCCAAAGGAAACCAAGGTCAGAACTATTATGATAAATCTGGATACAAGGACCGCGATCAAGGTGGTTGGAAGAATAAGACTGATAGGAGTGGTTTGTATGTTACTCCTAGAAACTGTGAGGCTGTGGCATCTGGATCTGGGAAGATGTCGATGGAAGATATGATGGCGAAGCTGTTGAAGGGAGTAGAGGCAACTAATACGGGAGTGAATGAGGTGAAGAACGATTTGTCTTCAATAAATCAATTAGTTGACTCGCATTCTACTGCAATAAAGCAACTAGAGCAACAGTTGAGTCAACTTTCAGCGGCATTAAATCAAAGAAAAGCTGGAACACTACCCAGAGACATCGTGCAAAATCCAAGGAATGATGGATCATGTATGGCTATCACCACCCGAAGTGGTAAAGTGTTGGAAAATCCATCCAAAGGCAAGCAGGTGGTTGATGATATAGAAGATAATGAGATCATTGCAGAACCAAAATATGCCGAAGCATCTAATGAGGTTGTTCGTGACGTCACCTCTCAACGTCCACAGCCTGAAAAGATCGTCAAACTGAAGCAAGATGAAAAGGAAGCGGTGGAGAAAACTATTCCCCTTCCACCACCACCTTTTCCTCAGAGATTGAAGAAGAAAGCTGACGATACCAGGTTCAATAAGTTTATGACTATGTTGAAACAGCTAACTATTAATGTTCCTTTGGTCGAGGCACTGGAACAAATGCCTGGGTACGCAAAATTTATGAAAGATCTTTTGACTAAGAAACGGGCAGCAAGTTATGAGTTGACGGATATTGTTCATCATTGCAGTGCAATTGCTACCAGATCACTAGTTCAGAAGAAGGCTGACCCCGGTGCCTTCACTATTCCTTGCACTGTCGGATCTTTGAATTTTGCCAAGGCATTATGCGATTTAGGAGCGAGCATCAATTTGATGTCGCTATCTATTTACAGAAAGTTGGGGTTAGGTGATCCTACTCCAACCAATATGAGGCTCGTGATGGCATATAGGTCGGTAAAATGATGTATTGGTATTTTATATGATGTATTGGTGAAGGTTTCTTCATTCATCTTTCTGGCAGACTTCGTTATTCTGGACTGTGAGGTGGACTCTGAAGTTCCCATAATCTTGGGGCGCCCTTTCCTTGCAACAGGGAGTGTGCTTATTGATTTAAGAGAGAATGAGCTTTTATTCCGGATGAATGACGAAGTAGTCCGCTTTGATGTATGCAAATCAATGAAGAAACCCAAAGATCTGAACGTGTTATCGGTAGCTGATGTTTATTTTGATGATGAGAAAGAATTATCCGTAGAGGAGCAGCTTATTGTTGACCCATTGGCGGCTGTGCTTATGAATATAGAGCGTGAGGATGCTGAGAATTATGAAGAAACTATTTGTGCTCTAACAGGAATAGGGTCGTATCCTTATGCTCCCAAGAAGCTGGACCTCGATCTCAAAAATCGGCCTACACCACCAGCAAAACCATCCATTGAAGAGCCACCAATGTTAGAATTGAAGGAGCTACCCAGTCATCTAAAGTACGCATTCTTGTGAAGTGGAAACACCCTCCCGGTTATTGTGGTGGCTGACTTAGGTGAGCAGCAAGTTGCATCTCTCATCGCTGTTCTAAGGAAATACATGAGAGCCATTGGTTGGACCATCGCTGATATTATTGGTATTCCGCCTGGGATATGTATGCACAAGATTCAGCTTGAAGAAAATTGCATACCCACTATTGAGCATCAAAGACGTTTGAATCCACCTATGCAAGAGGTGGTGAAGAAAGAAATTATTAAGTGGTTAGATGCAGGGGTAGTGTATCCAATCTCTGACAGTAAATGGGTGAGTCCGGTACAGTGTGTGCCCAAGAAAGGGGGCATGACGATAGTTGCAAACGAAAGGAATGAGCTAATTCCACTCAGACCTGTCACAGGGTGGATAGTATGCATGGACTACCGAAAGATGAATTCATGGACACTTAAGGATCACTTCCCAATGCCATTCATGGACCAAATGCTTGATTGATTGGCAGGGAAAGGATGGCTTTGCTTCTTAGATGGTTATTCCGGCTATAAGCAGATATGTATTGCCCCCAAAGACAACATTTACATGCCCATATGGTACGTTTGCCTTCAAATGTATGCCATTTGGGCTATGTAACGCACCCGCCACTTTTCAGTGTTGTATGATGTTCATTTTTTCTGATATGGTTGAAGACACCTTGGAGGTATTCATGGATGATTTTTCAGTTGTGGGTGAGTCGTTTGAATCGTGCTTGGCGAATCTAAGTATGGCGTTACAGAGATGTGTTAAATTCAACTTGGTGCTAAACTGGGAGAAGTGCCACTTTATGGTTAAAGAAGGTATTGTTCTTGGGCATAAAATTTCCGAAAGAGGAATTGAGGTGGATCGAGCTAAAATTGAAGTCATCGAGAAACTACCACCTCCAATCTCTGTAAAGGGAGTTCGTAGTTTCCTCGGGCATGCAGGTTTTTATCGAAGGTTCATTAAAGACTTTTCCAAGATTGCTAGTCCGTTATGCAAGCTTTTAGAGAAGGATGCAAAGTTTGACTTCGGTGAAGATTGCTTGAAGGCATTCGAATGCCTCAAAGGGAAGCTAATTGAAGCTCCTATCATTGTATCACCTGATTGGTCCCTACCATTTGAAGTTATGTGTGATGCAAGTGGAGTAGCTTTGGGTGCTGTACTTGGCCAGAGAAGAGAAAAGTTATTTCATCCAATCTACTACGCGAGCAAGGTCTTGAACGGAGCCCAGAAGAACTATACTATCACGGAACAAGAGCTTCTATCAGTTGTTTATGCTTTTGAAAAGTTTCGTGCTTACCTGTTGAGGACTAAAGTGGTGGTTCATACCGATCATGCAGCCCTGAGATCCCTAATGACGAAGAAGGATGCAAAGCCGAGGCTAATTCGATGGATGTTATTGCTGCAAGAATTTGATTTCGAGGTAAAAGATAGAAGAGGTTGTGAAAACCAAGTGGTTGATCACCTATCTAAACTTGAGAATGAGCACACAACACAACCCGATCTTGAGATTAATGATGCATTCCCCGATGAAGAGATCCTATCCACGATGGTGGAAGAATTACCATGGTACGCAGACTTTGCAAACTATGTGGTAAGTAATGTGATACCTGCACATCTGTCTTTTCATCAAAAGAGAAAGTTCATGCATGATGTAAAACACTACTTCTGGGATGAGCCATATTTGTTTCGAAGATGCGCGGATGGTGTTATCAGGCGATGCATACCTCATGTGGAAGTGCCGAGTATCTTGGAAGCAAGTCATTCTTCCCAAGTTGGGGGACACCATGCAGGTGGTCGAACAGCAAGGAAGGTATTGCAAAGCGGATATTATTAGCCTTCGATATTTAGAGATGCCTACGAATTTGTGAGAAGATGTGACCAATGTCAGAGATAAGACACGATTTTGAAGCACCATGAGATGCCCATGTCAAAAATTCTTAAAGTAGAGCTGTTTGATGTGTGGGGTATTGATTTCATGGGCCCATTCGTAAATTCATTTGGGATGAAATATATCCTAGTTGCGGTCGACTATGTATCCAAGTGGGTTGAAGCAGTAGCGCTGGCCGATAATGAAGGGAAGCGTGTTGTAGCATTCTTGAAGAGAAATATCTTCTCTCATTTTGGGGTACCACGTACCATCATAAGCGATGGAGGATCACACTTTTGCAACAAGCTATTCAAATCCGTGTTGGTGAAATATGGGGTCAAGCAACATAAGGTAGCCACACCTTATCACCCACAAACTAGTGGACAGGTAGAGGTTTCTAATCGAGAGATCAAGCAGATCCTTGCTAAGACTGTAAACGCTAATAGGAAGGATTGGTCTCGGAAGCTGGACGATGCACTATAGGCTTATAGGACTGCATTCAAAACGCCAATTGGCATGTCCCCGTACCAACTAGTTTATGGGAAGGCCTGTCACTTGCCCATTGAGCTCGAGCATAAAGCATTATGGGCGTTGAAGCGACTGAATTTGAATTGGGATGATGCCATGAATATGAGATTGGAGCAGCTGAACGAGATAGATGAATTCCGTCTACATGCGTATGAAAGAACAGACTTCTACAAGGAGCGGATGAAAAAGTATCATGATCAACGGATTGTTCAATGAAACTTTCAAAAGGGTGATATGGTACTTCTTTTCAATTCCAGACTGAAGATATTCCCAGGGAAGTTAAGGTCCAAATGGTCTGATCCATACAAAATTAGCCAAGTCTACTCGTCTGGAGTAGTTGAGCTAGAAGACAATAATGGTGTTGTCTTTAAGGTGAATGGCCAACGAGTAAAACCATATATCGGGCCTCTTGAATCGATAAAATGCATGGCCACCATCTATCTCGACGAAATCTAAGTACTCGAGGTAACTATGTCTACCGCGACAATAAATCAAGTGCTAGATGGAAGGTAACCCATCGTTTTTCATTCTTTATTGTTTTACTAAGAGTTTGTTTTTGTTAAATAAAAAAATAAATATCCAAAAAGAAGAGTCGAGCCACGACCAAAACTAAGGCGCTTGATGGGAGGCAACCCATCGTTCTAATCGTTTTTGTTGTTTTTGAATAAGTGTAGGTGCAAGAGGTGTAAAGGAGGAGATTGGTTTCAAATTTTGATTTGGAAGTATTGCATGTTGAAGGTGGTAAGTTGGGAATGAAGAAGTAAAAGGCTATGAGTTAGGCATTGCCTATAAAAATCTAGGCAACGAACAAGGCAAGGCCTATGCTATGGCCTAAGCTCTCTGAATCTAGAGTGCCATGGCATAGGCGCCGCCTATGCCTAACAATGCCATAGCATAGGCGCCGCCTATGCAAAAGCCATTTTTCTCTGAATCTAGAGTTCCATGGCATAGGCGCCGCCTATGCTCACTTTTTGGTCTCCTAATCCGATTCCAAATGGGTCAAAACCTGACCCAAGCTTGCCCTATAAATAGAACCTTAGTCTTAGAACAAAATTTCATTGCAAACTCAACCTAAGCGCCGCCTACCTCTCCAAAATCTCTCAAAAATTTTCTTTTTGCTCTTTTAACTTTGCAAGAACATCTTCCAAGGCCATCAACCAAGTAAGTACTTCTTTGCTCTTCTTTTATATTTCGTAAGTATTACAATACTACGCCTATAATAAGTTGTTAAATCTTGAAGTAGTGTTGGTGAATTGAATGTGGTTGACTTGTTATGATACAACTAAGTGAGTGAAAGAATACGTATGGGTGTTCTAGACTTGGTTCCAACCTGAATTTGATTTTGATACACTGTCATACTTTTGCGGAATCGACATGGTTAAGATAATTGCATAATCTTGTAACTCGAAAGCTTGTATGTTTGAATGACTTGTCCATCGAGATGAAAATCATGGTTAACTACAAACATGAGATGTTGTGATTATTTCTAAGCCATAAATTGATACGATATCTATGTAGTAGTTTTGTTCAAAGAGATGCATTAGTCCAAACATGAAAACATAGTTAAGAGTACATGAAAAAGAATTGAAAAGGATAGTGAAGATGACAAGAAAAGTATGACTGCGCTGAATATATTGTTGGAATATAACACCTAAATGTATGGCAATGAAGTCTGAGTAATTGACATCGTTCACTTAATCAGTTTGTCACAACAAATTAAGTGTGGGGTGGTGCCTCTACTACTTGGTTGTTGACTGTATCCACCGAGATGAAGCTAACATGACTATTATTTTAATCTCAAGTACAATGGCACCAAAAGCAAGACAAGGAAAAGAAAAAACAACTACCTCACAGAAAGGCCAAAAAAGGGGAAGAAAAGAGCAAGATGAATTCTCCTCGCTGCAAATACCTCGACGCATGTACGGGATAAAATGGGTCCTAGAGGAGGAAGGAAAAGAGTGGTACAAGAACAATAAAGTAAAAAAATATGTTCATGTGGAGTTGATACAAAAGGAGAGCCTAGCAAAGAAAGAACCCCGCATTTTGGCTAAAATCATGGCACTACGTCTTGATTTCATTTTCCAAGATATGGGAGAATGTAATCTTGATCTAACGCGAGAATTCTATGCCAATTGGTCCCCAAAGACTATTGGAAGTGAAGTGAAGATTCGGGGCCAAGTCTTGCAACTGAATGCGGAGTTCTTCAACTCTTTTCTGGGTCTTCCATCTGTGGATCCATCACCACTCAAGGAGCTTTATCGCAGACCTCCATACAGGGCAATCAGACACACACTATGCGAAACAATATCAATGGCACGGTGGAGTCGTCACAAGGATACCGGTCGGCACAATACCTTCTCGTATGCCTCCTTGAACAGAGAAGCTCGGATATGGTTGTGGATAGTCAATTATTGCCTGATTCCAGGGTCACAGTACACAAAGATCACACGTGATAGAGTGTGCTTGGTGTACGCTTTGATTACGAACATCCCCATCAACATTGGGGCGATTATTCGATCTTCAATGCGTAAGGCCAGGCTGCACAAGAGGTCCCACATCAGCTTTGGCAATCTGTTGACTGCGATATTGAGGAAGGAGGACATCAAAGAGGAACCTGTAGATCATAAGCTTCCACACAACCCGAAGAAGGTTGACCTCACAAAGGTTAAAGATGTTGAATCCATGCATGGCGTCAACCTAACCACTGCAGAAAGACATGCTCGTGACGAAAGCTTCTCCCGCCATTTATATGGCATGATGAAGTTTACCATAATGAGCGGGGGTCGTGTTCCAACTACTGCAGAGCTCCAACAGTTGGATTATGACTACCCAATGAATGAGCATAGAAGGGCGATGTGTGGAGTAGGTGTATATTTTGAGGAACCTCTTGATGACGACATGCCAACCGATGATGATCGACGAATACCAGACTCCAACGTGGAGGAGAACTCTGATGACGACGACTCTGATGATGATTCCGATGCAGGGGGTATGACCCCAGACATAGAGGATGAGTCCGACTAATCAGGTTCTTCTTATTTATTTTCCACTGAGGGCAGTGTGTGCCGTCTAAGTGTGGGGTGCTAGTATTTTTATGCTATACTTCTTTGTCTGCGTTTGCATTTATTCTAGTTCTTGTTTGTTTTAATTAGTCGTAATTAGTTAGTTTAATTTTAAATATTTTAGATTTTGCATGAAATTGTTCTGATAGACGGCATGGTAGTATAACAAGAGTTTGTGCTAAATCATTACTATTGAGACATTTAGGCTCTACATGTGACTCACTGTGTGATAATTGTGTGGTTTAATTCATTCATCTGTTGGGTCAAGAGTCTATACTGCTCCCAATAAAGTTGACCATGTGCCTTGTGTGTGTGAGGATATAGTATATTCTGTGTTGTGACTGAGGCTAGAACTTGCCTGGTGTGTGTGTGTAAAGCGAAATAAAGAGTGTGAGTTTAGGAGATGATTTAGGCATTTCTTTGGCAGCCTGTGATTGTTTACCTTCTTTTTACCTACCCGTGGACATTATCCTAATCAACCTTTTTGAGCCTTTAAGCCATTTTCTTCGACAGCCTCATATGTAAGCCTAATCCATTTTTTTTTCAAGACCATAATTTGATCCAAATTCCTAAGTGCTTTAAATTGTGAAGTCATGTGACAAAATAAGAGGAAATTGGGTGAGAGTGATGCCTTAAAGTGAATTGGGACTTGAATTTGTTATGGAAAAAAAAATGGCTATCATAGAGGTGTGTTATAAAAAAAAAATAGAAAAACAAAAAGATAAATTGTGTTTATGATTAAATAAAAAGATAGTTATGCTTGAATGGCAAAATAGGTAAAAAGGGGTGATAGATGAAAGAAAGGTAGCAGGGTTGATTAAAAGAGAGTGTTAATGGCATAATGTGATGTATTAAAGCGCTTAGGAACATAGTCACTATTTCTGGCCAAAATAGTCCTACCCGTCCCTTAGCCTACACTACAAACTGTAAAAAACCTATTTGATCCTCAGCTTAGCATTCTGATATTAGTGGAGCATTACACTAAGGGCAAGCCTATGGTCATCAGTTGCAATATATGAATTCTTTGTGAGAGTGAGAGCAAGGATAATCTTATACCCATATTTTGAAAAATGAAATACTTGTGAGTAATTATGGGTGATATATTGTAAGACACACATGGTTGATGAATTTTGGGTAGTCTTGTATGATTCTTTGTGCCTTAACTTGTGGATACGAATTAACCATCATCACGAGTCTATGTTGGAGGTTGAATTGTTTCTAGTAGTGATCAGAAAACTACTCTTTGTTGATAATTGTCGTGCCTGTCTTGATGAATATTTTGTGTTACTGTTGTGATTTCTAGTTAGATGATTGCATGGAAGTAATATTTTGTTCGAGGACAAACAAAGCTTTAAGTGTGGGGTGTTGATGTTAGGCGTATTTACACGCCTAAAGCACCTTAATGTACCCATATTTTAGCTAAGTTTTGAGGACAAAATATATAATTCCTACACTTTTAGTCCTTTTTCCTGTAAGTGAGCTAACCAACGTGATTAGCAAGATTTCAGGTATTTATGATGAAGATTTCAGCATTTTATGGATTGTTGGACGCCAAAGGAAACTTCACGTAAGAAGGAAGGCAGCTTCTGGAAACTTGTGGACTGAAAGTGATGCATGAAGAACTTGTCCCGGGCAAAAACAGCATTTCTAAAGACTTGGGGGGTCAGCAGTAACTTAGCAGGATTAGGACAAGTATGCAGTAACCCAGTAGGACTAGGACAAGGATAAAAACCCTATTTCAGTAGGACTAGGAGAAGGATGTTATAAAAACCCTATAATGCTGAATTTTTCAGCATTCACTTATTCATTAATTCGAAGCTTTTTATTATTCACTCATTCATTAATTCAATTCTTTTTCATTCGACTTTTGCTCCTAATTCACGTTACAATTTCTGACAGAGGACACAGCTCTTTTGAGAGCAACGGGCCAAGAGGAAAATGTCAATCTTGTTGTGACCCACATTCCTCTTCAACGTGATATTGCTATAGTTGTGGTATGATGATGATGTCTTCGTTGATTTCCGTTACCCTCATGAGTAGCTAAACTTCTCTGTTAGGGTTATGGAAGCCTTATGAGATACTATCTATTTCTATGAGTTTGTGAATTCTTGATACGTATGCTGCTTATATCATTACTCTCTTCATCTTAATTGAATTCTTATGGTTGCAAACATATAGATTATGCCAGTATAGCATTAACTTGTTCGAAAGAAAAGTTACATGTCTGGAAAAGAGAGAATGACAAGGAAATAGGGCTACCAACCCCTGTTTAAAAGTTAGTGCCGTAACTGGATTAACCTCTTGGAGAATTCGTACCATTCGTATACGCTTTAAGCTCGAAAGAGTTAAAGTGATATAATCCTTGATGGTCGAAAGACACTAGGATTTACCATAGAATACGAATCTCTATAAGCGCATGCATGTCTGAATTCCGCATAACTCATAGCCAATAGATACGTAAAACTCATAAGGTGGACATAACCCTAACTTACAATTCTCATTGATTAAAACCTACTAAACATTCCGTTTTTACTTTGCTATTTTGATAATTTTACTTCACGTATAAAATCCCCCCTTTATCCGCAGAACTTTCACCAAAAGTCTACTAATCGTTGGATACTTAGTGACCGAGTATTCCCTTTGGGATTCGACACCCAACCCAGTTGGCTTCTATATTTGACAACGACCGCTTACACTCTTACGAGAGCTGTAGTTTGAGAGTTATCACCTTAGGCTTGATCAATTTGTCACCTTTCCTTCATTTTGAACTTAAGGGACAACTTTTGTTCAATTTTCTCCGCTATCATTGATAATGAAGGTGAAGCAACAAGCTAAGGAGATAATGAAAAGGGCCTTACCTTACAAGAAAGAGAACCCCCATAAACTGATGTGAAAAAAGTTTTGAATGATCTTATTCAAGACATTTACTAGTCTCACAAATGCCATAATATCACTTCATTAGCTCCCCTTGATAGTACTGAGATTCATTCCTTGGGGTATGTCCTTAACCTTTCTCCTTTATTCAAAAACCACCTACTTAACTAGGAAACTCTATAATTACTTATTTCTCCATGACTTGTTGAGCTCAATAAGGAGCTAATACCACTGTCTATAAAAAGAGACACAAGATACCCACCAATTTCTAATATTTCAGGTAAGTATATTCATAGAATAGTTACCTCTATAGGCTTTAGTTATCTTCAAATCTAATTTTAGCATCCATGTTGTAGCCTCCTTGAAATTATTGCAAAAAATTTTGTAAGTATGCGTAAAGTCGTTATAACTAGTTGTACGTGCACTACTTCACTATCTAGCATGGAATCTGCTAGCATGTACTTGTTTCTTGAATCTTGTTTTCATCCATTAGCTATTGTAACTAGGCTCATGTTGCTTAATCTTGTTGTTTTAACATTTTGTGATCCTTAGATTAGGCATATGACTTTTATCCATGTTCAAAAGTGCCCTTCCTTCATTTGGAACTTCATTAATTGTATGGTATGTCCAGCTTACTGAATATGCAAAAACATCTTGGGTAGTGAAATCTACCACCATGTTCTTCATTGTATGTGTGTAATACTCCCACCTACACCCCTACTCTCAAAAGATTTATCTTCTTAATCTCCATAGCTATGGACCAAGAAATTTCCCGTACTCCATCTAGAACTTTCTTGAGATTCAAAATCTATCTCAAAAATCATAGAAAACAAGCAATTATTCACACAATGTCCCAATTCACTCCTCAAAGAATTAACTTCTTCCTCTAAACTAGTCATATACCCTAGAAAGTTGTCTTCAGCAATGTAACACCCTGTATTTTTGGGCTAGACATTGAACTGTCTTTTCTATATGTGCAAAATATAATCCCATGATTGTATTTGAATACATATGACAATATCATTATCCTAGTGTTAAGAGTGCTTATTTGGTGAAAATTTTCATAGGAATCACTTAGAACAAATTTGATCTAAGAGCCTTTGATTCGGCCAAATTTTGTTATTAGATTCTACAAGGGTCAGATTTGAACAAGAATAACTTCTTATATGTGTAATTTTGCATCTCAAGGCCCACCAAATTATCGATAATTGAATTATCTTTCCAAAGATACCAATTTCGCATTAATCCAACACCCAAGCAAAAAGTTTTGACCATTTTCGTGAGAAATAGTAAGCCTCCGCAATAGGGCCGCATCGCGAGGGATATTCCCCGAGAATGGGGGTCGCGTCACGAGGGTTGTTCCCTAGGAATAAGGATCGCACCACGAGGGCTATTCCATCACTATTCTAGCTTCTTAAAGGGGTCAAGGGGTAATTGGGTCTTTTTTCTTCAACCCAAGTCATCCAAAACATGATTTGGGACATTCGTAGGGGAATTATTTGCCCCTTTCCCTCAAAATTACTCACTAGAAACCCTTTCCTTTATCAAGAACAAAATTCAAGCTCCCTTTCCCTAGAATCTAAGAGTTCATGCTTCCAAGTTCAAGCTATCTCTAAAAAAACTAGCTATTGAGGTATGTGGGATTTATGAACAAGGATATTCTTCCATCCTTGAGCCCAAAACTTATTAAAAAGTTTAATTTATATGATTTTCAATTAGGGTTCATACCCAAGTTATTTTGATTTGAGTTTATGAAATTATTATGTGATTGAAGTATTAAAGTGTATACTTGTTCTCAACTAATTATGTCTTGGCTTAAAGATTTTCTATTATGATTTGAATACCATGAACTGATTTAAAACATTGGTTAAAGATGTCCAATTGAGTTTTAAGCATGATATTGTATTACAAGTTATATGAAAGAAAGTATAAGCTTTAAGGCTTAAGTTTAAGCACTAAGTTTACAAGAAAAGTTTGATCTTTTAATTTAATGATAAGGCTTGAAATCCACAATTATTTACCGTTCTTGTGATTTAAAGCAAAGAAAAGCATAATTGGTTTCTAGTATACTAACCTTTATGCTATTTTAAGGTGGATTTCCTAAAGTATGAGCATATAAGTAATATGGGAGTAGTATTTAGCACCGAGAAGGTAATGTGAATGAGTGTATCCTTAATTCCTAAAAACTATAAGCCAACGTATGTTAAACTTTCCCAAAATGGATGAAGTTAAGTATAGTGATCACTTAAGTTAAGGTTCTATTCTGATGGAAAGGGTAGAATAACTCTTCCCAACATGGGTAAGACATTGGACGCCATGGTAGCTCACATGGTTTATGTCAGTTAGAAAAACCTCCCAAAAGAAAGAACAAAAAAAAAGTAAAGCTTTTAGAAACTAAGTTTTATGGCTTACAAAGTTTATTCTTATGCTTCATTATACATGCTTATGATTTCGCAGTCATTGTTTAATCCAATCTCAAGGTGAGTCATTTACACTTAGCATGAATCATTTGAAAGTCTATGTATATATTTAGTTATTGTTTTACTTATGTATTCACCCCTACATACTCAGTACATTCCAGAAGTACTGACCCACAAATATGTCTATGTGCTACATTGTCTCATAATGTAGGTACCAGTTATAGCACACATGTCATAATCAGATAGTTTGCAGTTTGTAGTCAGAAAGTGATCAGTTCTTTTGATTCGAGGACTCGAGTCAACTATAGTTCTAGTATCATTTTTTTATTCAGTAATATTGATTAGGGATAGTTGGGGGTCATGTCCCGGCTACCTAGATTCAGTATTAGTAGAGGCTTTATAGACGGCCATTCGGAGTTGATGTATTTATCTTCAATTTTGTTTTGTATAACTAAAGTATGTTTTGAACAGTCTTGTATTGAATATATTTAGCAAACATATTTCTTTTGCTTATTTCTTTCAGATTTATGTAACACATTCAGTTGCTCACGAGTTATACAAGTATCATGGGTTAGCTTAGGATACTTATGGTTCTAAGAATCGTGTGATGTCCAGGGGGTAGTCTCAGGGCGTTATAAACTTGGTATCAGGGCACAAGGTTCAAGTGTCCTAGGGTGTCTATGAAGTCGTGTCTCGTAGAGTTTTGCAGAACGGTACGGAGACGTCCGTACTTTTCTTCAAGAGGCTACAAGGAATTTAGGAAATGTTTCTCTTATTTTATATCTTAGATTGTGTTGTATATATGTTCTCTAAGGAAGCTGTACAGATTATCATCAGGCTCCACTCATGCCAACTCTTCCTTAGTTTCGATGTAATAGAAATAGTTAAGATTAAATTCCTACTGATAGAGTTTTCTCAAACGTCCCCACAGACAGCTATGGGATTGTATGTTGGCTCAAAAAGTATCCCACCAGTGCCTTTATGTTCTGAAGTATGAAAGATTTTATTCATGATCATGAAAAATCTTGCATTTAGCTGAAGTCAAATATTTCCTTAGATCCCTTTTTAGAATCTTATGACAGCCTGTGACCTAGAGTTAGAAGTATGAACCCAGAAGTTAAGCAGTAATAGAGTGGGGATAGTGTTATCTGAATTTAGTAGATTATGTATCCATAGGGCTAGTTGTATAAAAGGTGATCTAGTAGGCTTGAAAAAGTATATGCAAGAATTTAAGTTAACTGATTCGAAATTAAGTATGATGGTGTAGGTGTGATTTAGAGATGTGACCAAGGTGATATGAGATTGTATTATTTCTAAGTTTTTAAAGTGTGTGTTCTTAGATAGTTCCCTTGAGTTGCTAAGTACGAATGAGGCTAGTAGTGTAGTACATGATATTTTTTCCGGCTAAGTTATGGGTTATAGGTTGTCGATGTCAGGTATTTTGGTGTAATGGTAATTCTCATGGTTTAGGGAACAACATAAGTTTAGAGATGTGATATTAGTAGTCTATGAAGGACGTCAGTATGGTTTATTAAAATTTTGGAAATATCCATGTTAAGTGTTAGATCTAAGTTTGATTCTTGGAGGATTGAGCTAATAGAAACAAGAGTTGAAATTCTAGTAATCCTGAA
This sequence comes from Capsicum pubescens, assembly GCA_030864215.1. Taxonomy (NCBI): domain Eukaryota; kingdom Viridiplantae; phylum Streptophyta; class Magnoliopsida; order Solanales; family Solanaceae; genus Capsicum; species Capsicum pubescens. Next base: position 262,035,575 of record CM061542.1, read on the forward strand.
GATTTTAAGTCAGTAACTATTTAAGTTATTATATGATGAATATTGGGGCTTTAAAAAGTTAAGATTTGTATCTCAAAAGGAAGTACTAGCAGTGGGTTTTACACTTTCAAGTGTAGTCTTTTAGGGTGAATTTATTATTGATATGCATTGTTATATCCCAGACTCTAGAGTAGAGTGGTTGCAATTCGGTTTAGAGTTTATTAAAAGGTTCCATAGACTTAGAATGATGGCTTAAAGTTAAGGGGGAGATGTGTAACACCCTAAACTTTCTTTAAGTCAAATTTAGTCTCCAGAAGAGTTAGGAATGACTTCCTAAATGATTAATGTTTAAACCAGATAGAACTTCCCCAATTTTGACTTTTTATCATATGGGAAATTGAATTAGCTTTCCAACGATACTAATTTCGTCCAAATCCAGTATCGGAGTAAAAAGTTATGGACATTTTACAAAGGATGTTGGAAATGCTCAGAAGCGACGGTCAGGCCGATGGATCGTCAAGCTAGCGACGGGCCGTCACCCAAACCGTCACAGGCGAGGCAGTAAGTCAATCTACTGGCTAAGTGCAACGGACAGGTTGATGAACCATCGAGCTTGTGATGGACCGTCGCCCAAGCCGTCGATACTAAGGCAGTAAGTCCCTATTCTGGTCCAAGTGTGACGGTCAGGCCGACGGACCGTGGAGCCAGCGACGGACCATCGCATGAGCCATCACAGATCCCGTTTAGCAATTTTTAAGCCGTTTTTAAAAGGTTATTTGGGTCTTTTTCCACCCGTTTTAACCCCTAATTCTACCAGACCATAGCTCATAACTTCATTATTCATTCACAACACCAAATTTGGGTTTGTCTCAAAGATCAATCCCCAAGAACAAGAAACCCTAGGTGCTTAATCCCAAGTCAAGAAATCAAGCTTTCCTCCACCAATCTTCCAGAAATCATCCACCCAGGTATGTCAAGTATTAATTCATGGATTCATTTCGTCCATGAAGCCCAAGAATCCAATTTTAAATTATAAATTATGATGTTTATGTTGTGGATTGATTGTGATCGTGTTGATGTTGTGTATGATACCCAAGTTGGAATCGTTAAATGTGTTTTCATTAATTTATCCTAGCATATGGATTGAAATCTACTAAATTGTGTTGATTTATGCAACCATGATGAATTAATTTAATGTCCATGCCTAAGCTTATAGTTATGCATGCAAGGTGTTTGATAAAATGCCTAAAAGAATAGGAAATATGCCTTATGACTCAATTATAACCAAAACAATGAACCTATGTTTTACCCTTATGTTCAAAATGACTTCCATGTTATTGTTATGCATTGAAATTATTTGATGGATTGTTCATGAGATTAGCCTATGAAATTACGACATATTTATATGCTTTCCTATTCATATACCAAACCATGATAATCAAGTGCCTCATGAAATTCCCCAATGATTGTATAATGGATTATTGATTATGGTCGTGAGTCCAGGAAGTATCATGTCTTGTCAGTTTCATACTATCGAGTCCTTTGGGTACTTGTACCTGACAATTTAGTTGTGTGCCTAGAGCCAGTGCCAGTTTTCAAGATACTCTCAGTTAAGCCATGTTCAGTAGAATTTAGTCAGTCTCATGACTCAGGAAAACTCAGTAATCTCAGTCAGTTATCAGATCTTAGAAATACACCATCGGTCAACGGAACTCAGTAAACTCAGTCCCGTCAGTTTAGTATAATTAATTCAGTATCTAATCAGATGGGAGTAGGATTCAGCACTGAGTGAGCCCAAGGATGGAAACTCACCTGCGAGTAGAGGGTGTGATTCTAAGAAGCAAACCTTGTGCTCCAGAACTACATAGCCAGTGTAGGTTGAGACATATAACCTATTAGATGAGGGTTGATGAGGTGTCTTAACATATTAGATGAAGGTCCCACCATTCTCCTTAGAGTACCTGTCAAATGAGGGATCACTATAAGTTTGTCCTTACTAGTGGCGCAGTATTGACACCCTTTTAATTGGGGTTACAGATTGGACCCCAACTCAGCTAAATTGCTTTAATTGGGGTATGTCGGTTAGATGACTACTTTCCAAAGTTATAGTTTTAGTCTCAGTCTCAGTAATAGAACTCAGATAGTTCTAAAAAATTCAGGACTGTCAGATACAGTCAACTCAAAATGGTACTGAACTCAGCTAGTTCCATCAGAACCTAGACTGTCAGATACGGTCGCTCAGTATGAGTTATCAGTACTCATGTTATCAGTATTCAGACTCAGTAGTCAGTATCATCACGAATTCAGTTACAGTCGTTTATTCATACATGTATTCTCACGTTCATGTTATATAGTTGATTAGCATAGTTCATGCATATGAAACCTTGCATTCAGCCTGCCTCACTTGCACACCAGTACATTCAATCGTACTGACGCATTTGCGCTATGATTTTTTATACCATAGGTTCAGAAGCACGAGCTCCAGAGCATCAGTAGCATTCCAGTCTCAGCATTCAGAGTTAGCAGTGAGTCCTCATCCTTTGAGGACATGATCATTTCTTTATTATTTCATTACTTAATTTATTTCAGTAGTTGGAGTTAGTTGGGGACATATCTCATCAACTCCTTATTCAGATAGTTCAATTTTTAGAGGCTTTCATACTACAGTATGTTCAGACAGTTTATTTCAATTTATGTTTTGGTATTAATATATCGTACTCTCAGATAGTATGTTTTATCCAATTTGAATCTTATGGCATGTTTCATTCTATTATTTTTGTATTTTACATGATGCCATATAGTATACAGGTACAGATATCAGTCATGGGTTAGCTTGTGGTCCTTCGGGGTCATGAGCATCGTGTAGTGTTCTGGGTACCAGATTCGAGGAGTTACAAGATGATAGAACAAGGAACCAAGTTAGGCTCTCAGATTCTAGTAGTGATGCCAATGAGTTTTAGAGCAATAGAAGGGGAGAAAAATTCCCAACCCATTTTTATCCCGGTATAAATTTTTGTACTTCAGTCATCACGACCTCTACTCAAGCCTTACAAGTTATCTTTATGATCATATCTCACATTTATGTACTTTTCATAGAATCATGCATGCTTCTAATTCTTAGTATGAGGAGTTCTAGTTCGTTCAGTGGTACGAATCATATTCCATGAATTTATGAACTCCAAACTCTGGTCATGCAGCTCATGAAGCATGTACTCATACTTTACAGTATGCTCAGTTCCCATAAATTATGGCGCACTCTTAATAACCAGCAAAATTCAGATTATGTCATATATGTCCTCAGTTCAGTGTCAAAGTTATGTATTGTATTCTTTCATGCTTCAGGTCCTCGTGTTTGAACCTTTTGGTGACCTCTCCTTAATGTTAAGAGTGGTGATGAAAAAAAGATTATGAACAATTGATTAGATGGGAGAGAGTAAATATTTCTTGTTGGGGAAAGAATGTTGTATACTTGTTTTATCTAAATCTATAAGTGTGAAGTAAGATTGAGGCCAAGATTTTGGTATATGTCATGGTCAATTGAAAAAAAAATCTCTTGTGTGTCTTCTTTGGATAGTGCATGGAAGTTGTTATTGATAGAAGTATTAGAGAATATGGGAAAGATGCTTTGGTGGATTGTTTTTCTAGAAGTTCATGTGTGGTAGGGGTGGCAAACGGGCGGATTGGATTGGATTGGATTTTGACGGGTTAAATATGAATTGAGCAAATATGATTTGGATTGCAATCTGCCCATATAAATATGGGTAAATATGGATTTGGTTAAATATGGATTGGGTAAAAATGGTTCCAACTTACTTTATCTCCTAAAATCAAAAACTTAAAACTTCTATATCATATCAATTTGACTTTTTTCCCGTTTCTTTTTTTTAAAGTTTTTTCTTTTTAGTTTTTTTCTCTCTCTCTTCTATATATAGCCTCTAGTTTTCTTTTTTTTTTATTGTATTTTTTTTCTCTCTTCTATTTCTACCCTTTGCTTCTCTTTCTCTTTTCCTTTTTAGTCTCTTTTTTTCTAGTTTTTTTTTACTTCTTTCTTTTTTTTTTTCTTTTTTGGTTTTATTTTATATTTTTTTCAAAGAACGTGATTAAGTCGAGTACAAATTATGAATGATGACTGAGATATCATAACCATTCAGAATATTGTATTCATCATCATTTTTTTCTTTTTCCTTTTCTCCTTTTTCATTATTTTTTTCTTTCTAATTTTTTTTGTATTTTTTTCTTCAGTTTTTTCTTTACAATTTTTCTCTCTTTTCTATCTCGAACTTCTACCTCTCTTTTTTCTTCTTTTTTCTTTATTGTTTTTTTTTTGATTTTTTTTTTTTTATGATAACGAAAATACCATAAGCGAATATTGGTTTATATTCGCCCAACATTTATAATTTTTGTAAGTACACTCAAGTGGACTCCACCTAATGAACAGATACAGAGATAGTATCCAGAAAGATCTTGGAATTACATTCGTCAAACCAAATATCTTTAGCAGTCGCAAGAAGTGCACAAATCAAGGTTGCTACTTACTTCCTGCCTTGCCTTACCTTGAGCTCTTCGCTTCGTGTCTTACTTCTACTCTAACGAGAATTCTAAGATGAGGGAGTTAGAAGTCAGATTTGAAACTGGACTTTCTCATAAATCGAAGGCTATGTGGATCCTCAGCCATATATGAAATGGAATAAAGATGGACCGAGCTTACTTAATACAATTGTATATTTGTATTTGTTTTTTAGACTTTAAGCTCATATTTGTATTTTATAGTTTGTACCGTCATATACATTTTATATAATTCACACTTATATTTTATATATATTGATACAAATTATATTTTATTGATATAAATTGAACAATACAAATACAAATAATAAATTTATTTGAAATATATAGTATGATACAAATAAATTTAAAGTAAAAAAAATATATAAAATATAAAATGCAATGATAAAAAAAAGATGAGGAAAAGAATATAAAAAAAAGAATAAAAATGACAAAAATGACGAACCAAGAATGAAAATGGTGGAAATGGAAATACAAAAAAGGAAAGAATGCGAAGAAAAAATAAATAAAATTAAAAAAGAAAAAAAATTGATGAAAAATAAGAAAGAAAAAAAGTGTAAGAAACGAGTAAAAAATAAGTGAAAAAAGAAATGAAAAAGAAAAAAAAGTAAATTAAAGGAAAAAAGAAAGAAAAAAAAAAGAGAAATAAAAGATAGAAAAAAATAATAATAAAGGGGAGAGACTATATATAGATTATATTTAATTGATAAGAGATGCTATGAATTGTATAGTCTAAATGGGATAATTAGAAGTTTATATTTATTAACCCATGTAGGTCTCAAGCGAATACGAATGATGAAATAAGAATGAGAAAGGAGAAAATGCAAAAAAAAAAAATACAAAGAAAAAGAAATAAAAAAATTAGATGAAAAGATGAGAAAGAAAAAAAGAAATTATAAGAAACGACTAAAAAATGAAAAAACAAAATGCAAAAGAAAAAAAGTAAATTAAAGGAAGAAAGAAAGAAAAAACAAAAGAAAAGAAGAAAAGAAACTAGAAAAGAAGAAGAAAATGAAATTTAAAGCATAGGTGGGTGATCTCTGTGTTTAAATGGGTACCCATATTTTGCCCATTTTGTCCATATTTATATGAGCTTTTAAAATGAGTTGAAGTCCATATTTACCCATTTGAAATATGAGTGATCCAATTCAATAAATATGGGTTAAATGGACTCTTTTCATAAATATGGGCTGAAATTGTCACCCCTAATGTGTGGTTATAATGATAGGCTTGAACGTCATGTTGTATATCTGTGGATAAATGCATTGTGTTTTAGTGAATTCCTCGTAAGAGGTTGAATTTAGTTATTGAAGTGGTTAGAAGAATTATTCTTGAGATGAGAGATTTGAAACACGCATGGGGTATTGAATTTGTGGTTCATTCTAGTACTATGATGTTATGTGTTATACCTTGTAATTTTATGTTAGGCTTGAACATAGTGAGAGCAGGTAGTTTAACTCGGACTTTGGCTGGAGTGGTTATATGTGCACAAGTGAGAATTATAAGTTGAATCAAATAATCATAGTATTTAAGGGGAAAAGTATAGTTGAGGGAGTGTTTTAGAAGTGTAGCTAAGCTAGAAAGTTAGCAGTTGCATTGCCTAAGGCTTAGTAATTCCATCCAAGCATATGTTTCATTGGCCTATGTTTCATGTTACGGAGTTATAGCCATATTAATATTCCTTACTCAAATATCTTATTCAGATCATGCCCAAGATTCTTTACTCCCTAATGTTATTAGAACTTCTTTCGAAGATTGTTGAAAAAATACTCCATTCAAGTGTGAACTTTCAGTATGATTTAGTCCGTATAGCCAACAATTCAGATTAGCAATCAGACAGCTAAGCTCCTATGATTTTCCATTGTTTCATCTAGTCTTACTATCCAAAGTTTCATGAATATGACTATTCTATGAGGTAATTTATTCGCATATATGTAAGTTGCAAATTCAGTTCAGTCCAAGCATCATGTTTCAGATTCAGCTATTTAGTCATGTCTCAGTTCATAAGTGTTCAGTGCATCATCTTAGTTTTCCAAGTATTCCATCTTAGACAAAGTAATACCCCTTGTACGATCTCAATCTTTCCATCTCATAATTTGTGCTTACATAATGTACTTGGCGATGCCGTCAAAGGTATGAGTTGCTTACGAGTGGTAGGAGTCTTTCTTACCCAATGGATCTCAGCCGTCAAAGGTATGAGTTGCTTACGAGTGGTAGGAGTCTTTCTTACCCAATGGATCTCAGCCGTCAAAGGTATGAGTTGCTTGAAGTAGGTCAATATCTACGGTAGCGTTTTGTTGGTCCCGCAATGAATGGACACTATGTCACTTATATAAAATCTTCCTGCTGATAGCAGCCTATAACTATGTATAAATTGAACATAGTTATAGGCTATAAGAGATTATTATCTTAGAGAAGCTTTAAGTTAGTAGAATTCATGTTTTTTGTCTTTTTTCTTTCATGAATGGTCTTGATTTATCATGACCAAGCTGGTAGTTATTTAATTATCACAAACATGACTGCTCCTAGCACTTAGATTAATGTAATTTCTCACTCTTTCTCAGCCTTTTTTATTGCAGTTGTTTGCTACTGATACTTCATTGTTGGGGAAGCTAGAATATCAAAGAGAGAATTTTGATGTTGCCCTTCAAGTGTTTCAGGGAATAGATATTCGAACCCTGTCCCTGAGAATTCTAAAGCCATTGCTGAGAGAACGAGGCCATTAAAACCGCGCTCCAAAGGTGATGTTGCGCCAGTTGGCATGATGTCACTGCATTTCGTGAGTCTACTTCTTCAAGTAATTTTGATGCTTAACTTGAGGAACTGAGATAGTCCTTGATGAGTTCGAGATTGATTGAGGAGAAAGGCTTGGCTGTGGCCAACATGATAGATAAAGAAACATTCCATGTCAATATTCTCGCGTAGACAAAGGGCGAGCCAATTACATGCATCAAGTTGGGCCCGTGCTAACACGGGCCCTTCCCCCTAGTACATATATATATATATATATATATATATTAAAAAGTATATGTGGTAATTCTATTTAAAGGTAAGGATGTAATCCCCAAATACTTAAACTTTTAAAATTCGAAAAATATTTTAAAAATATAAATATTTCCTATTTTATAAGAAAAAAGAGTTGTATCATATGAATATTAGTGAGGAGTTACTATGATCTTATATGTATGACTTATATTAGAAGTTAATATTTACATAGAATTATTCTATTATAATTAATAAACGACATTGAGAGAAAAAAGTTAGTTCCCACTTTTTATTATAGTTAAGAGGATTTTAAAATGACAACTTTATCCAATGTACCGGTAAGATTAAGTTTTATCTGTAATACTTATTGTACATTTGTATATCTTAGGTATACCGTATAAGAAATTGAGGGTTCTTGAATTTACTCTATGTGTGTGATTATTTAAACTTTGTTACATATGTTAGATTTTTAAGAGATGTGAATGGAAAATGAAAAGGTATTTTTTCCAAAAAGACACCAAGAGAAAAGATGCAATTTGAAAGGGCCTTCTCAGATTGGATGGTTATGGCATTTCCAATGGGTTATGACTTTTTTGAAGAGTTGCACCTTTTTTGGAGAGTTGCACCTTTATGAAGAGGTGCACCTTTCTGAACCATTACTTCTCTTCATGAAGAAACACCTTGATGTCTATAAATACCTAATTTTTCTCAGGTACATACATGAAATTTTGAAGTAAAATACTCCCCTTTCTTGAAAAAACTTCAGTGTGATTTGCTACCATTGAGTGCACTCCTAGTTCTACGGAGTTTGAGGTATCGCTATTCTGTCAAAGCGATTCATTTTATCATGAAATTATATATTCTACAACCTCGGGTACTTGAGGAAAATAATTTACTTAAGGACACATCGTGAATTCGGTAGACTTGAATCTTCCAATCTCATTCTCTTTCTAAATGTTTGATTTTGCTATTTTCTAAAAAATAGTTTGAGCTTCATTTTTTATTGTTCGTAATTTGGGTCAAACTTATTGTTAAAATTTCAAAGTTATTAATACAGAGTTACAAATTCATTTGATTGTTCATACTTTAGTTTGAACATGTGTTTGAAGTTATTGTCGTAAAATATAGATTTTACTAAATCCAGAAAATAATAATTTTAAGGAAATTGTTAAGTACTCCTTTAATATGTATTGGGTCAAATTTTGTGGAGACTAAAATCTTTTAATTTCTACTTACTCAGTTAGAAGAATACAAAAGCTTCACCGAGAAACTGGACTGGGTATTCTATTTGAATAATATAAAAAAAATTCTGATTCATTGAATTCTCTGTATTGATTTGTGGAGTTTTAAACCTATGGATTTTCACGCTATTTGAACTTGATAGTGATTTGAAGATATAAAAACTACATCACAAATCGAAGTTCATTCTATTGATGATTTGAATACATGAAAACTTCATTGTTGATTGTCAAAGCGCGACTAAGAAATAACGAACAAAATTGAACAACAAGTTGATTCGCTTGTGAGTGGTGTGGTCCTAACGGCAACTAATATTGTGTCATCAAGATGTTTATATGTTATTCTATCAATGGGAACAATATTGAAACCAGAAAATTTTTTGTTGTGAACTTCAAAGAATGGCAGCAAATAATGCTCTTTTGGCTCACCAAACTTGAAATGCAAAGGTTCACAAGTAGAGGTTTTTATGTTCCTAAAAAAGAAATATCTGAAAATCAATTGTATAATTTGGAAGGTCTTGTGATTCGTCTCAACATAAAAGTGGACAATAAGCTATGTGAGAAATCAGCAATGATGGGTGCAAATCTTGATAAAGATAATAATACACATAATAAGATGATGAAAAAGTATTTTGGACAAGAGAATGAGCAAAACAAGAAAAGGTTAAAAAGCAAGTTCTACAATTGTAGTGTAGTTGTCCACAAAACTCTAAATTGTCAAGTTCTCAAGAAAAACAAAAAATGAAATCAGATAAACTTAGTGGAAGCAACTGAAAAGATTGAAAACATGTGTATTATGATAAATAAATTCAATCTAGTTGGAAATCCTAATGAATAGAGGTATGATTCAGGATTCACTCGACATGTTTGTGTGGAAAAAGAAGCCTTCTCTACTTATGATACTGTTGGTACCAAAAAAGTGATCTTCATGGTAAACACTGCAATAGCTAAGGTTGAAGGAAGTGGAAAGCTATTCTAAAAATGGCTTTCGACAAGGTGTTGACTCTCAACAAAGTTCTCCATGTTCCTACTATTAGGAAGAACTTAGTATCTACAATACTTCTCATTAAAAGTGAATTTAAGTGTGTGTTTGTTTCAAAGAAAATTGTAATAAGAAAGAATGAAATGTATGTCGAAAAGGGCTGCCTCAGTGAGGATCTTTTCAAACTTGATATAATCGATATTGAAATGAATAAACTTGAGGCTTCTTCTTACTTTCTTGAGTCTAATGATATGTGGCATGGTCGTTTAGGATATGTCAACTACAAAACATTGCAAAAACTTATTAGTGTAGAAGTTTTTCCTAACTTTGAGTGCAGCAAATCAAAGTGTCAAACGTCTATTCAATTTGAGTATGCTAAGCATCCATATAAGTCTGTTGAAAGGAATTCCAATCCCTTAGACTTCATTCACATAGACATTTTTTATATGAGTCAACATCATCTCATGGTAGAAAAAAATATTTAATCACTTGTATTAATGATTGCACTAGATATTGTTATATTTATATGCTAAATAGCAAGGATGAAGAAGAAGCATTTAGAAAATATACTAGTGAAGTTAAAAATTAGTTGGATATAAAGATTAAATATTAAGAAGTGATAAGGACGAAGAGTGTGAATCTCCTTTTGTAGAGATATGCATGGAAATGGAATATTTCGTCAACTATTGTCTCGTACTCACCATAATCAGATGAAATTGCAGAAAGAAAAAATCAAATGGTGAAGGAAATGATTAATGTCTTACTTATGAGTTCATGTTTTTCACAAAACTTGTAGGGAAAACCTATCCTTACAGCTAATCGAATACTCTATAAACTACCCTATAGGAATACACAATCTATTCCATATGAGAAATTAAAAGGAAGGAAACCCAACTTAAAATATTTCAAAGTATGGGGGTGTCTAGAGAAAGTACAAGTTTCTATTCCCAAAAGGGTGAAAATATGACCAAAAACTATGGACTGTATTTTCATCAGATATTCTACAAATAGTAAGGCATGTCGATATTTTGTTCTTAAATTTGAACATCTAAATATTCATTATAATATGGTAATTAAATCAGATAATGTTGAGTTTTTTGAACATATTTATTCGTATAAGACTAGACATGAGTTGTCTAGTGAAGGATTTAAACAACTAGGAATGAACCAAAGGAGAATGTACTTAATGAAGAGAATCCAAGATGTAGGAAGCGACAAAGAATGTCAACTTCCTTCAGATCATAGTTTGTAACATTTCTCCTTGAAAATGAGCCTGAGATATTTAAAGAAGCGATGTCGTTTGCGGACTCATCTTTTTGGAGAGAGGCAATCAATAGTGAAATTGATTCAATCTTGAGAAACCATACTTGGGAGTTGGTTGATCTTTCTCCTGGAATAAATCTTTAGGTTCTAAATGAAATTCAAAAGAAAAATAAAAGTTGGTTGGACTATTGATAAATACAAGACAAGACTTATTGTGAAAGGCTTTAGACAAAAAGAAGATCTTGATTATTTTGACACATACTCGTCAGTTACAAGGATAACGTCCATTTGGATGTTAGTTGCATTAGCTATGGTATATGTTCTTGAAATCCATTAAATGGATGTGAAAATAACTTTTTAAAATGAAGAATTGGAGGAAGAAAGATAAAACAACCCAAGGATTTTGTGGTTCCTGATAAAAAAAAGTGTGCAAACTTGTTAAGTCACTTTATGGACTAAATCAAGCACACAAACAGTGGCATGCAAAGTTTGATTAAATCATGTTGGAAAACATATTCAAGATAAATGAATGTGATAAATGTGTTTATATTAAAGATACTCCAAATTATAAAGTCATTGTTTGTTTGTATGTGAATGATATGTTGATCATCAGTAAAGACATTTCTGACATAAATGCTACGAAATGAATGTTTGAGAGCAAGTTTGATATAAAAGACCTTGGAGTTGTTGATGTGAACTAAGGGATAAGAATTCATAAAAATCCACAAGTATTGGCATTGTTTTATCAAAAAGGTACTTGACAAGTTCAGGTATTTGGATTTCAATATTTTCAAGACACTATTGGATATGAGCTTTGCACTTAGAAACAATGAAGGTGAAAGTATCTCACAATTGGAGTATGCAAGAGTGTTTGAAAGTATAATGTATATCATAAATTATACGTAACCAGACATAGCATGTGTTATAGTAAATTGAATCGATACATGAGTAATCCCAATCAAACTCATTGGATGAAAATGAAAAGATTTTTTGGATATCTAAAACATACTCAAGACTATGCTTTGAATTATAACAAATATCCTGCAATAATTGAAGGATATAGTAACGCAAATTAGATCACCAGATCAAATAAAGTAAAATTCACGAGTTGATATGTATTTACTCTTGGTGGAGAAGCAGACTCTTGAAAATTATCCAAACAAATATGTATTGCTCACTTTATAAAGGAATCTGAATTTGTTGTGTTACATAAAGACGTTGAAGAAGCCGAATGGCTCCAGAATTTCTTGGAAGATATTTCTTATTGGCTCAAACCTTTGGCACCAGTATGCATACACTATGACAGTCAAGCAGCAATAGATAGGGTAGAGAGCATGACGTATAATGATAAATTCCATCATATAAGATGGAGACATAATACCATTAGAGAACTACTCTTTAGTGGAATTATCACGATTGACTATGTAAAGTCAAAGGATAATGCATTGGATTCACTAACAAAAGGCCTGACTAGAGAGGGAGTTGAGAGATTATTGAAGAGAATGGATTTACAGCCTTGGACAAGTCATCATAGTGGTAACTCTACCTAGTGGACTGAAGATCCCTGAGCTGGGTTCAAGGAGATCAAATAAAGTTGTGACTGACACTTCAACATTGTCAATTAATTCAACATGTTCTCATAATAAAGACAATATTTAGGAAACAAGGATAAGGCTTATGGTTTGAAGTTTTTTAATGGTTTCTAAGTTTAGCAGGTTTGACCAAATAGTTTGATCTAAAAGATTAAGCGTTTAGGAATCACCTATGTGAGGGTGAAGTGGAAGTTTCTTCAAGGATGATGACAGTTAATGCCTATTCTCTAAGCTCTCATGAAATCAGGAGGTGTTCATGACTGGAATGAAAAAAAATATGAGAACCATAAACAATAAAAGGTTGGTTGTGTAACTTTTATTATCTAGGTGTATATTAAAGTTTGACGATTCAAATATATTGCATCTATCAATTAACTGAGTGCATCCGATGCAAGTTCACTATAGAAAGGATCTACACACTTGTCCGTATATTTTTTGATAAAATAGTCATTCCCCATTGATGTGGAGAATTGTCAGGTTTTTAAGAGGTGTGAACGAAAAATGAATAGGTGTTTTTTCGAAAATACACCAAGAGAAATGGTGCAATTTGAATAGGCACCTTCTCAATTTAGATGGTTATTACCTTTTTCAATGAGTTGTGACTTTTTTAAAGAGTTGCACCTATTTAGAAGAGTTGTGCCTCTATGAAGAAGTGCACTTTTCTGAACCATTGCTTCTCTTCATGAAGCAACACCTTGATGGTTATAAATACCTGATTTTTTTCTCAAGTACATATATATAATTTTGAAGTAAAAATACTCATCTTTCGTGAAAAAATTCTAGTGTGATTTGCTAACATTGAGTGTGTTCATAGTTCAACGGAGTTTGATGTACCGCTATTCTGTCAAAGTGATTCATTTTATCCTGGGAGGATATATTTCATAACCTTGGGTACTTGAGAAAAATTATTTCCTTAAGAATACACTGTGAATTAGGTGGACTTGAATCTTCCAATCTTCACCTCTTTCTAAATGTCTGATTTTTCTAATTTTCAGAGAATAGTCTGAATTTCATTTTTGGTTGTTCATAAGTTGAGTTGAACTTATTATTAAAAGTCCAAAGTTTTGAATACAAATTTACAAATTCATTTGATTGTTCACACTTTAATTTGAACATGCATTTGAACTTCTTATTGTAAAATATAGATTTACTAAACCCAGAAAACAACAACATATACTCACACGTGTATTTGCCCTCAAAGATCACAATATCTATAGCACTACTCAATGACAATATAATACCTTACAGACTTTGACTTAAGAGTATTAAAAGAACACTATAATTATATGAAGGGGGCATTTTTAGGGGTCCTTTGTTAATAATAAAATAAAAATTCTCAATAAGGATAAGTACAAGTAGGGGAAGTTAGGCCTTACCTTACTCATCCTAGTAAGGTTATGAATGTAATCTCTACTAATTAATAACTATGAAGAAAATAAGATCTCGAAAGAATTAGGATTAGGATTCTATGATCATCACAGAATTTATAATAAACTCTACGAAGATATTACATAGAAAGATGCTTAGGTAATGCAAAATTACCAAATCTTAGGAAGAAATTTGAGTTATCAAACTCAAACTTCCTTTTACAAATAGATGAACTAAGAAAGATAGATTGCCATTACAAAATTATATGAAGAGTAATACTAACAAAAAGAGTATGGGGTGTTATATTTGGTCCTAAATTCTTGGACCTTTTACTGAGTGAAAACCTTAGAAAGTAATTTGAATATTAAAATTAAAGGTCTAGGATCCTAATATATCCCAATTTCATCACCAACACCTAATCCATGATTGTTGAACAATCCCATGCATGACAGAGAAAGGTCATCATTGAACAGCTTCCTAAAGCAAACACTTGCACCTTCATACTTATTAGGATCATTCTCCTCTATTACATCCCACACATCAACACACACCTCATTTTTGTTCATTACCAAACTTTTACAGTGTCCAGTACCGAAGAATGTACTCAAACATCTCGAAAAATGGAATCACCGCCTTTCCTAGAACTAACTCGTCCTAGGTAATCTTTGTCTTGATGTGCCATGGATGTTCCAGATCGATTTTCTCGGTAGAGTATATGTAAATTAGTTCTTGAGTCACTACCCATGATGTGTTGTTTGCTTCACAGGCTTCTTCTTCAGCTTTTGATGGGATGAATTTTAACATGACTGGTTCTCTCGAATGGAGAAGAGAAGGAAATCGAAGATGTTAAACCCTAAAGCCTTTGTTCATATATATATATATATATGAGGTGTAATGAAATGATGTTAAACACTAAATAAAGTAATTTTACTATATTACTCTTTAAATATAATAAAATCAAGAAAAAATGATAAAACACGCGAAATTGAACAAAAATATTTTTCATTAATAGTTTGGTCTAAAAAGCCCCTACGGTAAATATTTTTTCCACTAGCAGTCAAATTACTAAATTTTATTCCCTAGAAATATTGTCCAATTGAGAAAGCCATAATTTTTGTAGACCAACTTTGAAAAAGAATAGTAGTTGGATAACATTTCATTACGGCTGGAAGTTAATCGAAAATTTAAGTATTACTAGTTTAGGTGTACGTGATTTGCTCGTGTAGCTCACTTTAATGAGTTTAAATATTATATTAAATAGGATATTTATTTAAATAATAAAGATGAATATAATAATTAAATTTAATATCTTTTGAGTATGTAAATAATAACAAAATAATATGATAATAGAGATATCAAAATAATACGACAAAACCTAATCTTTACATAAAAAAAAATCCTCAAAGCCGATCAACACACAAAAATTTCTCAAAGTTGATCGAGATTCATCTGCGAACTGTAAACTACCACAAAATAATAAACTAATAGAGATATTATAATAATACAATTAAACATAATCTTTACCTAAAAAAACTTTTCAAAGCCGACCCACATTCATCTAGCATCTGTAAATTAAAATAAAATAATAAGATAATAAAAATATCAAAACAATACAATTAAACTTAACTTTTACACAAGAAATTCTTCAAAGTCAACCGACATTCATCTACGACTTGTAAACTATAAAAAAATATAATAGTGATCACAAAACTTTGATTTTTATCCTACTAATTCTTGTCTGAGCAAAAATTTTGATCTAAAGAATGATTTTGAATGAAAATAAAGAAGATATATATATACTCACATGTTGAATGAGATTGTACTGATAAAAACAGTAAAGAAGTTGAGGGTTAGAAAATCAAACATCCATCAATCTAGACATGCAATCGAATCAAGTTAGATGAGCATCAATCATATCCTCCCAATAAGCAAACCGGTTTGTTCTCAATTTAACGTACATCTCAATATTTATAGAAGTATTTCCTTAATTAATAGAGTCTTATTTTAGGAGTATTTTTCTAATTGAACAGTAGAAAGAAAAATATTAATTAATTCTCCTACCATATATTTTAGGAGTCCCATATATTTTAGAAAATTTCTTAGAAAGAAAAATATTAATTAATTCTCCTACCATATATTTTAGGAGTCCCATATATTTTAGCAAGTCTAGTTAATATAATAAAAATAATTAAATAATAAATTTAAAAAGATAGTGAAAAGACAGTTTTATCTAAAAAAGAGTCTTTTAATGAAGGGCAAAAAGTTTAAATCGTTTTTATAAGGGTGACACACTTTTAATATATTATAGATTATAGATATAGATATACATATAAATTATAGATATAGATTATAAATTATAGATTATAGATTATAGATATAGATATAAATTTTATATGAAATAGAAGGTAGAATAAGTAATATGTGTTTCAGCAATATGTGAATAAGAGTATCTAACGACAAAATTGCTTTTACAGCAAGTAATCCCTAAAAGCGAATTCCCTGTTATTTATTTCCCGCATAAATATCCCCATCATATTTGTAATCCTCACACAAATAATTCATGTATATGACAGTTCTCATATAACTGCCTGATAGGGAAAAGACATAAAATTTTCAAATTGATCCTATTATCTCCTAATTTAAAAAAAAAAAATGGAATAAATACATCCTATGTACTAAGATGGCCTAGAGAATCAAATTTTTGATAGGCAGTAAATACACGCACTACCACGTACAATTTCACATAATATTTTTTAAAAAACTGTATTTGATTTTCTTCTTTTTTATCTTCTTTTTAAGTCCAACATACAATACATTCAACTAATCCAAATGTTAAGATGAGGAACAAGACAATTTTTACTGTTCGTATATGAACTTGAAAAATAATGGGAGATGGTGTTCAAGTTTTGAAGTTGGTATTCAAGTGTTAAACTCATTCTACATCTTTTGTTGTTACTGAGACAAAAATGGAGGAAAAAAATTGAATCCATCATTGTTGAACCTTGAAAAAATTTGAAGAACAAAAAATGGGCTTGTCGAACTCTTTGTTGTTGATCAAATTGATCACTGGGGTTTGGTAATGAAGTTGTGAAGTTGTAGTTGAATTTTGAGCTTGATTGGTGTGGATTTGACTGAGTTTTTTATGGAATTTGAGGTCTAAAAAATTAGTGATAAATTGGGATAAAAAACCGATGTGTTTGGACAACAGCTCCTGAAAATTAGCTTTGAGACTGACACATTGCCATTTCGTATTAATTAGAGCTTTTTATAGGTTTCTATGGGCTTGAACGAGGTGTACGTTCTCATATTTGGGCTTACTCATCACATAAGGTGCAAAGAAATAAGACAAAAATGTTTAAGAGGTAATATGACCACGTAAAGATAAAGTATATCCCTGTAACTTCTAGCATATATTGAGGGGTACTTATACATTTTACCTAACTAATACATCAAACCAAACAACCCCGTAAGGGTTAGAGTTATCGAGAATGACACTGGTTTATAGCTGTGTTTTGTTTCCTTTATGTCCTCCAACAATCATATGTTCAACTGACACAGTGGAGACAAGTTGAGGAGTCTAGATGTGCCCTCTCAGAGTTGGAGTATTTACTTGCCAGTTGAGACCAAATTTGAGTGTATGTTTATGTATTATGTCTATGTAACAAGTTATAAGACAACATGTTTGTTATTTTGTGTGAGATTTTAGTAGCAAAGTTGGAAATATAACGGTCATTTGGTAGCTAGTAAAGAGATAGCTTATACATGTATGATATTTTGTATAAGTTATGCATTGATAGCTAGTTAGGAAGTAAGTTATTCATATACAAATTAACATCATAGTTGGTTTCTAATTTAGAAACACACATGTGTGGGGTAAAATAAGACCTGAAAGGAATCAGACCCACTTGAGTCGGATATAGCAAGAACCAGCCCACGATGTCAACATCTTGAAGAGTGATACTAAGCAAAGTAACGTCCACCCAGGCAAGAGCAAAGTAGACCGAGACCGACAAAGATGGTGACTGAACGCTAAAGAACAAATGGAAATACAATGTATCAAGGGTCTCAAAAGCACAGGCAACCCTCGATAAAACCGCGTCCGACACAATCCAGTGGGCTGGAACTCTCCAACAGCTCAAGGACACGTGACTTTCTCTTATTGACCATAGACAGTCCTGGCTATAAATAGTGACCCCCTCGCCCATTGTAAAGGATCCAATTTTCGCTTCTCTCTATCCTCAACCAATAAAAATCTTTAGGTTTATTTTTAAGCTTTCTCTATATGCATTAGTTGTTTTTACTATTTCTTGTTGTTACGCTTGCTTACCTCACACTTGTGGTCACGACCTGCTCATAACTAAAAGAACTGTGGACTATGTTGTTCTTTATATTTTGCTCTAGATCTCTATTTTATTTGTCATTTGTGCTATTAGTTCAATTTGCATACTTTATTGCAAACTTACGCTACAAATATGAAGCTAAGACCATAATGAATGCTCTTGACAGTTGGCCGACCTACAAATCTAACTTCCCTAAAATCGACGTAAATAGTTTGGCGCCCACCATAGGTCCAGAGCATCTACATGGGTTTTTAGCTTTTTTTTTCTTCTAGTTTTCTTTGTGTTTTTGCTTTGTAAGAAAGTAGGTCATGGCTTTTAACGGAAACAGCTTCGAGTAGGATGTCTCTCTTCTGGTGGAGCCACTGATCCAAGAAGAAGTAACCGCCCTTGGAAACGAAGATCTCCCATTTGTCATAGATGCAATGGATGAAAGCACACGAGGAGGACGGAAGAAGCCTATCGGCCAAAGGGATCTTGAAGTGGATGTCGTAAATAAACTACACGGGATCCAATAGGATTTTATCAACCTCTCAAGGAATTGATGTCCTACATCGAGGCAAGGGATGAGGGGGCGAGTAAGTTGTGGACGAGTCTAGTCCATAAGTTTCCATGCGCTCCAAAGGAGAGTAGGGGAGATGGCCTAGATAGGCCTCAAGCTAGAGGATGAAAAATCGCTAAAGGGTTGGGGTAGGTTGCTCCTCGACTCAAGAACTGTTCCCAGAATCACACAAGCAACAAAAACTAGGAGATAAATAAAGTAAGAAGTACAGAAAAATAAGGACACGGGATTTTTACATAGAAACTCCTTACTCAAGGGAGAAAAAACACGACCTACCTCCAGGATTTCAAGCTCCGCTATATTCAAGCAGCCTCTTGAATACAGACTCCAAGAATTAACCTCCCAACCCTTTGTTTCCTAGAAATAACTTTAGCTGGACTCCTCAAGCTAACTCTAGCTTGAACAATCACCTAACTCTAGATAATTTACAAGAGACAGTCACACCACACACCTACTACAATCATAAGAAAGCGTAGGCAAGCATTTAAGAGCAAAATACAAAGACTCAACTATAACAAGGAAATAAAGATACAACTTAATGAACAGCAGGTTCCTTGTTACAGTTCTAGCCTTTGATTGCAGTGTTGTACCACTTCAGAAAGATCTTTAATTGTGAGTATATGAAAGTTTTGTTTTTCTTGTTGAGGAAGATGAGCATTATATATTGTGACACAATAAAACCTAGAAGCAATCTCATTGGTTGAGGGGAAAAAGTGGAAGCAACTTTTCATAAACTTTTGTACCATGTGTCAGCTGGACTGTTGACTGTGAGAGAAACAGGTAAGCCCAACCTATTCCCTAATGTGTAGAGGCCTTTGTCATCACAACAAGGGCTCTAGGGAATAAGTACCAAACTATGAATTTGTCAATCATTAAAACTAAGGACTTAACAATTTCCTCTTTTGGATGATGATAAACCCATTCAATCAGATCAGCATGCTCAGCATCTTCAATCAACTTCTGCATAGCACAGCCTACACCTCATCAACATAGCATACACAACAAGTCCACATACCAGACTAGTTTGCCCAACTAATTCCCCTTATAACTGATAACGCTCAATCTACAGCTCTCGTAGGAGTGTAAAGCGGTCGTTAGCAAATATAGAACCCAACCTGGGTTGGGTATCGATCCCACAGGGAATAGCTTGGTCAACAAGTAAGTAAAGATTGCTAGACTTTTAGTGCAAGTCTCGTAAAAAGGGGGGATTGTAATGTGTCACCAAAACAATTAAATAAAAGCTGAAAATAGCAAAGTAAAAGAGAAAGATTATTACGTAAGTTGTAAACAATGAGAATTGAGGCGTTGGGGTTATGTCCACCTTCTGAGGTATACGTCTCTATTGGCTATGAGTGTGTAGAATTCTGACATGCAATTGCTTATAGAGGATTGTAGTCGATGGTAAATCCAAGCGTCTCTCGACCTAAACAAGGACTATTTCACTTTAACTCTCTCGAGCTTAAAGCGTGTCTAACGGTACGAATTCTCCAAGAGGTTAGTCCAGTTACGGCACTAGCTTTTTAATAGGAAAGGGTGTCCTACTACCTTGACATTATCTCTTTTCCAGACAAATAACTTTTCTCTCGAACAAGTTAATTGTTAGACTGGCGTATTCTTGCGTTTGCAACCGCAAAGAATGTAGATTAAGATGAAGAGAATAATGATATAAGCAATATACGTGCCTCGAACTCACAAACTCATAGCAATAGATAGTAACTCATTCGGCTTCCATAACCCCAACAGAGAAGTTTAGTTACCCATGAATGCGAAGAAAACCACAATTGACATTGTTATTATACCACAATAATGATCAATTTCGTGTAGCACAAGAGTGGTAGGCGTTAGGTGTGATTTCTTGCAAAGTAACGTTTCTCTTGTTGCGGAATTTAAGAATAGAAGAATAGACGAAAATAGAATTGATGGAAAGATTAGAAGAGTTGTAGAATTGTTTGTAGTGTAGAATAATAGAGGAATAGAAGATGTGTGAGGATGTTCCAAAATCTCTAGCATGATAGGGTATTTATAATACCCATATCCTACTCCTACTAAGCTAATGAAATAAATAACCAAATCCTACTAGACTAATGAAATCCTTAACCCAAATGTACTAGGTTAAGGTAACATTATCATAATCCACATAAAATAATGAAATACATAACCTAATTGTACTAGGTTAATGTATCATTGTCAAAATCCAGCTTTGTGTCTGTAAGTCCCCAAAGTCTTCAGAATTGTTGTTTTAACCCGGGACAGATTTTCCATGCAGCAGTTTTGGTCCTTTAGGCGTCCAAACTCCCTTTCCTTCCTTCGTGAGCTTTCTTTAGCGTCAAGTAAGCCATAAAATGCTGAATTATGCATCATTTATACCTGAAACTTTACTAATCATGTTCGTTAGCTCACTTACAGGAAAAAGGACTAAAAGTGCATGAAATATATAATTTGTTCTCAAAACTAGGCTAAAATATGGGCAAAATATATTGATATAGGCGCGTAAATTCGCCTATCATCAACACCCCACACTTAAAGCTTTGTTCGTCCTCGAACAAAATATCATGTCCCTCTAAACATCAACTTAGGGTTTCACAGCAACAACACAAAATATTCGTCAAGACAAGCACAACAATTATCAACAAAGAGTAGTTTTCCGATCATTAGTAGAAACAGTTTAACCTCTAGCATAGACTCGTGATGGTGGTCAACTCATATTCAAAGGTTAAGGCACAAAGAATCATACACGACTACCCAAAACTCATCAACCATGTGTGTCTCACAATATATTACCCATAATCACTCACAAGTATAGCATATTTTTCAAACATGGGTATCAAAATATCCTTGCTCTCGCTCTCACAAAGAATTCATATGAAGCAACTGATGACCATAGGCTTGCCCTTAGTGTAATGCTCCACTAAATGTTAGAATGTTAAGATTAGGATCAAGTAGGTCTTTTGATGGTTGTAATGTAGGCTAAGGGACGGGTAGGACTATTTTGGCCAAGAATAGTGACTAGGTTCCTAAGCGCTTTAATACATCACTTTGTATCATTGACACTTTTTTCTTTCAACCTTTCTTCTTTCTTTTTTCTACCACCCTTGTTCTTCTCTTTTTTCAATTTTAAGCACAACTCACTTTTCAGCTTTCTTTTCCTTTTTCTTTTCACAACATACCTCTTATGATAGCATTTTTTTTCTTTTTCATAACACATTCAAGAACCATTCCAATTTATAGCATTATACTCACCCAATTTCCTTTTATGTTGTCACATGACTTTTTTTTTACTTTAAAGCACTTAGGGATTTTGGGATCAAATTACGGTCTTGAAAGAAATGGATTAGGCTTACATACAAGGTTGTCAAAGAAATAGGCTAAAGGCTCAAAAGGGTTAACTAGGATGATGTCCATGGGTAGGTAAAACTGAAGGTAAACATGTATAGGTTGCCAAAGAAATGCCTAAATCATATCCTAAACTTACACTCCTTATTTTCGCTTTGCATACATACCAGGCAAGTTCTAGCATCAGCCACATACATAGAATATACTATTATCTCACACACACAAGGCACATGGTCGACTTGATTGGGAGTAGTATAGACTCTCGACCCAACAAGTGAAGGAATTTAACCACACAATATCACATAATGAGTCACAACTAGAGCCTAAACGTCTCAATAGTCACAATTGTAGCACATACTCTTGTTATAATCTCATGCTGCCTATCAAAATAATTTCATGCGAAGCTAGAAAAAATTTACTCCTAATAAAACAAAAACAAAGCAAGCAAACATAGATGCAATAGAGAAGTATAGTAGCATACGATACCGCCACCCCACACTTAAACGGGACACTGCCCTCAGTGGAAAATAAATACGAGGAACCTGGTTAGTCGGACTCTTCCTCATTGTCGGGGGTCATACCCCCTTCGTCGGAATCATCATAAGAGTCGTCGTCAGAGTTCTCCTCCTCGTCAGAGTCTGGCAAGCGTCGATCTTCATCAGTCGGCACATCATCATCTAGAGGTTCCTCAAAGTATACGCCCACTCCACACATCTCCCGTGCATGCATGTTCATGGGATAGTCGTGGTCCAGCTGTTGGAGCTCTGCAGCAGTTGAAACACGACCTCCGCTCATCATTGTAAACCTCATCATGCCGTACATATGGCGGGAGAAACTCTCATCCCGAGCATGTCTCTCTGCCGTAGTAAGGTTGATGCCATGTGTTGATTCAGCATCTTTGACCTTTGTGAGGTCAACCTTCTTCGGATTGTGTGGGAGTTTATGATCAGCTGGTTCCTCTTCGATATCCTCCTTCCGCAAGATTGCTGTCAACAAATTGCCAAATGTGAAATGGGACCTTTTGTGTAGTCTGGCCTTCCTCATGGTGGATCGAATGATTGCCCCAAAGTTGATTGGGACATTCGTCATTAAAGCATAGACCAAACACACTCTATCTCTCGATATCTTGGTGTATTGAGTCCCAGGAATAAGACATGAGTTGACAATGCGCATCCAGATTCTTGCTTCCCTATTTAGTGGAGCATAGGGGAAGGTGTTGTGTCGGCCGGTTTCTTTATGTCTGCCCCACCTTGCCATTGATCTGCTTCCACAAAGCGTGTGTCGTATTGCTCTATAAGGAGGCCTGTTGTACAGCTCTTTGAATGGTGCTGCGTCGATTGAAGGTAAGCCAAGAAAAGAGTTGATCCAGTCCGCTGTGAGCTGTAACACCTGGCCTCGAATTTTGACTTCATTGCCTGTTGTGTTTGGCGACCAGTTGGCATAAAACTCTCTTGTTAGATCAAGATTACACTCTCCCATGTCGCGGAAGATGAAATCCAACTTCAAAGCCATTATTTTTGCCAACATACGCGGCTCCTTCTTTGCTAAGGTATCCTTGTTGATCAAGTCGACGTGCACATATTTTCTTTCTTTGTTGCTGCTGTACCATGCTTTGGCTTCTTCCTCAAGAACCCATTTTATTCCGAACATTCTGCGTGGTGGTTGTGCTGAGGATGATTCTCCTTGGTCTTTTCGACTTCTCTTCTTGCCCTTTTGGGAAGTGGTTGCCTTCTCCTTGCCTTGCCTCGCTTTAGGTGCCATTGTACCTGAGACTAGAAATAGTGTTAGTTGCAGCACAGTTTCGCTTGATACAATCTATACGCAAGCATTAGGGGTACCACCCCACACTTAGTTTTATTAGCACAAATCAGTGAGGTGAAAGTAGTCGATTTACTCAGATTTCATCGAGATACGTTTTAGGATTGTATTCCGACAAGAAAATCAGCAATGCATCACTTACTTGCAGCCATTGGACTACTTTCATGGTAGATATAGCAACACTACTACATAGAGGTTACCACATTAAATCGTTATTCTTTTAACAATCACAACCTCCTAAGTCGGTAGGTCTTATCCCGATGGCCGGGATAGTCTAACATGTAAGTATCCTAACAACAATCTTAAGCAATATTCATAGCCATAGCAATTCCACAAATATCATAACAATGCTATTGAAACCAAATTCAAGTCGGAAACAGGTCAAGATTTTCCTACGTATATGTTCACTCACATGATTTTGCAACAACAATCCAAACACATGAACATTACCAACAATCTTATATAATTTAGCAATTAATAATAGCCATAGCAACGTAGTACTTACGAGAAATAAATGAAGAATAAGAGAGCACTTACTTGCTTGAAGCTTGTGGAGATGGTTTTGTGAATTGGAAGAGCAAAAGAAGAAAATTTTAAGAAGATTTGGAAGAGTATGCGGCGCCTTTAGGGTATTTTCTATTGTGGTTGTGTTATAAGACTAAGTCCCCTTTATATAGGAAGAGTATGGGTCGGGTTATGACCCATTTACAATCGGTTTTGGAGACAAAAATCCTACATATGCGGCGCATTGTCTATGGCATAATGGGACATATGCGCCGCATAGTCTATGGCATTTGTAGACATATGCGGCGCATTGTCTATGGCATAATGGGGCATATGCGCCGCATAGTCTATGGAATATGAGATACTGAGACCAAATTCCATAGCATAGGCGGCGCATAGTCAAAAGCATACCTAGGAATAGGCGGCGCATAGTGTATAGCACACTAGATTCCGAGACCTTAGGCTCTAGGATAGGTTGTGCATCGTTCGTGGCCTAGTTTTACCAAGGCCTAGCCTTCCTCGAAGCCTATTTTGGCGTGGGAAAGGCTCAATCCATAGCCTTAAGCATCACCCTTCCTAATTTACCAACTTTACCATACAATGCGTCCAAATCGTCAATTGAAATCAATCTCCTCGTTGACTACTTCTTGCACCTATATTCGCTCAAACAAATGAAAACGATTAGTACGATGGGTTGCCTCCCACCAAGCGCCTTAGTTTTGGTTGTGGCACGACTCTTATTTTTGGATTTTTATTAATTAAAAACAAATCAAGTACTAGAATGAAAGAAAACGATAAACGATAAATGAAAAACGATAAACGATGGGTTGCCTCCCATCTAGCGCCTTATTTATTGTCGTGGCACGACATGGTTATCTCGAGTACTTAGACTTCGTCGAGATAAGTGATGGCCATGTCATTCGTCGATTCAAGAGGACCGATATACGGCTTAACACGTTGGCCATTCACTTTGAAGACAACACCCTTATTGCCTTCCAATTTGACTACTCCAGACGAGTAGACTTGGATAACTTTAAATGGACCAGACCACTTAGATTTTAACTTACCTGGGAAGAGCTTAAATCTGGAGTTGAAGAGTAGTACCATATCACCCTTTTGGAAGTTTCGTCGAACAATCCGCTGATCATGATACTTCTTCATCCGCTCCTTGTATAAATCCGATCTTTCATATGCATGGAGACGGAACTCATCTAATTCGTTCAGCTGCTCCAACCTCAGATTCTTCACATCATCCCAATTCAGATTCAAGTGCTTCAATGCCCACAATGCCTTGTATTCAAGCTCGATGGGTAGATGACAAGCCTTCCCATAAACTAGTTGATAAGGAGACATACCAATGGGTGTCTTGAATGCAGTCCTATATGCCCATAGTGCATCATCTAGCTTTCGAGACCAATCCTTCCTATTTGCATTAACCGTCTTTGCAAGGATTTGCTTAATCTCTCGATTGGAAACCTCTACTTGTCCACTAGTTTGGGGATGATAAGGCGTAGCTACCTTGTGTTGCTTGACACCATACTTGGCCAATACAGATTTGAATAGCTTGTTGCAAAAGTGAGATCCTCCATCACTTATGATAGTACGAGGTACCCCAAAGCGAGAGAAGATATTCTTCTTTAAGAACGCTACAACACGCTTTCCTTCGTTGTCGGCCAAAGCTACGGCTTCAACCCATTTCGAAACATAATCCACAGCAACCAAGATGTACTTCATTCCAAACGAATTCACGAATGGAGCCATGAAATCAATACCCCACACATCAAAAAGTTCTATCTCCATAATTTTGGACATGGGCATTTCATGGTGTTTTGAAATAGCACCTTGACATTGGCATTGGTCACACCTTCTCACATAGTCGTATGCATCTCTGAATATTGAGGGCCAATAATAACCACTTTGCAATACTTTTCTTGCCGTTCGATTCCCTGCATGATGTCCTCCAACTTGCGAAGTGTGGCATGCTTCCAATATAGCAGGTACTTCTTCATGGGATATACATCGTCGAATTATCCCATCCGCGCATCTTCGAAACAAATAAGGTTCATCCCAATAGTAGTGCTGAACGTCATGCATAAACTTCCTCCTTTGGTGGTAAGATAAGTTGGCACGTATCACATTACTCTCTACGAAATTTGCAAAGTCGGCATACCATGGTACTTTCTCCATTTTTGTCGCTAATATCTCCTCGTCAGGGAATGCATCATCAATCTGAATTTCAGGTTGCGCCACATGTTCATTCTCAAGTCTAGATAGGTGATCAGCCACTTGGTTCTTGCAACCTCTTCTATCTTTGACTTCGAAATCAAACTCTTGCAGCAGCAGTACCCATCGAATCAACCTTGGTTTGGCATCCTTCTTCGTCATTAGATACTTAAGAGCTGCATGGTCTGTATGGACGATCACATTGGTACCCAATAGATAGGCACGAAACTTCTCAAACGCATATACAACCGCTAGGAGCTCTTGTTCAGTAACAGTGTAGTTCCTTTGGGCTTCATTTAGGACCTTACTCGCATAGTAGATAGGATGAAATAGTTTCTCCTTTCTTTGTCCAAGAACAGAACCAACCGCTACACCACTAGCATCGCACATGACCTCAAACGGGAGCGTCCAATCTGGTGCTACCATGATAGGGGCTTCAATGAGTTTTCCTTTAAGGCATTCGAATGCCTTTAAGCAATTGTCATTAAAGTCAAACTTCGCATCTTTCTCCAGTAGTTTGTACAATGGACTAGAAATTTTGGAAAAGTCTTTGATGAATCTACGATAGAAACCAGCATGGCCAAGAAAACTACGGACTCCCTTCACCGAAATTGGAGGCGGTAGCTTCTCAGTTACCTCTATTTTTGCTCGATCAACCTCTATTCCTCTTTCAGAGATCTTGTGCCCAAGAACGATTCCTTCTTTTACCATGAAGTGGCACTTCTCCCAATTCAGCACAAGGTTGAACTCTACACATCTTTGCAATGCCATGCTCAAGTTTGCCAAACATGCTTCAAAAGACTCACCGACAACTGAAAAGTCGTCCATAAATACCTCCAAAGTGTCTTCAACCATATCAGAGAAAATAGACATCATACAACGTTGAAAGGTGGCTGGTGCATTACACAACCCGAATGGCATGCGTTTGAAGGCAAACGTACCATATGGGCATGTGAACGTTTTCTTCTCTTGGTCTTCGGGAGCAATACAAATCTGATTATAACCTGAATAACCATCCAAGAAGTAAAACCATCCTTTCCCCGCTAATCGATCTAGCATTTGGTCCATAAATGGCATGGGGAAGTGATCCTTGAGTGTCCACGAATTCAGCTTGCGGTAGTCCATGCATACTCTCCATCCAGTAACGGGCCTGAGTGGAATAAGTTCATTCTTTGCATTTGCGACCACCGTCATTCCTCCTTTCTTGGGAACACATTGTACAGGACTTACCCACGTACTATCAGAGATAGGATATACAACTCCTGCGTCTAACCACTTTATAATCTCCTTCTTCACCACTTCTTGCATAGGTGGGTTTAAACGTCTTTGATGTTCAATGGTAGGTGTGCACTTTTCTTGAAGCTGAATTTTATGTGTGCAAATCCCAGGTGGAATACCAATAATATCCGCAATGGTCCATCCAATGGCTCTAATATACTTGCGTAAGATCGAAATAAGAGCTGAAACTTGTTGCTCACCCAAATCGGCTGCCACTATGACTGGAAGTGTGTTTCCGCTTCCTAAGAATGCGTACTTCAGATGACTTGGCAGCTCCTTCAATTCTAGTGTGGGTGGTTCTTCAATAGATGGCTTGGCTGGTGGTGTGGGTCGATTCTTGAGATCAAGATCCAGCTTCTTGGGAGTATAGCGATATGTCCCTAATCCCGATAGCGCACAAACAGCTTCTTCAGAAATTTCAGCATCCTCATTCTCTCCTTTCATGAGCAAAACCTCCAAAGGATCATCAAGAATTTGCTCTTCTTCAAGGCGTTCTTTCTCATCGTCAAAGACAACATCAGCCACAGAAAATACACTCAGATCTTTGGGTTGCTTCATTGATTTGCAAACATCAAATCGAACCACTTCGTCATTTATTCGGAATGAAAGTTCATTAGCTCTCAAATCAATGAGCACACTTCCTGTAGCAAGGAAAGGGCGTCCCAAGATTATGGGAACCTCTGAATCTGCTTCACAATCCAAGATGACAAAGTCTGCTGGAAAGATAAATGAAGAAACCTTTACCAAGACATCACATAGAATACCAACCGGTCGTTTTACCGACCTATCTGCCATAACAAGCCTCATGTTAGTTGGTGTAGGATCTCCTAACCCCAACTTCTTGTAGATCGATAATGGCATCAAGTTGATGCTGGCTCCTAGGTTGCATAATGCTTTGGCAAAGTTCAAAGATCCGACAGTGCAAGGAATAGTGAAAGCTCCGGGGTCGACCTTCTTCTGAACTATCGATCGGGTAGCAATTGCACTACAATGATGCACATCATCCTTCAGCTCATAACTTGCTGCCCTCTTCTTAGTCAAAAGATCTTTCATAAACTTCGCATACCCAGGCATTTGTTCAAGTGCCTCCACCAATGGAACATTAATGGTCAGCTGCTTTAACATAGTCATGAATTTGCTGAACTTCGTGTCCTCAGCCATCTTCTTCAATCTTTGGGGAAAAGGTGGTGGTGGGTATGGAAGTGTTCTCTCCATGGCTTTCTTCTCCTCTTGCTTCCGTTTTTCCATTTTTTTAGGCTACACGTCACTGGGCGTGACGTCCTTGACGTCAGAACTGGTTGTTGCGGCATCTTCTCCTTTTGCGTTATCATCCATATCCGCAACTTCTTCAACCACTTGCTTGCCTTTTGCTGAAGGTTCCAGCACCTTACCACTTCTGGTAGTGATGGCCATGCATGACCCATCATTCCTTGGGTTTTGCACAGTATCGCTAGGTAAAGTGCCAGCCTTTCTTTGATTGAGTGCTGCTGAAAGTTGGCTCAGTTGCTGCTCTATTTTCTTGATTGAAGTGGAATAAGAATCAACTAGTTGTTTCATGGAAGACAAATCATTGATTACCTCAGTAACTCCCGCGCTCGATTTTTCCACTCCTTTCAATAATTTAGCCATCATGTCTTCCATACTTCCAGAATTAGATGTGGTGGTATCACGTCTACCAGGGGGAACATAAACACCACTCTTTTCATTGTTTTTTCTCCAACTACCTTGGTCCTTGTTTCCAGAATTATCATAATAGTTCCGACCTTGGTTTCCTTGGGCATTCCCTCGGAAACCCCCCTGATTGTTCAAGTAGTTGGCTTCTTCTTCCGAATCAGATTCGTCTCTTCCTTTTAGCGCCACAGCTTTCACTTTTTCGGTCTTCCCTGATAATAAATGCTTTGTAAGAAGATCCATTTGTGTTTTCATGTGCGCCATATCTTGATCACGTTCTTCTTGTCTTCTTCTTTGGTCTGCAGTCATGCCTATAGATAAAGTGGGGCTTGCTACCTCAGAATCCCTGGTATGCCAAGATCTACTTTGTTTCGTCATGCGATCTAGCATATTGCTTGCTTGACCAAAGGTGAGGTCCATAAAAGATCCTCCAGCTGCGTTATCCACCACTGGCTTAGTTATTGAATTCAAGGCTCTATACAATATCTCCATGAGGTGAACATTAGTCATGTGATGGTTTGGGCATCTCGCTAGCTTTGTCTTGAACCTCTCCCATGTTTCATGAAGAGCTTCAGTGGGAAGCTGATGAAAGTTGCTGATTTCATCTCTCAATTGTGCCCTTTTGGAAGGCGGAAAGAATCTTTCTAGGAAAGCGTCTCTCAATTGCCTCCAATTTATAATTGAATCAGGAGTCAGCCCATTCAACCATAGTGTTGCCTCCCCAGACAGAGACAATGGAAATAGACGTAATCGAATTGCATTCTGACCAACACCAGGATTGTCAAAAGACTTGCATGTAGAAATAAAGTTGATGAGATGCATATTCGGATCATCGCCTGTTAATCCACCAAACAATCCCTTGAGTTGCAATAACTGAATCATGGTGCTTGTGATGTTGAACTTGGCTCCGGGCGCTAATGGTGGTGGAATTATAGCTCCAGTGGCTCCGGCACCATCAAGATCATCATCATCATCGTCGAAAGTTGGCTGCATAGGTTGGTGATCATATCTATACCGAGCTTGTCGACCTCTTCTGTTGGCAGGTGTTATGATTTCAGCATCACGCCTAGGGTTTAGTAACTCGTCATCACCTAAATCCTCATCGTCAGGATTTGGTGCTCGTGCAGGGTTATCAATGTTCTGCTGTTGAACCTGGGCTGCGGCAAGGGCAGCCAATCTTGCTTGTTCCTGTTGAGCAGCCATCCTTGCGATTTCAGCTTGTGCTTTCATTCTACCAATGCGTTGTGGTTCAGGATTGATTGGTAATAACGGTTGACCAGAACTTCGAGTATGGGGCATGCACTAAAATAAAAACCTGCAGTAGACAAAAACAAAAACTAAAAGTAAAAGTACGAGAATCTTTGACCAAAGGGTCTAGTAATTTTCACGAACTTAATTGACACTTGTATTCCCCGGCAACGGCGCCAATTTTTGATAACGCTCAATCTACAGCTCTCGTAGGAGTGTAAAGCGGTCGTTAGCAAATATAGAACCCAACCTGGGTTGGGTATCGATCCCACAGGGAATAGCTTGGTCAACAAGTAAGTAAAGATTGCTAGACTTTTAGTGCAAGTCTCGTAAAAAGGGGGGATTGTAATGTGTCACCAAAATAATTAAATAAAAGCTGAAAATAGAAAAGTAAAAGAGAAAGATTATTACGTAAGTTGTAAACAATGAGAATTGAGGCGTTGGGGTTATGTCCACCTTCTGAGGTATACGTCTCTATTGGCTATGAGTGTGTAGAATTCTGACATGCAATTGCTTATAGAGGATTGTAGTCGATGGTAAATCCAAGCGTCTCTCGACCTAAACAAGGACTATTTCACTTTAACTCTCTCAAGCTTAAAGCGTGTCTAACGGTACGAATTCTCCAAGAGGTTAGTCCAGTTACGGCACTAGCTTTTTAATAGGAAAGGGTGTCCTACTACCTTGACATTATCTCTTTTCCAGACAAATAACTTTTCTCTCGAACAAGTTAATTGTTAGACTGGCGTATTCTTGCGTTTGCAACCGCAAAGAATGTAGATTAAGATGAAGAGAATAATGATATAAGCAATATACGTGCCTCGAACTCACAAACTCATAGCAATAGATAGTAACTCATTCGGCTTCCATAACCCCAACAGAGAAGTTTAGTTACCCATGAATGCGAAGAAAACCACAATTGACATTGTTATTATACCACAATAATGATCAATTTCGTGTAGCACAAGAGTGGTAGGCGTTAGGTGTGATTTCTTGCAAAGTAACGTTTCTCTTGTTGCGGAATTTAAGAATAGAAGAATAGACGAAAATAGAATTGATGGAAAGATTAGAAGAGTTGTAGAATTATTTGTAGTGTAGAATAATAGAGGAATAGAAGATGTGTGAGGATGTTCCAAAATCTCTAGCATGATAGGGTATTTATAATACCCATATCCTACTCCTACTAAGCTAATGAAATAAATAACCAAATCCTACTAGACTAATGAAATCCTTAACCCAAATGTACTAGGTTAAGGTAACATTATCATAATCCACATAAAATAATGAAATACATAACCTAATTGTACTAGGTTAATGTATCATTGTCAAAATCCAGCTTTGTGTCTGTAAGTCCCCAAAGTCTTCAGAATTGCTGTTTTAACCCGGGACAGATTTTCCATGCAGCAGTTTTGGTCCTTTAGGCGTCCAAACTCCCTTTCCTTCCTTCGTGAGCTTTCTTTAGCGTCAAGTAAGCCATAAAATGCTGAATTATGCATCATTTATACCTGAAACTTTACTAATCATGTTCGTTAGCTCACTTACAGGAAAAAGGACTAAAAGTGCATGAAATATATAATTTGTTCTCAAAACTAAGCTAAAATATGGGCAAAATATATTGATATAGGCGCGTAAATTCGCCTATCATCAATAACTAATGTCTATAAGAATACAGGCATCTTTTACCGTATTCCCCCTATCATACAGGCATACTTTTAAGTTCCCCCTGAATGAGAAAACCCTTATCTTTATCAGCACAATACCACAGCTATCTGTTAGACTTCATAGACTACATAGCATACTACACATATCTACATAAGAAGACTACACATCAAGTTTTCCCTCTTTTGGCATCATCAAAAGATTTAAGCAGTAAACCAGGCATAGATAAGTCATACATGTTAATTCATGGCCATTTAGATAACACTTGCATGAGCAAGAGAGGATTATATAGGAATAGGAGAAGTGATAGCACAAGTAAAGTTTCATTCATCAAGGCATAAGTTAGTACCACAAACTATTCATAAAAATAGTGATCATAAAATATTCAAATAGTTATACTAATCATTCACTCAAGACAAGAATGGGGAAAAGAGAGGAAAATGTTTCACAGAGTAGGTGATATCCCAAAAACAAGGATAAGAGTCAGAAATAACAAGGTTTATAGGGACAACTAAGAAAATAAAGAAGAAGGAAACCAGGTAGGATATGATTCCAGAGAGGAGCTCTAGGCAAAAAACTTAGTTTATGGCTTCTTCACCTTTTCCTGCAGGATAGTATTTTCAGCACGCACATCCTTCCCTGAGATTTTTCCCACTTCACTTCCCTTTTTTAGAAGATGCCTTCAATGCAACTATCTCTGCATCTCGTAAAATGAGCAAAGAAGTGAGAGTCTCTATCTCCTTCTTTAATAATTTCTATTCATTCATGAGGTTAGCTACCAAAGACTTGGACTTTCCATCACTATCTTGAGAATTCGATTATTTTCCTCAAGAGTTGAGATACCAAAAACTTCATGCACTGAGTTAACTTTCACCTTCCCACACTCAATGTTGAAGTAATAAAACACCATTTTCATCCAAAAACCATAGGGTAGCCCATGTTTTCCATCTTTGGAATTGATGACGGTGTCCATATGCTCAATAACACTGGCTGGTAAATCAACCTTCTTGAACTTAGGAAATGTCTTCATTAGGAACATATTAGAATCTTTCAAAGTAATTCTCGTGTCAAACCTGGGAAGTAGTATCTATGTCACAAGCTCAAGAAACAATTGAAGTTCTCCTTTAAGAACTTTTTTTCTTAAAATTTTGAGTGTTAAAGGTGTCAACAGCACCGCACAAAAATAGAAATTCAGAGTACTTCTTCTCTCTCTTAAGGGATATAATTCCTACTATTGCAGTTTAACGCACGTACAAGTGCACACGATCATACAAGTAATATGGTGATTAAAATAGTCAGATATCGTACCCACAATGACTATGTAAATAGTAATTCAACCAACTTTAGTTTTTGACAAGAATGTATTGAGTGTTCTAAAGCATCAAGATGACTGTGAAGTTCCAAGTAACAATATAATTAACAAAGAAATAACAAAATATGACAATAGCAACGTAAGCAAAGTTGCAAATAATAATAGTGAGAATTCCAGGGTTGAGACACTTCTAACACTCTTGCAAATTTCTATTCTTATCGTAGCTTATTTGATTATCAGGTTATTGATTTGTAGGGTTTAGAGTATGATCATGGTCTCTCGATCCTCTGGTATTCTACCTAATTGGACATTATAACTACATCGTTGAGTGGAGATGCAATAATCCATTTAGATGCACTAAGCTATCTTCCTGCAAGTGAACCAAACAAGGCTTCTAGGTATACTCTATCCTAGACGCTAATTCAGATTCTTTATTTTATAAAAGAATAAGAACCTTGCTCCTTAACCTCTTTGTTCTAACCTATGATTCTCCTCTCGAATTAACATAAGAATATAGGTTTATTTTTATTGTGGCCAATCATCAAAATAGTAAGCACAAGAGATTAAGAATAACCCATACGATAATTCAACAATAAACTACGATAAAGAATATCAAAGTACAATCATGTTTTTGGCCTCATCCCCGGAACAAAGGTGTTTAGCTACTCATGTTCGAATTCAACATCAAAAATGAATAATTAAACATACTAAGAAGTAATATTGTTATAATGAAGTTCAAAGAACCCTAAGAGAAGTATTGAAAGTGTTTCTGCCTCTGATGGTCATTTCCAAAGTAGTATTAATTGTATGTAGTGTTCCTTTTATAGTAGGATGATATTTTCCTTTTGGGAATCAAGGGTCACATCGAGGATTAGAGGTCGTGTTGTGTTGCTTACTTGACTGGATTAAGGGTCGTGCCGCTTTGGATACTTGACTGGAGTAGGGGTCACTCCGCATTGGTTACTTGACTTGAGTAGGGATCGCGCCATGGGCCTATCGCGAGCCCCCACTGGAATTCACTGTTTTACTATAATTTTACTCATTCTCAGTTCATTGTTTCGTTCTTCGCTTAATACTTCAAATGTATGCTTTTTGAGCTCATCCCATTTCTTCTTAAATTTATACAATCAATCCCAAAGTATCAATCATCACTCATTTCATGTCATGTATCCAATTACATCCAATTCCATCAAAAATCCACCCTGCATCAGTAATCATGTCCATTAGCTAAGTCATGCAATTACACATCAAACACACTAAGAATAACATATTCTAGCTCGTAGAACAAGTCCTATTATGGGTGAATATTAGTTCTTGGACATATAAATACGCTCAAGATCACCTACAGTTGGAACACTAAGTATTTCAGACAGTGTATCTTCATCCAATCCTATAGCCACACCATTCACTTGAGAGGTTAGGTAGAGGCCATTATCAGAAATTTCTAGGTTATGATAAAACATTCTTACTTCTTCCTTATACACATACAGAACACCAGATTCAACTAAGTGCTCCCAATTTTGAAATTGCACTATGTCAAGCAACTCTCTTATTTCTGGCTTATCAGCCATAGCCAGGTCAAATACTCTTCCACCCAAAACTTTCTGATCCTTAAAAACCTAGTGTCTTTCCCTTTTAGACAAGCTTTATGATCCTTTTCTTTTACCAGTTATAGTGGACACTGATTTCATAGCTGACAACCTCTTATTTTTCTGTAGAGATGCATCTCTTTTTCATCTTTCATTCTCTCCTACATCAGTAAAGAATTTCTTAATATTAGCATTAAGTGACTCATCCTTATAATCACTTCGTTCTTCAAATATCCTCTCAATCTCACTATCATTGGTCATGTTCTCAGTATCTTCCTTTTAGTATTCAATGTTTGCATCTCTCTTAGCACCTATTTCAACTCTGACTGTGTTACTCCTTTCTCGCATACCTCTTCCTTCAGTGTGTTCCATACAACTTCTTTCGTTTCCTGATAGATTGTGAGTGTGTGAAAGTACCCTATCAGCATCATCAGTACCTTTAAGTGAGTCTTTATGCCTACTGGTGAACAAGATTGGCAAGAGAGGTTCCCATTTGAGGGTTTAGTGCTTGAGGTTGTTTGGCTTTGAGATCCTACCTCTTTACTCATGGTAGAATCAGTTTCCAAATGCATCTTTTGGATATAGAGTATCTAAGAGTAATGAGATAAGCAAGATCTTTGAACGGTTAGGGAACTACAGATATTTATTATGAGAGAGTTTTGTTTGTTTTGTTTTTCTTAAAAAAGTTAGAGAGAAGATGATTTGATTTTGGACTTTATATATGGCACAAGGGAGTGGTTGAGATTAAAAAATATGAAGCTTTTGATGTGACGTATCCGGTCATATAGACGAGTTTGTTGAGTTTAAAGTACTAGTAGTAGCCTTTAAAGAAAATTGGAGAGTGATGTGGCATAGTTATTAAATATTTAAATAACGATCATTATTTTAGGAGAAGTAAGTGATACTATCCTGATTAGGAACCTGGTCCCTAGTCGATGATAGAATTTAATGGACTTAATGTTGTCTCAAAACTCCTATCATATCTATCCTTTCATGCCACAGATGTATATCTATAAGGATATGAGACTAAATTAGACACTTAAGACATTCTCTAACCCGGATCCCTACTCACCAATTCATAGCCATGAGTGGAGGATCATAAAGGTCTCTTGTATTTATATAACTTCATCCATCTCCTCCCTTTTTAAGTGGTACTTGATCAATTCCTTATTTTTCTTTATCAGGGATGCACCCAAGATAATTCCTATGGTGTTTTAAATAGTTTTTTTCTACTTATGCCACATTATCATCAGCATTAATTAAACTCTCATCTTGATTTCATCACTAAGGAGACATGTCTCCTCTGAGGGCATTCAGCAAAGAGTTATCTTCAAAACTTCAATCATAAGATCTGAGCAACCACAATTATTATTTATAAGTTGGTTGCTCCCCTTGCCTTCTCTGCATCATCAATTACTTGTTAGCCTTGGCAACCTATTTAAGCTTGGGTTCCCAAAAGGGTGATTTAGGAAAAATGAGTTTTTTCTTTGTCCAGGTTGGCAATCTTTGATTCCTCCACCTTTTTAAAGTTGTGGTTTTAAAGGGACATATATCCTTGGAGTGGCCATCCTTTCCACAATAGATGCTTGAAACATCACCATTGATTCTTGCATGTCTAACTAAAGAGTTGGGTCGATCTTCTTGTTTATTGTATCCCAATCCTCTACTGCTACTGGATTCTTGGATGAAGGAGGCAGTAAGTGTTTGTAAAGATGTAGTCCACTAGTGAGCTTTCTCAAGTTCAGTCCTTAACCGAATCATTTCATTCTCAAACACTGTGTTTCTATCAAGTGAAGCAATCAGTTCGGCCTTGACATTTGTCAGTTTTTCTTCTAGATGAAGCTGCATTCTACTCCTTTCACCTTTACTTTTAACTCCGTGCTTGATAATTTCGTCTAGCCTCTTATTCAGAAGGTTTTTTCTCACAGAAAAGAGTCTTGCATGTTGCTTGATGCTCACTTGTTTCCACACATAGCTCCATCATTTCTTATTCACACTTTCTAAGATCTTCTTCCATTCTTGTTTTCCTATTGGTGAGCTCAACCATTTGAACACTCAACTCGATCACTTTTTCCTTATATTTTTCAAGGGTTTCCTTCAGATTCTCTTTTTTAACAAGATTATCCAGAGAATTAATCAACACAGAAGCAAGATATTTTAGCTTACTTAGGGAGTAGTCCTTCAGATTTTCTTTAATTTCAAGGAGAGTGGCAGGTTTTTCTTCCTCATTATCACTGTCATCCATCAGAGCAACCAATGAGCCAAAAAACTAAAACTTCATCTTCCACTTATTCTGAATCATCTGACTCATTAGAAGAGTCACCCCAACAGGCTGCCAACACTTGATTGTCAATCTTGTCAGACTCAGTTTTCTAGCTACACTTCACAGTGATCCTTTGTTTCCCTCTTTTAGACAAAGGTTCAGCCTTTTCCAAGGCTTTGAGAACCCTTTTTGCAATGGGAGTTGTTTCACTTCCTCCTAAGGTATAAGCAGCTTTTGAAGCCTCTATTTCTCAGGATCCTTCCAAGGTGTTAGCCTTATTACGAAAGACCCTAGTCTGATACAAATGAAGGGTTGGGATGGGTTACTCCTCCACTTAGAAAACTGTTCCCAGAATCACATAAGCAACAAGAACTAGGAGATAAATAAAGTAAGAAGTACAGAAAAGTAAAGACACAGGATTTTTACGTGGAAACTCCTTGCTCAAGGGAGAAAAACCATGACCTGCCTCCAGAATTTCAAGCTCAACTATATCAAGCAACCTCTTGAATACAGACTCCAAGGATTAACCATCTAATCCTTTATTTCTTAGCAATAACTCTATTATAAGGAAACCAAGCAGTAACTCTACTGCTTCCTCCTCTACCTAACTCTAACTGGACTCCTCAAGCTAACTCTAGCTTGGACAATCACCTAACTCTAGATAATTTATAAGAGACAGTCACACCATACACCTACTACAATCATAAGCAAGTGTTTAAGAAGAAAATACAAAGACTCGACTACAACAAGGAAATAATTATACAACTCAATGAACAATAAGTTTCTTGTTACAGTTCAAGCCTTTGATTATAGCGCTGCACTACCTTAGAAAGATCTTTAATTGTGAGTCTATGGAAGTGTTGGTTTTTTTGTTGAGTAAGATTAGCATTATATATTGTGACACAAAAAAACTAGAAGCAATCTCATTGGTGGAGGCAAAAAGGTAGAAATAACTTTTCACCAACTTTTGTACCATGTGTCAGTTGGACTGTTGACTGCGACAACGAAAGGCCTTTGTCATCACAACAAGGGCTCCAGGGAATAGGTCCCAAACTATGAATTTGTCAATCATCAAAACTAAGGACTTAACACTACCTAAAGCCATGATTGAGGTATTGAGAGAAAGAGTAAGGTGGCAGTACTTCACTTTTTTGGTCTCAGATAAGACACATATTAGCACTATTGCCAATCAAGGAGGGGCTTGGTCCCATACGCAAGGGAGCCACGCCATACAGGCCTTGTAAGGTGAAAGATCCTATAAGGGACTTTGAGATGTCGAAAGTGGCCAATGGACCTCTAGGAGCGCGTGCTCACGTTTACCGTGATGATAAATGGTGCTGATTTGACCTTGGGTGAAGTCGAGACAGCAATGATAAAGGAATTCGAAGGAATGATATTGGGTGAAACCCTTGAATGGTACTCATTTCGGTTGAAAAACTCTATAGATTCATTCAGTACCATGGTCGGGAGCTTCGCGGAATCCACGTAGGCCAAAAAATAGATGTCCCAATAAGGAAAGCCCGTAACCAAACAAGGGAACCTAGATATGCCATAGGAGATCATCGCTAGGCTCCGCAAAGACTAAGCATATATGCCTGTAATATCTGACGATAGAGTGACAAAATCTTTCACCAGCAGGTTGAACTCGGGAACTCGGCCTTCCCTCGCAAGATTAACGAAGACCTGACTGAATTAGAGAAATATCCAAGGCCCGAGCACATTGGCTCAGTAGGCCTGGTAGCGGGTAGGACCCGACATCATCCAAGTAGCGAGCGGACCTCGAAAGCATAGAGAAGAACCCGGGGGCTATGTTGCTCGGATTCTTCAAAAATATTGACATGTGAGTGTCAAATCCTACAAAAGTAGTAAAGTTTTAAAGGATCTGACATGAGTGCAGCATCATTTTTGGAGATTCCGAGTAACATAGCCCGGGGGCATGTTGGGAGGGTGAAGGAAGAGACGAAAAACAATTAGTAGGAACATCATTCAGATCCACCGTATCCCTGTTTTATCGGTTGTTCAAGTTTTGAAGTTGGTATTCAAGTGATATACTTATTCTACATCTTTAGTTGCTACTGAAACTCAAAAATGGAGAAAGAATTTCAAATCCATCATTGTTGAACATTGAAAAAACTTGAAGAACGAAAAATGGACTTGTCGAATTATTGGTTGTTGATCAAATTGATATCTGGGAATTTGTAATGATTTTGTTGTGAAGTTGTTGTTGAAATTTGAGCTTGATTGGTGCGGATTTGGTTGAGTTTTTGTTAAATTTGAGCTCTTAAAAATGAGTGATAAATGGGGATAAAAAGCCTATGTGTTTGGATAAGAGC
The DNA here is from genome assembly GCA_030864215.1 of Capsicum pubescens. Taxonomy (NCBI): domain Eukaryota; kingdom Viridiplantae; phylum Streptophyta; class Magnoliopsida; order Solanales; family Solanaceae; genus Capsicum; species Capsicum pubescens. Next base: position 262,075,675 of record CM061542.1, read on the forward strand.
TCCTAAAAATTAGCTTTGGTCAAACACAACTTCAACTACAAGTTGGTATATATATATATATATATATATATATATAAAAGCAAGACAAGAAGTCAAGTGGAAAAATATTAAAAAATCACGTGACAATCTTTAGGACAAAACTTAATAGTGTTGTAATAAAAGATTTAAATTAAAAAATATTAATAATTTAATTTTGAAAATAATAATGTTAGAAGGAAAATATATTTTTTAAAAAGGGTAATCATAATAATGAGAATATATATGAATATTCGAGTTTGATAATCAGCTTGAAAATTTTCAATTCATTTATTAATAGAGAAAAATAATAAAGAATACCAGTTAAATGGTAGTACTATTTATTTTCTGAACAGTCTTTCCAACTTGAAATTTAAAAATGTTATCAGAGATGTATTTTCAAAATTTAAATTAAAAAATAATATTTGAATTTGAAATTAATAATGCTAGATGAAAAAAAAAAGAGATTTTCATTAACTTAAACTCAAGAACTACATTTAAAGAGTCCTAAATAAACTCTAAAAAATAGTTAGAAGCCGTTTTTTCTTAATGGAGATTTAAATTTTAATATATTTGCTAAATCAACAACTTTAGGGTTATGAAATTTTATCACTTAAGTTACAACTCTCTTTTTAATCCAACTAATCCTAACTTTTAGCAACTAAAAAGACATTTCAACCTGATAACAATTTTAAATTATACTGATTATAACTATCTCTATAATTTTAGAGTTTTAATTTTATCTCAACTTTTTGTACTTAATTTGAATTTGAATTTAAAATAATGTTATCCCAACTCTTTATCATTATTTATTTGTAATTCAAAAACGACAACATTACTATAAATATATATATCGATGTATTTCAAATTCATTATCAGAAAAAGTAGAACAAACCAAGATACTATCATATTATTAATATATAAAATTAAAGAAAAATCTTTACAAATTGTGTTTTAATATACATTTTTTTGTCAAATTTCTACAATGGATAAAAAGATTTTAGGGAATAGTGCTCATCAAATTTCTTTGAATAACTATCAACGTATGTTGATGCTTAACTTATCTTTTACAGTTTTTTATTGTTATTTATGATTAACATTATATTTATTTGTCACAAATATATATATATACCATGGTTAAAAGGATTACAGGTAATGTTCATCAGATTTTTTTTATTAATCATCGATATATATTTTTCATGGTTGATTTAGTTTTGAATTATTTTAGTGTTATTTATGATTAACATTATATTTGTCTTTTGAAACAAATGTACTTACCATGGATAAAGAAAATAATAGGTAATGCTCATCAAATTTCTTTGAATAAATTAGAAAGGTATGTTCTCATACTGGATTTCATTTTATAGTAATTTTATTATTTTGATGATTAACACTATATTTATCTTTTGTCACAAATGCAAGTATCTAAGAAAGCTGGAATTTTCACAAATCTTATGCATGTAAATCTCTCCCAAAATGTAAAATGAATATTTGAGAAATCAACAAGTACAATTGAGAGTCGAAATATACAAAGAAGATTTATCAGACCATTTGTGTAAAGAATGAATTCAAATATTTGTATGTGTTAAAATATTATTATATCATTTTTATTTGTCTTAATATATTTCTCTATCACATTTACATATCCACTCTCTTCTAAGAAGGTTATAAAAAATATTTATATGCATTTAAATATTGCAATTGATTTATTCTTTTCATGATTTTACTTACAAATTTATATTTATATATAAAAAATATTTACTAATTTTGTTTGCCGTTTATATTTTTAAATCACACAACTAAAATCTTGATAAACAAACAAATCGCATGAACATTATAATATAAAAATCAACTAGTTTGAATTTATATTCAGTACTTTATATTTTGGAATATAAGGGAAGAAGACTTAATTACTTATAAAGTCTAACCTAGAAAAAATTAATTAAAAACTATACTAGGGTAGTGATAGTTTTAGTAGTAGCAGTATAAAAACAAGTACTACTATTACTACTACTACTTTATTATTATCATCATTACTTATCTTAAATATTTATCTCAATTTGATTATATAACTTATAAGATAAATATACATATTTTTAAATAAAAATAAGAATAAAGAAATAATACATTAATCTTCTTTTAATAAACTTGTGATAGTATTTGAATTTAAAAGATTTGAAATATTTGAATTTAAATTTAAAAATTTTTAAAAGAATAAAAAATATTTAATTTTGATTCTCTTTTTCTTTTTGGTGGGTTTTCGGGGGGGGGGGGGGGGGTGAGGGAGAAGGGGAAAAATAGTTTTTGATTTTGTTTCATTATCAAATATGTAAATAAAATTTTGTATTATTAATACTATTGTCAAAATTACTTATACAAAAAAATCATTCCAACTAAAATATTATTGTGCTCACTTATTTTATCTTACTAACATTTAATATGTTTGGAAAATTATGTATCTCATATTTATTTAATAAGTAAATTTATTTGTTCTATAAGTATATATAAGTTCATAATATATATTAAAAGAGAAGAACATTATATAATATTAAAAAGAATCAAAAAAATGTTGATAAGTAGAAAAAGGTATCTAAAATCTTCAACTAAGGTGAGTGGAGGAGGAGAAGAAGTCGAATATTCAAGTTAAGAGAGTTATTTGGTTTAAAAATAAGATTAAAGGTAGACTAAAAGTATATGAAATTACATATTAGGAGTAGTTAGCTATCATACTAAAGAATTCTAATTGAATTCTAATTGTTGTCTAATTTTTGAATTTGAATTGCAGATACAATATCTTCTCAAAGATGAACTTATAATTATTATTTTTTAAATTGTAGGTACATTTAATTGTTAGATGTATTTTATAAAATACATCTAAATGTAATTTATTGAAATATTAAATGAAATACAAGAATATAATACTACTACTAATGGTAATAAATAGTAGCAGTAGTGGTAGTACATAATATATAGGTGTATTATCAGCAGTACTTAGTGTGTGTAGTAGTAGCAGTATAATACAATTAATATGTTAAATGAGAATGTATTTTTTAAATCATAACAAGTAAAATTTTGAATTTTGTATGCCACGTAAAGCATCAATAAACAACAAATTAAATGAACATTAGAATATAAAAATTTATGTAACCTAGATTTAATTCAGTATCTTATATTTTTAAATGTAAGAGAAAAAAGCTCAACTGCCTATGAATTGTAACAAAAAAAAAAATCAATGTATTCTGGAAAAAATAATTAAAATGCGGTATTTTTTTTTTTACAAATATTGATGAGGAACAAGGATTTTGAATTAACTTTAAGAATATAATGCATAAATTAAATAAAATAATTTCAGTAAAGAAATTAACTGAAATTAGATGATAGACAAATTACTATCCATACATTTTATATTGAAGAAAAATAGAAAATACATGATTAAAAAACATAAATATATAATTTTATATTAATAAGAAAAACACTTGATAATTATATTAAGCAATTTGATAAGTTAATAAAAGTCAATATTAACACTTGAATAATATTAGATAGTGAATAATGCAATAAAGAAAAATATTGGTCAATTTTTTTTTTCTTTTGATAATTATATAATTCGTCATTTTTTTCCATATGATCTGATTGTGGGATTGTGTGGAGGGAGAGGTTGAGAGGGTTGAAGACGGATGGGGTGGCGCGGTGGCGGTGAAGGGAGAATACATAGTTTAACTAAATTAATTGAACTATGTAATTTTATGAATTATTTATTATAAAATATATTTAATATATTAATTTAAAATATATTAATGTGATATAATAAAAGTTAATTTATTATTTCAAATTAATAAGATAACATTTCTAATTACTTATTTTTTAAAATATTGCACAGGTACCTATACTAGTTCCAAATAAAGTGAATTATTTTTTTGATTTTCATCGCCAAATGCTTACTAAATATTGCTTAAAAATAGATTTTGTTGAAGAAAAAGGGCATATTGTGAAATTTTGGTTGCTGATAGCTTTATACTTGATAATCAATTTTATGATGTTAATGTCCCTATTTGATCATGATTTTCCGACCCAGAGGGGAACTTACCTTACTTCTCTTTTGTTAAACAAATGAGTGCACTAATCTCTGAGTTACATGTCCCACCCTGTCTCCGCTGGATCTGTTCTGAGAGTACCCTAAAGAAAAGGAAACTTGATGACTAAAATATTTGTGGTTTCATATTGACTGCTCTGTTCTTAAATTAAAATCTCTTGGGTGGTGGAAGATATTCAATATTCATAAATTGCTTATTCAGGATGTATGTACATTTTACTTTAAGAAGTCTGCTTTTTGAATGTATTATTAACATTATTCTTGTAGTTTATTCTTCTTTGATTTCTGTTACAGCCCATTGTTCATAGTGCTTAGGTCATCGCACTAGTATTATTAACATTATTCCTGTAGTTTATTCTTCTTGATTTCTGTTACAGCCTATTGTTTATAGTCTTAGGTCATCACACTATCTATTGTTGTTAATGTTACTATCTTTTTCTCTTCTGAATGCTATGTACTACTTTCCATATTAATTGTCATGTCTTCTTCGCTTTTGTATTTTCTTCTTCAAATTGCTTTGAAATGCTTTACTTGAGCCGAGGGCCCCAACCTCTCTACCTCCACGAGGTAGGATAAGGTCTGCATACACTCTACCCTTCCCAAACCCCACCCGTGGGATTATACTGGCGATGCTGTTGTTGTTGTTTTAAGTCTGCATATTGAATTTCATATTGTTGGAGTGTATTGATTACTTAATATGTGTTGTTACTACATGTCTGAACAGCTGAACATATTCTTTAGGCACTGCAGAGCGGTCACCTTACTTTTTTTCAGCTGATGCTACTGCTTGCTGAATGATCGTTGTGGATACTGTTATATGTTTTGAGTTTATTTGTTTGATCGCTTGTACTGAAGCCTTCCTCTATTGCTATGATTTGCAGTTTTCTGAAATGCTCCTTCAACTGAAATTATACTTCAATCGTCAAGAGCTAGGACAGGGCCAAAAAAGGAACCACAGATTGAAGTTACACATTGATTTTACTAGGAAGGTGATAAATGAGTAGTTGGGACTGGAGGACATTGAACGAGAGGAATTTCTGCTAGAAGCCTAAATAAGCAGATTAGAGAAGTTCTTTCTTCTCTGGGTTCAAAACCACAGTGGTATCCGATCATAAACACTTCCTATAATGATTTGCCAGGCGGTTCACTGATAGCTAAAGACCGTGTTTGGTTGATGTTGATATATGCCCTTGCGAAGGTGATTCAAGGTGAGGTTTGCTGGATCTACCATGCATATAGGTTATTGACTGTTTTACCCATGCTTGATCACTGAAATTTTTGTGATGTATGGTATGAATGAGCTTGATATACTTGCAGGGTGGTAACCCTGTTTCATAAGTCCAAGTTTATCTTGTGAAAAGATGGAAGTCTGTATAGCAAGAATAGAGACAGATGGGGAATCCAAACTTTCAGCAGGTATGTGCTGAGCTGCAGGAAACCAGAAAAGGAGTTAAAAAAACTTTGGGAATCTTGGTCTAACACCATCCACAATCAGCACTTATCACTTGTAGAACATGGTGAGATGAAAGTCGCAGGGACCGACTTACCAAATTCATGATCTTGTGCATGACTTTTGTTCGATAAAAGCTAGAAAGGATAAAAAGGTGTTTGACTTGATAAGTACAAGTGCTCCTGTCTTCTTTTTCCAGATATGATGCCAAGTTGATTGACCATTCAATTTGATCATTTGGATGAAAATTTTGTCTGGAAAGGAAAAATCCTTATGTTAAACGCCTCCTCTCTTTGAAGCTATACAAGTTTGGCAATACTCCCTCCGTTTCAAAAAGAATGACCTATTTTAACTTGTTGCGGAGTTTAAAAAAATAAAATAAAAAACTTTGAATCTTGTGATCTTAAATTAAAGATATGTCAAATATAACAAAATGCTCTTTAACCTTGTGGTCTTAAACGTGTCATGTGGAAAGTTGAAATTAAAAAGTTGCTAAAAAGGGAACGGGTCCTATTTGAAACAGACTAAAAAATAAAGTAGGTCATTCTTTCTGAAATGGAGGGAGCATATATTTTTTGGGAAAACAATCTTTCCTACAACTATCACCTAAGACACTTGACGCTGGATGAAATAGGCCTTCTTGCTCATTTGATGTGCTTAAAAATTTGGACGCATGCAATGTGTCTCCATCGGTCATTCTTGAATCAAGAAGACTATATCAGCTTAACCTTTTCTGTTTGGAAGATGCTGAGGATATTTTCAAAGGTTTCCCAAAAATCGAAGCCTTGCATTGAAGAACCAAGGGATTGTTCAGAGGAGCAGATCTTTCCAAGATTGGATGTCATTAATGAACTTGAACAAGTTTCTGCATTTCTTCATCGCGCTACGTACTGTCAGTTTGATTTTCACTTCCTTTCGGGCTTGAGAAATTCAGAGTTGCAAGAACTTTTATCTAACATCAGACTCACTCTCAGGAGTTGCGAGACTACCCAACCTTCAACATCTGAGTCTATCACACGTTATAGTCCAGGGAGGGGATGTAACATAGAAGAAGTCACCTTCGAGAATCTCAAATTTCTAACACTGGATAAGGTGCCATTTTCTTGATGGCAGGTTAACAGAGAAGAATCCTTTCTTGTACTCGAGGAATTAAACATAGAATGGTGTGATAGGCTTAAGGATATGCCCAGACAGTTCTGTGGATATTGCTTCATTAAAGACTACCACGCTATATTGAAGCAATCAAATTAAAGATTAAGCCCTAATGATTAAGGTATATGTTGCAGATATGATGGGAGAAGACAAACTTGAGGTAATCTTCTACTAGTGAGTTTGTGCGCAAAATGGGGACCAAATTAGGTTCTTATCTCCAGGCATTTGCTGTGAGCATCTACTTTGTAGAGCGAGCATATAAAGGCTGGCCAGAACATAGAAACCTGTAGAGGCTTCAAATGACGAATTTTTATCTAACATCCGACTCACTCTCAAGAACACGACACTATCCAACCTTCATGACCTGAGTCTATCACACGCTCTAGTCTGGTAGAGGAGCACTTTTCTTCTTCCGAGTTGGCTTAGAGATATAATGTGGCCATAGAAGAAAATATTTCAACCATGAAATGACTTTGGAAGTGAATTTTAGTAATGACAGACACTTGTGTTTTTCATTAGAATGGGCCAGAGATTCTACACATGATGTTTTTTATTTACGTGCTCTTTTATTAGCTTCCTCTAAAAACTTGTGACTCATTGTGTTGCAGCTGTAATCATCAGTTACAACAGAACATGAAACTAGGCAGCTGATCATATATTAGAAAATGCTCTGATATTAAAATTCTCCTATATTATTATTACTGTTTTGCGGAATTTCATACCTAAACTATTGGGTGTTCACGAAACCATCTTGAACTACGTTGTTCTCTTATTAAAACACCCTGATTTACTCTAGGTGATAAAAAAAATAAAGCACTATGACAAAAAGGAACGAAAACACAAATACATAAAGGGGTTACACAGATTAAATTGGGAACATCAAGAATCATCATTCTTATTTCAGAATCGAACCACAATATCAGTAAACCTTTAGCTATTACAATTATATGAAAAAGTAATGCTTACAAAAAAAACTATGATATGCTATTTTGGGTCCTGATTCTTGAATAGTTTCACTTAAGCGCGGACCTGAGAAAGTAGTTTGAACATTAAAGATGAAGACCTAGGATCCCAATACAGACCAATTTCATCACCAACATCCAATCTACAATCATTGAACAATCCCACAATCGATAAAGAATAGTCGTCATTGTACAGCTTCCTTAAGCAAACATCTCCACCTTCATACTTCTTAGGGTCATTCTCCTCTGTTACATCCCAAACATCAACGCAAACCCCGTACCCATTCACCAAACTTTGTGTCACGTCCATCTCCCAGTATCGAAGAATGTACTCAAACGTCTCAAAAAATGGAATCACCACCTTTCCTAGAACAACCTCGTCACGGGTAATCTTTTTCTTGATCTGCCACGGGTTATCAAGATAGATTATCGGGGCAGGGTATAAGTCCCTTATCTCGACTAGTTCTCGAGTCGGTACCCATGGTGTGTTGTTGGCTTTGCAGGCTTCTTCTTCGTCTTTTGATGGAAAGAAATTGTAAAAGAATATCTTTTTTGTGCTAATCAAAGGCTTTTGATCAGACATTGAACAAAATTGTACAAGGATACAATTCCCCAAAATATAATACGGCATAAAAAAAAGGCAGTAACAACTCTGTTTATAATGGTGAAATTGATAAACCTAGTTCCAAATCCTAAACAAATTAGGATTTAGTTTCTATTCCAACTTTAAGCGGGAAAGAGAGTTGTTTATTATTATTATTATTATTATTATTATTATTATTATTGGCTAAAATTGATTTGTGGACAAGTAATACGGATACATGTATGGTTTGTGAGCTCTTGCGTTGTGACAGAGGTTGTAAGTTTTTCAAAAAGAAACTTTTTGAATATTTTGATTTTAATTAGCATCGACATTAAATTTTAGATCATATTTTAAAAATGTACCTTAAAATATTTGTTTGACCATAGTCCATAAATTTAAGATAAGATTTTGAAATTTTGCTTTCACATATTTGTTTGACAATAAAATTAAATTAGATTTTCTAATTCTATCATAAAAAATATTTCAAGTTTCAAAATTGAAAAGCATATCTTCCAAAATTCAAATTTTCAAGTTCAAAATGTGTTGCCAAGAAAGAGCTAAACAGTAGGGATATATGGAATGTAAAAAAATAAACATACTATGTCGATAGTTGAAATTAAATAATCTTTCAACCAAAAAAAGAACATTTCTTCTTAAAATTGATTAAAAATGGAAGTAATGCGAATAAATTGGAACCAATAGACTATTATATAAACAAAAATTGAAAATGTATGTATCACTTTTGTAGTTTTTCATATCATAATAAAATTAAAATAAGGAAAAGGCTTAAATATGTCATTGAACTATCAGAAATGACTCATTTATGTCATCAGTTAAAAGTTTGTCTCATTCATGCCATCGCCGTTACAAAATCGGTTCATCCATGCCATTAATTTTTAATGGTGGTTTTAAAAAACAGCTTTGCCATGTGGCCTTTTATTAAAGGTCCACGTCATTAATTAAAATAAGAAAAAATGCTCAAATATGTCACTGAACTATCAGAAATGACTCATTTATGTCATCAGTTAAAAGTTCAACTCATTTATGTTATCGTCATTATAAAATCAGCTCACTCATGTCATTACTTTTTAATGGTGGGTTTTCAAAAATAGTTTTGTCACGTGGCCTTTAGTTGGAGGTCCGCGATATTAATTAAAATAAATCAATAGTAATTTCAAAATATCTTAGACCCATTAAAAACAACCGATTCATTTAACATAACCCAATTCACACCCATTAAAGTATTTTTTTCCTACAACAACAACTATTTTTCTAATCAGAAAAAATAGTGATTAATGTATATCCTTTGGCTATTTATAGTGCATTCTAAATCATTATATTATAAATGTTACGCTTAACAGAAACCTCAAAAATTTTATCCTACAGTAACTGAATAGTTTTAATTCCAGTGACTCCAATATATACTCCGAAGTTGCAAGAAAATAAGCTAATGAACGATTAGGGTAAGCAAAAAAAAGAAAGAGGCGTACCAATACAACTTCTCCATTTTTCCATCACGAATTAGGAGAGTATACATTATTGAAAAATCATTTCCAAATAACGACTTAAAAGAAGTCTGTTATCCCAATTATCCCGCCATGTATATGAATTAACTTCTCCCATCACGAATTAGTGGAGCATACATTGTTGAAAAATTATTTTCAAATAACGGCTTAAAAGAAGTTTGTTGTTTCAATTATCCCGCCATGTATATGGGATAACTTCTCACATCATTATGGTATAAATGCTAGAGTAAATAATTCTGATACTAACTAATTTCAGATATTTTGAAATTAATATTGATTTCTTTTAATTAATGGCGTGAACTTCTAATAAAAGACCTCGTGGCAAAGCAATTTTTAAAAATTCATCATTAAAAAGTAATGGCATGAGTGGGTTGATTTTATAACGGTAATGGCATAAATGAGCCGAACTTTTAACTGATGGCATAAATGAGCTATTTATGATTGTTCAATGGCATATTTGAGACTTTTTACTTATTTTAATTAATGACGTGGACCTCTAATAAAAGGTCACGTGGCAAGTTATTTTTGAAAACCACCGTTAAAAAGTAATGGCATGGATGAGCTGGTTTTGTAACGGCGATGGCATGAATGAGCTCAACTTTTAATTGATGGCATAAATGAGTCATTTCTAATAGTTCAGTGACATATTTAAGCCTTTTCCCTTAAAATAATAAAGGAATCACCATCTGCGGGATTGGGGTTTAGGAGTATGAAGTAACTAGTGGACCCATCCGCGTTTCGCGCGAATTAAGTAAATTTCAACTGTTGAAATTTTTTTTATTTTAAAATTTTTATCTTAATTTATTTTATTATTCATCTTTAATTTTATACATGTATTTTTCTTAAGTTTTCATCATTTAAGTATTTTTAATATTTTTAAAATATTTAAACCTTATATAATATAATGTAAGTGAAAAATAACTTTATTTTTCTTAAAAGAAAGTACAAAAGGTTCAACAAAACTTGATTTATTTTGGTGTATATTTTTAACAAATTTTAAAGATCAACTATTTATTTATATATTTAATTCTAATCTAATTACATGAAGTGTGCACTTTTTATGATATTTTATTTTTTCCTCTCTCTTTAAAATTTTAATTCTTTAATGTATTTCTCTTTTTTGCTTTTCTGTTCTTACTTTCATACCTTTCATTTTCCTTTTAAGAAATATCAAATCTCATATTTTTCTTTTAATAACTTCACAACAATAAACATATGTAATAAAAAAATTAATATCTTTAAATTTCTATATAACCTATAATAAAATACTCAATATTACATATATTCACAATAATAAAGAGTCTCACCATAGAGCTTATAGACATCAACATGATCGCCATAAAAGTCACGCCTAATAAAGGTGTCTTGGTTCCTTGTAGGTAAATGAATATGAAAGGCCTCATCAACCATATAATTCTGACGAAAGATTTTAAGGGAAAACGATGACAATGTCATCACATTCACGATATCTATATGATACTTATCCAGAATAATCTCTTGGACCTTCAACATCACACCATCTAAGAGAAGGATATCTTGTCGAAGATAGTTTATCAAATCCTCACTATGACCCTGAAGATTAGACACTTTCAATTTTGAACGGGGGATAGAACCTTTGGAACCTAATTCAGGACATAATGTCTTACCCAATTCTTCAAGAGTGCTAGGGAGCAATGTGTATGAATCTCTAAAACGTAATAAGAGCTTACCATCAATATAGACATTCCACTCATAAAGTTTATGATTCCTTAGAAATGTTTTAATTCTATACTTATTATCACGATTAGCATAATACCTAAGAGTGGAAATTCCATCAAATCGGACGAAATTATGAAAATAAACTGTTTGAAGATATAAATGTGCTATCAAATTTAAAAAGTAGAGATATTATTATATATTAGTTACCCATGGTATTGTACCTCTCATAGATCAGAAATAACATTTATTTCTTTCGTGATTGTTTTGCCTTTTAAAATACTTAAATTTTATATAATATAATGTAAGTGAAAAATAACTTATTTTTCTTAAAAGAAAGTAGAAAAGGTTCAACAAAATTTGATTTATTTTAGTGTATATTTTTAACAAATTTTAGAGCTCGACTATTTATTTATATATTTAATCCTAATCTAATTACATGATGTATGCACTTTTTATGGTATTTTATTTTTTCCTCTCTCTTTAATTAAATTTTTAAAGCTTTAATGTATTTCTCTTTTTTGATTTTCTGTTCTTACTTTCATACCTCTTCATTTTACTTTCAAGAAATATCAAATCTCATATTCCGCTTTTAATAACTTCACAACAATAAACATATGTAATCAAAAAATTAATATCTTTAAATTTCTATATAAACTATAATAAAATACTCAATATTACATATATTAAATATAAATATGCTATCAAATTTAAAAGTAGATATATTATTATATATTAGTTACTCATGGTACCGTACCCCTCATAGATCAGAAATAACATTTATTTCTTTCATAATTTTTTTGCCTTTTTTTTCCTCTCATTTATCCATTTATGTTATTCAAATAAAATATTTAACAACCCTTACTCATCAATTTAAAGTAGAAGTAATTGTCAATCCTTAAAGTCATTAGAAAAAACTAATGGGCAATTAACATACCCCTTCACCCTCCCCGAAAAAATTCAAAAGACATCCTATTGATTTCTTATATATATCAACGGAAAATATGACAAAAAGTTGAAATATGAAAAAAAAATCAAAGAACTTAATTAACTGAAGAATAAATCATCAATAATATATGAAAACCAAGAAGCAACACAACATTACATATAAATTTACTAATTAAATGAAATATATTTGTTTTTATAATCTTTATATTAACCGAATCTATATCTTTGTGTTGATTTTTTATTTTATTTTATTATATGTTTTGATTCTTTTCATTTTTAGAGAAAAGACATATTTTTCCCCCTGAACTTGTCCTCCCAACTCACTTTAGCACTTAAACTTAACTTCCGTTTATTTACTTCCCTTAACATCTTTAAAGTGAATTATTTCAACCCCTTAACAGCCTAACCCAAGTCAAGGCTGGGTGTTGTTAAGCACGCGTCCTTTGATTGGTTGATGTTATAACCCGACCCTTTCTCGTTTATAACCCGACCCACTCTAATCAAATACCCTAAAACCTAAAAAATAATCTATTTCAGTTTTCTCTCTCTCTAAAACCTCTCTATTTCAGCTGATTTGACTCGATTTCAGTAAATTTCACTCGATTTCAGCCGGTTTCACTCGATTTCACTTCAAATTAAGTTATTTTTGTGGCTTTTTATGAAATCCATGGTTGCTCCGTGATGAAATTTGACTACTCAGGTAATTATTAGGGTTGTTTTACTTAGATATTAGGGTTTTTCCGTGAATAATTCTAAGTTGCTATTTTTTTTATTTTTCTTTAGATTAACCATGAATTTTGTGTATGTTACATTGAGGTTTCACCATGGAGGCAAATTACAATAAAAACCGAGTATTAAGTATCATGGAGGTACTGTTATTGACTATTTCAATGTGGATGTAGACAAACTTTCTTACTTTGAATTTATTGATATCGTGAAGAAAATTGGGTATAATTGTTCCTCGTGTATTGTTTATCTCAGACCTCCCAAAAGAAAAAAATTAATAATAGTAACATGTGATAGAGATATTTTGGGTATTTTACCTCTACTTAGAAATGAAGATGTTATTGAGTTATATTTAACACATTTAGTTGATGTGGAAGATGTGGTATTGAATATGACTCCCATATGGGAGGAGAATCTTGTCCTGGTTTTGATAAAGAGTTAAGTGAAGACTTAGGGGACTGTGATGATTTGGGGTTTGAAGAGGACTTTGTAGAAGCTGCAATACCTCATGAACCTACTTTTACTAAAAACTTGAGTGGTTGTGGTACTGCAGATAGGGGTGAAGACCTAGGTGGTGGTGATGATGTTTCTTCTATTGGTAAGGACTTAGGTGGTTGTGGTGGTGGTGTTTTTGCTATTAGTGGGGGCTTGGGTGATGGTGGTGTTGCTGCTAGGGGTGAGAACTTAGATGGGGGGGGGGTAGTGATTTTTTTTCTAGTAGTGGGAACTTTGGTGATGTTGGTGTTGCTGCTAGGGGTGAGGACTTAGGTGGTGGTGGTGTTTTTACTATTGGTGGGGGCTTGGGTAATAGTGGTGGTGGTGCTAGGGCTCAGTACTTAGTTGGTTGTGGCAATGATTTTTTTGTTGTTGGTGGGGACTTTGGTGCTAATAGTGTTGCTGCTAGGGGTGAGGACTTAGGTAGTGGTGGTGGTAGTTGTAGGAGTGATGATTTGGGTAGTTTAAATGGTGTTTCTGCTACTGGTGAGAATTTGGGTGGTGTTTCTGCTGGTATTAATCAGAATTTAGGTGACACTGCTTTTGTTACTGCAGTAGATGTCCCAGTCATTCCATCAGATTGGGAAAATGAAAGTGATGTTAATGAAAAATCAGATTATTGTGATTTCTTTAATGCAGGTGAAGATGATGAGTATGGTAGTGACGTTCATGAGGAGGTAAGAATTCTGAGGGAACAAAAGAGGGCTGCCAAAAAAAAGAGATCTGATGAAACCAAAAAAGAGAAAAAAAACAAGAGCCTAGAGCAAGAGGTGTTAGCTTAGGTAAAAAGGGAGTGGATATGGGATATGATGTGATTTTATCCAAGAAGAAAAATAGTCTAGAGGGCAAAATAGCTGGAGATGAGCCATATATTGATTCAGATGATGAGGTAAGTTTTGAAATAGATTCTGATCAGGATATTTATGGGGATACTGAGGTTGAACAACCTGCTAGAAGAGAAGGAAAAGCAAGGAGAGTAAAAAGAAATTATAAGAGGATTATGTTTGATCCTATTTGTAAATTAACAGTTTGGGAGCTTGGAATTTGTTTTGCAAATGTTGGAGAGTTTAGAAAAGCTCTTACTAGATATGTTGTTCAAGAACATGTAGAGCTAAATAAGTTTGTGAATGAATCAAAAAAGGTTAGAGTAAAGTGTGTAGATGGTTGTACATGGTTGTTGTTTGCAAACATTGATTCTAGGACTACAGATTTTCTAGTTAAGAAGTACATTCTACTCCACAGGTGTAATGCCACAACAAAGAATAAATTGGTGAATTCTAAGTACTTGGCAGAAAGGTACAGGGACAAAATAACATCAGAACCTGGAATTAGAGTTTTTCAGATTCAAGAGTTAGTAAAAAATGATTTGGAGGTATATATAGGGAGGACTGTAGCAAGAAAAGCTAGAAACATTATGTTGCAGAAAATTATGGGTGATCATGTGGAGGAGTTCAAAAGAATTTTGGATTATAGGGATGAGCTTTTAAAGACCAATTCAAGTAGTACATGTGTAGTGAGGCTTAGTGAAGAAACTTTTGAAGGTGGAGGAAAATAGTTCTAATCTTTTTACATATGTTTTGATGCTTTGAAGAGAGCATTCAAAGCTGGTGCCAGGAGATGTATTGGGTTTGATGGTTGTTTTTTGAAAGGTGTTTGTAAGGGTCAATTACTTGTGGTTGTTTGTAAGGATGGGAATAACCAGATGCTACCACTAGCTTGGGCAGTGGTTGAAGTTGAAAACAAATTCACTCGGAGATGGTTTGTTAGACTTCTGAAAAATGATCTTGAGCTGGGAGATGGGTCTGAAGTGACTACTATTACTGATATGCAGAAGGTAACCTCATATATTTTCTCTTATTCATTTTCTGGAAAAAAATTTGGGACCTGTTTTATACTTATGTCAACTGATATATTTTTTTTAAGGGTCTTGACAGTGCAATTTCAGATTTACTGCCAAATGCAGAGCAAAAAATGTGTGCTAGACATGTTCTAGCCAACTGGTCTAAGGATTGGAGAGGTATTGAAAGAAGAAACTGTTTTTGAATGTGTGCCAAATTTACATATGGATGAAAGCTTCAACTCATGGATACTATGGGCAAGGTACAAGACTATCATATCAATGCTTGAGGAAATAAGGGTTAAGGTGATGAGAAGAATAGGATAGTTGAGACAGTTTTCTGAAACATAAATTACTGATATTTCTTTTATGGCACTAAAAGTATTGCAAGAGAACACATCAAAATGAGTGGAATGGTGAATTTAGTTTAGAAGTTAAGGATAGATGGAGAAATACTTTTATCGTGAATTTGAGGGATAATACTTAGACATGTAGGCCTTGGATGTTAAAAGGTATACCTTGTTGTCATGCCATAGCTGCACTATACTTTAGAAGGCTAGAACCCATTAACTATGTTGCACATTGGTATACTAAGGAAACTTACCTCAAGACTTATAGTTACTTCATTCAGCCTGTTATTGGTATGAAAATGTGGCCCAAGTCAACCAATCTTTCTGTTATACCACCTACAATAAGAAAGCTTCCAGACAGACCCAGTAAATCTAGAAAAAAAAAGCAGACTAAAAACAGGACTGGAAAGTTATCAAAGAGGGGTGTTGAGATGACCTGCAACACATGTCACAACAAGGGTCATAATAAAAGGAGTTTTCCATTGAATTCAAGTTCCACTAGAACTAGTGTGGCTTCTTCTTCAGCAGTACCAAGCACAAGTAAAAGAAGAGGAAGACCAAAAGGATCTACAAAGGTAACATTTGACTCGTAATTTACTAGTATTTTAATTCTCTTTTATTTTCTTTAATTTTATTCTCTCATTATATTTTTTCTTATGTATTGTAGGCTGCTGCAGCATCAACAACTACTGGTAGAGGAAAAGGATCACCTGCAGCAACTGCTGCTACTGTGGGTATTGATAGAGAAAAAAAAACTGCAACTTGTGCTGTTGATAGAGCTATTGGTAGAGGTAGAGAAACTGGTGCTGCAGTTGTTGGTGGAGCTGGTAGAGGTAGAGGAGCTGGTGCTGCAGTTGTTGGTGAAACTGGTAGAGGTAGAGGAGTTGGTGCTGCAGTTGTTGGTGGAGTTGGTAGAGGTAGAGGAATTGGTGTTGTAGTTGTTGGTGGAGCAGGTAGAGGTAGATCAGCTGGTGCTGTAGTTGTGGGTGAAACTGGTAAAGGTAGAGGAGCTGGTGTTGTTGATTATACTAGTATATCCAGAGGAGATAGTGTCACTGGTGCTAGCAAAGGTAGAAGGATAACTTATAAAATACCTAGGATGGTTGGAATGGGGGTGCTTCATACAGAGAGTCGTTTTAAAGTCCTCAATGTAAGTTAAAATTTCTTGATTATGTTTGTCTAATTTAAAGTAAACCCTTTTCAAGTTTTTAGTTAAATTTGTTCTCTTTTATTTTTATCAGCCTGGAATGCTTATGAACTCCACCATAGCGACTGGAAATCTTGGACATCACAAACCAACCTCAGGTGTGAAATGAAAAGGAAAGAAAGTTGTGACCCAACAAGGACTTGAAGACATAAGAGCACAAAAAAGGATGAGGACAAGGTCAAATGTTATTGAACTGAATAATCTAAGCCAAACAAGTTCAACAACCTTCCAGTAGAAGCCTGATTATGTTTTTCTCTTTCTGTATTGATGGTATGTAATGAAACAGTAGTGATTTTAACTTAGCTAGTAGTTCAATTGTGGTGACTTCAACTATGCAGCTGTGACTGCACTAATTTGACATGTTTCGAAAACAATGATGTAGTAGTAACTGTATTTTTAGCTAATGTTTCTGTTGAAATATCAGCAGCTGTGACTGCATTTTTTTAGATAATGTTTCTGTTGAAATATCAGCAGTCGTGACTGCATTTTTTTGGCTAATGTTTCTGTTGAAATGTCAGCAGTTGTTACTGCATTTATAATGTGTTATGCCTACAGTATTTGGACATTTTGCAACTTCAAATTGCAATTTGTTGCCTACACTTATTTTTTGGGTACTAAATGATTCAAATGCAATCAATTTAACGATAAATACTCAAACAAACGCAAAAGAAGTAAGGTGCACCATTACAAAACATAAACAAACATGATTCACTTCATCTAGCAACCTTTCTCTTCTTCATATATATAAGAGAATCCAAATACAAAAGAAGTTGCACTACTCTAACACAATAATTTGCAACACGTCATATAACAACAACCTAGTGCTAAGGTAACCTCATTGAACCATTTTTCATATAGATCATCCCAACCAAATAGATTAAAGCTATTACTAATATACAATAAAAAACACAACAAAGAAGGGAGTATTGTTTCTAGTCCTTCCTTCAGCTATTCGTCTCCAATTCTTTTCTTTCTCCTTGATTTTTCAAATCTCTTCTTCCAACTTCTCCAATTTCATATTAATCCCATTATCATCGTTTTTTGATTTTTTAGGCTTGTCAACTTCTTCTGAATCTTCCTTGATTGATTTGCTCAATCCAATCAATTTCTCAACTTCATTGAAACGACAAGATTTAACTACATTCTCGAGCTCACCTAATTTTTCAATTAGTTTAGGAATCACATATTTGAACCTCGGATCAATGTCTTCTGAATCCCTCCAACGCCAAAAATCTCAAGATCTTGGACCCTTCAATGGTGACAAATAAAGAATATATTAACCTCATTTCTCTTAATCAATTCTATCAAAATAACAAGAGAAAATGCAAAATTTGATACTTATCCCATAATAAGGACATGCCCAATATCTTCTACCGGGATTACTTGAAGTCCAAGATGTCTTCAAATGCAACAAAATTCCGTGATTACAATGAATAACTTGCTTCAAAGCAGAATCATTTTCCTCCATACATAGTTTACTCAAGTTAATTGACTTCATTATTATGTGCTACAAGAAATTCATTTCAACAAATAAGATAAAGAGTAATTTAGAAAAAATAAATTAAAGGACACAAAGTAATTCAGAAATTCATTTTGAAAGTAATTCCTAATAAAACATAGACAAAGTAATAAATGAGATTATACCTTAATACGGAAAGAGACGAAGCTAAAATCAATTTGATTTTATGTTTTTAAATCCCAAATTTATGCGGCTTAATACAACTCAAGAGAAAGCGATTTTATTCTTTGCATCACTTTCATGATTTGAAGAAATTTTGGACTGAAGATGAAGAAGGGGAGAATAAACTAGAGTTTCTTTTATAGAAAAATAGATATAACCGTTAGGGGGGGTTCAAACGGGTATTTAAAAGAAAGAGAAAAGAATTTTAAAAGACAAAAATGAGTTTTTACGCGCTCAGCATTGCTTGTTTACACGCGGGCTGTTAAGGGGTTGAAATAATTCACTTTAAAGATGTTAAGGGGGTAAATAAACGAAAGTTAAGTTTAAGTGCTAAAATGAGTTGGGAGGACAAGTTCAGGGGGGAAAAGATGTCTTTTCTCTCATTTTTACTATACATAAGATACTAATTATTTTCCACAAAATTTACTAAGACAGTCCAATAAATAAAATAATACAAATGATATACATTATTTAAAATAAATATGTAACTTAATTCATGTGAGATTTTAATCTTTCTTAACAATAAAAATTAAAAATCTTTTTTCTCCTATTTTTGAGATATTAACACATATTAATAAAAATTCATTAAAGGGGAGGGGAGAAGAAACATGAACATGATGTTTAGAATATTTTATAAAATTTCTTATAATTTTTAATATAAACTAAACTAAGAAAAAGGATGTAAAAAAAAAAAGATAAATTAATTTTTGCCTTTGTATGTATAGAAATGAAAATAAGACATTTGTGATTTTATAAAGTGCTTGAGTGGCAAGGTTAATTCATATTTTATAAAATTAAAATATATGATGTAGTCTTATTTACCTTCCCAATCAAATTCAATATTATTTATAAATATATTAATAAAACTTGAATGAATTAAAACATCTAAAACCTTAAAATGAAATGAAAAATGAGAATAAATACTAAGAAGAAAAAAGTAAATAAAGAAGAAGCAGAAAATAAAAATGAATATTCAAGAAGAAGTAGAAAATGAAAATGAATATTCAACAATTTAATAGGTAATTATTATTAATAGAATGATTTAACACAATAATAAGTAGTGTTATTGATAATAATTTTGCAACTTGTAAGTAGCATTTTTTAGGATATATGAATGACTTGACTTCTTCAAGGTGATATATATATAATATTTGTTTATTGGTAAACTTTATAACATATCTTTTTAGTCATCACTAAAATGTAAAGAATTGATCATCGTGATTAATTTCCACAATTATTTATAAGATTTTTACTATTAAAATTTTTTATCAATTTTTTTTGTCATAATCATGAAATCTTATCTAAATTTGAACTTCGTTGACATATCACAATCAGAAAGAAGTGAGAATAAAAATTTTTATTTTACTAAACACAAATAACATCAATAATCAAACTTCAACTATTCTAAAATTAAATCAATAAAAAGATTATACCGTGACTTTGCTCCTCATGTTCATGTCCACCAATCCTGCTAACAAACAGACAAAAATATGTATCATATCATCAAAAGATACTACTCTAATAATCATCATAATTATAATATAAGAAGAAAAAAGTAAATAAAGAAGTAGAAAATGAAAATTAGCATTCAACAATTTCATAGGTGATTGTTATTTATAAGATGACTAATTAACTATATAAATTAAGTAAATAAAAGTTAAAGAGACATGTAATTTAAGTTGAGAATATTAATAGGATGAGGTTTCTTATAACTCATTAGATATAATTATTGCAATAAATATGATAGTGTTTTAATTAGTAAATAAATTGATTAATTAAAATGAATGAATTTTTTTTTTTTAAAATGAGAAAACAGATAAATAAGATCTTTGACCAAATAGAGGTACCACATCAGCTTGCCTATAACTCTGTTTTATATTATATATAGATTATGAAGTAGGGGTTGGGAGGGTGGATACAATAAATATTGGATGTTATTTATAGGACATTTTTTTTCTACTTTCATTAAGAAAGTTATTTTCTTAATTTTTTAGGAACTTGCTATTCTGAGAAAAATGTTTTTAATAAATTTTGTCCAATCAAATATGAGAAAACAAAAAAATATTTTTTAAAAAATATTTCTCCATACCGAATGCACCCTTGGTGCAAAATTCAATCGGTGTAAATAACATTCGATCTTTTTGTTAATCCCTCAATTTTAATTTGTTTGCTTAATTTTGACTTTGTACAGAAAGAAATTTTTTGAGTATTGTGATTTTAATGAGTATTTGACCATACATTTTGAATCAGGTCTTGAAAATTTATCTTTAAATATTTGTTGAACCATAGATTTAAGATCAGATTTTGAAAAATTATCTTAAAATATTTATTTGACCTTAGATTTTGGATCAAATTTTATAAATTTGTCATAAAAAATTTGAAGGGTTCAAAATCGAAAGGGCGTCATGCGGAAGCTTTTGCAAATCATAGATGCAATAATCCAAACGACAAAGAAACTAAAGAATATAATATTATTGATATAGTTTTGTTAATTGGCCTACAAATTAAAAAATTAATTCAAAAAATATAAAAACTTATTTAAGAGAAATCTCCCCCTAAATAAAACTCTTAAACGACTATATTGTGGATGTTATTATGTCATGTTATTGAGAGGAGGGAGTTCAGTTTATAGAGGTCCAAAACCTTTCCTTCAAGATAGTGGTTCGCAATTATGAAAGAATTTTGTATTTTTTTCTTTTAAGAAAAGTAAAAGTAGTTATAGTGTTACTTTTATATCCTTTCAATAGAAAATTAATACTCAAATTTGGTAAGACAATCAGGGCAAAAACCTTAATAAATCTCTCATTTTTTTGCTTAATTTTCTGGCAAAATAATCTTGATCTTTCTTCTTCACAAAATTTTCATATATCACTGTTGCTTACCATGATTAAAAATTTATATGAGTTAAAAATTGAAGTCCTATGCATTAAAACTAAAAGCATGGGTTAATATTATTGGAACCCTGTGTTATAAGTGAACAAACTTGAAAGTGGAGCCTTGTACGCTCTTCCTTATGCATTGAAAGAGCGTACAAGTCAAAAAAATTGAAGTTCATGCGTTAACGTATATGCACGAGTTGAAAGGAGCTCAAATGTTAAAAGTAAGCAGGGTTGAAAGTTGGATCTCATAAGCACGAGTTGAAAATTGATTTTATTTAAAGATAGAGTAGCAAAATTGGTGAAAATAGGATTAAAACTTAAATTCATTTCCACATGTAGCATCTAGACAAAAGTTTCATTATCGTCAAGTTGGCTGCAACTTGATTTGAAATTGCTTTGAACATGTCTTTAATCTTGTTTCACCAAACCATTGAATTTTTAAACTGTGGGCTCTGATCTCTAATACCACTTCTTGAGTTTGAAATCGAGATGACGTCATACGAAAGCTAATAGTTTGCAAATCATAGATGCGATAATTCAGACGACAAAGAAAAATATGCTAAAGAACATATTATTGATATAATTTGGCCAATTGGCCTACAAATTTATAAACTAATTTAAAAAATATAAAAACTTATAAGATATAAAACCCTTTCCTAAAAAAAAAACTCTTAAACGACTACATTGTGGATGCTATTGTGTTATGATATTGAGAAGAGGGATTTCAATTTATGGAGGTTCAAAACACTTCCTTCAAGAAAGAGGTTAGCAAAATATGGAAGAAAGTTAAGGTATTACTTTTATTTTTATTTAATAAAAAATTAATACTCAAATTTGGTAAGAAAATCAGGACAAAAACCCTAACAAAATTTTCAAGTTTCAAAAATTTAAAATCACATCTTCAAAGATTAAAATTTTCAAGTTCAAAACTTATTGTCAAGAGGAAGCTAAAAAGTAAAGATATATGAAATATATCAAAATGTCCTTTAATTTTATGGACTAGTAAAATTAAAATTAAAGATTTTTTCACAAAAAAAATAAAATTAAATTAAAATTGACTAAAATAAAATGTAAGATAGATAAATTAAAACAAATGAACTATTATTTAAGCAAAACTTAAATGTATGCATCACTTTTGTAGTTTTTCAGATCATAAACATATACATTTGTTTAGAAAATACTTCTCCGTTCATTTTTATTTGTCCACTATTTCAAAATAACTTTTTATTTTTTACTTCGCACTTTCAATATATCAAGAAAAAGAATTTTTTTTTTTTATATTTTATCCTAAGCATTAATTATTTATTCATTAAATCATTTTGCAAGACCTATATTAAACATCAATTAATATGGATAATATGATAAAATAGTCATGTCAATTATTATTTTCTTAATGAGTGTGCCAAGTTATTAAAAGATTAATATCATGATCTTCGTGCAATTAAATCATAAATTTAGTGACTTTCTGTTTGGTTAACTAGGATCTAGGGTCACATAGGTGAATCTAGGATTTAAAGTTTGTGAGTTTTTCATATTAGTTAAAAATAACCAAATAATAACTAAGGGCATTCGAACCGGCAATCAAGAGGTCCACAAAACTTTAATTGGCTCATCTGCTCCACTAGATAAATAATATATTTTATTTATAAATTTCCAACTTATTTACTAGATTATTTTAATATAAATACAAAATGCACATAAAAATTATTGGGTCTCTGGAAAGCCCCACCCAACCCTTTGGATTTGCCCCTGCCTAGGGTTTGTCTGATAATGGTAAATATTGAAAATATTTGCCGCAAGTATTCAGAGTGCAATCTAAAAAAAAATATTACATATCACACGTAAATTCGGTGGGTTCAGTCCAACTTTATTTCTTAAAAATAAATAAATTTGTGGGTTGGTCCGGATAGAGAGAAAAAAATTGAATTGAACTAAAATATTCATTCGAGATAAGCATTCAGTATTCCCGAAATATGGTCAAAGTTGTTACGACACACTTCAACTTCACATGAGTACTATTACCCCCCGTAAACTCAGTTTTAGCATATTTTTATCACCCTTTTGTGCTAACATGATACATTTATTACATAAAAATAGGATTCAAAGATACCATGTCAGCTAAAAAGAGTGACAAAAATTCACCAAAATTGAGTTTGGGGGGTTTGGGGGTGGGGGGAGGGGGAGTAATAGGACGCTTTTGAAGTTGAAGTGTGTCGTAGCAAATTTGATCATAGTTCGGAGGTTAGTAGATGCTTTACTCTATCTATTCTGGAGAAATGAATGTCCTGGAGAGACAAATAAAATATTTATTCTAGAGAAATGAATATCCTGGAGAGACAAATAAAATATCCAGACATATAGCTTTTTTGATACCATCAGAAACAGGAATTTTTGAAAAATTAATCTATGTCCAATGCATTACTTGTAGTAAGAAAAGGTTTTCCGTTTTAGTTCGACTTCTTGTTGCATGTGTATGTATAAGAGATTTTCCTTTTTATATATAAGAGATTTAATATTTTTTTCTATTCATTTTATATGAGGCCAAGAAATTTCATTTCTTCCCAGAAGGAAAAAAAAAAAACATACATATAATAACTTAAGAGAAAATATATTTTGGTCACTTTATGAGAGATTTCATTGATGAAGCCAGCTAGAAATCATATAAAGCAATTAACAAAAAATACCCCTTAGTTTTAGTTTATTTTTCCTATTTTTTAAAAATTCGTTTCAGAAAGATTATCCCTTTCTGATATTTTTTAAATTCTAACTTTCAATATGACATATTTAAGAGCATAAAGTTGAATGAAAGTCATAAGATTAAAAAAAAAACTCTATTTTGTTAAACTCTGTGTCAAAACAAAGCTAGAGAAATAAATTGAAACTATAATATTTTCAAGCGCTTCATACCTTAATTATCTAGTGTTTTCATTACATATATTAACTCTCACATCATATATATTGAAAACACATCTAGCTGTTGAGTTGACCAAAAGTTTGAAATCACCCGAAAATCGGCAGCTGAGAGCTAATAACCCTCATAAAATGAGTCCTTGCCGACGTCTCTAACAGTTAATAGTCCAGATATGTAATGAAAACATTGCATATTTCAGGTATGAAACTAAAAACCGTGTGCTAGTTTAGGCGTAATGTAACCTATTTTGGTATACACCACTAAACTATGAATGCAAGTCGCAAGACGTTTTTTTTTTTTTTTTTTTTTATACACAAAATTATCATTTGACCATGATTAAGTTGTATGTTTCTTACCTAATTTCTTAGTTAACTAAGAAACACAGGTATGTTTTTACCATTCAATATAACCGCCAAACGAGCTCACCGTCTTGCAATGGCAGACTTTCTTCCCAAACGCAAAGTGGAAATACTCTGCCCTGTAATAGTGAAAGATAAACCCGAGAAGAAAGAAAGAGTCCGTCCAAGAAGCAAGTATGGATCAATTCAAAAGAAAGTCGTACAAATTCTTGGCACTCCAAATCATGATGCCATTCTACATCTTATTACAAATTTAGATTCATCACGTGTTAATAGAGTTAACAAAAGACTACAATTTCTGCAAAACCAATTATCCCAATGTATGGACTTTGAAGCTATAGAGTCTACTCGTTCACTTCCCGAGTAATTCTACCAGTGTCTCCAGAAAAACCTCCCAAATCGTCAGGGAACCGAGCTTCTTGAAATTCTTGAACAAGATAACTCCTCAGAGGTTTACAGACTGATGTGGAAGACAGCATCTCAGATATTCGGCTGTACTCTTGTCGAGAAATGGCGGGGTATGGCTCAGTTTCTTTTTGGAGCCTATGAATTTGGCTTTGTTTTTCTCGAGTTTAGTAAAATCTGTATTTTTTAACAAATAATTCAAACACATGTTCAAATAACCATATGAAAAATCAAATGAAGTTTACAATCTGTATTTACAACTTTGATCTTTTAACAATAAGTTCAACCCAACTTATGAACATCAACAAAATGAAGTTCAAACTATTTTCTGAAAAATAGCAAAATCAAATGTTAAAGAACATCAACACAAGTTCAACCAACTTATGAACTATCAAAATGAAGTTTCAAAAACTTCAAACACAAGTTCAAACAGTTGGAGAATTATCAATATGAAGTTCAAACTATTTTCTAAAAAAATAGTAAAACCAACTTTAAGAAAAAGAGATGAGCAGAAAGATTCAAGTCTCCGAATTCACGGTGTGTCCTTAAGAAAATTATTCCCCTTTAAGTACCCGAGGTTATGAAATATATCCTCTCAGGATAAAATGAATCACTTTGATAAAATAGCGGTACCTCAAATTCTGTCAAACTACGAACACACTCAACGGTAGCAAATCACACTGGAGTTTTTTCAAGAAAGAGGAGTATTTCTTTCTTTCAAATTTTTATGTCTATACCTAAGGAAAAATTTAGGTATTTATAGTCATCAAGATGTTGCTTCATGAAGAAAAACAATAGTTCAGAAAGGTGCACCCTTCATAAAGGTACTGCTCTTAGAGAAAGTTGCAACTTTTTTAAAAAGTCACAACCCTTTGAAAAGGTCATAATCATCTAATCTGAAAAGGTGCCTATTCAAATTGCATCCTTTCTCTTGGTGTCTTTTCGGAAAAAACACGTATTCATTTTTCATTCACACCTCTTAGAAACCCAATATTTGAGTCCATTTTACATTCAGGATCATTTCTTTTTGTGCTTTTTCGACTTTCCCATGTCTCTGGGCGAAGAACTGAGTCAGTGTGTTGATGAAATCCGTTTAAAATTATCGAATAAGCTTAATTCTTCCGAAGGACATAGAAAAGTTCTTGTCTTGTTTGCTTTAGTTAATCTTGTTCTAAATATTTCGAGTGATTATTACTTGTTTCATGATCTATTGATGCCAATGATACAAGGGGTCTCTGATTTTCATGAAAATGAAATTGAGGAGGAAAATGTGCTAAAATTCTCAAGAAGTTAGTAGAGTTCGCTCTGGCAGAGTCAAGGTTTTTTGACTTGCATTTAGGTCAATTGTTTGATGCAATGGGTACAATTGGTGAAAATGATAGGATGGGAGAAGAAACAAGAATTTTTGTTGTATTACTGATGTATGCTTTTACTGATATTTTGATAAAAAATGTACGCGAGATGATTAGGATGTCTTCTGTATTGGTTCGGATGATTTCACTTATCCCCGATAGATTGAGTGATTGTAACTTTTCTGAACAGGCTTCAAAGCATAAGGGGTGAAGATATGTTTTTTTTTTACCCGGGGAAAGACTAAAGGATATGGTTAATTCATCAGAATGGCGGAAATGATATATAGCAATTTAAATCATCGGTATCATTGCAAAAGGATGTGCAAAGGTATCTCCTCCCTTGGATATGTGTTGTTGGATCATATAACTGATTGCCAATGTTATTCTTGATTTTGCCCAATTTTGGGCTCCTATGTTATGTTGTCCGTTATCTAATTTTTTTTCTTTGTTTTCTTTGTTAACTTTCAGCACTCTGGTTTGACATAGAGAAACTCTCCAACCTAATAATAACATGTTATATAGTGTGGTTCTGCAAGGCCTGAAATCTTCTGCTTATTATTCTCACCTAAGAACTGTTGTTATTCCTCTCAGGCCATAAGTGATAATCTTGCTGAAGTGGTGAATGTGATCATGAAATCAATGCTAGATTCTTCTCTTGATGTTCATCTTGCTAACGAGTTTAGCCCTATCTTCGCATACGTAAGATCAACACACTGACGTGCTTATAACTTCTCTATATTTGGCACTTGCAGATGACGATAAACCCGAAAAACAGGTGAGCAAGAATTTATATTGATGAAATTCATATTATTTATGTTGATGAAATCTAATTGCTTTATTATTTTTCATAGACTGCTGCTGCGTCGGAAATTAGTTCTCTTTGTGAGAGTTGCAATTTATGCACCTTAGAGCCTCGGTTGCAAACACAATTATACGCAAACTACTTCAACTCATTCAGGTGGTGTTATTTGACTTTAGACATTTTACAGTGTGACTTTAAGGTGTTTCGATTTGCATTGGCATTTCAATTAGCTTAATAGTGTCATTTGTTTTTGTCTAACATGATTATTTTGACTAACCAAACTTTTGCTTCCTGGTAGAATCCAAGTCCTGAGATTCAAGCCGCTTAATCTCTCTAGTATCAGTTGCTAGATTATCAAAGGTCCATCTTGATAGAAACTCTTAGTTTTTCGTCAATGCTACTCTATTTCCTTAGTAATTTGGTGTCTGACAAAATTATGTTTTTTGGATAGGATCTATTCCATACAAAATATGATTTGGTAATCACTTTCATTAAAAAACTTCTAGTTTATGGCATAAGTAAGTCGGTGAAAGACAATGTTGTTGAGCGCATTTGGACTAATAGACTACATATATAATTATTAAATACATCTGGGTTATTCTGTAATTAGTTATTCTTCAGTTCTCTATATATACAGCTGTAACCCCTTCAATATTAATAAGATCAATTATTATTTAAATCTGTATCATGGTATCAAAGCTAGGGTTTCTTCTTCCGCCCAAACCCTAATCTCTCCTCTTTTCCGACGTGTGTGCGCCGCCGCCACCGTCTACACCACGCCGCACGGCCTCCCTCCTCCGTCGTAGGTCGGCGCCATGGACAAGGTTATTGATCCTCTGTCAAAATTACCGTCTGGAGTAAAATTACTGCTCAGGAATCTCCACAATCTCATCCCCGAAAAATTATCTGACAACAACTACCCGCCCTGGGCACTTAACGTCCGCACCGCCCTCGCAGCCAACTTGCTGCTCGGATGGATTGACGGTGCGGAGAAGCCGCAGCCCGAGACAGCCGAGAAGGACGGCGTCAAGCTCCCAAATCCCGACTACCTTCCGTGGATGATCGTAGACACTCAGATCCGAGCCTGTCTTCTCGCAGTTATTAGCCCCTCTGTGCACAAACACGCCCGGGGTTTTCTCACATCGGCTTCACTTTGGGACGCACTAGCCACAAGGTACAACTCTGTGTCCACGGCTCATATTTTTCAGTTGCGTGACAAATTGCATACTCTTCGGAAGGGAACGAAGACGATGACTCAATACCTTGATGATGTGGCCTCTATTCTGTCTGACCTAGATGCTGTGAACGAGATTATTCCTGAACGAGACGTGGTGAATGCCGTGATACGTGGTCTTCCGGCTGGCTATTCCTCTCTCAAACAGCATATTCGCCTCTCGCCTGTCGAAATCACTCTGAATCAACTGTCTGGATGGCTTAATGCAGAAGAATTGGATCTAGACATGGAACACAAATTACTGCTCGGAGAAGCCAGTTCCACCCCTGGCGTCACGGCTCTTTACTCGGCTGGCAGCGGAGGCTCGGCCAGGGGTCGTGGTGACGATCGCCGTAACCAAGGGCGAGGCAGCGGCGGCGGTGACCGTCGAAACATCGGGCAGCAAGGCAGAGGCGGGCCTCCACCGAGGCACGGCTTCCAGTCAGGCCGCGGACAGGGACGAGGAAACCAGCGGATGCCCACACGAGATCTTCCGACGTGCCAAATTTGTGCTAAACGGGGCCATTCTGCGGCTAATTGCTGGTATCGTTATGATCACTCGCAGAATGTAAATAGCCAGTCCGGAGGATCAAGGGCGATGCATGCGTCCACAAACGCTCAATCTGGCGATTGGTATCTAGACACAGGTGCTAACACTCATGTGACGTCGGATTATTCACACCTTCAAGCTCCTCATCCGTATCATGGCTCAGAAACTATTACAGTAGGCAATGGTCAATCCCTTCCCATCACAAACACCGGCTCTGGGTATGTCTATACCCCAAATGGTAAATTTCATCTCTCAACCCTTCACCACGTCCCTTCCCTCACATCCAATCTTTTATCTGTTTATCGCTTTACTAAAGAAAATAACTGCACCCTCATTTTTAATGACACCAATTTCCAGATAGTGGACAATACCACGAACCGGGTGCGGTACACGGGCCGCTGTGAGCATGGGCTATACACTCTTCCATCCAGGTCTCCGTCTGTTGTGAGTCAAGCCATTCTCTCGTCAACCTGGCATCGCCGGCTTGGGCACCCATCATCCGCCATCACCAAATCCATTTTATCTTCCTTAGGTTTTAATTTTTCAGAAAAATTACATTGTGAGTCCTGTTCAGTGTCTAAATCTTGTCGTTTACCTTTTTCACTGTCTGAACACAAGGCCACTGCGCCATTTCAATTAATTCATTCTGATGTTTGGGGTCCAACCTCAGTTCCTTCTGTTCAAGGTTTTCGTTATTATATCTGTTTTGTTGATGATTACAGTAAATTCACTTGGCTTTATCCTCTGAAATTTAAATCCGAAGCTTATACTATTTTTGTAAACTTTGACCGAATGGTTCAAAATCAATTTAATGCCAAAATCAAAATTTTTCGAAGTGACAATGGCAAAGAATTTGTCAACAATGCATTTGGTGTTTTTCTTCAAAATCTAGGGGCTCTTCATCACACTTCATGTCCATATACCCCTGAACAAAATGGCGTTGCTGAGCGCAAACACCGTCACCTAATAGAAACAGTTGTTGCGCTCCTCCATGATTCCACCTTACCTGTTTCCTTTTGGGTTGATGCCCTTGCTACTGCCAACTACCTCATAAATCGCATGCCCACTCACACTCTCTCCAACTCCACTCCATATGCCCGTCTCTACAATCATCCACCCGACTATATCCATCTCCGCCCGTTTGGGTGTCTAGTTTATCCCTGGTTGCGTCCGCACACTCAACATAAACTTCAACCTCGGTCCACCCCTTGTGTCTTTCTAGGCTATCATCCCACTATCAAAGGTTACAAATGTTTCGATCCTGTATCTCAGAAAACATATGTTTCCCGTCATGTTCGTTTTGTGGAGGAACAATTTCCTTACACAAGTCTTTCCTCTACTCCATACTCCCCCAATCCACTTGGCGTTGTGCCATTATTTCCGTCCTTTTCTCACGCTCATGCTCCGGCTCACTCGGCACCTAACCCGGTACCCCACTACACCACTACCCACCCGAAACCCCAAACCTCCCACCTGAACACCCAGCCGACTGCCACACAACCCACCACTTCCCTACATCATACTCCTAACACACATACAGCCACCCCATCCACCGCTGCACATCCCAGCTCCCACGGCAGCCCCACCCAACCCCCGCCCACACATCATACAACTCCACCACCCCTTCCTAATCACCCTCCACTCAACACTCATCCTATGACAACCCGAGCCAAGGCCGGTACCTTCAAACCCAAAGCCTACCACACTCAAATACCCTTTGATGCACATCCCACAACTGAGCCTACTACCTACAACCAAGCCTCCAAAAATAGTTTCTGGTGCCAAGCTATGGATGAGGAATTTCAGGCTCTGAATGAACAACGTACATGGGATTTGGTACCTCTACCTAGTCACCGAAAGTCTATTGGGTGCAAATGGGTGTTTCGCATCAAACGAAATTCAGATGGATCTCTTTCTCGCTATAAAGCACGTCTGGTTGCAAAAGGGTATCATCAGGAGTATGGTGTGGATTATAAGGAGACC
This sequence comes from Capsicum pubescens, assembly GCA_030864215.1. Classification (NCBI taxonomy): domain Eukaryota; kingdom Viridiplantae; phylum Streptophyta; class Magnoliopsida; order Solanales; family Solanaceae; genus Capsicum; species Capsicum pubescens. The sequence goes on from CM061542.1 coordinate 262,106,849, forward strand.
TTCAGCCCTGTTGTTAAGCAACAGACTATTCGTCTGGTCTTGTCTCTTGCTCTTCACTATGATTGGCCGCTTCATCAGCTAGACGTCAGCAATGCCTTTCTTCATGGTCATCTTGAGGAAGAAATCTATATGGTTCAGCCACCGGGATATGTTAATCCCAACCGTCCTCACTTTGTTTGCAAGCTTCGCAAATCACTGTATGGCCTGAAACAGGCCCCTCGTGCCTGGTACACACGTCTCTCTACTTTTCTGCAGGGTCTTGGTTTTCGCACCTACCATCATGACAACAGCCTCTTCACCCTTCACTGTTCTCGAGGGACAGTCATCATTCTTATCTATGTGGATGATATTGTTATTACAGGCAGCTCGTCATCACTCATCACTGAAATTACTGAAGCTATGCATCGTGACTTCAAACTTAAGGACCTCGGTCCTCTGGAGTTCTTTCTTGGCCTCGAACTCATCCGCAAATCGGGAACCATATTGATGCATCAGACAAAATATACCCTTGAACTTCTAAATAGGGCTGGAATGACAGACTGCAAACCCGCGGTCACTCCCATGGCAGTCCGCCAATCCCCAGGGCCGAATACTCCCTTTGCCGATCCTACACTATATCGGAGCCTCGTCGGTGGACTTCATTATCTTGCTGTTACTCGTCCGGACATCCAATATGCAGTCAATCGAGTCTCCCAATCAATGCATGCTCCCACAGAACAACACTTTCAGGCCTTGAAACGCATTTTGCGCTATCTTCAAGGTACTCTTCACTGTGGAATTTTATTTCAAAAGGGCTCGTTTGATATATCTGTTTTTTCTGATTCGGATTGGGCTAACGACAAAGATGATCGAAAGTCCACTACTGGATATATTGTTATGATGGGACCGAATCTGATTTCCTGGTGCACCAAGAAGCAAACGCGAGTGTCCCGTTCCTCCACAGAAGCAGAATATCGTGTCATGGCTGCGGGTGTTGCTGAAGCCATGTGGTTACGATACCTTACGGATGCACTTGGCATTCCCCCGACGAAACCACAGATTTATTGTGACAATCAGTCCACTATTTGTGTTACCAAAAATCCAGTCCTTCATGATCGTATGAAGCATGTTGGGTCTGACTGTCACTTTGTTCGCGATGAGGTACTTGCAGGAGCGATGGCCACGCACTATGTCCCATCTACTGACCAGCTTGCTGATATTCTCACCAAGCCTCTTCCGTTACAGCCTTTTCAGTCTCTCTGCTCCAAGCTGCCCCTCGTTACCGCTGATCAGCTTGCGGGGGGATAATAGACTACATATATAATTATTAAATACATCTGGGTTATTCTGTAATTAGTTATTCTTCAGTTCTCTATATATACAGCTGTAACCCCTTCAATATTAATAAGATCAATTATTATTTAAATCTGTATCATGGACAGTTGCAGGAGTTGTTGGAAAGGATATATTCAAGAAAGATGCCAGAGAGGTGATGTTTCTTTGTTATTTCTTTCGCAAGCAGTTGAGTTTAAAGCGTATTAACATTATTACAGTTTGTTTTCCTCTATTGCTTAATAATTTTCTCCACGTTTTAATACTTGAGTGTTTTTAGTTCATTAACTGACTAAAGCATCTATAATTTTCATGTATGTAAGGTCATGACCCTTCTCTTGTCCGTGCGATGGTATTTAGGGGAAGATTATCACAGTTCTAAAGTTACGCTTCTACGAGTATTTATGATCCAAACTATTTGTAGAAAAATAAGTATATATAAGATTGTTGTACTATAACGGGGCTGTGCTATTTGTATTGAAGACATGTTATTAGATGTTTCACATCCCCTTTTTATACATTTATGAAAGATCTGATACATTTTTTCTCCGCTCTGCTAGACTTGGATCAAATAGGTATGTACAAGCTTCACTAGTGCTTCATGACTAATTGGATGGTTAATTTCCACAATTTTCAGCTAAAGATTGTACATTTTCGCTAAATAAGTGACTGAAAGTTGGGGTTGTAATAGGATGCGTCTTTGCTTATTAAATGAGATATGTACATATACTTAAGCTGCTGCAATAAGATTAGCAGAGACATATAACATTGACGGAATCAGGTGCAATTTGAAAAACTTGTTTCCTTAAGGTTTGTAGCAAACTTTGGCTTTTCCACTAACACACTTCATTTCTGTACTGTGCCAGAGAAAGTGTTATTCTGGAGGGCATGTAAACTTTTACTTCGCTTAATTAGACAGTTCAAAAGGAAGTTCTACGTATGGATTGATCAGGTTGGTTCTAAAGCTTTGGATTTTCATTCGGCATTTGCCTTTCTCATTCAAATTTGACATTATTTGTGCAGGTTTTTTAAAGTACTGGTACCACTTTTGACATTTCCTAACAAAGGAAATCAGAAGAGTTGCTTTTTCACGTACCTGTTTTCCCTTGATAAAGCCTTTCCCTTTTCTTTTTTTTCATGACAAAGTTCGGCACCTTGCGATGACAGATTTCCTTCCGCCTTGCAATGGCAGATTTTATCAGTTCTTTTCCCTTTTGTTTTGTATTTTGATACCTAATTGTTGTTCAAGTGTTACACTCCAAAAATTTAGAACCGTCGTGCATTCAACATTGTGTAAATTTAGGTTGAGATATCTGGCTTCCAGGTTTCCACGAGTCTAGTTCACGATTAGTAGAAGCTTCCACAATCAGTGGAAAAATTTTGATTTCACGAGTTGGGTTCACGAATCATGAACAGGTTCCACGACTCGTAGACCAAGTTGTGGACCTGATTCTAAAAGGTATAAAATTCATCTGATTTCCACCACTCGAGTTCACTGGCCATTAAAGTTTCCATGACCCATGAATCAAGTCTTGAAAATCTAATTTGAAAAAATTTTCTAGGGGCATTTTTGTCATTTCCCTTATGAGATTCGACCCTACATACTTAAAACACCTTTTAAGCAATCAGTTATGATTATTTTTAAGAGGAATACGATTAGAAATCCTTCCTCCTCTTCCAAAATATTCTAAGAAGCAAGAACACCTAGGGTTCGAGATTCAAGGCTCAAATTCAAGCTTTCTCAAATTTGTGTCATCCAAAAGGCATGTTGAACACTGCATTCTTCAAATACTTTTATAAACTGTGAATTTATTATTGTTTATGTAGTTTTTTTTTGTTGATAGTTTGAAGCTAGGATTGAGTATTTTATTTTCAAAAGCTTGCTATAAAATTTATGTTCTTTATGAATGGATGATTAAATCTTCATTTGCGGTTTGTGAGACTAAAATTGCTATTTGAATATAATGAATCTTTATATCTTAAAATTTGAATGTTAAACGGATGAATGTTTAAGCCATGACTTTCAAGTCCCTTACAGCTTTGAATTGCATAAGGAATATCCATGTTTTTTTCCCGTCCTTTATATCACTGAAGGTAAACGTGTTATTCAAATGGTTTAAAATTATTGTGAAAAATTCAATTATGACTTTGTACATGATTTTAAAGGCAGGAATTGGAAGTCAAAAATGTTTAATGATAATGTTTGGCATGCTATGGGTGACTTGCAAGCCTTGGTTATACCAAAATATAAATACTCTAATGAAAGACTCCATTATAAATGTGATGAAAAATATTTTAATTCGGCTTAAAGAGAAGTGTGTAGTTTCATCGAGACGGTATAGTCCTTGTGATCAATACCTGAAACTGCATTTGCCGACATGGGGAGGTCTTGTCCTGAAAAATGATTGACCCGTGTATCCTTGCTTCGCGTATAGGTATGCAGTTATGTTAATGATTTGGTAGTCTAATGATGATTACCTCAATTCATGCGGCTAACATGGACTAGAGCCCCGTCAGTTGGGTACATACTGGACCAATATAACTTATGGGTTAGTTAACATCCGTGTAAACTACATAATTCAGAATTAAAGTTTTTCAAGTGATTACTTTTCTTTCATGCTTTAAGTCACTTATTATCATCACCATTATGAGCTTATGAATTTTATAAACTACATTGGTTCCCTTTTTCCTGGGTTGCATGCCAGTACTCATTGTACTGGTCGTACCCTAATGCTATATTCTTTTATGATGTATGTTTTGAAGCTCAACTCAACGATCTAATTTAACATTAGGATTTCACTCGGAACGACATCTAGCAAGTGATGAGCTATCCATCTTTCGGAGGGCTATGTTTATTTCTTTCAGCTAGACTTGATTTATTTTAGTTTTATGGTATTTGTCGGGGCCATGTTCCGGCATAGTATATTCACTCATTTAGTTAGCGACTTTGTAGACTGAGTTTGTCAAATATATTATTTCACATTTCAAGACTTGGGTTTTGAATCATTTCTGTTGCTACACTTCATAGTTTATGGGTCTAATTCCGCATTTTATTTATGACTATGCTTATGATGAAATTCTAAGGGTCATCTCGTGCCTTCATTGGTCTAGGATGCTCGTCATCGCCAAAATCTCAGCTTAGGTCGTGACATCAAGCCTTGTCGAAGCTATTGTCCTCAGAAAAACATTATATTAAGAAAAGATCTCATAGACTGTCACGACCCAAACCACGGCCTGGATGTGACGGGTATCTCAAGCCCACCATGGATCGGATACGACCTCTTTAACCTAACCACAAAAACACAATAATAACAATAAAGATAAAGCGGAAGCCAATCAAAACAATAATGAGAAGATGAATAGATAACTCAAATGAAAACTAGGAGTCAAAATGACAACCAACCCACATTTGTTCATAATAGACTTTAAAACCAGAATAACAACTAAGTCGGAACATGCCCCCAACTATGACCAAAAGAAAAGACTCCATCAATACTAAGTCAATAATTGAAGAATAATAAAACGATAAAACTTTCCGAAGGATTGAGGCTCACCACTTTACAACAACTCAATAGATGTGCTCAACCACCTAATGCTACACAGGAGCAACAAAAAGTCTTCGAACCTTACATCATGAAATGATAGCATCCTAGGACGGTTAGTGGAACAAGCACTGGCATGTCACTCAGGGAAAATGATAACATAATGCCATGCCCAAAATCAGTCAAAACCACATGCACGCATTCATATATACATATATAAGATGTCGAGATAGGGTAAGGGTCATGAACATAAGAGTTTAAAATCATTAACCTGGGTTTTGTAATTCGATCTGTCTTAAAGGCACCTATGGGCTATATGAGTTCTGCTCCCCTACTGAAAGGTCCCCAGTGCGTGTTAGACACACGAACCAAGAAAAAATTGAGGAAAAATTAGAGCTACTAAGGCAATATATATCGAGTGTGCATCAAGCACACGTTCATATAAACCCCCAACATCGACAACGTGGTTTACAGTGTTCGTCTCCCAGGGACTTTCACTATCACGATGAGCTACACAACCCCCTTTAAGCCCAAATTAAAATCACTTTGCACACAATACCAACTATTAACCCAGGAGTCATCCATTAAGGCTTGTACTACTTAGTATCATCATACCAATATGCTTGCAAGATAAATTAAACATGTCAAACCAATCCACATAACCATATTGACTCCCAAATTTCATTTAAAATCCGAACCATGTCCACCAAGGCTAGCCAAATCCATTTTTATATCATTTTTTTCGTTAATGCAATGCATAGGGTTCAAAAACAAGTTAAACCATGCAATTTTTCATATTCAAGATACAAGTTTACAAAGTGGGTTGAGGTTAATGCCAATCCCGAGACAAAATTCATCCAATTTGGAAAATCCCCATGTCCTTCATTCCAATTATTTAAATAATGCATCAATTCAGTCCCTAAAACATCAATTTAAAACATGAATAATCAATTTAAAACATGGGACAAATAATTCAATTAATAACAATCAAAACCCCTAAATCCAACTTCAAAACTCACAATTTAAATAACATGAAAATTTATTCAACTAACGCCACAATGTAAGATTCAGGTTTAGGGAAGAGAAACATGACTGAAATATTGAAGATAATTTGAAGTTTGGAGCTCGGATAATGAATTCATTGTAAAACCCTTGATTGTTCTTGAGTTTTGAGTTTGGGAGAGTAGGAAAATGATTTGATCTTTGAAAACTGAAGGGAATGGGGTTATTTTATGTTTAAAGGTCGTACAAAGGGTAAAAGATCAAAAGCCCCTCACCCCATGAGAAAAAAAATCTGAACGAAATTAAAACACTAGAGTGGCACGTCAGTATAGCGGAGTTAGCCTCCGTGCCACGCTAACATCTTGGAGGTTATCCTCCGTGACACTGCCTTATTACGGACCGTCACTACCTTGAGGTCCCAAAATGACCCTGAACCCCTTCAGAAACATCTAAAACTTTTCCATAACACCCTTTTAACATTCCTAAACACAATTCAAGTCAGAAATTGACATTACACACGTGGGAGGATCAAAAATAAAATGATCAAAATTGTAAGGAGTCTTACATTATCCCCCCATAGGATCATTCATCCCTGAATGATGAGTTAGAACACTTTTAGCATGAGAATAGTTAGAATACACCAGAATAAAATGACAAACTCGGAAAGTGACAAGAGGAAAACTAAACTCATACCTTAAGCACTTTCATCCAACCCGGGGAACAAGAACGGATACTTGGCTTTCATATCTTCCTCAACTTCCCATGTAGCCTCTTCTACCTTTTGATTTCTCCAAAGAACCATTACTAAGGTTGCATTCTTTGTACTCAATCTACAAACTTGCCTATCCAATATTTCAACTGGGACTTTCTCATAAGACAAGGAATCTGTGACACCAGCATCCTCAACAAGTACTATCAAGGAAGGATCACCCACATACTTTTTCAGCATAGACACATGAAAGACAGGATGGATCGAAGCAAAACTTGCAGCCAATCCCAACTCATAAGCAACATTCCCAATTCTCATCAAAATTTAACCTCATGACTCCTTTCATAGGAAACACCTTCATGGATACCTAATCATTTACTTCGAAATCCAATTATCTTCGCCTCAAATTCACATAAGACTTTTAGTGACTCTGAGCAGTCTTAAGTCTTCTCTAATCACTTTCACCTTCTTCATAGCTTGGTAAAACAAGTCAAGACCAAACAACCTAGTTTTACCAACCTCAAACCACCTAATAAGACACCTACACCTCCTACTATAAAGAGCCTCAAAAGGAGTCATCTGAATGCTAACATAATAATTGTTGTTATAAGCAAACTCAATAAGAGGCAAATGATCCATCCAACTTTCCTTAAAGTCAATCACACAGGCCCTTAGCATATCCTCCAAGGTTTGAATAGTCCGGTCCGCTTTTCCATCCGGTTGAGGATGGAAAGTGGTGCTAAGGTTCACCTGAGTATCCAAACTTTTCTGAAATACACACCAGAAGTGAAATGAAAATTGTGTACCTCGGTCTGAAATAAAAGACACTGGCACACCATGCAACTTTATAATTTCCTGAATGAACAACTTAGCAAAATTCTCTCATAAGTAGTTAGTCCTCACAGGCAAAAAGTGAGCAAACTTAGTCATCCTATCCACAATTACCCAAATCAAATTATACTAATTACGAGACTGCGGAAGACCTGCAATGAAATCCATGTTGATCATCTCCCATTTCCACATAGGCAACTCTATCTCTTAAGACATGCTACCAGGCCTTAAATGCTCAACCTTAACTTGCTGACAAACCCTACATTTGGCAACAAAGTTCGCTACATCCTTCTTCATAATGTTCCACCAACAGATTTCCTTCAAGTCATGATACATATTAGTTGAACCAGGATGAAATTAATATTTGAACTCATGAGCCTTAGCTAAAATTCTCTCCCACAACCCATCAATATCAGGAACACACAACCTTCCTTGATACCTCAAGATACCATCTCCCCCAATCTCAAATGCCATAACCTTTTGCTGACCCACATCATCCTCGATCTGCATAAGTATGGAATTCAAGGCATGTTTCTCCTTCACCTCAGCACCAAGAGATGATTTGACCATTTCTTGAACAATCACTCCCCCATCCTCAGAGTCCAAAAGACAAACTACCAAGTTAGCCACAACCTTACCATGTTGTATCAAAACATAACTCAGTCATATATGAGACGCATCAAAATTCACAATGAAACTATCTGTACCCTCGGGCAGGGTCAAGACTGGCGCAGAAGTCAACCTATCCTTCAACTTCTTAAAACTACCCTCACAAGCATTGGACCAAAAAAAGTTAACCTTTTTCTAAGTTAACTTCATCAATAGAGCAACAATAGATGAGAAAATCTCAATAAATCTCCTATAGTACCCAGCCAAGCCCAAGAAGCTCCTAATATCGGTTGGAGTCGTGGTTCTAGGCATTTCTTAACTGCCTCAACTTTTTATGGATCCACCTTGATCCCTTCTTTAGAAACAACATACCCGAGAAATGTCACCGCACTTAACAAAAACTTACACTTAGAAAATTTTGCATATAACTTTTGGTCCATAAGAGTCTGCAACATAATTTGGAAGTGATTGGCACGATCCTCATCACTTTTAGAGAACACCAATATGTCATCAATGAAAACGATAACAAATAAATTTAGAAACTGCTTGAAAACTTGATTCATAAGATATATGAGCATAGTCGGAGCATTAGTCAACCCAAATGACATAACCAAAAACTCACAGTGACCATACCGGGTTTGAAAAATAGTCTTGGAAATATCAACCTCCCAAATTTTCAACTGATGGTAGCCCGAATGGGGATTAATCTTAGAGAAACACCTAGCACCCTGAAGCTGGTCGAAAAGATCATCAATCCTAGGAAGAGGGTACTTGTTTTTCACTGTCACCTTATTCAACTGACGATAGTTTATAAACATGCAAAGAGACCTATCTTTCTTTTACACAAAAATCGCAGGAGCACCCCATGGGGAAATACTAGGATGAATAAAACCCTTATCAAGAAGATCTTTTAGCTGCTCTTTTAGCTCCTTTAATTCAACCAAATCCATTCTATAGGGAGGAATAAAATAGGACAGGTATCCGATAGAAGATCAATCCCAAAATCTATTTTTCTATCGGGAGGGATTCCAGAAAGATCATCAGGAAAGACTTCAGGAAATTCATTAACCACAGGGACAAATTGAAAAGAAGGACTTTTAGAATTAGGATTCTTAACCCGGACTAGATGATACAGACACCCTTTAAAAATCAATTTTTAGGCTCTAAGATAGGAAATAAACCTTTTTTTTGGTACTAAGAAACTTCCTTCCCATTCTAATAACGGTTCATTAGGAAAGTGAAAATTGTCCCTATAAGTCCTACAATCTAGAGAAGCATAGCACGAATAAAGTCAATCCATACCCAAGATTACATCAAAATCCACCATATCAAGCTCTATCAAATCCACTTATGTCTCCCTATGAAAGATGGACATTACACAACCCCTATAGATTTTTTTAGTAACTGTAGAATCACTCATCGGAGTAAACGCAAAAGAGGGATTGAAATAATTTCAGGACCAAACCCAAAATGCACAACCACATAAGGGGTCACATAAGAAAGGGTAGAACCCAAATCAAGCAAATAATAAACATCATGGGAAAAGAGTTGTAATATACCAGTAATAACATCAGGGGATACCTCAGATTCCTGGTGAGTAGCAAGTGTATAGAGAAAATTCTGGTTAGTGTCGATACCAGAAGTAGCGCTCCTTAGTGCAGAAGATGAAAGTGTGGCGATCGAAACCTTATTAGCTTTAGTGGCAACCTTGGCTGAAGAAAAATCTCACTTCATATGACCAAGTTGACCACGATTATAGAACCGCTTTCTTCCCTCCTCACAATATCCACGGTGAAGTTTCCCACAAAAATAACAAAGAGGGTAAGGTGGGGCTAACTAAGCTCCACTAGCCTGAGACTGGGCATCCTGAGCCTTAGGACCACTGTTATCCTAAAAAGGATGATCATCTGAAGGCTTAGGATAAAGATCACTAGCCATCAAATACGAACTTCCCCAATTCTTCTTCTTGGTCCATTGTCTACCATCTCTCCTACTGTTCTGTTGACCCCCCCATCCTACTCTAAATATCTAAACTTCTTGTTTTGCCTCTCTCCCATCTCTGTCTTTTTTTTATCATCCTCAACCTAGAGATGTCTATATCATTATTCAACATGGCATCTTTAGATTCTAGCACCAAATCACGGGACAAACTAGAAGAAAACTTTATCATTTAGGACCTCATATTAGACACTAACTCTAGAGTATAATGAGCCAACTACTGAAAAATCAGACATACTTCTTGACACTCATTTTACCCTACTTTAGATTAACACACTCCTCAGCCTTAGCTTTCCTTAACTCCTGAGAAAATAAGTAATCAAGAAAATAACTTGAAAAGTCATCCCACACTGCCTACTCAGCATCATCACCCCTCCTAGCTGCCCACTCCTCATACCACTTATAAGCTACATCTTTTAACTAATACGCAACAAACTCTACACCCTCTATATTAGTAGTATGCATCACTCTAAAAATCTTCTCAATCTCATCAATAAAACCCTAAGGATTCTCCTCAACCTTAGAGCCTGTTAAGGTTGAGGGATTTAACCTCATAAACTGTCCAACCCGAGTGACCTCAGATAAATGGGTAACAGATTCAACATGATCAGACTAACGAGATTGTTATGCCACCAATTGAGTAAGCATATGAAAAGACTGATGAAACTCTGCATTTGAGATATCTTCCTGAGGTGACTGAGTATAAGTATCACTAGCCTAAGAAGCCCTAAAAGGACTAGTAGGGACCGATAGAACTCCATATGGAGTAGTACAAGCAAGATCAGGGAACCTAGATGGGGTTTGTACTTCATAGGCAAGGAGAATCCCCTTCACATTGGAGTAGAGTTCCTAGCAGAGTTTCCACGAATATCAGATCTTTGGAGAGGCATGATCTGAAATATGAGGAAGCCAAGAGTTAGAGAATTTTTATAACACTAGACTCTATAGCCTGAAATAGAACACAAGAAAGGGAAACATTACTAAATGTCTTATATCCTCATCCTTATAAGTGTGGCGCACTACACACCTATAAAAAAGACTCTTCTAGACACGTCTTTATGGACACCCAATGACCCTAAACCTTGCTCTGATACCAAACTTGTCACAACTCAAACCAGGGCCTAGCCGTGACGGGTATCTCAAGCCTACCATGGATTGAAGACCACCCCCTTAACCTTACCTCAACAACATAATAATAATAATAAAGATAAAACAAAAGACAATCAAAATAGTAATAAGATGATGAATAGATAACTTAAATGAAAACTAGGAATCAGAATGACAACCAACTCACATTTGTCTATAATAGCCTTTAAAACTGGAATAACAACTAAGTTGGGACATGTCCCCGACTATGACCAAAAGAAAAGAATCCATCAGTACGAAGTCAATAATGAAAGAATAATGAAATGATAAAGCCTTCCAAAGAGTGGAGGCTCACCACTTCACATCAACTCAAAAGACATGCTCAACCACCTAACACTGTGTAGGTGCAATAGAAAAGTCTTCGGATCCTACATCATGAAATGATGTAGCATCCTAGGAAGGTCAGTGGGATAAGCATTGGCATGTAACTCAGGGAAAGTAATAACATAATGTCATGTCTAAAATCAGTCAAAACCACATGGACGCATTCATATATACATATATAAGATGCGGGGATAGGGTAAGGGTCATGGACATGAGATTTTAAAACTATTAACCTGGAATGTATAGCTTGATTCGCTCTAAATGTACCCATGGGATATATGGGTTTAGCTCCCCCACTGAAAGGGCCTCAGTACATGTTAGCCGCATGAACCAAGGGAAAACTAGAGCCACCAAGAAAATAGCCATCCCAAATATTTATATATATATATATATCAAGTGTGCATCAATGATACGGTCATATAGACCCCCCAACATCGGTAAACATGATTTCCAGTGTTCGTCCTCCCGGGAATTACACCTTCATGGTGAGCTAAAGAACCCCCTTTTAATCCCAAATTAAATCACTTTGCACATAATTCCAACCATTAATCCAGGAGTCATTCATTAAGGCATTTACCATTTAGTATCGTCATACCAATATGTTTGCAAGCTAAATTAAATATGCCAAACCAATTCACATAACCTCATTGACTCCCAAGTTATACTTAAAATCCAAACCATGGATACCAAAGCCATCCAAATCCATTTCTTAGATCTATTTATCCGTTAATGCAATGCATAGGGTTCAAAAATAAGTTAACCTATGTAATTTTCCATATTCAAGATCAAGTTTACACAAAGTGGGTTGAGGTTAATGTCAACCCCAAGCCAAAATTCATTCAATTTGGGGAAACTCATGTCCCCCATTCCAATCATTTAAACAATGCATCAATTCTGTTTTAAAAATATTAATTTAAAGAGTGAATAATCAATTTAAAATATGGGAAAAATAATTCAATCAGTAATAACCAAAACCCCTCACCTAATTTCAAAATCCATAATTTAAATAACATAAAATCCATTCAATTAATGTCACTATGTAAAATTCAGGTTTATGGAAGAGAAACATGCCTGAAACACACAATGAATTGAAGATAATTTAAAGTTTAGAGCTTGATTGACGAATTCATTGTAAAACTCTTGAATGTTCTTGGGTTTTGAGTTTGAGAGAGAAGAAGAATGATTTGATCTTTTAAAATTGAAGGGAATGGGGTTATTTTATGTTTAAAGGTCGTACAAGGAGTAAAAGATCAAAAACCCTTATCCCAAGTGAAAAAAAAATTTGGACAAAATTAAAACACTGGCATGACACGCTAATATTGCATAGGTTAGCCTCCATGCCACGCCAATATCGCAGAGATTAACCTCCATGACACGGCCTTATTGCGGATCCTTACTATCTTGGAGTCCCAAAATGACCCTGAACCCCTTTCAAAAAATTAATTTTTTTTTCAAAACACCCTTTAAGCATCCCTAAACATAATTCAAGACAAAAAGGGAGGGTCAAAAATAAAATGATCAAAATTTTAAGGGGTCTTATATTGCCCTACAAATTCCAATTTGCATAAACTAGTGCTTCAAATTATACTGTCTTTGTCTCTTTCTAGAAGCTCTGGATAAGGAACCTCCAACTTATATAATGTTCCTTTTCATCCCATTTGTTCATTACAGTATGTAACCAAAGTGAGGTTACATTTTATATGCAGGAAACTGACGATAAAAGTTGCAAAAAGTTATTGAAATCGTTAGCCAAATGCATCGAGGTTGGTCATGTCCTCCTTTTAATAGTGTTATCAAATGAAAATCCCATTTCTTTCTTGTCATTTTTTGGCTGTTGTATGTGAAAATCCACTAAATTCTCTATACAAATCACTGGAGGATTTCCTAGCCAGAAGAAGATTTAGCGGATAACTATTGTAATAGAGCAAATTCTCAAAGTGTTGACTTATACGAATCTTTAACCAACAAGGGAACAGTTCATTTGTGAATATTTGACTAAGGAAATTAACAGAGTAAACAGAAAGTAAGTACAAAACAAAATAACACACAAGATTTTACATGGAAATCTCCTTGCTCAATGTTGAAAAAACACGACCTATCCTCACAGGATTTCACCAACTCCACTAAAATCAAGCCACCAAAATGATTACAAACCTAAGTAAACTCAAGGATTTAACTTTAAATCCTATCTCTTGTAATATAACTATTACAAATGAGTATGGAAACTCTACCACACCACTACCAATCAACTACCTCTAGTTGATGCAGCTAGGTAACTCTACCTAAGCTAGCAAAGAGCATATTGAATAAATTATTGCTACATCTCAGCGAAAGAAGTAGACTACACTTTCAGAACAAGACTCAAAACTCAAGAAATAAAGATAAAAAACTATTGATTGATCAGGTCCCTTGAGAAGAGTAATTACCTACAATTTTTGTTTTTCTGAAGAATTCTTTTTGTAGTGCAAAAACTAGGTTTGCCCTTGTCACATATTTTCTTATATGGTGAGGGACAAAACAAATTCTACATTCTAATGGACTAGGTGTCCTCTAATCATACGCAGTACTGCTGTACTCCCATCACAGTACCAGATAAAATAGTACAGTCTATGGCAGTGCAGAGCTGTCCAGGAGCATACTCGTAGTTTCAGCGTACAACAGACATAGTACCTAAATGTCATGGATGGAAGTCATCATCAAAACTACATACAATATTTTTCTCTTTTTTTATGATGACAAACCATTTTTCAAGAGCTTCTCACATTGACCAGTTCTCCCTATCAACCAGCTTCCCCCTGTTAATAAGAGTTCCCTTTTGTGACTCACCATCTTCCTATACTAGGGACCAGACTACCATAGTGATAATTTATTCCCCCTTTAGGAATCATAAAAAAGTAAAAATATTAAACCAAGAGAGAGAACGATAATAGACAATAGAAAAAGTTTCATTTCTATTAAAAAGAAAAGTAGCATACATAATCATCTTAAAAAAACACATAAAGAACTGATCTAAACAACCACAAGAACAAGAAGGGAAACTCGAAAGACTTAGGAACATCACAATATGAGGGGCTTACGAAGGATGGGGCTTAGGAGCCAGGGATCGAAAGAGAATGTCCATTATATCACTCTCAGCAGCATGATCATTGAGTAGATGCGTAGTGTGGTCCTTAGCTTCATTAGTAAGGCCCTTGGCCTCTCAAGTAAAAGTAGCAACCTGATCCTTAAACTTTACATTTTCTGCCTTTAATTCATCTAAGGCACCTGGGCCCTCGAAGGATAATTGTTGAATAATTGCCTTAATGTGAATTTATACATCTTTAGTTGCCAATAGCACTCGCATCACCTCCAACTCTTTATTTAGTTGCTCCTAAACTTCAATCAACTCAGAAACTTAGGACTTGGACCCGGATCCAACCTTTCTATCATTGCACTCATTTTCAATCAGAGTTGTCATTGAAAATGTTTATTTAATAGTCCTTATCACCCCATCGATGCACTGGATATTAAAATGCTCAAACACCTTGTTAAGAAGAATTCCATAAGCCAACCCCTTCTTACCATCCTTGACATGCATTACTTTATGCTTATGCTCAATCATCACCATAGGAGGATTCATAATTTCAAATTTGATCAGGGTTTCCATCATGAACAGATCTTCTCCTAAAGCTATAATCCTTTTCTCAAATCTTGAGAGAAAAACCTTATTCACAAATTCAAACAACAATTGAAACTTTACTTTGAGATATTTATTCAATATTCCAATTTTTTATTTTCCAGTCAATTTGCTCACTTCCTGAACAAATTCAAGTGAAGGCTCCTTGTCTTTGACAGACCTGATCCCTTCCATAGGGACATCCAGAGTTTCACTAAGAATACTCTCATCAATTTCTATCTAAACAACTTTCACCATTGCTGACACACGCTGACCATCCTCAGAGAATTTCAATGTATAATAGAAATATCTTACCTCTTTCTCATAAATTGGAGGAATAGGCACAGTGAATAGATGAAGCCATTCCTAACATTTTATATACTCTAGAATCTCTACCATCCCAGGCTTATCAAGAATAATGGTATCAAACATCTTTCCTTTCAACACTTTTGGGTATTTAGAATCCCAATTTTTTCCTCTCTAGATATTAATTTTTCTTTTTTTTGAACCTTTCTCCTTTTTGAGGAGTTACTTGATCCTTCTATAGACTAATTTGCTTTTGCAGGACCAGGTCCTTCAGAGTCTTTATTTTTACTGAAATGTGCTTCTTAGGAGTAGAAGATTTGGGTTTTGTCTCGGAGAAACTGGTTAGTCTGCCAACATCTACTTTTTTTATTAGTTATTACAGCAACAACATCTGAGTCAATATCCTCTTATTCTTCAAGTTCTTCCACGTCAACCACTTCTGTGGATGGATTTTTCTTACTCTTAATCACTAGGACATTCTTCATCCTTCTTCGTCTATCAGTTGCATATTTTTTAGCCTTTATTGCATCACCCAATAACTTATTCTCTTCACTCCTAGTAGTATAAATTTGGAACACTTTTTCAGTATTATCAGACTTTTTTCCCTTAGATCCACATTGATCAAACCTTTTCCACTTTAAGTTAACATTTTTATCCTCCTCAACCTCGCCCTCTACTGAGGCAAAAAAAGGTCCCTTTTAATTTTAAGAAGAGATAGGAGTTCCATCATAGGTTGGAAGAGGTGGAGGGATAAGAGACGTAGGCAAAAAGTGTTTCTCAATATTTCTTTGGGTTTTTCTTTGATCTCCAGCCAACAAGGTCAAACTTTTTACCACTTAATCCTCCCCTGCCATAGTACTACTTGAGGGGTTGGATTTCTCAATGTGGAGATTTTCCTTAAAAGTTGTTCATCAATATGGTTTGACTCAGAGAGTGTAAGGGAACCAGGTCCCTAGGAAGGTTCATGACTTATCTCATCAATTTGTGTCTAAGTAGGAGACATCAAAATTTTAGACTTTATGGGTGACCCAAAAATAGTGTGAGAAGACTTTCCAACTATGATAGAATCAATTTCAAGAGATATTTTAGAACTTACAAGAAATACTTCAATGAGGGTTTTGTTTTTAGTCATGGGTGTAGGGTTTTCTTTGAAAAGAGGATTTTCTTCAAGCTAAGCAGGTGTTGGGGAATGTTGAGATTCATCAAGTTCAAGAGTGATAGAGGAGGAAACATTTAGAGACATTTTTGTTGTTAAGATTGAGAAAAAATGACTTTGATGAGTTTTGACGAAAATTTCTAGGAGAAAACACGGATGAAAATGTAATAATAGAGTTAGAGAAAATTTTGACTAAAGTTTTAAAGGGGGTAAAAGGAGATGAGTTTGAACTTAAAGCTGAGAGAGGTACCTAGTTCCTACTAGACACGTCTCTTCGATTTTAAATGATTTGACAATGATACAGAGAGGAAATAAGATATATGTGGCAATTTTGAATAATTACTTTATGCAGTTTCAAAAGAGGCACATATGATACTAACCTTTAGGTAGGAACTTAGTCCTTTGCTTGTTTGAAAGGAATTTCCTCTTTAATATTTGTCTCATTACCTCTCCTTATTAGCTTGCTCAACAAATGTATATACTTGCAGAAGGTATGGTACTGAGTTAGACTAATTAAATCAAATTAATTCAAGGATACCTATTTCCTAATCATAGCCAATATTCGAGAATATAAAATCATCTAAAGCAACTTAGTTCATCTTGATTAGCCCTAGTCTCATCCTATTTTTGTCAAACTTCTCCCTACAAAGAGTTTTGGTGAAAACATCAGCAACTTGGCCTTCAGTTTTGTGTAACTTCATGCAAATATCTTATTTTTCTATATTGTCCCTGAGGAAATGATCTCACATCTATGTGTTTAGTCTTTTTGTGTTGTACATGATATTTTGACATATTAAGAACACTGGTATTGTCACACAATAATGGAATAGTATCAATTACTATCCAAAAATCTTTTAACTACTACATGATCTAGAGTAATTGAGCACAACATGATGCAACTACTACATATTCAGCTTCAGCTGTTGAGAGAGTTATTGAGTTCTGCTTTTTGGATCCCCATGAGATCAAGAAAGAATTAAGAAAATGAGTCATCCTAGAGGTACTTTTTCTATCAACCAGGTACCTTGCATAGTCAGCATCAACATACCCGATGAAATCAAAGTTTTCACCAAAAGGATAGAATAGGACTAGATCCCCAGCTTCTTTCAAGTATTTGAGAATTCTCTTAGCAGCTTTCAAGTGAGACTCTTTTGGATAAGCTTGGAACCTGGCACACATTCCTACATTGAATACTATGTAAGGTTTAGTAGAAGTCAAGTATAATAGGGATCTAATGATTCCTCTTACATAATTTTTTTAGTTACTAAGGAATCAGGTTCATTAGCAATCATTTTTTGAGCTTGTCCCTATAGGAGTATCAATGGATTTGGCATCATTTATGTGGAATTTATTTACCAGTTCCTTGATGTATTTCTCTTGACTGATCATGGTTTCATATGGTGTTTTCCTGATTTGTAGCCTAAAGAAAAAGTTTAGTTCACCCATCATACTTATTTCAAACTCACTTCTCATGAGTTTTGTAAACTCTTCACATAATGAATCTAAAGTTGCACCAAAAATAATATCATCAACATAAATCTGCAGAATTAGTAGGCTCTTTCCTTTAGATTAGAAATATAGTATAGGCAATGTTTTCTCTTTTGAAGCCATTCTCAAGAATAAACTTTGACAGCCTTTCATACCATGCTCTAAGGGCTTGTTTCAATCCATAAAGAGCCTTATCCAACTTCAGGACATGATTTAGCTGACCAATATCTTCAAACCCAGCTGGGTGTTTAACATAGACTTCTTTCTTCAAATAGTCATTCAGAAAAGCACTCTTCATATCTATTTGGAATAATTTGAACCCCATATATGCAGTAACAACAATGAGAATTCTTATTACCTTCATCTTTGCAATAGGTGCAAAGGTCTCATCATAGTCAATCTCTTCTTCCTAATTGTACCCCTGTACCACAAGTCTTGCCTTATTTCTAATTATAATGTCATACTTATCATGCTTGTTTTTGTACACCATTTTGTCCTTATAATAGCTCTGTTAGCAGGTCTGGGGACCAGGTGCCATACTTTGTTTATTTCAAGCTGATAAAGTTCTTCTTGCATTACATTTACCCAATCATCATCTTTGAGTGCCTCCTTCATATTTTTGACTCAATAGAGAATATGAATGTTAAAAAAGCCACAAAGTTTTTAGCTTATTTCCATGATTTGCATTTCAGACTCCAAAGGAGAAGTCAAAGTTGATTGAGACTAACTTGTACCAGGTCCCTCAGAGGTTTTTTCCTGACTCACTTTTAGGGACCTATCAATTGCAAATGACTGCAGCTAAGGACCTGGTTCTCCTTTTCCTCCTTCTTCACCACTCACTTCATCTTGAGCATCTTA
This sequence comes from Capsicum pubescens, assembly GCA_030864215.1. Classification (NCBI taxonomy): domain Eukaryota; kingdom Viridiplantae; phylum Streptophyta; class Magnoliopsida; order Solanales; family Solanaceae; genus Capsicum; species Capsicum pubescens. The sequence continues at coordinate 262,125,784 of CM061542.1, forward strand.
TACTTCAACATTTTGTTCAACTGGACTATCTCTTTGGATGGGGATAAGTTTCCCCATATTAGTATCATCAGTAATTAAGGGTTTTTCGTGGTTCCTGGCTCATAAAAATGACATAAACACTTTCCTCAACACACAATGTTCTTTTGTTGTAGACCCTATAGGCTTTATTGGTTGATGAATAGCCCAAAAATATCGTTGCATCACTTTGGAATCAAATTTTCTCATTTCATCCTTACCATTATTTAATACAAATCACTTATAATCAAAAGGTCTGAAGTAGATAAGTTTGGGCTTTTTGTTGAATAACAGCTCATAGGGTGTCTTGTTAAGCATGGGCCTGATGAGGCACCTTTTAGTAACATAACAGACAGTGTTCACTACTTCAACCCAGAAGTTCTTAGGAAGATCACCATCAATTAGCATGATTCTTGGAATATCAATCAGTTTTTTATTCTTCCTTTCAACCACCCCATTTTGTTGAGGGGTTCTTGGAGATAAAAAATTATGATTGATTCTATTTTCTGCACAAAATTTTCAACTCTTGCATTTTCAAACTCTGTCCTATGATTAGACTTGATTCTGCTATTTTGTTTTTCTGTTTCACTTGAATTTTCTTACGAAAGATCACCAGCACTTTAAATGTCTTATCCTTAGATTTAAAAAATATGGTACATGTGAACCTAGAAAAGTCATCCACAATAACAAAGACATATTTCTTGTCTTCTCTACTTTGAATTTTGACAGATCCACATAAGTACATATGTAGCAACTTAAGATGTCTAGTAGTACTTATTTTCTTTTTTTCATTGAAAGATGACCTAATTTGTTTCCTCTTGACACAAGCATCACATGCCTTAGTGTCTGAGGACTGAAACTTAAGAACACCTCAAACCAGGTCTTTTGAGACCATCTTTTTCAGTAGAGATAAGCTTACAAGACCAAGTCTTCTAAGATAGAGATCAATATTCTCACTTTGAGCACTTATACAAGCCATATTGCTTTCATGAACTAGTCCAAATCAGCTACATATATGTTTTTGCACCTTATAGATTTGAGTATAACTTCTCTGTTATGCAAACTTGTAATAGTACACTATTTAGATAAAAAAATTTACTTCAGTCCTCTTGTCACAGATTTGAGACACACTAAGCAAGTTATACTTTAGTCCACTCACATAGTATACATCTTCAATAACATGACTTAAGGATTTTTCAATATTTCCAACACTAAGAATGGAACCTCTCTTTCTATATTCAAAAGAAAAACCTCCACCTTGAAGTGCCTTAGGTGAGATAAAATGGCCAATTCTGCCTGTCATATGCTTGGAGCATTCCATGAACCAACTTTCACTACCTCCTTTTACTCCCACCTACATACAGAGATTATTTATTATCTTTGGAAACCATTTGAGTCTGAGTTTCCAATAGGGGTACGGGGGAGTAATCACAATTTTCTTGGTCCATCTGGGTAGCCTAGCCCTCTTACATTTTGTCAAGGGACTAGGTTCCTTCTTAAGTGTTTTCTCCTACTGGAAATACTTGGTTGAGTTCATTTCAGCTCTTAATTTTTCTTGAAAATTTCCTTTCGATGGTTATTTCTTCCACAGTAAGTACATAGAAGATTGTTAACCACAGATACATACTTGATGTGGGAATTGACGAGGAGATTATCATTTTGGCAACAAAGACCTCTACCATTATTTAGCCTTTGACTTGTCCAATTAGCTTAAGATTTGTGATGAAGTGGTCCATTTTAGAGATTTGTTAAGATATTCTCTTATGCAGATCAGGTCCCTCTATAGTTCAGCATTTTTTTCAAGAGAAGTTTTCAGAAGATCGTGGGACCTTTCTAGCTTTTCTTCATGCTCAATTTGAAGACTGCTTAGCCTCACATTTTCCTTTAGACACAAATTTAGACAATTTCTTTAGCTTTTCTAACATCTCCACATTTTCAGAGGTCAATATTTGAGAGTGTTCTCCTATCTCAGAGATTTGAATAGTTAGAACAACTTTCTTATTTTAAAAAATTTTCTACCTTCTCTTCAAGAAATTTTTTCTCAATAGTGAGATAATATAAAGAATCAATCAGAACATTGGTAAGTTTTCTTAATTTCTTAAAGGAATAGCCATTCATATTTTGCTTAATATCAAGAAGAGTTACCTCATCATCTTCATCATCAGATTTAGCCATAAAGAAAAGAGAGAGTTGTAAAGTATTTCATCATCTTCCACAGCTAGCATGGAGGCATTTTCAGGTTTTCTGACTCACCAAATTCACTTGATGAGTCTTCGCAAGAATCCAACTCTTGCTTGATTACATAATCTACTATAGCTTTCCTTTTGAACTTATCAGGGACCCGGTCCTTCTTCTTTCATTTATCTCCTCTAGACTTCACATATTATTTGTACTCCATCTTCTGTAAGGGGTAGTCCTTAATGAAATAACTAGGTTTGTCACATTTATGGCAGCAATCATTTCACTAGATGGTTTGCTAGTGCTTCATTTCTTTTGAAATCCACCACTTCTCTCCATGGCTCTAATAAATTTTCAAGCCAAATAAGCAGCATCTTCACCATTTTCACTTAATTTGATTTAGAGGTTTTCAACACCAGTGATTTCTTATTTTTAGGCTCTTTCTTCTCTTGATCTTATTGCTTCTTCAACTCATAAGTTTTCAAGTTCCTAATTAATTCATCCATAGTATGAGTATTAAGGTTTTTACCTTCATAAATGGCATTGACTTTACTTTTCCATGAATTGGCTAAGACACCCAGTATTTTCCTTACTTGCTTACTAGGAGGGATTACTTCATAAAAATAGTGTATCTCATTGGTTATGGAGGTGAACCTGACTCGGATACTAATTGTTGACTTATACAAATCTTCCACCAACAAGGGACCAGGTCCCTTGTGAATATTTGACTAACGAAATAAACGGAGTAAACAGAAAGTGTAAAATAAAATATACATGAGATTTTACATGGAAACCTCCTTACTCAAGAGAGAAAAAAACACGACTTATCCTCACAAGATTTCAACAACTTCACTAAAATCAAGCCACCAAAACAATTTACATACTCAAGTAAACTTAAGGATTTAACTCTAAATTCTATCTCTTGTAATACCTCTATTACAAATGTGTATGGCAACTCTACCACACCACTACCAATCAACAATCTCTAGTTGATATAGCTAGGTAACTCTACCTAAGCTACGAAAGAGCATATTGAATAAATATTTGCTACACCACAATTGAAGGAGTAGACTACACTTTTATGATAAGACTCAAAACTCAAGAAATAAAGATAAAAATCTATTGATTGATCAGGTCCCTTGAGAAGAGTAATTTTCTCTTTCTTGAAAGCGCAGCTTTTGCCTTTCCGAAAAATTCCTTTTGTAGTGCAAAAATTAGGTTTTTCTCTTCTCACATCTTCACTTCTACAGTGAGGGACAAAACAAATGCTACATTCTACTGGACCAGGTGTCCTTACATCATACCCAGCACTATTGTACTGCCATCACACTACCATATAAAATAATGCAGTGTACAACAGTAAACAGTTGTCCAAAAGTAGACTTGTATATTCAGAACACAACGGACCTGGTCCGTAGATGTCATAGATGGAAATCATTATCAAAACTACCTACAACACAAAGTAACATCAAAAAAACATTTTTCAGAAGAGGAAAATGTGACTGAGCTAGAAAAATTAGATCATTAAAAAGGTTCGTAGGCACCATGATATCCAAATATTTCAGAATAATTTCCTGTTGATCTGTTAAGCCTTTTTGGTACACGTTGTAAGTTACTTCGGTATATTGACCAAGAGATACACGGAAAGCTCCTGTATTTTTGTATATAATTTTTTGGACTGTATAAAAGTTATAATGGTAAGTTCGCTTCACCAATAAGCACAAGCTAAAACCTTTTTTTTCTTTTCTTTCATAACATGATATATGATCTTCATGCAGGAGAGCAATGTGCCGGAAAAACAGAAGCAAGTTGAACTTCTTACCTTTAATGAAGTCTCTGTGAATTGTGTATAAGTTGTCAATAGGTAACTTGCTTGCATGATCTTCACGTGATGAAATGGAAACAAACTTTCTTCGCGTGATATTTGTTCATATGACCTATTTTTGTTGTTGGTTGAATCTAATTAGGGATTTAACCAATCTTTCAGTCTTTTTTCTTCCTAGTGCGTGTTAGTCATATTCTCATACTCTTTCTTGCTATAGGTGTCTTATCTACTAGAGTATATTTATTTTTATTCAGGACTAGTAGTTTATGCTTTCTCACTGAATTACATTTATCGGGTTCAATCTGAACAATCGATGATAGAATTCAAGAATCTTATATCATGTTCCTTTCCTCATTCTACCTTGAGCTTTGGCAACACCTACATCTGAAGTTGTTGTGACATATCAAACATGTACAATCTAATCTTGTTCATTCAATAAAGGAATTATGGAAGTGTCTACCAATTGGCTATTATTTGTTGATTTTGTATAGTTTTAAAAGAGGAATGCAAAATTATCTAAACAACAAAATTACTTTCCTGTTGAAAAGTTGTAAGAATCATAATGTGTATATTTCTGTGTGAATGTCTTGATAGATGTAAAACTTGTATTGCAACAAATCATGAAAGTAGTAACAATTATGTGGAAACAGAACAAATACAAAGATTTCTTTGATAATAAGTGCAAGGATTCGAATAGTCAATTTAATGAATTTAGAATGCACATTGTGTTCTTTATTACTACTCATTTGTTGTTTTTAGATAGTTGTAGACACTGAAATTTTGTGGACTCTACAAAAAAAAAATTCGTTACAGTTCTTGTAGGGTATTTTACCCTAAACCTAGCTTGGTAGCTACTCTATTCTTAACCCTAAACAGGCCTATATAAAGGGGCAAATATTCCCGCTTAAAGAGGCATCTCTAATATCCCACAAAATCATGGGACATGTATAAATAGATCAAACATCTCCAATATCTCAAAAATTTACGAGATATTCGTAAAGAGATCGACCTCTCTCAATAATTTCATAAACTCAAGAAATATTACAAAGGAATTCAAATCCTCTCTTCTTGATAATCAAGTACATCAAGAAAATCCATAAACCCTCCTTTCATGGAGATCAAATTCAAATATTCCTACCTTCAAGCAATACACTATTAATGGCCCTCGAATTACGGAGAAAATCAAGAGAGGAGAATAAAGGGAGGAACAGATTTGAATCCACATATTTATTAATAAAATATTCTTGTTTCTTCAAATTTTATTTGTTATTGCAATTTATTTCTGTCATTATAAAATTTATTGCACATGCCCAGTGGAACCAAATTTGCCCTTCATCTCTTCTCTCATAAATCATATATGCAAATCTATAGCCGCAATACTGTAAAGATGGAAGCTCTATGGGTACTTAAAGACTAGTCTTTGAGTTTTATCAAGTCTACACTCTAACAAGCCTTGAAGTAAGGGCCATTTGTAGAGACTGAAATTTTTTGGATTCTACAAGAAAAATTTAATTTCTGTTAGAGTTTTTTGAGACTATTTTACCCTAAACCTAGCTTGGTATCTACTCTACTCTTAACCCTAAACACGCGTATATAAAAGAAAAAATATTTCCACTTAAAGAGGCATCTCTAATATCCCACAAAATCATGGGACATTCATAAATAGATCAAACATCTTCGATATCTCACATATTCATGGGATATTCATAAAGAGATCAACCTCTCTCGATAATTTCATAAACTCAAGGAATATCACAAAGGAATCAAAATCCTCTCTTCGTGATAATCAAGTACATCATGAAGATCCATAAACCCTCCTTTCATGGAGATCAAATCCAAATATTCCTACGTTTAAGAAATACGCTACTAACGGTCCTCGAATTACGGAGAAAATTTATATCTAAATCTTCATACGTTCGAGAAATACGCTATTAACGGCCCTCGAATTATAGAAAAAATCAAGAGAGTAGAATCAAGGGAGGAACAGATTTATACCGATATATTTATCAATAAAATATTCTTGTTTCTTCATATTTTATTTGTGATTGTAATTTATTTCTGCCACTATAAAATTTATTTATTTTCTTGGTCAAGCAAAACCAACGTTTCTTTATTCATATACCCCATACTTTTACATCCAGTGTTCTGTCAATAAACAAACCAAAATACGCATAACAAATACGAATAACAGAGTAAACATCGCACCAAGCATTGTTGCCCAGTTGCTTCTTCCTACCTGTCCCTCTCATTTACAATTCTTACTAGTATATCTTCTATCCATTTTTTGTGTCGACATATCTTCCTTCTATTTAATATCTCCGTAATCTTATATTTACACTCCAACTAGATCCACCTACAAACCATTTCTGGTCTAGGAACTTTCTGATTCCACACTACGTCATTGCGAGCCTTCCAGATATAGTTGATAGTTGCAGCAGTAATTGCCCATAGGAAAGTCCTGCTCACGTTTTCTTTAGCCCTTTGCGATATCCTCGTCCACCAACCTTGCAACATTTGATTCCTAATTGTTATTTGGAGCCATTGCATAATCCTTTCTAGACACATTTGAGATAAATCACATTGAAAAAATAGAAGATTAATATCTTCATTTATCCTTCCACATAGTGCACAAGTCTCATTTGTGATCAAATTCATCTTCTTCAGTCTATTATTCGTCAGCAGCCTTTGATGCATTGTTAACTAGCAGATAAATTGGTGTTTTGGTATGCTGCCCGTGTTCCATACCCCTTTCCAATGTGGCCAGGTCTCTCCAGGTCCCCTTCTCCACGCATAGTCACTCTGTATCGTATATGTCCCATTCATTTTCAGCCACCCGTTCGACACATAACCTGCTGCAAACATTGCCTTGATATCACAAATCTTCTTCCAGTACCAACACGAATCTTTAGGTGCGGCATATTGCCACCAACTTGTATTCTTCAGGTACACATGATTGACCGATCGCACCCATAGATTATCTGCTTTGCTAGCTATATGTAAAACATACTTTGTCATTGCCGCTTCATTCCACGTCACACCCTCAGTTATGCCCAAACCACCTTCAATCTTTGGTCTACATACTAAGTCCCATGCTACCAATGGAGCTTTGGTTGTATATACTTTGCCATCCCATAGGAAATTTCAGCATATTGATGTCAGTTTCTTCATAACACTCCTTGGTAATATAACTATAGATGACCAATAGGAGTGCACATGTAATAGAACAGAATTCACCAATTGAGCCCTTCTTGCATAAGAAAGGTTCTTTGAGCCCCAAGTCTTTACCCTACTTGTCATCTTGTCAGCTAGTACTTCACAATCCATGCTAGATAGTTTCTTTGCAGAGATTGGAATTCCCAAATATCAAAATGGGAGTTGCCCTCTTTCATACCCTATTACTTCGCATATATCTTCTAACTCCGCCTTAGTCATATTTGCAGAATAGATGCTAGACTTATTCGCATAAGCACTCAGTACAGATGCCAGAGAGAAGGTTTTAAGAGCTAGGAGCATAAGCATCACAGAATTAAACTCACCTTTGCTGAAAATAAGCATATCATCAGCAAAGCATAAGTGGTTTAACCGCAAACTTTTGCACCTTGTATGAAAATCAAACCCTTGTTGCTTAGCTACCCACTGCATTAGCCTAGAAAAATACTCCATACAAATCACGAATAGCAGTGGGGAGATTGGGTCCCCTTGCCTCAACCCCCTTGCACCCTTAATACTTCCATACACACCACCATTCAGCGTATAAAATTAATTGCAAACAATAGTTACTGAGTATATTTTTTCCATCCTTTAAGTGAAATTACTAATTAATAAGTAGTAGGATTTTCACCATAATCAAACCCAATAGGAAGAAGACAACAATGACCAAACACAATTAGAGTCGCTGGGTCCAATTCTGCAGAACTCTTTGTCATATTGGATACTCGAAGCAAAAATAAATTTGCAAAAGAAGGTTACGACAAACCCAGAGGTATCATGAGAGGAATAATTGCCTCGCCATACCATGGCAGAAGATCATGGAGAAAATAATATTACTGCCCCAAGCAACGCAGAGTCATCCAAAATCATGAATTACCTAATGGCACAGATTAACCATATAGATCGAAATGAAAAAGAATTCCACACTCGCGTGGATCAAATTCAAGGACCTGGCCTATCTTGAAAGTCCCAGACTCAAGGAGATACATGAAACTGTCATTCCCACAGAGCACAACTCCATAATTGATTCCCGAACGATTCAAAATGTTGGAAATCCCAAAATATGACGGGCCAACGAGTCCTCAAGAACATATGAAAGGCAACGATATGAAACCAGATGAAATCAAATCAGTCCTACTCAAAAATGTAAACCAGATGAAATCAAATCAGTCCTACTCAAAAATGTAATTTATTTAAAGGCTTGGGTCATCTGCGGCACCTTAAAGTTGTCCGCAAATTCACTTAGACATTCAACTCAACTTATACCTATTAAACATCATTTCTTGTTAAAACTTACACCTAGTGTAGTGTGTTTGATACACTAATAGTGACGTGACAAAATCACTAATTAAAATATGATATGTGGCATCAAGATTCAAAATAATTATTAAACAATACTTATAGGTAAAAAAAATTAATTTAAACCTAGCTAAATATGCAGCCGCGGTCCCATTTCTATCTTCTTCCCCACTTCTTTTCTTTAACCTAATTAAATCTCCTCCTATTTCTTAAATACTCTTTTTCTTGTTTTAGGATCTGTTTTATTTTTTTTATATTTGATTTAGGTTTAGATTTTATTTTCCATAAGAAACGGATGAGGAAGAGAAATGTATGATGATTGCGGTGACTCCATTCTATTCGGCAAACAAGCTAAAACTGTTGAAGCGATTATGGTCGGAGAAAGAAGGGGAAGGAGAAATGTAGATGTTCAATAGGTATAAGATTGGGTTGAGTTATCTAAGTGAATTTGTTGGACAACTTTAATAATAGTAAATTACTTAAACTTCATTTAAACTTCAGTTCTACTAAAATATTTGTAACTCCAGTTCTACTAAAATATTTGTGTTATGATTTTATTATTTACTTATTTTTGTAGTTTTTTTTTTTTTAATTTCCTCAATCTTAATTTTAGAGATAAGTTATTTTTAAACTTAGGGAGTGTTTGGAATTTGGATTATCTTTTTAAAGTAGTTTATAAGCTTAAAGCTAAAAGGTAAGTTGGGAATATCTTTGTCCAACTTATAGATTTTAACTTATTTTTTTAATCTTTTTAGCTTAAAAGTAAGGCTGCATTTTTTTTTTCCAGATTCAGACGTCTGAATCTGAATATACATCTGAATAATTAAGATATTGTCTCTAGATCTGAAAATTAAATTATTAAAACTATTTTTTTTTCAACATCTGAATATGCAGAAAAAAATTATTTATATATATAATAAAATAAAAAATACAATTCAAATAAAAAACTAATTATATATCAGAAAAGTATGTAATTTAATACAACAAAATTATTATTTGATTGAAAAAATATTTATGTTTGTTAGTGATAGTGGAGATGGTTTGTAATGGTGGTTGCGGTGACAATGATTGATTTTAGTGATTAGTAATGTTAGTGGTGATAGTTGTGATGGTTGGTATTGTAGTGACTATTATGATGGTGACGGTTGATAGTGGTGGTGGTGGTTGTGATGTGACGTTGCTTGATGTTAGTAATTGGAGATGTTGATTGTGATGGCTAGAAAATGAATGCATGATGGTTGACGATCTGTTGATGCTAGTTGGAGATATTGTTAGTTGTGATGGTGGATATGGTTGTTAGTAGAGATAAATTATCGCGATGATAGTGATTGAAGTGAGAGTAGAGGTGGCGTTACTAGTGACAATGATGGTGGCCGCCGAAGAATGTGTGGAGGTTGTGATGTATTAGTGGTAATTAGCGGTGGTGCTAGTTGTGATAGATGAGTTGATCGATAGTAGGGATTGACCGATAGTGATTGATGATGGTGGTGCTGTTGACGGCGGTGGTGGCGGTAAATATAATTAGAATAATAGAGGTAGTAGGTGTGGTAGCGATTGACAATAATGGTTGGTAGCGATATTTATTATCGATGGTGGAGGTGGTTAGGGTGGTAGGTGGTGGTTGACAATGATAGCGGTGGCAGAGGTGGTGACTGATGATTATGAATAGAGTAGCGGTGAATATTATCCAACACCAAAATACCTCTTCAGACCTAATAAGACTTGATTCTAGATCTGAATGATTAAGACCTATTCAAATCTATTAAGAGCTAAAATCTTAATAAAAAATAAATGCACTTAATGGTCTGAAGTCTGAACCATTCAGATTCAGACCTCCATTAAATGCAAACAAATGAGATTTTAAAATACTTTTTATCTTTCTCAAACACCCCTCCTCCCCTCCCCTCTCAAAAAAAAAAAAGAGAGGAAGAACATAAAAGTCAATAACACTTAAAACAAGTCAATTCAAACATTCCTTTTAATGATGTATTTTGTAACCGTGCAAAGCTTAGCAAGTTCCCTAGTTTTAAATAAATCAGAACCATTGTGACTGTTCATACAAGGAACAATTTTCAGGAATAGTCTCATTTTCAAATTCTATAAATACAATTACCTTCCTGAAATAGCGTGCTAAACTTGCATGTTTGATTTTGATTTTACTGTATCTTGATAGAGAATTGCTTGTAATCATCAAACTATATATAAATAATAACTTTTGCAAGATAGTATTTCACACCTCAAAGTCTTAATTTCTCTATTATTCATCAATTTTTTCTAACAAGTAATACCAGGACTTCATTTTAATTCTTGTCCAATCTTTTCTTGAATGGACTTTGGAAGTTGGTTTTAATGACTAACACTTGTGTCCTTTATTAGAATGAATCAAATATTGTATGCATGCTCATTTAAATATAAAATTCTAAACGAATTTTCATAAATCTATTGTATTAGCAATTTATCATCAATTAAAATATCAGTATAACAATAGAAAATGAAAATACAAGTACAAAAATGGAATTACACAGACTAAATTGGGAACTTCAAGAACCATCATACTTCATACCGCAAAGTAAATGTTTAGCTATTAAAATTATATGAAAGATTAAAACTAACAAAAAGACTTTGGTGTGTTTTTTTTGTCTTACATTATTTGATCTTTCACTTAGCATGAACCTGAGAAAGTAATTTGAACATAAAACTTAAAGATCCAGGATTCCAATATAGCCCAATTTCATCACCAACACCCAATCTGCAATCATTGAACAATCTCATACAAGATAGAGAATAATCATCAGTGTACAACTTCCTAAAGCAAACACTTCCTCCATCATACTTCTTAGGTGCATTCTCCTTTGTTACATCCCACACATTAACACACACCCCATCCTCGTTCATCACCAAATTTTTGGCCATGTCCAGTGTCCAGTATCGAAGAATGTACTCAAACGACTCAAAAAATGGAATCACCAACTTTCCTAGAATAACCTCATCATGAGTAATTGTTTTCTTGATTTGCCACGGATCTTCAAGATCTATTATCGGGGCAGGGTATATGTCCCTTATCTCCACTAGTTCTCGAGTCGGTATCCATGGAGTGTTGTTAACTTTGCATGCTTCTTCTTCAACTTTTGATGGAAATAAATTGTAAAAGAATGTCTTCTTCATGCTAATCAATGGCTTTTGATTAGACATTGAAGAAATTATTCGAAAGAACAATTCCCGAAAAAATTAATATAACAAAATAGGAAGTAATACCTCTATTTATAATTGCGTAAAACTTATTTTCAAATCTTAAATAAAATCAGGTTTTAATTTTTATTCCAATTTTGGGCGGGGAAAAGAGAATATTTTTTTCATTAAAATTGATTTCTGAACAATTACTACACATAGTGTTATTTTGAATCAGATTTTGAAAATTTATCTTTAAATATTTCTTTGACTAGAAATTTTAGATATTTTTAAAATTTATCTTGAATTATTTGTTTGACCATAAATATTGAATCAAATTTTAAAAATTCATCTTTAAATATTTCTTTGACAGTAAATTTTAGATTAAAATTTTAAAATTTATCTTTAGATATTTGTTTGACCATAGATTTTGGATCAAATTTTAAAAAAATTTCTTTAAATATTTCTTTGACCATAAATTTAAGATTAAAATTTAAAGTTTATCTTTAAATATTTGTTTGACCATAGATTTTGGATTAGATTTTAAAAATTGTCTTGTAAGAACTTTCAATTTTCAAAAATAGTAAGTTTTTGGGATGCTCTCACACAAAAATTAGCAGGTTTCAAAATAAGTGACACCTTTAGCTTGGACTCACCCTTTAAGAAAATTTACTCACTCCTATAGTACCCATAATCAATGAATTGGAAAAAAAAAAGGAGAAGTGGCACTTTAATAGTGTAAATCTACGTTTGATTCACATTTGATACTCTTACTCAATAGTTTGTATTCATAAAAAAATATAAATACATTAATCACATTTTTCATTTTTTTTATTTTCAAAAAATATGACTACATTGAATATAAGTCATGGATGATGATAGAAACACCGTGCATTGTATTTGTATTTACCATCATTTTTATTTTATTCTTTTCTTTTTTTAATTTTTTTATATTTTTATTTTATTTCTTCTTTTTCGATTCTTTCTTTCTTTTTTGTATTTTTTTCGTGCTTTTGCTATTTTACTTCTTTTCTTTTATATTTTTTTTCCTTTTTTTCTTTCTTTTCGTTCTTTTTCTATTTTTCTATCTCTATCATCTATCTTTCTTTCTTTTCTTTTTTTCTTTTTGTCTTCTTTTTTGTACCTCTTTATTCTATCTTATATTTTTTGTATTTTTAAAAAATATGGCTACTCGAATATAAGTCACGAATAATTAAAAAATATCATAATTATTTATCGTATTTGTATCACATCATCATTTATATTTTTGTATTCGTTGATAGAATTATATTTGTATTTGTATTTGTATTTTATAGTTCGCGCTTAGTTTTTTATATATATTATAGTTCGCATTTGTATTTGTATTTTATAGTTCGCACTTGTATTTGTATGTTATAGTTCACATTTGTATTTGTATTTTATAGTTCACACTTGTATTTGTGTTTGCTAGTTCGCATCATTATTTATGTTTTATGTTTTAAAAAATTATTTTGTATTTATATTATATAATTGACTGGACATTGTATTAATATTTTGTGGTTTCATTTTATTTGTATTTGTATATTATTTTATCGATGCACTCGTATTTTTAAAGATCTATTTTGTATTTATATTTGTAAGTTGACCGCATATTGTATTTTTATTTGTAATTTAATTTGTTTCATTTTTTTATATTTGAATTTGCAGTTGACAAGATCATTTGTATTTTTAAACAATTGTAAAAGAATTTTTCTTTTTCTTTCTACGAACACTTGTACTTATAAAATGATAAATTATACAAATACAATTGTTACATTTGCATCAAATGATACATCATTATACAACTTGAACCATATGCATACAAAATTATACTTGCTTATATACAAATACAAATGATAAATTTGAAATACAAATACTAACGATACATTTGCATTGAATGATACATTGCATATTTATATATTTAAGACTCAAACAAATACAATTAATTCATATACTTTTTTGTATACAAATACAAATGATAATTTGTACATATTCACGGTTAAACTATTCAACAACAAACAATAAATTTATTTAAAATATATAATATGATACAAATAAATATAAAATATAAAAAATAAATAAAATATAAAATACCACAATAATAACAACAAAAAATGAGAGAAAAAAATACAAAAAAAAAACAAGAAAAAAAGGAAAAGATAAAAACGAAAAAATGGAAAAGAAAAAACGGAAAAGAAAAAAATGAAAAAAGATAAAAGAAAGAAAAAATGAAAAAAATGAAGAAAAAAACTGGAAAAAAAAAGAGAGTAATAGAAAATAAAGAAAGAGAGAAAATAGATGGGAGATGTTATGAATTGTAATTAAGGATAATTAATAAGCTAGAGGAGCTATGAATTGTAATTAACTAAAACTTAGGCGGAATAAAATAATTAAGAGTCTATATTTATTAAGTCATGTATGTATCTCTTTATTAAATCTAGGACAATTTCTCAAAAAAGAAAGATTAATTAATTCCTTATTTTAGCCTCTTTATGAGCTTCCATCTTTTCTTCTTCTTTGGGGACTCGAACCCATAAGTTGAGGGCGGTGGGTGAGTCGCTACCATTCGATTGACAACTCCCTCGTCACTGATTAGTTAATTCTTTGATTATGTAAAACATCTACTTATTTTGGAACAAAATTAAATAAAAATAGTAACACCACTTATACCTTGAAACAAATGGAGTAAAAAAAAAATAAAAAAAAATAAATTTACCAGTTCAACGGTTACTAATTTCTTTTCCCTTTTTAATTTAGGATTTCAAATCTTAAATCTTGTCGCCTTTATTTTCGTCATTTTGTCACTCCCACTAGCAGACAAACCCCTAGTTAATCATACAAAAATCATTAAACTTATGGTTTAATTACACGAAAATCATGAAACTAATTTTTCTAATTAAAAAATTACGTAACTTTCACTAAATATTATATATACTATCTATTTGGTAAAATCAATATATGAATGTTGTCGTGGGTGGCACTAGTTTAACTGTTTTTTTCCCTTTGCGTCTTCTTAACAATCATAAGTTTTATCTTTGAAATTTATATATAAATAAAGTGTGTCTAATATAAACATGCAATAATTTATGAGAAAATATATTGATTACTTTATAAGAGATATTAGTGATGAAGTTATATATAAATCATATAAGGAAAATTGAACGGAAAAAAAAAATTAGGTATCACAAATCCGTCGGTGAAGACGGATTATAGTACTTTGTTCCTGTTATGTACATTACAACAATTTTGAAACCCCTTATATCACGAAACTAATTCCCTTATGATAGAGATTTAACAATTCATACATAACCAATAAAATTAATTTTTGCCTTATTATATAATTGTACAAGTTTTTGATGAAGGGAATTCGACCGAAGCCCTTTGCCTCTCCCTTTAGCTCCACCCCTGCATGATATAATATGAAATAGTAAAATGTTATCAGTTGAATGAGGCTTGAGGCTATAGGTTAGGTTATGTAGAAGGGATTTTAGTAATTTAAGTAGACTCGGTATTATTTTTGGGACCTAGTGAACTCGTCAAAACTTGAAAAATATCTTTCTGACCTCAAACTTTGACTTATGGTCAACTCTCTTTTCATTTTCTAAAATTCAAGCTCTTCCAAAACTCATCTGAATGTCTTGTGACTCGAACCAATAGTCATACTAATTCAAGAATCATGTTACGAAACAAATGGCGCTGACAAAATTTCGATACAAGCTCAAGTTCTACGAATGCTGACTAAAGTCAACTATATCAACTTTCCAACCTTTCAAAATGGAACTCACATAATACTCAACCAACTATCTCTTGAATCAAAGGAAGGTGTATTTAATTTGTTACACTCCCTCCGTTACTTTTTAGGTGTACATTTCACTTTTTGAGAGTTAAAGTATACAAATTCTGACCAGCATTTTAAGATGATTTCTTAATTATTTATTCATAAAAGGAAAATTTGCAACTTATATTACTTTTCATATAGATTAATCTATAGAAACGTGTGTTGCACGTTTATCCCTCGTTATTATTTTTTTTTTAATCACAATTATGTCTTAACGTCTTGAGTCTTGTAATTTTAGTATGATCTTTGTGGAAATAGAAAAAGATTGCGGAAGAAAATTTCTTTTCCACTATATTGAATAATGTCCCATATTATCATTGTTTCATGCTCCAAAGAGAGTGATGATACAAATTGAAATATGTAAATATAGCCGGATTTAAGAATTATATCTAGGGAGCAGTGGTCCTTTGTATTACCGACATGAGTAGAATACCAAACCTGACAACACTATTAGTTATCAAATTTGATGTAGGTAGCAAGGACATGCCAATGTGGAAGATTAAACCCACTGAGAAATTTTCGTGTGCATCACCCTACCAAACTCTAAAACATAATAGACCTTCTCTCCCTAAATTTTTCATTGTGTTGGTTTAAATACAATGTTTGTTTTGACTATTATATGAATCATATTGTATCATTTCGTTAAATTCATCTTTGGTTAATGACAAAAATTCTCATTTTGTGTAACGACTGAGATGGTGCGCTTGTTAGGGTTTTTGTCCTGATTTTCTTACTATATTTAAGTTTTACTTTTTTTCAGAAGGAAAATAAAAGTTACCATAATTACTTTTACTTTTCCTGAAAGAAAAAATACTTTTCCATATTTGGCTAACCTCTTTCTTGGAGGAAAAGTTTTGGACATCTATAAATAGAAAGACCCCCTTCTCATACCATAACATAATAGCATCCACAATGTAGTCTTTAAAGAGTCTTTGTTTAGGGGGAGATTTCTCCCAATAAGTTTTAGGATTTTCAATTTTATTTTTAATATGTAGGCCGTTTGGCCAAACCATATTCAATAATATATTTTTAATTTAATTTTTCATGTGTCGTCTGATTTATCGTCTTATGATTTGCAAACTAAAAGCTTCCGCATGACGCCCTCTCGATTTCGAACCCAACAAGTGGTATCAGAGCTTACAGTTCAATGGTCCAATGGTGTGGTGAGACGAGATTAAACAGGTTCAAAGCATTTTCAAAATCAAGCTGCAACCAATTTGATGATAATGAAGATATATGTCCAAAAGTTACATGTGGAGATAATTGTCAATCATATTTTCAACAATCCTGTTGTCACATATTTGAAAATAAAGCTCACTTTTAACCTTGTAAAAGGGCTCCAATATTTTTAACCCGAAAAGGGCTAATATATTTTTAACCCAAAAACTCCATTTTTAAACATGCCAAACAACAGTGATATATGAAGAATATATATGAAGGACGAAGATTATGCACAAAAAGAAGGAGGATCAAGAATATTTTGAAGAAAATCAAACAAAAAAGGAGAGATTTGTTAGGGTTTTTGCCCTGATTTTCTTATTATATTTAATTTTTACTTTTTCTTAGAAGGAAAATAAAAGCTACCATAATTACTTTTACTTTTCCTGAAAGAAAAATTTCAATTCTTTTCCATATTTGGCTAACCTCTTTCTTGGAGGAAAGGTTTTGGACATCTATAAATAGAAGACCCTTCTCATACCATAACGCAATAACATTCACAATGTAGTCTTTAAAGAGTCTTTGTTTAGGGGGAGATTTCTCCCAATAAGTTTTAGGATTTTCAATTTTATTTTTAATATGTAAGCTGTTTGGCCAAACCATATCCAATAATATATGTTTAGTTTAATTTTTCATGTGTCGTCTGATTTATCGTCTTATGATTTGCAAACTAAAAGCTTACGCATGATGCCCTCTCGATTTCAAACCCAACAATGCTTCCATAGTTATTCCCTCCAACAAGTATATATGATTAATAGTTGTATAATAATAGTTATTCCCTCCATCTCATTTCGGACGGCATTACTAGTTGTATAATATTCCCTCTATTTTAAAATAATTTATTTGTTGGGGTATGGCACACCCTTAAGAAAAAAATCTTTTAGCACATAAATTGTAAATTACTTTTCACTATTACCCTTTTAATTGTTCTTAAATTACTCTTTTAGAAAATGTGAAGTACTTAAGAACCTCATTAAATGAAAGGGTAAAATTGAAAGAAATTTTCAACATGTCTCTTGAAGAATGAATAATTCATTTAGTTTGGACATTCAAAAATAGCTCAAGAATTTATTTATTTTGAAATGGAGGGAGTATAACAAATAATAACCGACATTAGAAATCTTCATGTATTTTGCTTCATATTTACTCTCTTCGTTCATTTTTATTTGTTATAAATTTTCTAATTGTATTTCTACTTTTACTTGTCATTTTTGACATATCAAGAAAAGATAATTTTTTTTTTCTCTTTTACCCTTTGTATTGATTGTTTTTTCTCCTAACTGATTTCAATATACACTGTAAACATCATTTAATAGGGGTACTATGATAAGGTAGTCATGTTATCAATTATTTTTCTTAATAAATGTGTCACGTCAAATTGTGACAAGTAAAACTGAACGAAAGAAGTAGTTAAGATTAAGGTGCACAAAATTTCTCATAAATTAAGGAGTAGTCTTCCCATTTATTTTAGGATCACGTACACATAATTTTCTCATATATTTATTATAGTCAATATTTAATATTATAACATATAAGTAAATGAAAGAAAAAAGTGAAAAGATAATTTTGTCTAAAATGTAAATTTTTAATGAAGGACAAAAATTCAAATAATATTTTTAAAGGAAAATGACACAGGTTGGCCCATCTCAAAGTAATTGGCCCACGTTTAGGTCATTGGACATGGAGTGGTCAATCGGTCATTTTAGTTCCATTAAATAATCATTTCTTAATTTGGGTCATTTTAACTCAAATAGTTCAAATACAGTTTATATATTATACTGAAAAAAATCATATTACATACTGATATAGTTCATAATAAAAAAATGGAGCAACGAATTTATGGGTAGAAATTATATCATTGTTATATATAATATGTATTTTTGTAATATTATGTGCATAGAATTTATATCATTCTTGTATAAAATATGTATACGTATATGATGCATATAAAAATTATAGCTGTATAAAATATAATATTTGTATAAGATATGTATCGAATTTGTATCATTGTTGTATAAAGCTGCCAATAAATGGCTAGAAAATGAAATTAAAATTCAATGATCAGTTTCGTGTCAATAGCTTCAGCTGAAGTGTTATTTGTGTCTTTTCTCCTATTTTTAAGGTCCTTCATACTTTTAATATATTAAAGATAGCGATTAGAGATTAGAGATATCCAAATTTTAATTTTAAAGTATTGAATAAATCTGATTTAATTTAATTTTAAAAATTAATCAAATTAACTCGCGAAAAACGAAACATGCCTGTAAAAAAGAATAGAAGGGAGTAGCAAGTAAATAGGTTAAAACTGATGTGGAGGAGCACTGGTTTATGTTAAAGCTGTTGGAGTAAAGCAATCCAACATCATCCTCCACTATATGTTAAGACTTAACATGGGTTTAATCTATCTAGATGCACAAAAAAGCTAAGGTTAATGTAGAATATTTATAATTCAAATATGTCAATTTACCTTTATACTAACTTGTTCTCTTGTGATTTTTTTAATACAATTATGTAGCCTTTCAGTAGCTTATATGGGAAGGCATCTAGAGTTCAAATTAAAGGATGCAGAAAATTGATTCAGTTTTTGAATACACGCAAAATTGAATCCATATTAGCTGATTTTTTGAATTTCTCTGATGATTTTGTATTTGAAGAGTAATGGAGGCAGTGAGTCAGTTTGTGCATACACACAGATAAATCAATCAAAATTAGCTGGATATTCAATTATTTCTGATGATTTTGTGTTTACTGCGTGAAGAAGAAGAAGAACGGAAATAGTGAGACTCGAAGAAAATTGATTCAGCTTCTTCATACATAGAGAAATCAATCCAAAATAGCTGAATTTTTGAACTTTTCTGATGATTTTGTGTTTATTGCGTAACGAAGAAGATGATGAACGGACAGAGTGAGATTCGAAGGAAATCGATTCAGCTTCTACATACATATAGAGAATCAATCCAAAGTAGTTGAATTTTTGAGTTTTTTCTAATGATTTTGTGTTTATTGTGTGAAAAAGAAGAAAAAGAGTTGTTAGCGTTTGTGACCCGAATTTATTGATCCAACCTTGAAAAGTTCGCGGTGCGATCCATGTATTGTGATTTTTTATGGAGTCTGTGGTGGTAGTGTAGGGATTGGGTTGGTAGGCTCGATCCCGAAGCCTACCACTAGTCCCGTTGGGGGTGCGGGGCAAAGCTCCCGCGGTATGGACCTGTATGTTTTTTGGCCTAAGACTTATTTGTATGCACATATTATATAAGTGTGTTTAGTGGGCTATTTCGGGTTGTTCTCGAATACACGAAATTGAGACTATCGTCTCCACATTGTACCACTCCTCTCCATTATAGTAAATTTCTCTATCTCTGCCCGTGGTTTTTCGCACAATGGTTTTCACGTAAATTTGTGTGTTCTTATTTTTTTTGCTTGTTGTTTGCTTAATACTGTCCGAGTTCTAACAAACTGGTATCAGGGCTAGATCTATTGTTTTCTCGGGAATGACAACCATGAAGTATGATATTGCATTGTTGGATCTCAATACCTGATTTTCGTTATGGCAGGTTAAGATGCGGGTTGTGCTCGTGCAGATGGATTTGGACGTTGCTCTATTAGGGTTTGATATGATGCCCTCATCGTGGACGAAAGAGGATAAACGGCATAAGGATCAAAAGGCTCTGTCTCAGATCCACCTTCATTTGTCCAATCAGATTCTACAAGATGTTTTGAAGGAGACCATTGCCATTGCGTTGTGGTTAAAACTGGAATCGTTATGTATGACGAAGATCCTAACAAGTAAGTTGCATCTCAAACAACAACTTTATTCCCATCGCATGTCTGATGGTGCGTCCTTGGAGGATCACCTATCTGTCTTTAAGGAAATCGTCTCTGATTTAGAGACTCTGGAGGTTAAGTACGATGAGAAAGATCTAGGTTTGTTTTTGTTGTGTTTGATGCCTGCATCATACACGACCTTTAGGGATATGATTTTATACAGTCATGATACCCTAACCTTAGATAAAGTCTATGATGCGTTATTCTCTAAGGAGAAGATGAAACATCTTGTGAATGGGTAGGAGAATTAAGGAGATAGTCTCATGTTCGAGGAAGGACTCGTGAGAGGAACTCTGGGAGTAATGATAGGAATAGGTCAAAATCCAGAAACAAAACATAAACAAAACCTGTAATTACTGCAAGAAGAAGGGTCATATCAAATCCGAGTGTTATAAGTTACAGAATAAAGATAAAAGGAAAGCTCCAAAATTGAAGGGAAACCAACCAGAGAAGTTCGATGAAGCCAGTTTTGTTGAAGATGGCCGTAGTGATGGAGAAATCTTGGTAGTTTCTGATGGTAACTCCAAACCCTATGAGGATTGAATTTTTGATTCAGCTTGCACGTTTCATATGTGTCTCAATTGGAATTGGTTTACAATATATGAAACAGTCTCTAAAGGTGCTGTGTTGATTGGAAATAACACACCTTGTAAGATAGCTGGTATTGGAACAATCAGGATCAAGATGTTTGATGGGGTGGTGAGGACATTGGTGATATGCGATATGTCCTAGACCTGAAGAGAAATCTTATTTCCTTGAATACCCTTGATTCAAATGGATATAAGTACACTGATTAAGGTGGAGTCCTGAAGATTACTAAAGGTTCTCTTATTGTGACGAAGGGACAGAGAAAGATTTCCAATTTGTACGTCTTGCAAGGCTCTACGTTTACAGGTGATGCAGATATTTCTGCTTTCTCTCTATCAGACAGTGATGTTGCTAAACATTGGCATATGTGCCTGGCGTATATGAGTGAAAACAAAATGGCTGAACTAAGCAGGAGAGGACTTCTTGATGGGTAAAGTATTATCAAATTGGAGTTCTATGAGCACTGTGTTTTTGGGAAGTAGAAGAGAGTGAAATTCACTAAAGGCATCCACTCAACTAAAGGCACACTTGATTACATTCATTCTGATCTCTCGGGTCCTTCTAGAGTACCTTTGAGGGGAGGTGTTAATTACATGTTGACTATTATTGATGATTATTCCAGAAAAGTTTGGGTGTTCTTCCTGAAGCAAAAGAATGATGTGTTTTCTACTTCAATGAGTGGAAGACTATGATTGAAAAGCAAACAGGGAAGTAGGTAAAATACCTTTGGAATGATAATGGCTTAGAGTTCTGCTCTAATGAATTTAATGTTCTGTACAAGTCAGAAGGAATTGTAAGGCACTTAAAAGTTCGTCATACTCCACAGCAAAATGGTGTGGCCGAATGAATGAATAGGACTATAATGGAGAAGACGCGTCATGTGCTCTCTAATGTTAGTTTACCCAAGTCTTTTTGGGCCGAAGCTGCTTCCACAACTTATTTTCTTATTAACCGCTCTCCCTCAGTCATGATTGATAAAAAGACTCTACAAGAAGTATGTTCTGGTACTCTTGCTAGTTATTCTGATTTGAGGATATTTGGATGCCCTGCTTATACTCATGTTGATAATGGAAAGTTGGATCTAGATCTGTCAAGTGCTTATTTATGGGTTATAATCTTGGTGTTAAAGGTTATAAGCTTTGGTGTCTAGAAAACAGAAAGGTTATAATTAGCAGGGACGTTATGTTTGATGAAACTGCCATGTTTCGGGCTTCCTTCAAATCTAGTGTTTCACCCCAGATAAGCCAAGTAACCTAAATCAGCAAAAGCCAAGCACCCATATTGAATTGCGGATTGAAGAAGAGTCTACACCAGTGCCTACTTTTCAGTCTAGCCCGGAGATACATAGTGATACTATTTTGTTCTTCACCACCAGTGATGCCACAATATTATATTGCTAAAAACAGGCCTAGAAGAGATATTAGACCTCCTCATAAGTATGTTGAAGATGATTTAGTTATTTATGCATTGAATGTAGAAGAAGGTATTGATTTCGGTGAAGAACATTCTTCTTACTCAGAGGTAGTTAGTTGTGATGATTCCGACTGATGGATGATTGCTATACGAGAGGTGATGGAATCACTTCATAAGAATGGCACATAGGATCTAGTGAGATTGCCTAAAGATAAGAAAGTTGTCCGTTA
This sequence comes from Capsicum pubescens, assembly GCA_030864215.1. Classification (NCBI taxonomy): domain Eukaryota; kingdom Viridiplantae; phylum Streptophyta; class Magnoliopsida; order Solanales; family Solanaceae; genus Capsicum; species Capsicum pubescens. The sequence continues at coordinate 262,148,609 of CM061542.1, forward strand.
CAAGTGGGTATTTAAAAAAAAAAGAACATCGGGAGTAGAAGATGCTAGGTACAAAGCAAGACTAGTTTCTAAACGTTACAGTCAGGTTACAAGTGTTGACTTCACAGATGTGTTTTCTCCAGTTGTAAAACATAGTTCGATTCGAGCCTTGCTTGGTATTGTGGCCATGCTTAATCTTGAGCTTGAGCAGTTGGATGTCAAAACTGCATTCTTACATAGAGAACTTGAGGAGGACATCTATATGCAATAACCAGAGGGTTTTGTAGTCTCAAGAAAGGAGGACTATGTATGCTTGCTGAAAAAGTCTCTTTATGGCTTAAAGTTAAAACAGTCGCCCAGACAGTGGTATAAGAGGTTTGACTCTTTTATGACTTCTCATATGTTTCGGAGAAGTAGTTATGATAGTTGTGTCTACTTCAAGGAGGTAAGTGGTGGTTCGTTTGGGTATCTTCTCTTGTATGTTGATGATATGTTGATAGAAGCAAAGGATATAAGAGAGATAATAAAAGTCAAAGCCCAGCTTAGCAAGGAGTTTGAGATGAAGGATCTAGGAGCAACAAAGAAAATTCTTGGTATGGAAATTCTGAGGGATAAAGAGAAGTGTAAGTTATACTTGAGTCAGAAAAGGTATATTGAGAAAGTGTTTCACAAGTTCAATATGCAAAATGCCAAACTTGTCAGTACTCCATTGGCAGCTCACTTCAAACTCTCGGCCATGTTATCTCCAAAGACAGATGATGAGCGTGACTATTTGTCTCCAGTTCCATACTCTAGTGCCGTCGGGTTTCTTATGTATGCGATGGTGTGTTCTCACCCAGATTTATCGTATGCAGTCAGTACAGTTAGCAGATACATGGTAAATCCTGGTAAAGAACATTGGAAAACAGTTTAGTGAATTTTTAGATACTTGCATGATCTGCTGATGTTTGTTTGCAGTTTAGGTGAAATAAAGATGGAGTGATCGGGTATGTTAATTCTGATTTTACAGGAGACCATGATAAAAAGAGGTCCCTTGCAGGCTATGTTTTCACCATTGGTGGTTGTGCTATTAGTTGGAAATCTACTTTACAGACTACGGTTGCTTTGTCAACTACTGAGTCAGAGTACATGGCTATTACAGAGGCTTGCAAGGAAGCTATTTGGTTGAAGGGTCTGTTTGGTAAACTTAGCAAAGACTTGCAGATTACTACGATCTTTTGCGACAGTCAAAGTGCTATCTTCCTTACAAAATATCAGATATTTCACGAGAGGACAAAACATATCGATAATCAATATCATTTTAAGCGTGAAATTATTGCTCATGGTGATATTGTGGTAAGCAAGATTATTACCCATGATACCCCTGCTGATATGATGACCAAGACACTACCAAGTGCCAAGTTTGAACATTGCTTGGAGTTGATTGGTGTTAGCAGTTAAGATATGCTCTTATGGGCTTTTGTGGAAGAGGTGGAGAGTTTGTCTTGAAACAAATTTGAGTTCTAAATTAGAATTCGTGTCAAGGTGGAGATTGTTAGAGTTTGTAACCCGAATTTATTGATCCTGCCCCTGAAAAGTTGCAGAGTGTGCCCCATGTTTGTGATTTTTCATGGGGTGTTATGGTGGTAGCATAGGGATCGGGTCAATAGGCCCGATCCCGAAGCCCACCATTGATCCCATTGGGGGTGCGGGGGCAAAGCCCCCGCGGTATGGACCTGTATGTTTTTGGGCCTAGGACTTATTTGTATGCATGTATTATATAAGTGCGTTTAGTGGGCTGTTTCGGGTTGTTCTCGAATACACAAAATTGAGACTATCGTCTCTACATTGTACTCTTCTCTATTATAGTGAATTTCGCTGCCTCTGCCCGTGGTTTTTCCCGCAAGGGTTTTCACATAAATCTGTGTGTTTTTATTTTCTTTTCCTTGTGGTTTGCTTATTACTGTCCAATTTCTAACACGAGTAATACGCATTCTAAGAAAATCAATTCAGTTTCTGCCCATACAACAGAGAAATCAATCCAAATGAATTGGATTTTCACATTTCTCTTGTCACACCCCCTTTTTACGTACTCAAAATTTGTTTTAAGGTTCGAAAGGGTTTTATTATTTAAGTGACAAGAATGAAAATTTGTTTCGGAAAAAGGATTATTTACATTTTTTATTCAGAGTCGCCACTTGGCATAATCCGGTGTGCCAAGTCACCTTTAGAAAATCCTTTTCGAAACCATTTGACTCTTAAACTGGTTTTGCGAACAGAGATTCTGGTTAAGGAATTCTGTTGACCAAGGGGAAGGTGTTAGGCACCCCTAGATCCCGTGGTTTGACCACGGTCGCTTGACAGAGCGTATCGGCTAAATTGACGTTACAAATGTATAAACCACACAAAAACACATAAAACAATCCATCAAACACATGAAACAAAACAAATCCAAAATTAGTATCCAGTCCAATTATACAGTCCCAAAAATAGAAAAATGCATAAAATAAATCCTATTCTAAATTAATTCTAGACTAATGCTCTACCCGACGCCTCGGGCCTTCATCACGGACATCCTCCGGGTACAAGATACCTCGGGGCATTCCCCGGTGAATAAATGTATACAGATACTTCGGGGCATCCCCCGGCCAAATGAATACATTTTTTTAGTGCGAAAAATAAAACTATTCACAAAATTTCAAACACTCCACAGAATTTCCAATATTCAACCGAAGCCACAAATCCTAAATTCGCCTACCCCGACCTACGTTGCCTATCAAGCTTTTGATTTAAAATGATTCTATTGAATTCATGCCTAATCTGAATTAAATAAAATGACAACGGTCCAACGTTTAACTACATTCAACTTTTAACAACTTCTTATTCCCGCCCTAAAATATTCTTTTCTGATATAAACCCAAATTCATATTATCAACACATTTTTGCCATTGAGATCAATTATTCAAAACCAAACAACATCAAACATCCAACGGAGATTCAAACATTCCATGCACGTGAGTAATTCATTCTCGCAACCAGAATTAATACGACTAAAATATCCAAACCCAAATCGCAAAATCATAACAAAACCACATTCAAAATAATGAAGAGATAGGGTTAAGGAATGGACTTTCCGATATTAATTTTTTTTTGTTGATAATACGAATTAATGAAAACCCAAATTTGGAATCCTCAATAGCACCTCAACGACGAATATGCTCCGAACTCGATATCATAATAATATCCAAACAGCTTTGAGACCCACGAATATAAACCCCTAACATAGAAATAAACTCCTAACACAGAATTCAAATCATGAACGACGACCCCTTTTCCCACGCAACCAATCGAAGCCAGATATCAACGACGAACATCACAAAACAAACGAACCCAAAATCCCAACAAGCCGACAGGAAACAGAAACCTGATGTAGACCGAGCTTCGGTGAGCTAACGGTGACCAGAAAAGACGAAAAATAAGAAAGGACGATGAGATTCGGGCGAAGTAATCGCCGGAATAGCGACCAAACCCACCGGAACCCGTTTCCAAATAACCTGAAATCAACCCATCGAACAGACCAAAATTAACTCAATCGACAAACCAATTCCGCTATGAAAATCTCCGGAATCCGATTCAGATACGAATTTCGTGAAGAGACAGACGAGTATTCAAAAGCAAGAAACAGCAAAACGAACGAAACGAACGAGACCCGCGCACCAACTGTCGCCGAAACCAATTCGAACCTTGCCGGATTCAACCCAAACAGACCGGAATCAACCCAAACAGGCCGATTCAAGCAGCTGGTTCTGATTTCGATGATGGAGATGGGTTTAATCGAGTTTTTCAGTGAATTTCGAAGTGAAATCAGAATAGGTGAAGTGATTTCCGGTGAAGAATGTCCGAAAAACTCGATCTCTATTCTCCCTTCCCTCTCGATCTCACTGTGTATGCGTGAGTATGGATGATTTTGGTATGGAAATCGGTTGATAGAGAAGATCTCTGTTTTTGTTCTAATCCATTTTTATGCCCTCTTTTTTGTGTAGAAGATGATCTTTTTTCCTTTCCCTTTTTTTTCTTGTATATAGCGTATGTATGCTCTCTTAGTGGTCTCCTTTTTTTTCTTCCTTAAGAGAATAATGGTGAGGTCCCTCTTATAGTGAGTGGAACCGTGTATATATGAGGTGAGTGAGTATAGGTGGGGTAGGGGGTAGGGTGTGAGGTAGGGTAGGGTAGCTAGGTGTCCGCTTTTAATTGGGAAGGTTGTTAATTTGTTATCAATTGGGATTATGTGGGGATTTTAGGATAAGATTTGTTTAGAGTTGGTTTTGATTTTTGTCATTTGTGGAGGAATAATTACATGATTGAGGGTACACGGTAGGATAAGGTAAAAAATGGGTAAAAATGATCGGAGGGACGAAATTAGGTGTCTACATCATGCCCCCTTTGAATGTAAACACGAAGTGTTTTCAGACAAAGAAGTAGACAACAAGACTGAATTTTATCCCGACCATTATTCAAAGAAAGAAATAGAAGAAAGAAGGACAACCGGGTCTTGACTTAAGACATCCTACCTACCCAAGTTATGAGAGAATCAAGTGATAAGTATCTCCAAGGATTGGACGGAGATGGACTATACCGAGTTGGAGAGTCGAGTGAGGTTCCGTCGAGGTTCCGGTCCGCGGCTCTGTTATTACATCAAAATGAAAATTACAAGCTAAAACATAAATGAAATTACAAAAATCCTATCTATACAGCTTCTGTTGGTTCTTGACTCGACTTTCATCACCCTATTCTTCAGGCGGGCTCCTGACTTGCAATTTCTTTCAACTTGTTGCTTGGCTTTCAATTGCTTCACTTTGTTGCTTGACTCTTTCGTTTCTTCACCCTATTCTCCAAGCGGGCTCCTGACTTGCTATTTCATTACTTTGTTGCTTGACTTTTCATTTTCTTCACTCTGTTCTACCGGTGGGCTCCGGACTTGCTATTTCATCACCCTGTTCTTCAGGCGGGCTCCTGACTTGTTATTTCATCACCCTGTTCTTCAGGCGGGCTCCTGAAAACCAACATTAAAACTAGTACAAAATTATCCCAAACAAAAATTATAGTAAAATAGTATTTCACTTTTGAAAGCGTTGTCCCATTTTCTAGGAGGGTCCTGAGCAGAAACTAAAATCCCATTTTTTAGGAGGGTCCTGAACATAAAGTAAATTCCCATTTTCCAGGAGGGTCCTGAACAGAAAGTAAAGTCCCATTTTCCAGGAGGGTCCTGAACAGAAAGTAAAGTCCCATTTTTCAGGAGGGTCCTGAACAGAAAGTAAAGTCCCATTTTTCAGGAGGGTCCTGAACAGAAAGTAAAGTACCATTTTCCAGGAGGGTCCTGAACAGAAAGTAAAGTCCCATTTTTCAGGAGGGTCCTGAACAGAAAGTAAATTCCCCATTTTTCAGGAGGGTCCTGAACAGAAAGTAAATTCTCATTTTTCAGGAGGGTCCTTAATTGAAAGTAAATTCCCATTTTTCAGGAGGGTCCTGAACATAAAGTAAATTCCCATTTTTCAGGAGGGTCCTGAATTGAAAGTAAATTCCCATTTTTCAGGAGGGTCCTGAACTGAAAGTAACATCCCATTTTTCATGAGGGTCCTGAATTGAAAGTAAATTCTCATTTTTCAGGAGGGTCCTGAACAGAAAGTAAAATATCTAAACATAAAGTAAAGTCCCATTTTTCAGGAGGGTCATGAACAGAAAGTAAAGTCCCATTTTCCAGGAGGGTCCTGAACAGAAAGTAAAGTCCCATTTTCCAGGAGGGTCCTGAACCGAAAGTAAAGTCCCATTTTTCAGGAGGGTCCTGAACAGAAAGTAATGTCCCATTTTTCAGGAAGGTCCTGAACAGAAAGTAAAGTCCCATTTTTCAGGAGGGTCCTGAACAGAAAGTAAAGTCCCATTTTTCAGGAGGGTCCTGAACAGAAAGTAAATTCCCATTTTTCAGGAGGGTCCTGAATTGAAAGTAAATTCCCATTTTTCAGGAGGGTCCTGAACATAAAGTAAATTCCCATTTTCCAGGAGGGTCCTGAACATAAAGTAAATTCCCATTTTTCAGGAGGGTCCTGAATTGAAAGTAAATTCCCATTTTTCAGGAGGGTCCTGAACTGAAAGTAAATTCCCATTTTTTAGGAGGGTCCTGGACATAAAGTAAATTCTCATTTTCCAGGAGGGTCCTGAACAGAAAGTAAATTCCCATTTTTCAAGAGGGTCCTGGACATAAAGTAAAATTCCATTTTTCAGGAGGGTCCTGAACATAAAGTAACATCCCATTTTTCAGGAGGGTCCTGAATTGAAAGTAAATTCCCATTTTTCAGGAGGGTCCTGAACAGAAAGTAAAATATCTAAACAGAAAGTAAAGTCCCATTTTTCAGGAGGGTCCTGAACTGAAAGTAAATTTCCATTTTTCAGGAGGGTCCTGAATTGAAAGTAAATTCCCATTTTCCAGGAGGGTCCTGAACATGAAGTAAAGTCCCATTTTTCAGGAGGGTCCTGAACATAAAGTAAAATCCCTGGATATGCATTTCCAATGGTAGCTGAATCAAGTGAAACGAATTTGCCCCTGTTTCAATCAAAGAAAAATTTGTCAGTTAAAAACTTAGTGGTGGCTTGCAGATCTTTGTTTTTCAGGTATCTGCCCAGCACTCGTTCCTTTTATCTTTGTTCCAAATTGCTAACACTTGTCGTGTCTTGCCGCATCATTGACCAAGATCCAAATTGAGGGAAATGAGTTCTGACTCAAACAATGGGTTTTTATTTTACCATGCCCCTGAGGTGCACTCTTTTCCTAAATCTGAATGATTCCACGAATCCAATAGCCTGTCGGTTGATAGACTTCCTTTGCTTCGTGTTGAATTACGATCATATTTCTTTCCTGTGCTGTTCCTTGGCTTTTCCTCATATAATTGGAAAGACTGGTAGTAAATTTTGAAATTCTTTCTCGCTTGTGTTGACACAGACTTGACTTAAAAGTGTAAAGAAATTATGGTGACTTTTGTTTTGATAAATAACATAAGAAAAGACAAAAACATGAATATGTAAATGAAAGAAAAGGGCAATGTCCCATATTCAAAAAGAAAACTTATCTGAATACGACAACCAACTCCAATGAGTATGACATGCATTTTGGATTGAGCTGCCTGATCTTTCTATCCAAACTCCCCATTTGTTGTTGAGTTCATGCCTTTTGTCGCTGAGCCGCTTCTTCAAATCCATTGGACTCATACATCACATTCGACTGACGACATCTAAAAAGACATTCGCCAACAAATCTCTTTCTTTTCACTTTTCACTTTTCTCTTGAACTCTCCATCACCTTACGGTGCCCGTGAGGGTTTTCACCAATAAGACTCTCTCATTTTTGTATTTCTCTCAACTCACCATCGCCTTATGGTGCCTGCAAAGGTTTTCACCAATAAGACTCTCTCATTTTCATTTTCTCACAACTCACCATCGACTTATGGTGCCTGCAAAGGTTTTCACCAATAAGACTCTCTCATTTTTGTATTTCTCTCAACTCACCATCGCCTTACGGTGCCCGCAAAGGTTTTCACCAATAAGACTCTCTCATTTATTTCTCTCCTAATTTCTTATGCTGAGGAAGATGAGTAGTTCCCAAAATATGTCATCACCACCATTGCATGTTTAGCCTTAACATTCTCAAATATTGATCTGAAGGTCTTTCTTTGGTTGTAACTTGGCTTTTGGATAAGGTTAGAAAGAAAGGATGACATAGGGCCCAAACGACACTTGAAGTGGGGTAGGACTTACAACTTTTGGAATCGACTCAAACAATGAGGATTAACTCATGGTGGCCTCGTTTGCATTGCTAGGTTCTAGACAGTGGCATAAAAAGTTGCCGTTTGCATTGCTAGGTTATCGCACCACTGTTCGCACTTCAACAGGGGCAACTCCATATTTATTAGTGTATGGGACACAAGCAGTCATCCCTGCAGAAGTTGAAATTCCTTCTCTTCGAGTCATTGTAGAAGCAGAGATTGATGATGAAGAATGGGTAAAAACCTGACTGGAACATTTGAGTTTGATCGAGGAAAAAAGGCTAACGTTCGTGTGTCATGGCCAATTGTTTCAGAGGAGGATGGCTCGTGCGTATAACAAAAAGGTCCGTCCCAGGAATTTTGAAGTTGGTCAGTTGGTATTGAGACGTATCCTTCCTCACCAGGTTGAAGCGAAAGACAAGTTCTCACCTAACTGGCAAGGTCCCTTCGTTGTGAAGAAAGTGTTACCCAATGGAGCCTTATATTTGACAGATATTGAAGGCAAAATGGCAGAAATGGCTATCAATTCTGACAATGATGGTGGCCGCCGAAGAATGTGTGGAGGTTGTGATGTATTAGAGGTAATTAGCGGTGGTGCTAGTTGTGACAGATGAGTTGATCGATAGTAGGGATTGACCGGTAGTGATTGATGATGGTGGTGCTGTTGACGGCGGTGGCGGCGGTAAATATAATTAGAATAATAGAGGTAGTAGGTATGGTAGCGATTGACAATAATGGTTGGTAGTGATATTTATTATCGATGGTGGAGGTGGTTAGTGGTGGTAGGTGGTGGTTGACAATGATAGCGGTGGCAGAGGTGGTGACTGATGATTATGAATAGAGTAGCGGTGAATATTATCCAACACCAAAATACCTCTTCAGACCTAATAAGACTTGATTCTAGATCTGAATGATTAAGACCTATTCAGACCTATTAAGAGCTAAAATCTTAATAAAAAATAAATGCACTTAATGGTCTGAAGTCTGAACCATTCAGATTCAGACCTCCATTAAATGCAAACAAATGAGTATTTAAAAATACTTTTTATCTTTCTCAAACACCCCTCCTCCCCTCCCCTCTAAAAAAAAAGAGAAAGAACATAAAAGTCAATAACACTTAAAACAAGTCAATTCAAACATTCCTTTTAATGATATTTTTTGTAACCGTGCAAAGCTTAGCAAGTTCCCTAGTTTTAAATAAATCAGAACCATTGTGACTATTCATACAAGGAACAATTTTCAGGAATAGTCTCATTTTCAAATTCTATAAATACAATTACCTTCCTGAAATAACGTGCTAAACTTGCATGTTTGATTTTGATTTTACTGTATCTTGATAGAGAATTGCTTGTAATCATCAAACTATATATAAATAATAGCTTTTGCAAGATAGTATTTCACACTTCAAAGTCTTAATTTCTCTATTATTCATCAATTTTTTCTAACAAGTAATACCAGGACTTCATTTTAATTCTTGTCCAATCTTTTCTTGAATGGACTTTGGAAGTTGGTTTTAATGACTGACACTTGTGTCCTTTATTAGAATGAATCAAATACTGTATGCATGCTCATTTAAATATAAAATTCTAAACGAATTTTCATAAATCTATTGTATTAGCAATTTATCATCAATTAAAATATCAGTATAACAATAGAAAATAAAAATACAAGTACAAAAATGGAATTACACAGACTAAATTGGGAACTTCAAGAACCATCATACTCCATACCGCAAAGTAAATGTTTAGCTATTAAAATTATATGATAGATTAAAACTAACAAAAAGACTTTGGTGTGTTTTTTTGTCTTACATTATTTGATCTTTCACTTAGCATGAACCTGAGAAAGTAATTTGAACATAAAACTTAAAGATCCAGGATTCCAATATAGCCCAATTTCATCACCAACACCCAATCTGCAATCATTGAACAATCTCATACAAGATAGAGAATAATCATCAGTGTACAACTTCCTATAGCAAACACTTCCACCATCATACTTCTTAGGTGCATTCTCCTTTGTTACATCCCACACATTAACACATACCCCATTCTCGTTCATCACCAAATTTTTTGCCATGTCCAGTGTCCAGTATCGAAGAATGTACTCAAACGACTCAAAAAATGGAATCACCAACTTTCCTAGAATAACCTCATCATGAGTAATTGTTTTCTTGATCTGCCACGGATCTTCAAGATCTATTATCGGGGCAGGGTATATGTCCCTTATCTCCACTAGTTCTCGAGTCGGAATCCATGGAGTGTTGTTAACTTTGCACGCTTCTTCTTCAACTTTTGATGGAAAGAAATTGTAAAAGAATGTCTTCTTCATGCTAATCAATGGCTTTTGATTAGACATTGAAGAAATTATTCGAAAGAACAATTCCCGAAAAAATTAATATAACAAAATAGAAAGTAATACCTCTATTTATAATTGCGTAAAACTTATTTTCAAATCTTAAACAAAATCAGGTTTTAATTTTTATTCCAACTTTGGGCGGGGAAAAGAGAATATTTTTTTCATTAAAATTGATTTCTGAACAATTACTACACATAGAGTTATTTTGAATCAGATTTTGAAAATTTATCTTTAAATATTTCTTTGACTAGAAATTTTAGATATTTTTAAAATTTATCTTGAATTATTTGTTTGACCATAAATTTTGAATCAAATTTTAAAAATTCATCTTTAAATATTTCTTTGACAGTAAATTCTAGATTAAAATTTTAAAATTTATCTTTAGATATTTGTTTGACCATAGATTTTGGATCAAATTTTAAAAATTTGTCTTTAAATATTTCTTTGACCATAAATTTAAGATTAAAATTTAAATTTTATCTTTAAATATTTGTTTGACCATAGATTTTGGATTAGATTTTGAAAATTGTCTTGTAAGAACTTTCAATTTTCAAAAATAGTAAGTTTTTGGGACGCTCTCACAAAAAAATTAGCAGGTTTCAAAATAAGTGACAGCTTTAGCTTGGACTCACCCTTTAAGAAAATTTACTCACTCCTATAGTACCCATAATCAATGAATTGGAAAAAAAAAAAAAGGAGAAGTGGCACTTTAATAGTGTAAATCTACATTTGATTCACATTCGATACTCTTACTCAATAGTCTGTATTCATAAAAAAATATAAATACATTAATCATATTTTTTGTATTTTTTGTATTATGGCTACTCAAATATAAGTCACGAATAATTAAAAAATATCATAATTATTTATCGTATTTGTATTCACATCATCATTTGTATTTTTGTATTTGTTGATAGAATTATATTTGTATTTGTATTTTATAGTTCGCGCTTATTTTTTATATATATTATAGTTCGCATTTGTATTTGTATTTTATAGTTCGCACTTGTATTTGTATGTTATAGTTCACATTTGTATTTGTATTTTATAGTTCACACTTGTATTTGTGTTTGCTAGTTCGCATCATTATTTATGTTTTATGTTTTAAAAAATTATTTTGTATTTATATTATATAATTGACTGGACATTGTATTAATATTTTGTGGTTTCATTTTATTTGTATTTGTATATTATTTTATCGATGCACTCGTATTTTTAAAGATCTATTTTGTATTTATATTTGTAAGTTGACCGCATATTGTATTTTTATTTGTAATTTAATTCTTTTCATTTTTTTTATATTTGAATTTGCAGTTGACAAGATCATTTGTATTTTTAAACAATTGTAAAAGAATTTTTCTTTTTCTTTCTACGAACACTTGTACTTATAAAATGATAAATTATACAAATACAATTGTTACATTTGCATCAAATGATACATCATTATACAACTTGAACCATATGCATACAAAATTATACTTGCTTATATACAAATACAAATGATAAATTTGAAATACAAATACTAACGATACATTTGCATTGAATGATACATTGCATATTTATATATTTAAGACTCAAACAAATACAATTAATTCATATACTTTTTTGTATACAAATACACATGATAATTTGTACATATTCACGGTTAAACTATTCAACAACAAACAATAAATTTATTTAAAATATATAATATGATACAAATAAATATAAAATATAAAAAATAAATAAAATATAAAATACCACAATAATAACAACAAAAAATGAGAGAAAAAAATACAAAAAAAAAACAAGAAAAAAAGGAAAAGATAAAAACGAAAAAATGGAAAAGAAAAAACGGAAAAGAAAAAAATGAAAAAAGATAAAAGAAAGAAAAAATGAAAAAAATGAAGAAAAAAACTGGAAAAAAAAAAGAGAGTAATAGAAAATAAAGAAAGAGAGAAAATAGATGGGAGATGTTATGAATTGTAATTAAGGATAATTAATAAGCTAGAGGAGCTATGAATTGTAATTAACTAAAACTTAGGCGGAATAAAATAATTAAGAGTCTATATTTATTAAGTCATGTATGTATCTCTTTATTAAATCTAGGACAATTTCTCAAAAAAGAAAGATTAATTAATTCCTTATTTTAGCCTCTTTATGAGCTTCCATCTTTTTTTCTTCTTTGGGGACTCGAACTCATAAGTTGAGGGCGGTGGGTGAGTCGCTACCATTCGATTGACAACTCCCTCGTCACTGATTAGTTAATTCTTTGATTATGTAAAACATCTACTTATTTTGGAACAAAATTAAATAAAAATAGTAACACCACTTATACCTTGAAACAAATGGAGTAAAAAAAAAATAAAAAAAAATAAATTTACCAGTTCAACGGTTACTAATTTCTTTTCCCTTTTTAATTTAGGATTTCAAATCTTAAATCTTGTCGCCTTTATTTTCGTCATTTTGTCACTCCCACTAGCAGACAAACCCCTAGTTAATCATACAAAAATCATTAAACTTATGGTTTAATTACACGAAAATCATGAAACTAATTTTTCTAATTAAAAAATTACGTAACTTTCACTAAATATTATATATACTATCTATTTGGTAAAATCAATATATGAATGTTGTCGTGGGTGGCACTAGTTTAACTGTTTTTTTCCCTTTGCGTCTTCTTAACAATCATAAGTTTTATCTTTGAAATTTATATATAAATAAAGTGTGTCTAATATAAACATGCAATAATTTATGAGAAAATATATTGATTACTTTATAAGAGATATTAGTGATGAAGTTATATATAAATCATATAAGGAAAATTGAACGGAAAAAAAAAATTAGGTATCACAAATCCGTCGGTGAAGACGGATTATAGTACTTTGTTCCTGTTATGTACATTACAACAATTTTGAAACCCCTTATATCACGAAACTAATTCCCTTATGATAGAGATTTAACAATTCATACATAACCAATAAAATTAATTTTTGCCTTATTATATAATTGTACAAGTTTTTGATGAAGGGAATTCGACCGAAGCCCTTTGCCTCTCCCTTTAGCTCCACCCCTGCATGATATAATATGAAATAGTAAAATGTTATCAGTTGAATGAGGCTTGAGGCTATAGGTTAGGTTATGTAGAAGGGATTTTAGTAATTTAAGTAGACTCGGTATTATTTTTGGGACCTAGTGAACTCGTCAAAACTTGAAAAATATCTTTCTGACCTCAAACTTTGACTTATGGTCAACTCTCTTTTCATTTTCTAAAATTCAAGCTCTTCCAAAACTCATCTGAATGTCTTGTGACTCGAACCAATAGTCATACTAATTCAAGAATCATGTTACGAAACAAATGGCGCTGACAAAATTTCGATACAAGCTCAAGTTCTACGAATGCTGACTAAAGTCAACTATATCAACTTTCCAACCTTTCAAAATGGAACTCACATAATACTCAACCAACTATCTCTTGAATCAAAGGAAGGTGTATTTAATTTGTTACACTCCCTCCGTTACTTTTTAGGTGTACATTTCACTTTTTGAGAGTTAAAGTATACAAATTCTGACCAGCATTTTAAGATGATTTCTTAATTATTTATTCATAAAAGGAAAATTTGCAACTTATATTACTTTTCATATAGATTAATCTATAGAAACGTGTGTTGCACGTTTATCCCTCGTTATTATTTTTTTTTTAATCACAATTATTTCTTAACGTCTTGAGTCTTGTAATTTTAGTATGATCTTTGTGGAAATAGAAAAAGATTGCGGAAGAAAATTTCTTTTCCACTATATTGAATAATGTCCCATATTATCATTGTTTCATGCTCCAAAGAGAGTGATGATACAAATTGAAATATGTAAATATAGCCAGATTTAAGAATTATATCTAGGGAGCAGTGGTCCTTTGTATTACCGACATGAGTAGAATACCAAACCTGACAACACTATTAGTTATCAAATTTGATGTAGGTAGCAAGGACATGCCAATGTGGAAGATTAAACCCACTGAGAAATTTTCGTGTGCATCACCCTACCAAACTCTAAAACATAATAGACCTTCTCTCCCTAAATTTTTCATTGTGTTGGTTTAAATACAATGTTTGTTTTGACTATTATATGAATCATATTGTATCATTTCGTTAAATTCATCTTTGGTTAATGACGAAAATTCTCATTTTGTGTAACGACTGAGATGGTGCGCTTGTTAGGGTTTTTGTCCTGATTTTCTTACTATATTTAAGTTTTACTTTTTTTCAGAAGGAAAATAAAAGTTACCATAATTACTTTTACTTTTCCTGAAAGAAAAAATACTTTTCCATATTTGGCTAACCTCTTTCTTGGAGGAAAAGTTTTGGACATCTATAAATAGAAAGACCCCCTTCTCATACCATAACATAATAGCATCCACAATGTAGTCTTTAAAGATTCTTTGTTTAGGGGGAGATTTCTCCCAATAAGTTTTAGGATTTTCAATTTTATTTTTAATATGTAGGCCGTTTGGCCAAACCATATCCAATAATATATTTTTAATTTAATTTTTCATGTGTCGTCTGATTTATCGTCTTATGGTTTGCAAACTAAAAGCTTCCGCATGACGCCCTCTCGATTTCGAACCCAACAAGTGGTATCAGAGCTTACAGTTCAATGGTCCAATGGTGTGGTGATACGAGATTAAACAGGTTCAAAGCATTTTCAAAATCAAGCTGCAACCAATTTGATGATAATGAAGATATATGTCCAAAAGTTACATGTGGAGATAATTGTCAATCATATTTTCAACAATCCTGTTGTCACATATTTGAAAATAAAGCTCACTTTTAACCTTGTAAAAGGGCTTCAATATTTTTAACCCGAAAAGGGCTAATATATTTTTAACCCAAAAACTCCATTTTTAAACATGTCAAACAACAGTGATATATGAAGAATATATATGAAGGACGAAGATTATGCACAAAAAGAAGGAGGATCAAGAATATTTTGAAGAAAATCAAACAAAAAAGGAGAGATTTGTTAGGGTTTTTGCCCTGATTTTCTTATTATATTTAATTTTTACTTTTTCTTAGAAGGAAAATAAAAGCTACCATAATTACTTTTACTTTTCCTGAAAGAAAAATTTTAATTCTTTTCCATATTTGGCTAACCTCTTTCTTGGAGGAAAGGTTTTGGACATCTATAAATAGAAGACCCTTCTCATACCATAACGCAATAACATTCACAATGTAGTCTTTAAAGAGTCTTTGTTTAGGGGGAGATTTCTCCCAATAAGTTTTAGGATTTTCAATTTTATTTTTAATATGTAAGCTGTTTGGCCAAACCATATCCAATAATATATGTTTAGTTTAATTTTTCATGTGTCGTCTGATTTATCGTCTTATGATTTGCAAACTAAAAGCTTATGCATGATGCCCTCTCGATTTCAAACCCAACAATGCTTCCATAGTTATTCCCTCCAACAAGTATATATGATTAATAGTTGTATAATAATAGTTATTCCCTCCATCTCATTTCGGACGACATTACTAGTTGTATAATATTCCCTCTATTTCAAAATAATTTATTTGTTGGGGTATGGCACACCCTTAAGAAAAAAATCTTTTAGCACATAAATTGTAAATTACTTTTCACTATTACCCTTTTAATTGTTCTTAAATTACTCTTTTAGAAAATGTGAAGTACTTAAGAACCTCATTAAATGAAAGGGTAAAATTGAAAGAAATTTTCAACATGTCTCTTGAAGAATGAATAATTCATTTAGTTTGGACATTCAAAAATAGCTCAAGAATTTATTTATTTTGAAATGGAGGGAGTATAACAAATAATAACCGACATTAGAAATCCTCATGTGTTTTGCTTCATATTTACTCTCTTCGTTCATTTTTATTTGTTATAAATTTTCTAATTGTATTTCTACTTTTACTTGTCATTTTTGACATATCAAGAAAAGACAATTTTTTTTTTCTCTTTTACCCTTTGTATTGATTGTTTTTTCTCCTAACTGATTTCAATATACACTGTAAACATCATTTAATAGGGGTACTATGATAAGGTAGTCATGTTATCAATTATTTTTCTTAATAAATGTGTCACGTCAAATTGTGACAAGTAAAACTGAACGAAAGAAGTAGTTAAGATTAAGGTGCACAAAATTTCTCATAAATTAAGGAGTAGTCTTCCCATTTATTTTAGGATCACGTACACATAATTTTCTCATATATTTATTATAGTCAATATTTAATATTATAACATATAAGTAAATGAAAGAAAAAAGTGAAAAGATAATTTTGTCTAAAATGTAAATTTTTAATGAAGGACAAAAATTCAAATAATATTTTTAAAGGAAAATGACACAGGTTGGCCCATCTCAAAGTAATTGGCCCACGTTTAGGTCATTGGACATGGAGTGGTCAATCGGTCATTTTAGTTCCATTAAATAATCATTTCTTAATTTGGATCATTTTAACTCAAATAGTTCAAATACAGTTTATATATTATACTGAAAAAAATCATATTACATACTGATATAGTTCATAATAAAAAAATGGAGCAACGAATTTATGGGTAGAAATTATATCATTGTTATATATAATATGTATTTTTGTAATATTATGTGCATAGAATTTATATCATTCTTGTATAAAATATGTATACGTATATGATGCATATAAAAATTATAGCTGTATAAAATATAATATTTGTATAAGATATGTATCGAATTTGTATCATTGTTGTATAAAGCTGCCAATAAATGGCTAGAAAATGAAATTAAAATTCAATGATCATTTTCGTGTCAATAGCTTCAGCTGAAGTGTTATTTGTGTCTTTTCTCCTATTTTTAAGGTCCTTCATACTTTTAATATATTAAAGATAGGGATTAGAGATTAGAGATATCCAAATTTTAATTTTAAAGTATTGAATAAATCTGATTTAATTTAATTTTAAAAATTAATCAAATTAACTCGCGAAAAACGAAACATGCCTGTAAAAAAGAATAGAAGGGAGTAGCAAGTAAATAGGTTAAAACTGATGTGGAGGAGCACTGGTTTATGTTAAAGTTGTTGGAGTAAAGCAATCCAACATCATCCTCCACTATATGTTAAGACTTAACATGGGTTTAATCTATCTAGATGCACAAAAAAGCTAAGGTTAATGTAGAATATTTATAATTCAAATATGTCAATTTACCTTTATACTAACTTGTTCTCTTGTGATTTTTTTAATACAATTATGTAGCCTTTCAGTAGCTTATATGGGAAGGCATCTAGAGTTCAAATTAAAGGATGCAGAAAATTGATTCAGTTTTTGAATACACGCAAAATTGAATCCATATTAGCTGATTTTTTGAATTTCCCTGATGATTTTGTATTTGAAGAGTAATGGAGGCAGTGAGTCAGTTTGTGCATACACACAGATAAATCAATCAAAATTAGCTGGATATTCGATTATTTCTGATGATTTTGTGTTTACTGCGTGAAGAAGAAGAAGAACGGAAATAGTGAGACTCGAAGAAAATTGATTCAGCTTCTTCATACATAGAGAAATCAATCCAAAATAGCTGAATTTTTGAACTTTTCTGATGATTTTGTGTTTATTGCGTAACGAAGAAGATGATGAACGGACAGAGTGAGATTCGAAGGAAATCGATTCAGCTTCTACATACATATAGAGAATCAATCCAAAGTAGTTGAATTTTTGAGTTTTTTCTAATGATTTTGTGTTTATTGTGTGAAAAAGAAGAAAAAGAGTTGTTAGCGTTTGTGACCCGAATTTATTGATCCAACCTTGAAAAGTTCGCGGTGCGATCCATGTATTGTGATTTTTTATGGAGTCTGTGGTGGTAGTGTAGGGATTGGGTTGGTAGGCTCGATCCCGACGTGAGTAGAATACCAAACCTGAAACACTATTAGTTATCAAATTTCCGGAATCCGATTCAGATACGAATTTCGTGAAGAGACAGATGAGTATTCAAAAGCAAGAAACAGCGAAACGAACGAAACGAACGAGACCCGCGCACCAACTGTCGCTGGAACCAATTCGAACCTTGTCGGATTCAACCCAAACAGACCGGAATCAACCCAAACAGGCTGATTTCAGTCCGATTCAAGCAGCTGGTTCTGATTTCGATGATGGAGATGGGTTTAATCGAGTTTTTCAGTGAATTTCGAAGTGAAATCAGAATAGGTGAAGTGATTTCCGGTGAAGAATGTCCGGAAAACTCGATCTCTATTCTCCCTTCCCTCTCGATCTCACTGTGTATGCGTGAGTATGGATGATTTTGGTATGGAAATCAGTTGATAGAGAAGATCTCTGTTTTTGTTCTAATCCATTTTTTTATGCCCTCTTTTTTGTGTAGAAGATGATCTTTTTTCCTTTCCCTTTTTTTTCTTGTATATAGCGTATGTATGCTCTCTTAGTGGTCTCCTTTTTTTTCTTCCTTAAGAGAATAATGGTGAGGTCCCTCTTATAGTGAGTGGAACCGTGTATATATGAGGTGAGTGAGTGTAGGTGGGGTAGGGGGTAGGGTGTGAGGTGGGGTAGGGTAGCTAGGTGTCCGCTTTTAATTGGGAAGGTTGTTAATTTGTTATCAATTGGGATTATGTGGGGATTTTGGGATAAGATTTGTTTAGAGTTGGTTTTGATTTTTGTCATTTGTGGAGGGATAATTACATGATTGAGGGTACACGGTAGGATAAGGTAAAAAATGGGTAAAAATAATATTGCGGAGGGACGAAATTAGGTGTCTACATCATGCCCCCTTTGAATGTAAACACGAAGTGTTTTCAGACAAAGAAGTAGACAACAAGACTGAATTTTATCCCGACCATTATTCAAAGAAAGAAATAGAAGAAAGAAGGACAACCGGGTCTTGACTTAAGACATCCTACCTACCCAAGTTATGAGAGAATCAAGTGATAAGTATCTCCAAGGATTGGACGGAGATGGACTATACCGAGTTGGAGAGTCGAGTGAGGTTCCATCGAGGTTCCGGTCCGCGGCTCTGTTATTTCATCAAAATGAAAATTACAAGCTAAAACATAAATGAAATTACAAAAATCCTATCTATACAGCTTCTGTTGGTTCTTGACTCGACTTTCATCACCCTATTCTTCAGGCGGGCTCCTGACTTGCAATTTCTTTCAACTTGTTGCTTGGCTTTCAATTGCTTCACTTTGTTTCTTGACTCTTTCGTTTCTTCACCCTATTCTCCAAGCGGGCTCCTGACTTGCTATTTCATCACTTTGTTGCTTGACTTTTCATTTTCTTCACTCTGTTCTCCCGGTGGGCTCCGGACTTGCTATTTCATCACCCTGTTCTTCAGGCGGGCTCCTGACTTGTTATTTCATCACCCTGTTCTTCAGGCGGGCTCCTGAAAACCAACATTAAAACTAGCACAAAATTATCCCAAACAAAAATTATAGTAAAATAGTATTTCACTTTTGAAAGCGTTGTCCCATTTTCCAGGAGGGTCCTGAGCAGAAAGTAAAATCCCATTTTTTAGGAGGGTCCTGAACATAAAGTAAATTCCTATTTTCCAAGAGGGTCGTGAACAAAAAGTAAAGTCCCATTTTTCAGGAGGGTCCTGAACAGAAAGTAAAGTCCCATTTTTCAGGAAGGTCCTGAACAGAAAGTAAAGTCCCATTTTCCAGGAGGATCCTGAACAGAAAGTAAAGTCCCATTTTCCAGGAGGGTCCTGAACAGAAAGTAAAGTCCCATTTTTCAGGAGGGTCCTGAACAGAAAGTAAAGTCCCATTTTTCAGGAGGGTCCTGAACAGAAAGTAAATTCCCATTTTTCAGGAGGGTCCTGAACAGAAAGTAAATTCCCATTTTTCAGGAGGGTCCTGAACAGAAAGTAAATTCCCATTTTTCAGGAGGGTCCTGAATTGAAAGTAAATTCCCATTTTTCAGGAGGGTCCTGAACATAAAGTAAATTCCCATTTTTCAGGAGGGTCCTGAATTGAAAGTAAATTCCCATTTTTCAGGAGGGTCCTGAACTGAAAGTAACATCCCATTTTTCAGGAGGGTCCTGAACTGAAAGTAAATTCTCATTTTTCAGGAGGGTCCTGAACAGAAAGTTAATTTCCATTTTTCAGGAGGGTCCTGAACAGAAAGTAAAATATCTAAATAGAAAGTAAAGTCCCATTTTCCAGGAGGGTCCTGAACAGAAAGTAAAGTTACATTTTCCAGGAGGGTCCTGAACAGAAAGTAAAGTCCCATTTTTCAGGAGGGTCCTGAACAGAAAGTAAAGTCCCATTTTTCAGAAGGGTCCTGAACAGAAAGTAAAGTCCCATTTTTCAGGAGGGTCCTGAACAGAAAGTAAATTCCCATTTTTCAGGAGGGTTCCTGAATTGAAAGTAAATTCCTATTTTTCAGGAGGGTCCTGAACATAAAGTAAATTTCCATTTTTCAGGAGGGTCCTAAATTGAAAGTAAATTCCAATTTTTCAGGAGGGTCCTGAACTAAAAGTAAATTCCCATTTTTTAGGAGGGTCCTGGACATAAAGTAAATTCCCATTTTCCAGGAGGGTCCTGAACAGAAAGTAAATTCCCATTTTTCAAGAGGGTCCTGAACATAAAGTAAAATTCCATTTTTCAGGAGGGTCCTGAACATAAAGTAACATCCCATTTTTCAGGAGGGTTCTGAATTGAAAGTAAATTCCCATTTTTCAGGAGGGTCCTGAACTGAAAGTTAATTTCCATTTTTCAGGAGGGTCCTGAATTGAAAGTAAATTCCCATTTTCCAGGAGGGTCCTGAACATGAAGTAAAATCCCATTTTCCAGGAGGGTCCTGAACAGAAAGTAAAGTCCCATTTTTCAGGAGGGTCCTGAACATAAAGTAAAATCCTTGGATATGCATTTCCAATGGTAGCTGAATCAAGTGAAACGAATTTGCCCCTGTTTCAATCAAAGAAAAATTTATCAGTTAAAAACTTAGTGGTGGCTTGCAGATCTTGGCTTTTCAGGTATCTGCCCAGCACTCGTTCCTTTTATCTTAGTTCCAAATTGCTAACACTTGTCGTGTCTTGCCGCATCATTGACCAAGATCCAAATTGAGGGAAATGAGTTCTGACTCAAACAATGGGTTTTCATTTTACCATGCCCCTGAGGTGCACTCTTTTCCCAAATCTGAATGATTCTACAAATCCAATAGCCTGTCGGCTGATAGACTTCCTTTGCTTCGTGTTGAATTACGATCATATTTCTTTCCTGTGTTGTTCCTTGGCTTTTCCTCATATAATTGGAAAGACTGGTAGTAAATTTTGAAATTTTTTCTCGCTTGTGTTGACACAGACTTGACTTAAAAGTGTAAAGAAATGATGGTGACTTTTGTTTTGATAAATAACATAAGAAAAGACAAAAACATGAATATGTAAATGAAAGAAAAGGGCAATGTCCCATATTCAAAAAGAAAACTTATCTGAATACGACAACCAACTCCAATGAGTATGACATGCATTTTGGATTGAGTTGCCTGATCTTTCTATCCAAACTCCCCATTTGTTGTTGAGTTCATGCCTTTTGTCGCTGAGCCGCTTCTTCAAATCCATTGGACTCATACATCACATTCGACTGACGACATCTAAAAAGACATTCGCCAACAATTCTCTTTCTTTTCACTTTTCACTTTTCTCTTGAACTCTTCATCGCCTTACGGTGCCCGTGAGGGTTTTCACCAATAAGACTCTCTCATTTTTGTATTTCTCTCAACTCACCATCGCCTTATGGTGCCTGCAAAGGTTTTCACTAATAAGACTCTCTCATTTTCATTTTCTCACAACTCACCATCGACTTATGGTGCCTGCAAATGTTTTCACCAATAAGACTCTCTCATTTTTGTATTTCTCTCAACTCACCATCGCCTTACGGTGCCCGCAAAGGTTTTCACCAATAAGACTCTCCCATTTATTTCTCTCCTAATTTCTTATGCTGAGGAAGACGAGTAGTTCCCAAAATATGTCATCGCCACCATTGCATGTTTAGCCTTAACATTCTCAAATATTGATCTGAAGGTCTTTCTTTGGTTGTAACTTGGCTTTTGGATAAGGTTAGAAAGAAAGGATGACATAGGGCCCAAACGACACTTGAAGTGGGGTAGGACTTACAACTTTTGGAATCGACTCAAACAATGAGGATTAACTCATGCCCCAGTTTCTTTTGACTGGGTGACACTAAATTGTTTATTTGGTTGGACCAAGCCCTTAGTGGGGCAGCCTACGTATCTCACCCTTGAGAGAGGAGAATCAGGTCATGCATAGTTCTGGCTTGTTCTTTGTTTTGATTTGATTTTTTTCTTTTATTTTCGAACTCTTTCTTTTATTCTTATTTTCTTGACATTTATCTTTGACTCTATTTTGATTCCAAAAGAGGGATATGAAAGAAAAATAAACGAGGCTCAAACGGGTAAAAAAAGGATGACACAATGTTTGGATAGAAGAATAAAATGCCTTCATCATATCAATCTTCAAAAATGAAAGTACTAAACATGCAATAAACTCAACAAAGGATCAAATATCATACATTGTATCTTTTGACCGCGTCAGAATTGATAGCCATTTCTGCCATTTTCCCTTCAATATCTGTCAAATATAAGGCTCCATTGGGTAACACTTTCTTCACAACTAAGGGACCTTGCCAGTTAGGTGAGAACTTGCCTTTCGCTTCAACCTGGTGAGGAAGGAAACGTCTCAATACCAACTAACCAACTTCAAAATTCCTGGAACGGATCTTTTTGTTATACGCACGAGCCATCCTCATCTGATACAACTGGCCATGACACACGGACGTTAGCCTTTTTTCCTCGATCAAACTCAAATGTTCCAGTCAGGTTTTTACCCATTCGTCATCATCAATCTCTGCTTCTACAATGACTCGAAGAGAAGGAATTTCAACTTCTGCAGGGATGACTGCTTGTGTCCCATACACTAATAAATATGGAGTTGCCCCTGTTGAAGTGCGAACAGTGGTGCGATAACTTAGCAATGCAAACGGCAACTTTTTATGCCACTGTCTAGAACCTTGTACCATTTTTCGCAGTATCTTTTTTATATTTTTATTGGCGGCTTCAACAGCACCATTGGCCTTTGGGCGATATGGAGTAGAATTTTGATGTGCGATCTTAAACTGTTGACACACTTCTTGCATCAAATGACTATTGAGATTGGCAACATTATTTGTAGTGATCATCTTAGGAATTCCAAATCTACAAATGATATTGGCATGAACAAAATCTACCACAACCTTCTTTGTCACTGACTTGAAAGTTACTGCTTCCACCCACTTTGTGAAGTAGTCAATGGCTACCAAAATGAATCTATGTCCATTTGATGCCTTCGGCTCAATCGGTCCAATCACATCCATTCCCCAAGCCATGGAGCAGCCATTGCAAGCAACTCAACAGGAGGAGAACGTATCAAATCACCATGCACCTGACATTGATGACACTTTCGAACAAATTGAATAGAATCCCTCTCCATAGTAAGCCAGTAATAACCTACTCGAGAATCTTCTTTGACTAGACATGACCGTTCATATGCGACCCGCATACTCCAGAGTGTATTTCAACTATGATTGCCGAGGCTTCTTTTGCATCTACACACCTTAAAAGTCCCAGATCTGGGGTCCTCTTATACAAGATTCCCCCACTTAAGAAAAATCCACTAGCCAAATGCCTAATAGTCCTTTTTTTATCGTTGGTGGCATATGCTGGGTATTCTCCTGACTGAATGTACCGCTTGATATCCAAAAACCAAGGTTCTCCATCGAGCTCTTCTTCAACCGCATTACAGTAAGCATGTTGATCACGACTCTGTATATGCACTGGATCGATATAGGCTTTGTCAGGATGTTGGAGCATTGAAGACAGAGTGGCTAAAGCATCATCAATTTCATTATGAATCCTTGGAATGTGCCTAAATTTTACTGACACAAACCATTGACATAGCTCCTGCAAGCATTGCCGATACGGGATGAGCTTCAAATCTCGCATCTCCCAATCGCCTTGAATTTGATGGACGAGCAAATCTGAATCTCCCAACACTAATAATTCCTGGACTCCCATATCGACAGCTAACCTCAAACCAAGAATGCAGGCTTCATACTCTGCCATATTATTAGTACAGTAGAATCGAAGTTGTGCTGTTACCGGGAAATATTATCCTGATTCAGAGATAAGAACTGCACCTATTCCGACTCCTTTCATATTGACAGCTCCATCGAAGAATAACCTCCAAACTGGATCAGCATCTATAACGACTTCATCGACACACGACACTTCTTCGTCAGGAAAATATGTCTTTAATGACTCGTACTCTTCATTGATGGGATTCTCAGCAAGATGATCTGCCAAGGCTTGAGCTTTCATGGCGGTTCGAGTCACATATACAATGTCGAACTCGGTAAGCAATATTTGCCACTTTGCCAGTCGACCCGTCGGCATAGGCTTCTGAAAGATATACTTCAAAGGATCCATGCGAGAAATGAGATAAGTAGTATAGGATGATAGATAATGCTTCAACTTCTGTGTTACCCAAGTTAGGGCACAACACGTCCTTTCAAGAAGAGTATACCTGGCCTCATTTGCGGTGAAGTTCTTGCTAAGATAATAAATAGCCTGCTCCTTTTTGCCTGTAACATCATGTTGACCTAGGACACAACCGAAAGAATTGTCCATGACTGATAAATATAAGATCAAAGGCCTACCAAGCTCCGGGGGTACCAGCACGGGCGGATTTGACAAATATCTTTTGATTCGATCGAACGCTTCCTGACATTCTTCAGTTCATTTTACCGCAGCACTCTTTTTCAGCAACTTGAATACGGGATCACAAGTGGTTGTGAGTTGAGCAATAAACATGCTAGTGTAGTTCAGTCTACCGAGAAAACTCATCACATCCGTTCTATTCTTGGGCGGGGGTAAATCCTGAATGGCTTTGATTTTTGAGGGATCCAATTCAATTCCCCGATGGCTGACTACAAACCCCAACAGCTTTCCAGATGGAAATCCAAATACACATTTTGCCGGGTTGAGTTTGAGATTATACCTGCGAAGCCTTTCAAAGAACTTTCTTAAATCTTTAATATGGTCGGCCTGACTTTTTGACTTAATAATCACGTCATCCACGTAGACTTCAATCTCCTTATGCATCATGTCATGAAACATAGTGGTCATGGCTCTCATGTATGTTGCTCCAGCATACTTCAAACCGAACGGCATCACTCGATAACAATAAGTTTCCCATGGTGTGATAAAAGATGTCTTCTCCGTGTCTTCATCATCCATAATGATCTGGTGATATCCGTCATAGCAATCCACAAAAGAGGCAACCTCGTGTTTAGCACAGTTGTCTAACAAAATGTGAATGTTGGGCAGTGGAAAATCATCTTTCGGACTTGCTCTATTCAAATCACGATAATCAACACACACTCGAATTTTGCCATCTTTTTTTGGTACGGGAACAACATTGGATAACCACATAGGATAACGAGACACTCGAATCACTTTGGCTTCAAGTTGTTTCATGATTTCCTCTTTGATTTTAATACTCACATCGGTTTTAAACTTCCTCAACTTCTGTTTGACAGGGGGGAACACGAGATCAGTTGGCAACTTGTGAGCCACTAATTCAGTGCTTAAACCGGCCATATCATCATAAGACCATGCAAAAACGTCCTTATAATCAATTAATGCTTGAATCATTCCCTCTTTTAGCTGTGGCAAAGCATGTACACTGATTTTAGTTTCCCAAACATCTTCTTGATCCCCTAGATTTATTGGCTCAGTTTTATTCAAATTAGGATTCGGTTTGTCTTCGAACTGTTCCAACTCTTTGCTTATTTCTTCCAGTGTTTGTTCTTCATCATATTCCCCATCCTTCTTTATTACATCTTGATTAGTTTGGATTTTAAAATCAGGCTGAAAATTCTGCATGCATGTCATGTCATTAGAATCAGCATAAAGAGAACTGTGTAAGAAAAGAAAAACAAAATATATTAGACACAAAATAAAAGGGACATTGCATTTCATTAAATAAAAGATAGAAGGGTTTAAACACAGACGCCAACATAACATAAACAAACTAAATACGAATTACAACCCTGAAATAACTCGGATAAACAAAAAAGAAAAAAAAAATAGACTACCAAAACTCCCTCCTGACGGGGAGAGGAGTGATTTCCTAATTATTGAGCTGGACAGCTGGACCTATGAATTGCACGTCTGCCATACTGGAACCTTCTCCTGCTTCGACCATATCAACTTCGATACAAAGGTTCTGGAAGTCATCAACCAATTCAACCTCAAATTCTACATGCTTCGTGACACCGCTCTTAACAAATGATTCACTGAGTAGTGGCATTGGGCGAGGGAGTGACCATATTTCCTTTTTCCTTCCCTTGGATTTCTTCAGATCTTCAGCTGTAGGATCAAATCCCAGACCAAACGTGCCCAGGTTCTCACTCGGACATATGGGATGAACTATATCGTGCAGATACGCTCCCAAACCCTTTCCTAGCTCAAATTCGTATTTTCAAAGTTCACTCACCATCATGACAGAAGCAGAAGACAATTGCGGTCCCGGTATAGCCTGTCATTCAAGGATACGATTCACTGGCACTGTATTAAAAATTTGATAGATGAATGTTTCCTCTACGTTATTTGCTTCAATAAGAGACAAGGGAGAATCTTCGTAGGCTGACAAATCTCCTTCACCATGAATAACTACTTATTTCCTGTCATGCTCAAACTTAATCATTTGGTGCAGTGTAGATGCAACCGCCTTGGCCTTGTGGATCCACGGTCTTCCCAACAACAGATTGTAAGAGGAGTCTACATTCAATACTTGAAACTCTATGGCGAACTCAACAGGACCTATGGTCAACATTAGCTCTATTTCGCCAATGGAATTTGATTTTGCACCATCGAAAGCCCTGACACATACATTGTTGGGCCTGATCCTCTCAGCACCAATATTCAGTTTTTGCAAAGTAGAAATAGGGCAAATATTTGCACCTGAACCTCCATCAATCATAACATGAGTGACATAGAAATCTTCACATTTCACTGTAATGTAAAGGCCCCGATTATGCCTTGTACTTTCAACAGGCAATTCATCGTCAGAAAAGCTGATCCGATTGACCTCAAAGATTTTTCCAGCCATTTTCTCAA
Source organism: Capsicum pubescens (assembly GCA_030864215.1). NCBI lineage: Eukaryota > Viridiplantae > Streptophyta > Magnoliopsida > Solanales > Solanaceae > Capsicum > Capsicum pubescens. The sequence goes on from CM061542.1 coordinate 262,175,884, forward strand.
GCTGGTTGATTGTAATCTCCCTTAGAACATATGCTTCATTTAATACCTTCAGTAAAACATCACGATGCTCCTTGGAGTGCAACAACAAAGATAAAAGGGAAATTTGAGCAGGGTTTTCTTCAGCTGGTCTAATATTGAATACTCTGGCAATTTCATCTTTTTCAAAAATTCTTCAGCTTCTTCTTCGGTGATAGGCTTTTTGATAGATGACAGTCCACTCACCGTTGGCTTGACCTTTCTTAAGCTTTCAGGCACGAAGCATCTTCCTGACCTAGTCAAACCCCTTACCTCATCTATCTCTTCCACTACTTCTTTCCCATGATAGGTCATCACGGTCCGCCTATAATTCCAGGGAATCCTTTTCGTATCAACTATCGGAGGTTGGGTCACCGGTTTGAGGACAATAGGCACTGCCAGTGCTCCTTTCACCGTCAAGGTGGGCTGACTAAAAGCTCCCACCACTGTCAACTTAGGTTTATCCTGACTCGAATCACCATGCCTTCTGGCGCCTTGTACTGTGATTGGGGGATTCTTTGTGCTTCCTTGAGATTTATCTTCTCTCATTCCTTCCAGGATCAATGACATTGCTTTCAAAGACTCCGCTACATTCACCGATTTCTCCTCAACGGTCTGTATCCTGACAATAGGCTTATAACCCCTCGAAGACTCTTTCCCATCATATATCAATTCTAACATATTGGCTTCAGCATGGGTTGGCAGCGGATTCTGGTTAATGTTTGGACCCTCCGGGGCCTGGACCAGCATCTGATTTGTGTCAATTAAATCTTGGACAACTCTATTTAAATGCCAGCATTTCTCAATATCATGGCCTGGCATATCAGAACAGTACGCACACCTTAAAGAATAATAGAGATTCCTTGGTGGTGGATTTGAAAGCCTTCCTTGAATTGGGCTTAAAACCTTCAACTTCCTCAACCTATCAAACAAGCTAGCATATGATTCCCCAAGAGGTGTGAATTGATTTTTGACCGTTTTCTCCTTCTTATACTCGGTCCTAGGCTAAAAACTGGGTCTGGAGGGGTTTTGGTAATTTGGTGGAGCGAATGGGCAATTTTGTGGAGTTTGCGCGCGCCACTGCGGGTAAGAAGGGGTTTGGGCATATGGTTGCGCGCTATATACTGGGTATGGGGGTGGTGAAATAGAATATAGAGGGTTTTGTGGAGGGTAGTAATGGTGGGGAGGAATATATGGAGCTTGGGTGTAGATTTGGGCTTGGGATTGGGGGTAGGGGTGAGGTGGTCTTTTGGGATAGGAATGGGTTCCAGCTACAACAGTCGCCACGTCCTCTTTCTTCTTTTTACCTCCAAATGCGCCAGATCCACCTTGAATCGCTTGTGTGGTAGCTTTTAATGCAGCAAAACTCACCATTCGACCGGTTTTAATCCCGTCCTTTATCATCTCCCCCATTTTGAGGACTTCCATAAAAGACTTTCCCATTGCCGGAAGTAAATATTGAAAATAGGTCTCATCCTGCGCCTGAATGAAAACTTCTACCAACTTACTTTCTTTCATTGGAGGCTTTACCCTAGCGGACTGTTCACGCCACCTTATTGCGTATTCCCTAAAACCTTCAGTGCTCTTTTTCTTCATGTTGACCAAAGATTTTTCGTTCGGAATCAAGTCGATGTTGTACTAAAAATGTTGAACAAATTCAGAAGCCAAATCATCCCAACTGTTCCATTTATCGATATCCCGATCGATGAACCATTCTGAAGCCAGATCTGAAAGACTCTCGCCAAAGAAGGCCATGAATAAGTTCTTCTTTTCCTTCTGCAGCCCTCAACTGGTTGCAATAACGTCTCAAATGTGCAACAGAATCACCGTGCCCTGCGTACTTCTCGAACTTAGGTATCTTAAAACCGAGGGGCAGGTTGATGTCTGGGAACATGCACAGATCTTTATAGGAAACACTTCTATAATCTTCGATTCCTTGCAAATTCCTCATAGCTTGTTCTAAACTTTTCAACTTCCGCGCTATGACTTCCTGTTCCTCTGTTGCGACAGGTTCCTCTGTATCAAATGGAAATGCAGGCGGCTGAGTGTACCGATATGGTTCATTCAATTGCAAAGTAGGCTCCGTAGCATAATACTGACCATCTGAAACCTTCAGTACTGGCTCACTGGAAGACCGAGGAAGCCTCATTATGGGACGCACAGCATATATGGGAGTTTCATATGGTGGTGGGGCCACGAATACCGGTGTGATCGGTGGCACTGGCTGAGCAGCTGGTCTTGATTGGTGAGCTGCCAAGGGCACACCAGAATTGACAGGATTATAACGTCGCGGAGTGAATCCTGAAGCGTGCTCAGGTGACTCAGTAGGAGCAGAGAATTATGCCTGAGAGAGCGGTGGGCAATTATAGACATTTCCTAAACCTTCAGGGAGTAGAGGAAGAGGCATTCCGCTAGCCCATGACCGATGCAAATCTATCAGTTGTTGCTTGAGCCTTACCACCTCATCGTTGTGTTCAGCACTTTCTTCCCTGTGCTCCTGATCCGGGTCAATGAGCGAATTTTCAATCTCCCTGCTAGCCATGACAAGCTTTGCTTTGGATCTAGTGAAGTATGGGTGACTAGCCAGAGTGTTGCAAACCTACCACTGTTATCTGAAAGAACATGCTCTTCAAAGACGACATCCGTTAGGATTAGGGCACACAACAAGCATGAGAGTCACATTGGTAAAATTATCCTAAATTCATGTTCATTTTCTACCAACTTTTGAGGGTAGCGAGGTTATTTCAACATCATCCCGATTTTTGATTGTGATGGCTAGAAATTGAATGCATGATGGTTAACGATCTGTTGATGCTAGTTGGAGATATTGTTAGTTGTGATGGTGGAGATGGTTGTTAGTAGAGATAAATTATCACGATGATAGTGATTGAAGTGAGAGTAGAGGTGGCGTTACTAGTGACAATGATGGTGGCCGCCGAAGAATGTGTGGAGGTTGTGATGTATTAGAGGTAATTAGCGGTGGTGCTAGTTGTGATAGATGAGTTGATCGATAGTAGGGATTGACCGGTAGTGATTGATGATGGTGGTGTTGTTGACGGCGGTGGCGGCGGTAAATATAATTAGAATAATAGAGGTAGTAGGTATGGTAGAGATTGACAATAATGGTTGGTAGTGATATTTATTATCGATGGTGGAGGTGGTTAGTGGTGGTAGGTGGTGGTTGACAATGATAGCGGTGACAGAGGTGGTGACTGATGATTATGAATAGAGTAGCGGTGAATATTATCCAACACCAAAATACTTCTTCAGACCTAATAAGACTTGATTCTAGATCTGAATGATTAAGACCTATTCAGACCTATTAAGAGCTAAAATCTTAATAAAAAATAAATGCACTTAATGGTCTGAAGTTTGAACCATTCAGATTCAGACCTCCATTAAATGCAAACAAATGAGTATTTAAAAATACTTTTTATCTTTCTCAAACACCCCTCCTCCCCTCCCCTCTAAAAAAAAGAGAGGAAGAACATAAAAGTCAATAACACTTAAAACAAGTCAATTCAAACATTCTTTTTAATGATGTTTTTTGTAACCGTGCAAAGCTTAGCAAGTTCCCTAGTTTTAAATAAATCAGAACCATTGTGACTGTTCATACAAGGAACAATTTTCAGGAATAGTCTCATTTTCAAATTCTATAAATACAATTACCTTCCTGAAATAACGTGCTAAACTTGCATGTTTGATTTTGATTTTACTGTATCTTGATAGAGAATTTCTTGTAATCATCAAACTATATATAAATAATAACTTTTGCAAGATAGTATTTCACACTTCAAAGTCTTAATTTCTCTATTATTCATCAATTTTTTCTAACAAGTAATACCAGGACTTCATTTTAATTCTTGTCCAATCTTTTCTTGAATGGACTTTGGAAGTTGGTTTTAATGACTGACACTTGTGTCCTTTATTAGAATGAATCAAATACTGTATGCATGCTCATTTAAATATAAAATTCTAAACGAATTTTCAAAAATCTATTGTATTAGCAATTTATCCTCAATTAAAATATCAGTATAACAATAGAAAATAAAAATACAAGTACAAAAATGGAATTACACAGACTAAATTGGGAACTTCAAGAACCATCATACTCCATACCGCAAAGTAAATGTTTAGCTATTAAAATTATATGAAAGATTAAAACTAACAAAAAGACTTTGGTGTGTTTTTTTGTCTTACATTATTTGATCTTTCACTTAGCATGAACCTAAGAAAGTAATTTGAACATAAAACTTAAAGATCCAGGATTCCAATATAGCCCAATTTCATCACCAACACCCAATCTGCAATCATTGAACAATCTCATACAAGATAGAGAATAATCATCAGTGTACAACTTCCTAAAGCAAACACTTCCACCATCATACTTCTTAGGTGCATTCTCCTTTGTTACATCCCACACATTAACACATACCCCATTCTCGTTCATCACCAAATTTTTGGCCATGTCCAGTGTCCAGTATCGAAGAATGTACTCAAACGACTCAAAAAATGGAATCACCAACTTTCCTAGAATAACCTCATCATGAGTAATTGTTTTCTTGATCTGCCACGGATCTTCAAGATCTATTATCGGGGCAGGGTATATGTCCCTTATCTCCACTAGTTCTCGAGTCGGTATCCATGGAGTGTTGTTAACTTTGCATGCTTCTTCTTCAACTTTTGATGGAAAGAAATTGTAAAAGAATGTCTTCTTCATGCTAATCAATGGCTTTTGATTAGACATTGAAGAAATTATTCGAAAGAATAATTCCCGAAAAAATTAATATAACAAAATAGGAAGTAATACCTCTATTTATAATTGCTTAAAACTTATTTTCAAATCTTAAACAAAATCAGGTTTTAATTTTTATTCCAACTTTGGGCGGGGAAAAGAGAATATTTTTTTCATTAAAGTTGATTTCTGAACAATTACTACACATAGTGTTATTTTGAATCAGATTTTGAAAATTTATCTTTAAATATTTCTTTGACTAGAAATTTTAGATATTTTTAAAATTTATCTTGAATTATTTGTTTGACCATAAATTTTGAATCAAATTTTAAAAATTCATCTTTAAATATTTCTTTGACAGTAAATTCTAGATTAAAATTTTAAAATTTATCTTTAGATATTTGTTTGACCATAGATTTTGGATCAAATTTTAAAAATTTGTCTTTAAATATTTCTTTGACCATAAATTTAAGATTAAAATTTAAAGTTTATCTTTAAATATTTGTTTGACCATAGATTTTGGATTAGATTTTGAAAATAGTCTTGTAAGAACTTTCAATTTTCAAAAATAGTAAGTTTTTGGGACGCTCTCACACAAAAATTAGTAGGTTTCAAAATAAGTGACACCTTTAGCTTGGACTCACCCTTTAAGAAAATTTACTCACTCCTATAGTACCCATTATCAATGAATTGGAAAAAAAAAAAAAAAAGGAGAAGTGGCACTTTAATAGTGTAAATCTACATTTGATTCACATTCGATACTCTTACTCAATAGTCTGTATTCATAAAAAAATATAAATACATTAATCATATTTTTTATTTTTTTTTATTTTCAAAAAATATGACTACATCGAATAGAAGTCATGGATGATGATAGAAATATCGTGCATTGTATTTGTATTTACCATCATTTTTATTTTATTCTTTTCTTTTTTTAATTTTTTTATATTTTTATTTTATTTCTTCTTTTTCGATTCTTTCTTTCTTTTTTGTATTTTTTTCGTGCTTTTTCTTTTTTTCTTCTGTTCTTTTATATATTTTTTTTCCTTTTTTCCTTTCTTTTCGTTCTTTTTCTATTTCTCTATCTCTATCATCTATCTTTCTTTCTTCTTTTTTTTTTTGTTCTTTTTGTCTTCTTTTTTGTACCTCTTTATTCTATCTTATATTTTTTTGTATTTTTAAAAAATATGGCTACTCAAATATAAGTCACGAATAATTAAAAAATATCATAATTATTTATCGTATTTGTATTCACATCATCATTTATATTTTTGTATTTGTTGATAGAATTATATTTGTATTTGTATTTTATAGTTCGCGCTTATTTTTTTATATATATTATAGTTCGCATTTGTATTTGTATTTTATAGTTCGCACTTGTATTTGTATGTTATAGTTCACATTTGTATTTGTATTTTATAGTTTACACTTGTATTTGTGTTTGCTAGTTCGCATCATTATTTATGTTTTATGTTTTAAAAAATTATTTTGTATTTATATTATATAATTGACTGGACATTGTATTAATATTTTGTGGTTTCATTTTATTTGTATTTTTATATTATTTTATCGATGCACTCGTATTTTTAAAGATCTATTTTGTATTTATATTTGTAAGTTGACCGCATATTGTATTTTTATTTGTAATTTAATTTGTTTCATTTTTTTATATTTGAATTTGCAGTTGAAAAGATCATTTGTATTTTTAAACAATTGTAAAAGAATTTTTCTTTTTCTTGCTACGAACACTTGTACTTATAAAATGATAAATTATACAAATACAATTGTTACATTTGCATCAAATGATACATCATTATACAACTTGAACCATATGCATACAAAATTATACTTGCTTATTTACAAATACAAATGATAAATTTGAAATACAAATACTAACGATACATTTGCATTGAATGACACATTGCATATTTATATATTTAAGACTCAAACAAATACAATTAATTCATATATTTTTTTGTATACAAATACATATGATAATTTGTACATATTCACGATTAAAACTATTCAACAACAAACAATAATTAATAAGCTAGAGAAGCTATGAATTGTAATTAACTAAAACTTAGGCGGAATAAAATAATTAAGAGTCTATATTTATTAAGTCATGTATGTATCTCTTTATTAAATCTAGGACAATTTCTCAAAAAAGAAAGATTAATTAATTCCTTATTTTAGCCTCTTTATGAGCTTCCATCTTTTTTTCTTCTTTGGGGACTCGAACCCATAAGTTGAGGGCGGTGGGTGAGTCGCTACCATTCGATTGACAACTCCCTCGTCACTGATTAGTTAATTCTTTGATTATGTAAAACATCTACTTATTTTGGAACAAAATTAAATAAAAATAGTAACACCACTTATACCTTGAAACAAATGGAGTAAAAAAGAAAAAAAAAAAAAATATACCAGTTCAACGGTTACTAATTTCTTTTCCCTTTTTAATTTAGGATTTCAAATCTTAAATCCTGTCGCCTTTATTTTCATCATTTTGTCACTCCCACTAGCAGACAAACCCCTAGTTAATCATACAAAAATCATTAAACTTATGGTTTAATTACACGAAAATCATGAAACTAATTTTTCTAATTAAAAAATTACGTAACTTTCACTAAATATTATATATACTATCTATTTGGTAAAAACAATATATGAATGTTATCGTGGGTGGCACTAGTTTAACTGTTTTTTTCCCTTTGCGTCTTCTTAACAATCATAAGTTTTATCTTTGAAATTTATATATAAATAAAGTGTGTCTAATATAAACATGCAATAATTTATGAGAAAATATATTGATTACTTTATAAGAGATATTAGTGATGAAGTTATATATAAATCATATAAGGAAAATTGAACGGAAAAAAAAAATTAGGTATCACAAATCCGTAGGTGAAGACGGATTATAGTACTTTGTTCCTGTTATGTACATTACAACAATTTTGAAACCCCTTATATCACGAAACTAATTCCCTTATGATAGAGATTTAACAATTCATACATAACCAATAAAATTAATTTTTGCCTTATTATATAATTGTACAAGTTTTTGATGAAGGGAATTCGACCGAAGCCCTTTGCCTCTCCCTTTAGCTCCACCCCTGCATGATATAATATGAAATAGTAAAATGTTATCAGTTGAATGAGGCTTGAGGCTATAGGTTAGGTTATGTAGAAGGGATTTTAGTAATTTAAGTAGACTCGGTATTATTTTTGGGACCTAGTAAACTCGTCAAAACTTGAAAAATATCTTTCTGACCTCAAACTTTGACTTATGGTCAACTCTCTTTTCATTTTCTAAAATTCAAGCTCTTCCAAAACTCATCTGAATGTCTTGTGACTCGAACCAATAGTCATACTAATTCAAGAATCATGTTACGAAACAAATGGCGCTGACAAAATTTCGATACAAGCTCAAGTTCTACGAATGCTGACTAAAGTCAACTATATCAACTTTCCAACCTTTCAAAATGGAACTCACATAATACTCAACCAACTATCTCTTGAATCAAAGGAAGGTGTATTTAATTTGTTACACTCCCTCCGTTACTTTTTAGGTGTACATTTCACTTTTTGAGAGTTAAAGTATACAAATTCTGACCAGCATTTTAAGATGATTTCTTAATTATTTATTGATAAAAGGAAAATTTGCAACTTATATTACTTTTCATATAGATTAATCTATAGAAACGTGCGTTGCACGTTTATCCCTCGTTATTATTTTTTTTTTAATCACAATTATTTCTTAACGTCTTGAGTCTTGTAATTTTAGTATGATCTTTGTGGAAATAGAAAAAGATTGGGGAAGAAAATTTCTTTTCCACTATATTGAATAATGTCCCATATTATCATTGTTTCATGCTCCAAAGAGAGTGATGATACAAATTGAAATATGTAAATATAGCCGGATTTAAGAATTATATCTAGGGAGCAGTGGTCCTTTGTATTACCGACATGAGTAGAATATCAAATTTGATGAATGTAGCAAGGACATGCCAATGTGGAAGATTAAACCCACTGAGAAATTTTTCATTGTGTTGGTTTAAATACAATGTTTGTTTTGACTATTATATGAATCATATTGTATCGTTTCGTTAAATTCATCTTTGGTTAATGACGAAAATTCTCATTTGTGTAACGACTGAGATGGTGCGCTTGTTAGGGTTTTTATCCTGATTTTCTTACTATATTTAAGTTTTACTTTTTTTCAGAAGGAAAATAAAAGTTACCATAATTACTTTTACTTTTCCTGAAAGATAAAATTCTTTTCCATATTTGGCTAACCTCTTTCTTGGAGGAAAGGTTTTGGACATCTATAAATAGAAGACCCCCTTCTCATACCATAACATAATAGCATCCACAATGTAGTCTTTAAAGAGTCTTTGTTTAGGGGGAGATTTCTCCCAATAAGTTTTAGGATTTTCAATTTTATTTTTAATATGTAGGCCGTTTGGCCAAACCATATCCAATAATATATTTTTAATTTAATTTTTCATGTGTCGTCTGATTTATCGTATTATGATTTGCAAACTAAAAGCTTACGCATGATGCCCTCTCGATTTCAAACCCAACAATGCTTCCATAGTTATTCCCTCCAACAAGTATATATGATCAATAGTTGTATAATAATAGTTATTCCCTCCATCTCATTTCAGACGGCATTACTAGTTGTATAATATTCCCTCTATTTCAAAATAATTTATTTGTTGGGGTATGGCACACCCTTAAGAAAAAAATCTTTTAGCACATAAATTGTAAATTACTTTTCACTATTACCCTTTTAATTGTTCTTAAATTACTCTTTTAGAAAATGTGAAGTACTTAAGAACCTCATTAAATGAAAGGGTAAAATTGAAAGAAATTTTCAGCATGTCTCTTGAAGAATGAATAATTCATTTAGTTTGGACATTCAAAAATAGCTCAAGAATTTATTTATTTTGAAATGGAGGGAGTATAACAAATAATAACCGACATTAGAAATCCTCATGTATTTTGCTTCATATTTACTCTCTTCGTTCATTTTTATTTGTTATAAATTTTCTAATTGTATTTCTACTTGTACTTGTCATTTTTGACATATCAAGAAAAGACAATTTATTTTTTTTCTCTTTTACCCTTTGTATTGATTGTTTTTTCTCCTAACTGATTTCAATATACACTGTAAACATCATTTAATAGGGATATTATGATAAGGTAGTCATGTTATCAATTATTTTTCTTAATAAATGTGTCACGTCAAATTGTGACAAGTAAAACTGAACGAAAGAAGTAGTTAAGATTAAGGTGCACAAAATTTCTCATAAATTAAGGAGTAGTCTTCCCATTTATTTTAGGATCACGTACACATAATTTTCTCATAAATTTATTATAGTCAATATTTAATATTATAACATATAAGTAAATGAAAGAAAAAAGTGAAAAGATAATATTGTCTAAAATGTAAATTTTTAATGAAGGACAAAAGTTCAAATAATATTTTTAAAGGAAAATGACACAGGTTGGCCCATCTCAAAGTAATTGGCCCACGTTTAGGTCATTGGACATGGAGTGGTCAATCGGTCATTTTAGTTCCATTAAATAATTATTTCTTAATTTGGGTCATTTTAACTCAAATAGTTCAAATACAGTTTATATATTATACTGAAAAAAATCATATTACATACTGATATAGTTCATAATAAAAAAATGGAGCAACGAATTTATGGGTAGAAATTATATCATTGTTATATATAATATGTATTTTTGTAATATTATGTGCATAGAATTTATATCATTCTTGTATAAAATATGTATATGTATATGATGCATATAAAAATTATAGCTGTATAAAATATAATATTTGTATAAGATATGTATCGAATTTGTATCATTGTTGTATAAAGCTGCCAATAAATGGCTAGAAAATGAAATTAAAATTCAATGATCATTTTCGTGTCAATAGCTTCAGCTGAAGTGTTATTTGTGTCTTTTCTCCTATTTTTAAGGTCCTTCATACATTTAATATATTAAAGATAGCGATTAGAGATTAGAGATATCCAAATTTTAATTTTAAAGTATTGAATAAATCTGATTTAATTTAATTTTAAAAATTAATCAAATTAACTCGCGAAAAATGAAACATGCCTGTAAAAAAGAATAGAAGGGAGTAGCAAGTAAATAGGTTAAAACTGATGTGGAGGAGCACTGGTTTATGTTAAAGCTGTTGGAGTAAAGCAATCCAACATCATCCTCCACTATATGTTAAGACTTAACATGGGTTTAATCTATCTAGATGCACAAAAAAGCTAAGGTTAATGTAGAATATTTATAATTCAAATATGTCAATTTACCTTTATACTAACTTGTTCTCTTCTGATTTTTTTAATACAATTATGTAGCCTTTCAGTAGCTTATATGGGAAGGCATCTAGAGTTCAAATTAAAGGATGAAGAAAATTGATTCAGTTTTTGAATACACGCAAAATTGAATAAATATTAGCTGATTTTTTGAATTTCTCTGATGATTTTGTATTTGAAGAGTAATGGAGGCAGTGAGTCAGTTTGTGCATACACACAGATAAATCAATCAAAATTAGCTGGATATTCGATTATTTCTGATGATTTTGTGTTTACTTCGTGAAGAAGAAGAAGAACGGAAATAGTGAGACTCGAAGAAAATTGATTCAGCTTCTTCATACACAGAGAAATCAATCCAAAATAGCTGAATTTTTGAATTTTTCTGATGATTTTGTGTTTATTGCGTAACGAAGAAGATGATGAACGGACAGAGTGAGATTCGAAGGAAATCGATTCAGCTTCTACATACATATAGAGAATCAATCCAAAGTAGCTGAATTTTTGAGTTTTTTCTAATGATTTTGTGTTTATTGTGTGAAAAGGAAGAAAAAGAGTTGTTAGCGTTTGTGACCCAAATTTATTGATCCAACCTTGAAAAGTTCGCGGTGCGATCCATGTATTGTGATTTTTTATGGAGTCTGTGGTGGTAGTGTAGGGATTGGGTTGGTAGGCTCGATCCCGAAGCCTACCACTAGTCCCGTTGGGGGTGCGGGGCAAAGCTCCCGCGGTATGGACCTGTATGTTTTTTGGTCTAAGACTTATTTGTATGCACATATTATATAAGTGTGTTTAGTGGGCTATTTCGGGTTGTTCTCGAATACACGAAATTGAGACTATCGTCTCCACATTATACTACTCCTCTCCATTATAGAAAATTTCTCTGTCTCTGCCCGTGTTTTTTCCCATAATGGTTTTCACGTAAATTTGTGTGTTCTTATTTTTTTTTGCTTGTTGTTTGCTTAATACTGTCCGAGTTCTAACAAACTGGTATCAGAGCTAGATCTATTATTTTCTCGGGAATGACAACCATGAAGTATGATATTGCGTTGTTGGATCTCAATACCTGATTTTTTTTATGGCAGGTTAAGATGCGGGTTGTGCTCGTGCAGATGGATTTGGACGTTGTCCTATTAGGGTTTGATATGATGCCCTCATCGTGGACGAAAGAGGATAAACGGCATAAGGATCAAAAGGCTCTGTCTCAGATCCACCTTCATTTGTCCAATCAGATTCTACAAGATGTTTTGAAGGAGACCATTGCCATTGCGTTGTGGTTAAAACTGGAATCGTTATGTATGACGAAGATCCTAACAAGTAAGTTGCATCTCAAACAACAACTTTATTCCCATCGCATGTATGATGGTGCGTCCTTGGAGGATCACCTATCTGTCTTTAAGGAAATCGTCTCTGATTTAGAGACTCTAGAGGTTAAGTACGATGAGAAAGATCTAGGGTTGATTTTGTTGTGTTTGCTGCCTGCATCATACACGACCTTTAGGGATATGATTTTATACAGTCATGATACCCTAACCATAGATAAAGTCTATGATGCGTTATTCTTTAAGGAGAAGATGAAACATCTTGTGAATGGGTCGGAGAATTAAGGAGATAGTCTCATGTTCGAGGAAGGACTCGTGAGAGGAACTCTGGGAGTAATGATAGGAATAGGTCGAAATCCAGAAACAAAAACATAAACAAAACCTGTAATTACTGCAAGAAGAAGGGTCATATCAAATCCGAGTGTTATAAGTTACAGAATAAAGATAAAAGGAAAGCTCCAAAATTGAAGGGAAACCAACCAGAGAAGTTCGATGAAGCCAGTTTTGTTGAAGATGGTCGTAGTGATGGAGAAATCTTGGTAGTTTCTGATGGTAACTCCAAACCCTATGAGGATTGAATTTTTTATTCAGCTTGCACGTTTCATATGTATCTCAATTGGAATTGGTTTACAATATATGAAACAGACTCTAAAGGTGTTGTGTTGATAGGAAATAAAACACCTTGTAAGATAGCTGGTATTGGAAAAATCAGGATCAAGATGTTTGATGGGGTGGTGAGGACATTGGTGATATGCGATATGTCCTAGACCTGAAGAGAAATCTTATTTCCTTGAATACCCTTGATTCAAATGGATATAAGTACACTGATTAAGGTGGAGTCCTAAAGATTACTAAAGGTGCTCTTATTGTGACGAAGGGACAGAGAAAGATTGCCAATTTGTACGTCTTGCAAGGCTCTACGTTTACAGGTGATGCAGATGTTTCTACTTTCTCTCTATCAGACAGTGATGTTGCTAAACATTGGCATATGTGGCTGGCGTATATGAGTGAAAACAGAATGGCTGAACTAAGCAGGAGAGGACTTCTTGATGGGCAGAGTATTATCAAATTGGAGTTCTGTGAGCACTGTGTTTTTGGGAAGTAGAAGAGAGTGAAATTCACTAAAGGCATCCACTCAACTAAAGGCACACTTGATTACATTTATTCTGATCTCTCGGGTCCTTCTAGAGTACCTTCGAGGGGAGGTGTTAATTACATGTTGACTATTATTGATGACTATTCCAGAAAAGTTTGGGTGTTCTTCCTGAAGCAAAAGAATGATGTGTTTTCTACTTCAATGAGTGGAAGACTATGATTGAAAAGCAAACAGGGAAGTAGGTAAAATACCTTTGGACTGATAATGGCTTAGAGTTCTGCTCTAATGAATTTAATGTTCTGTACAAGTCAGAAGGAATTGTAAGGCACTTAAAAGTTCGTCATACTCCACAGCAAAATGGTGTGGCCGAATGAATGAATAGGACTATAATGGAGAAGACGCGTCGTGTGCTCTCTAATGTTGGTTTACCCAAGTCTTTTTGGGCCGAAGCTGCTTCCACAACTTATTTTCTTATTAACCGCTCTCCCTCGGTCATGATTGATAAAAAGACTCTACAAGAAGTATGTTCTGGTACTCTTGCTAGTTATTCTGATTTGAGGATATTTGGATGTCCTGCTTATACTCATGTTGATAATGGAAAGTTGGATCTAGATCTTTCAAGTGCTTATTTATGGGTTATAATCTTGGTGTTAAAGGTTATAAGCTTTGGTGTCTAGAAAACAGAAAGGTTATAATTAGCAGGGACGTTATGTTTGATGAAACTACCATGTTTCGGGCTTCCTTCAAATCTAGTGTTTCACCCCAGATGAGCCAAGTAACCTAAATCAGCAAAAGCCAAGCACCCACATTGAATTGCGGATTGAAGAAGAGTCTACACCAGTGCCTACTTTTCAGTCTAGCCCGGAGATACATAGTGATACTATTTTGTTCTTCACCACCAGTGATGCCACAATATTATATTGCTAAAAACAGGCCTAGAAGAGATATTAGACCTCCTCATAAGTATGTTGAAGATGATTTAGTTATTTATGCATTGAATGTAGCAGAAGGTATTGATTTCGGTGAAGAACATTCTTCTTACTCAGAGGTAGTTAGTTGTGATGATTCCGACTGATGGATGATTGCTATACGAGAGGTGATGGAATCACTTCATAAGAATGGCACATGGGATCTGGTGAGATTGCCTAAAGATAAGAAAGTTGTCCGTTACAAGTGGGTATTTAAAAAAAAAGAACATCGGGAGTAGAAGATGCTAGGTACAAAGCAAGACTAGTTTCTAAACGTTACAGTCAGGTTCCAAGTGTTGACTTCACAGATGTGTTTTCTCCAGTTGTAAAACATAGTTCGATTCGATCCTTGCTTGGTATTGTGGCCATGCTTAATCTTGAGCTTGAGCAGTTGGATGTCAAAACTGCATTCTTACATAGAGAACTTGAGGAGGACATCTATATGCAATAACCAGAGGGTTTTGTAGTCTCAAGAAAGGAGGACTATGTATGCTTGCCTAAAAAGTCTCTTTATGGCTTAAAGTTAAAACAGTCGCCCAGACAGTGGTATAAGAGGTTTGACACTTTTATGACTTCTCATATGTTTCGGAGAAGTAGTTATGATAGTTGTGTCTACTTCAAGGAGGTAAGTGATGGTTCGTTTGGGTATCTTCTCTTGTATGTTGATGATATGTTGATAGAAGCAAAGGATATGAGAGAGATGATAAAAGTTAAAGCCCAGCTTAGCAAGGAGTTTGAGATGAAGGATCTAGGAGCAACAACGAAAATTCTTGGTATGGAAATTCTGAGGGATAAAGAGAAATGTAAGTTATACTTGAGACCTAGTGAGGTATAGGTTAGGTTATGTAGAAGGGATTTTACTTGAATGAGGCTTGAGGCTATAGGTTAGGTTATGTAGAAGGGATTTTAGTAATTTAAGTAGACTCGGTATTATTTTTGGGACCTAGTGAACTCGTCAAAACTTGAAAAATATCTTTCTGACCTCAAACTTTGACTTATGGTCAACTCTCTTTTCATTTTCTAAAATTCAAGCTCTTCCAAAACTCATCTGAATGTCTTGTGACTCGAACCAATAGTCATACTAATTCAAGAATCATGTTACGAAACAAATGGCGCTGACAAAATTTCGATACAAGCTCAAGTTCTACGAATGCTGACTAAAGTCAACTATATCAACTTTCCAACCTTTCAAAATGGAACTCACATAATACTCAACCAACTATCTCTTGAATCAAAGGAAGGTGTATTTAATTTGTTACACTCCCTCCGTTACTTTTTAGGTGTACATTTCACTTTTTGAGAGTTAAAGTATACAAATTTTGACCAGCATTTTAAGATGATTTCTTAATTATTTATTGATAAAAGGAAAATTTGCAACTTATATTACTTTTCATATAGATTAATCTATAGAAACGTGCGTTGCACGTTTATCCCTCGTTATTATTTTTTTTTTAATCACAATTATTTCTTAACGTCTTGAGTCTTGTAATTTTAGTATGATCTTTGTGGAAATAGAAAAAGATTGCGGAAGAAAATTTCTTTTCCACTATATTGAATAATGTCCCATATTATCATTGTTTCATGCTCCAAAGAGAGTGATGATACAAATTGAAATATGTAAATATAGCCGGATTTAAGAATTATATCTAGGGAGCAGTGGTCCTTTGTATTACCGACATGAGTAGAATACCAAACCTGACAACACTATTAGTTATCAAATTTGATGTAGGTGGCAAGGACATGCCAATGTGGAAGATTAAACCCACTGAGAAATTTTCGTGTGCATCACCCTACCAAGCTCTAAAACATAAGAGACCTTCTCTCCCTAAATTTTTTATTGCGTTGGTTTAAATACAATGTTTGTTTTGACTATTATATGAATTTTATTATATCGTTTCGTTAAATTCATCTTTAGTTAATGACGAAAATTCTCATTTTGTGTAACGACTGAGATGGTGTGCTTGTTAGGGTTTTTGTCCTGATTTTCTTGCTATATTTAAGTTTTACTTTTTTTCAGAAGGAAAATAAAAGCTACCATAAATACTTTTACTTTTCCTGAAAGAAAAAATACTTTTCCATATTTGGCTAACCTCTTTCTTGGAGGAAAGCTTTTGGACATCTATAAATAGAAGACCCCCTTCTCATACCATAACGCAATAGCATCCACAATGTAGTCTTTAAAGAGTCTTTGTTTAGGGGAGATTTCTCCCAATAAGTTTTAGGATTTTCAATTTTATTTTTAATATGTAGGCCGTTTGGCCAAACCATATCCAATAATATATTTTTAATTTAATTTTTCATGTGTCGTCTGATTTATCGTCTTATGGCTTGCTAACTAAAAGCTTCCGCATGACGCCCTCTCGATTTCGAACCCAACAAGTGGCATCAGAGCTTACGATTCAATGGTCCAATGGTGTAGTTAGACGAGATTAAACAGGTTCAAAGCAGTTTAAAAATCAAGCTGCAACCAATTTGATGATAATGAAGATATATGTCCAAAAGTTACATGTGGAGATAATTGTCAATCATATTTTCAACAATCCTGCTGTCACATATTTGAAAATAAAGCTCACTTTTAACCTTGTAAAAGGGCTCCAATATTTTTAACCTGAAAAGGGCTAATATATTTTTAACCCAAAAACTCCATTTTTAAACATGCCAAACAACAGTGATATATGAAGAATATATATGAAGGACGAAGATTATGCACAAGAAGAAGGAGGATCAAGAATATTTTGAAGAAAATCAAACAAAAAAGGAGAGATTTGTTAGGGTTTTTGCCCTGATTTTCTTATTATATTGAATTTTTACTTTTTCTTAGAAGGAAAATAAAAGTTACCATAATTACTTTTACTTTTCCTGAAAGAAAAAATTTAATTCTTTTCCATATTTGGCTAACCTCTTTCTTGGAGGAAAGGTTTTGGACATCTATAAATAGAAGACCCTTCTCATACCATAACGCAATAGCATTCACAATTTAGTCTTTAAAGAGTCTTTGTTTAGGGGGAGATTTCTCCCAATAAGTTTTAGGATTTTCAATTTTATTTTTAATATGTAAGCTGTTTGGCCAAACCATATCCAATAATATATTTTTAGTTTAATTTTTCATGTGTCGTCTGATTTATCGTCTTATGATTTGCAAACTAAAAGCTTACGCATGATGCCCTCTCGATTTCAAACCCAACAATGCTTCCATAGTTATTCCCTCCAACAAGTATATATGATTAATAGTTGTATAATAATAGTTATTCCCTTCATCTCATTTCGGACGGCATTACTAGTTGTATAATATTCCCTCTATTTCAAAATAATTTATTTGTTGGGGTATGGCACACCCTTAAGGAAAAAATATTTTAGCACATAAATTGTAAATTACTTTTCACTATTACCCTTTTAATTGTTCTTAAATTACTCTTTTAGAAAATGTGAAGTACTTAAGAACCTCATTAAATGAAAGGGTAAAATTGAAAGAAATTTTCAATATGTCTCTTGAAGAATGAATAATTCATTTAGTTTGGACATTCAAAAATAGCTCAAGAATTTATTTATTTTGAAATGGAGGGAGTATAACAAATAATAACCGACATTAGAAATCCTCATGTATTTTGCTTCATAGAAATCCGATATTAGAAATCCTCATCCAACCTTGAAAAGTTCGCGGTGCGATCCATGTATTGTGATTTTTTATGGAGTCTGTGGTGGTAGTGTAGGGATTGGGTTGGTAGGCTCGATCCCGAAGCCTACCACTAGTCCCGTTGGGGGTGCGGGGCAAAGCTCCCGCGGTATGGACCTGTATGTTTTTTGGCCTAAGACTTATTTGTATGCACATATTATATAAGTGTGTTTAGTGGGCTATTTCGGGTTGTTCTAGAATACACTAAATTGAGACTATCGTCTCCACATTGTACTACTCCTCTCCATTATAGTAAATTTCTCTGTCTCTGCCCGTGGTTTTTCCCACAATGGTTTTCACGTAAATTTGTGTGTTCTTATTTTTTTTTGCTTGTTGTTTGCTTAATACTGTCCGAGTTCTAACTAACTGGTATCAAAGCTAGATCTATAGTTTTCTCGGGAATGACAACCATGAAGTATGATATTGCATTGTTGGATCTCAATACCTGATTTTCGTTATGGCAGGTTAAGATGCGGGTTGTGCTCGTGCAGATGGATTTGGACGTTGCTCTATTAGGGTTTGATATGATGCCCTCATCGTGGACGAAAGAGGATAAACGACATAAGGATCAAAAGGCTCTGTCTCAGATCCACCTTCATTTGTCCAATCAGATTCTACAAGATGTTTTGAAGGAGACCATTGTCATTGCGTTGTGGTTAAAACTGGAATCGTTATGTATGGCGAAGATCCTAAAAAGTAAGTTGCATCTCAAACAACAACTTTATTCCCATCGCATGTCTGATGGTGCGTCCTTGGAGGATCACCTATCTGTCTTTAAGGAAATCGTCTCTGATTTAGAGACTCTGGAGGTTAAGTACGATGAGAAAGATCTAGGGTTGATTTTGTTGTGTTTGCTGCCTGCATCATACACGACCTTTAGGGATATGATTTTATACAGTCATGATACCCTAACCATAGATAAAGTCTATGATGCGTTATTCTCTAAGGAGAAGATGAAACATCTTGTGAATGGGTCGGAGAATTAAGGAGATAGTCTCATATTCGAGGAAGGACTCGTGAGAGGAACTCTGGGAGTAATGATAGGAATAGGTCAAAATCCAGAAACAAAAACATAAACAAAACCTGTAATTACTGCAAGAAGAAGGGTTATATCAAATCCGAGTGTTATAAGTTACAGAATAAAGATAAAAGAAAAGCTCCAAAATTGAAGGGAAACCAACCAGAGAAGTTCGATGAAGCTAGTTTTGTTGAAGATGGCCGTAGTGATGGAGAAATCTTGGTAGTTTCTAATGGTAACTCCAAACCCTATGAGGATTGAATTTATTATTCAGCTTGCACGTTTCATATGTGTCTCAATTGGAATTGGTTTACAATATATGAAACAGTCTCTAAAGGTGCTGTGTTGATAGAAAATAACACACCTTGTAAGATAGCTGGTATTGGAACAATCAGGATCAAGATGTTTGATGGGATGGTGAGGACATTGGTGATATGCGATATGTCCTAGACCTGAAGAGAAATCTTATTTCCTTGAATACCCTTGATTCAAATGGATATAAGTACACTGATTAAGGTGGAGTCCTGAAGATTACTAAAGGTGCTCTTATTGTGACGAAGGGACAGATAAAGATTGCCAATTTGTACGTCTTGCAAGGCTCTACGTTTACAGGTGATGCAGATGTTTCTACTTTCTCTCTATTAGACAGTGATGTTGCTAAACATTGGCATATGTGCCTGGCGTATATGAGTGAAAACAGAATGGCTGAACTAAGCAGGAGAGGACTTCTTGATGGGCAGAGTATTATCAAATTAGAGTTCTGTGAGCACTGTGTTTTTGGGAAGTAGAAGAGAGTGAAATTCACTAAAGGCATCCACTCAACTAAAGGCACACTTGATTACATTTATTCTGATCTCTCGGGTCCTTCTAGAGTACCTTCGAGGGGAGGTGTTAATTACATGTTGACTATTATTGATGACAATTCTAGAAAAGTTTGGGTGTTCTTCCTGAAGCAAAAGAATGATGTGTTTTCTACTTCAATGAGTGGAAGACTATGATTGAAAAGCAAACAGGAAAGTAGGTAAAATACCTTTGGACTGATAATGGCTTAGAGTTCTGCTCTAATGAATTTAATGTTCTGTACAAGTCAGAAGGAATTGTAAGGCACTTAAAAGTTCGTCATACTCCACAGCAAAATAGTGTGGCCGAATGAATGAATAGGACTATAATGGAGAAGACGCGTCGTGTGCTCTCTAATGCTGGTTTACCCAAGTCTTTTTGGGCCGAAGCTGCTTCCACAACTTATTTTCTTATTAACCGCTCTCCCTCAGTCAAGATTGATAAAAAGACTCTACAAGAAGTATGTTCTGGTACTCTTGCTAGTTATTCTGATTTGAGGATATTTGGATGTCCTGCTTATACTCATGTTGATAATGGAAAGTTGGATCTAGATCTGTCAAGTGCTTATTTATGGGTTATAATCTTGGTGTTAAAGGTTATAAGCTTTGGTGTCTAGAAAACAGAAAGGTTATAATTAGCAAGGACGTTATGTTTGATGAAACTGCCATGTTTCGGGCTTCCTTCAAATCTAGTGTTTCACCCCAGATGAGCCAAGTAACCTAAATCAGAAAAAGCCAAGCACCCACATTGAATTGCGGATTGAAGAAGAGTCAACACCAGTGCCTACTTTTCAGTCTAGCCCGGAGATACATAGTGATACTATTTTGTTCTTCACCACCAGTGATGCCACAATATTATATTGCTAAAAACAGGCCTAGAAGAGATATTAGACCTCCTCATAAGTATGTTGAAGATGATTTAGTTATTTATGCATTGAATGTTGCAGAAGGTATTGATTTCGGTGAAGAACATTCTTCTTACTCAGAGGTAGTTAGTTGTGATGATTCCGACTGATGGATGATTGCTATACGAGAGGTGATGGAATCACTTCATAAGAATGGCACATGGGATCTGGTGAGATTGCCTAAAGATAAGAAAGTTGTCCGTTACAAGTGGGTATTTAAAAAGAAAGAACATCGGGAGTAGAAGATGCTAGGTACAAAGCAAGACTAGTTTCTAAACGTTACAGTCAGGTTCCAAGTGTTGACTTCACAGATGTGTTTTCTCCAGTTGTAAAACATAGTTCGATTCGAGCCTTGCTTGGTATTGTGGCCATGCTTAATCTTGAGCTTGAGCAGTTGGATGTCAAAACTGCATTCTTACATAGAGAACTTGAGGAGGACATCTATATGCAATAACCAGAGGGTTTTGTAGTCTCAAGAAAGGAGGACTATGTATGCTTGCTGAAAAAGTCTCTTTATGGCTTAAAGTTAAAACAGTCGCCCAGACAGTGGTATAAGAGGTTTGACTCTTTTATGACTTCTCATATGTTTCGGAGAAGTAGTTATGATAGTTGTGTCTACTTCAAGGAGGTAAGTGGTGGTTCGTTTGGGTATCTTCTCTTGTATGTTGATGATATGTTGATAGAAGCAAAGGATATGAGAGAGATAATAAAAGTCAAAGCCCAGCTTAGCAAGGAGTTTGAGATGAAGGATCTAGGAGCAACAAAGAAAATTCTTGGTATGGAAATTCTGAGGGATAAAGAGAAGTGTAAGTTATACTTGAGTCAGAAAAGGTATATTGAGA
This sequence comes from Capsicum pubescens, assembly GCA_030864215.1. Classification (NCBI taxonomy): domain Eukaryota; kingdom Viridiplantae; phylum Streptophyta; class Magnoliopsida; order Solanales; family Solanaceae; genus Capsicum; species Capsicum pubescens. Next base: position 262,197,641 of record CM061542.1, read on the forward strand.
AAGTGTTTCACAGGTTCAATATACAAAATGCCAAACTTGTCAGTACTCCATTGGCAGCTCACTTCAAACTCTCGGCCATGTTATCTCCAAAGACAGATGATGAGCGTGACTATTTGTCTCCAGTTCCATACTCTAGTGCCGTCGGGTTTCTTATGTATGCGATGGTGTGTTCTCACCCAGATTTATCGTATGCAGTCAGTACAGTTAGCAGATACATGGTAAATCCTGGTAAAGAACATTGGAAAACAGTTCAGTGAATTTTTACATACTTGCATGATCTGCTGATGTTTGTTTGCAGTTTAGGTGAAATAAAGATGGAGTGATCGGGTATGTTAATTCCGATTTTACAGGAGACCATGATAAAAAGAGGTCCCTTGCAGGCTATGTTTTCACCATTGGTGGTTGTGCTATTAGTTGGAAATCTACTTTACAGACTACGGTTTCTTTGTCAACTACTGAGTCAGAGTACATGGCTATTACAGAGGCTTGCAAGGAAGTTATTTGGTTGAAGGGTCTGTTTGGTAAACTTAGCAAAGACTTGCAGATTACTACGATCTTTTGCGACAGTCAAAGTGCTATCTTCCTTACAAAATATCAGATATTTCACGAGAGGACAAAACATATCGATATTCAGTATCATTTTAAGCGTGAAATTATTGCTCATGGTGATATTGTGGTAAGCAAGATTATTACCCATGATACCCCTGCTGATATGATGACCAAGACACTACCAAGTGCCAAGTTTGAATATTGCTTGGAGTTGATTGGTGTTAGCAATTAAGATATGCTCTTATGGGCTTTTGTGGAAGAGGTGGAGAGTTTGTCTTGAAACAAATTTGAGTTCTAAATTAGAATTCGTGTCAAGGTGGAGATTGTTAGAGTTCGTAACTCGAATTTATTGATCCTGCCCCTGAAAAGTTGCAGAGTGTGCCCCATGTTTGTGATTTTTCATGGGGTGTTATGGTGGTAGCATAGGGATCGGGTCAATAGGCCCGATCCAGAAGCCCACCACTGATCCCATTGGGGGTGCGGGGGCAAAGCCCCCGCGGTATGGACCTGTATGTTTTTGGACCTAGGACTTATTTGTATGCATGTATTATATAAGTGCGTTTAGTGGGCTGTTTCGGGTTGTTCTCGAATACACGAAATTGAGACTATCGTCTCTACATTGTACTCTTCTCTATTATAGTGAATTTCTCTGCCTCTGCCCGTGGTTTTTCCCGCTAGGGTTTTCACATAAATCTGTGTGTTTTTATTTTCTTTTCCTTGTGGTTTGCTTATTACTGTCCAATTTCTAACAGGAGTAATACGCATTCTAAGAAAATCAATTCAGTTTCTGCCCATACAACAGAGAAATCAATCCAAATGAATTGGATTTTCACATTTCTCTTGTCACACCCCCTTTTTACGTACTCAAAATTTGTTTTAAGGTTCGAAAGGGTTTTATTATTTAAGTGACAAGAATGAAAATTTGTTTCGGAAAAAGAATTATTTACATTTTTTATTCAGAGTCGCCACTTGGCATAATCCGGTGTGCCAAGTCACCTTTAGAAAATCCTTTTCGAAACCATTTGACTCTTAAACTGGTTTTGCGAACAGAGATTCTGGTTAAGGAATTCTGTTGACCAAGGAGAAGGTGTTAGGCACCCCTCGATCCCGTGGTTTGACCACGGTCGCTTGGCAGAGCGTATCGGCTAAATTGACGTTACAAATGTATAAACCACACAAAAACACATAAAACAATCCATCAAACACATGAAACAAAACAAATCCAAAATTAGTATCCAGTCCAATTATACAGTCCCAAAAATAGAAAAATGCATAAAATAAATCCTATTCTAAATTAATTCTAGACTAATGCTCTACTCGACGCCTCGGGCCTTCATCACGGACATCCTCCGGGTGCAAGATACCTCGGGGCATTCCCTGGTGAATAAATGTATACAGATACTTCGGGGCATCCCCCGGCCAAATGAATACATTTTTTTAGTGCGAAAAATAAAACTATTCACAAAATTTCAAACACTCCACAGAATTTCCAATATTCAACCGAAGCCACAAATCCTAAATTCGCCTACCCCGACCTATGTTGCCTATCAAGCTTTTGATTTAAAATGATTCTATTGAATTCATGCCTAATCTGAATTAAATAAAATGACAACGGTCCAACGTTTAACTACATTCAACTTTTAACAACTTCTTATTCCCGCCCTAAAATTTTCTTTTCTGATATAAACCCAAATTCATATTATCAACACATTTTTGCCATTGAGATCAATTATTCAAAACCAAACAACATCAAACATCCAACGGAGATTCAAACATTCCATGCACGTGAGTAATTCATTCTCGCAACCAGAATTAATACGACTAAAATATCCAAACCCAAATCGCAAAATCATAACAAAACCACATTCAAAATAATGAAGAGATAGGGTTAAGGAATGGACCTTCCGATATCAATTTTGTTTTGTTGATAATACTAATTAAAGAAAACCCAAATTTGGAATCCTCAATAGCACCTCAACGACGAATATGCTCCGAACTCGATATCAGAATAATATCCAAACAGCTTTGAGACCCACGAATATAAACCCCTAACATAGAAATAAACTCCTAACGGAGAATTCAAATCATGAACGACGACCCCTTTTACCACGCAACCAATCGAAGCCAGATATCAACGACGAACAGCACAAAACAAACGAACCCAAAATCCCAACAAGCCGACAGGAAACAGAAACCTGATGTAAACCGAGCTTCGGTGAGCTAACGGTGACCAGAAAAGACGAAAAATAAGAGAGGACGATGAGATTCGGGCGAAGTAATCGCCGGAATAGAGACCAAACCCACCGAAACCTGTTTCCAAATAACCTGAAATCAACCCATCGAACAGACCAAAATTGACTCAATCGACAAACCAATTCCGCTATGAAAATCTCCGGAATCCGATTCAGATACGAATTTCGTGAAGAGACAGACGAGTATTCAAAAGCAAGAAACAGCGAAACGAACGAAACGAACGAGACCCGCGCACCAACTATCGCCGAAACCAATTCGAACCTTGCCGGATTCAACCCAAATAGATCGGAATCAACCCAAACAGGCCGATTCAAGCAGCTGGTTCTGATTTTGATGATGGAGATGGGTTTAATCGAGTATTTCAGTGAATTTCAAAGTAAAATCAGAATAGGTGAAGTGATTTCCGGTGAAGAATGTCCGAAAAACTCGATCTCTATTCTCCCTTCACTCTCGATCTCACTGTGTATGCGTGAGTATGGATGATTTTGGTATGGATGATATGGTCCTGAACATAAAGTAAATTCTCATTTTTCAGGAGGGTCCTGAACATAAAGTAAATTCTCACTTTTCAGGAGGGTCCTGAATTGAAAGTAAATTCCCATTTTTCAGGAAGGTCCTGAACTGAAAGTAAATTCCCATTTTTTAGGAGGGTCCTGGACATAAAGTAAATTCCCATTTTCCAGGAGGGTCCTGAACAGAAAGTAAATTCCCATTTTTCAAGAGGGTCCTGAACATAAAGTAAAATTCCATTTTTCAGGAGGGTCCTGAACATAAAGTAACATCCTATTTTTCAGGAGGGTCCTGAATTAAAAGTAAATTCCCATTTTTCAGGAGGGTCCTGAACAGAAAGTAAAATATCTAAACAGAAAGTAAAGTCCCATTTTTCAGGAGGGTCCTGAACTGAAAGTAAATTTCCATTTTTCAGGAGGGTCCTGAATTGAAAGTAAATTCCCATTTTCCAGGAGGGTCCTGAACATGAAGTAAAGTCCCATTTTTCAGGAGGGTCCTGAACAGAAAGTAAAGTCCCATTTTTCAGGAGGGTCCTGAACATAAAGTAAAATCCCTGGATATGCATTTCCAATGGTAGCTGAATCAAGTGAAACGAATTTGCCCCTGTTTCAATCAATGAAAAATTTGTCAGTTAAAAATTTAGTGGTGGCTTGCAGATCTTGGCTTTTCAGGTATCTGCCCAGCACTCGTTCCTTTTATCTTTGTTCCAAATTGCTAACACTTGTCGTGTCTTGCCGCATCATTGACCAAGATCCAAATTGAGGGAAATGAGTTCTGACTCAAACAATGGATTTTCATTTTACCATGCCCCTGAGGTGCACTCTTTTCCCAAATCTGAATGATTCCACGAATCCAATAGCCTGTCGGTTGATAGACTTCCTTTGCTTCGTGTTGAATTACGATCATATTTCTTTCCTGTGTTGTTCCTTGGCTTTTCCTCATATAATTGGAAAGACTGGTAGTAAATTTTGAAATTCTTTCTCGCTTGTGTTGACACAGACTTGACTTAAAAGTGTAAAGAAATGATGGTGACTTTTTTTTTGATAAATAACATAAGAAAAGACAAAAACATGAATATGTAAATGAAAGAAAAGGGCAATGTCCCATATTCAAAAAGAAAACTTATCTGAATACGACAACCAACTCCAATGAGTATGACATGCATTTTGGATTGAGCTGCCTGATCTTTCTATCCAAACTCCCTATTTGTTGTTGAGTTCATGCCTTTTGTCGCTGAGCCGCTTCTTCAAATCCATTGGACTCATACATCACATTCGACTGACGACATCTAAAAAGACATTCGCCAACAAATCTCTTTCTTTTCACTTTTCACTTTTCTCTTGAACTCTCCATCACCTTACGGTGCCCGTGAGGGTTTTCACCAATAAGACTCTCTCATTTTTGTATTTCTCTCAACTCACCATCGCCTTATGGTGCCTGTAAAGGTTTTCACCAATAAGACTCTCTCATTTTCATTTTCTCACAACTCACCATCGACTTATGGTGCCTGGAAAGGTTTTAACCAATAAGACTCTCTCATTTTTGTATTTCTCTCAACTCACCATCGCCTTACGGTGCCCGCAAAGGTTTTCACCAATAAGACTCTCTCATTTATTTCTCTCATAATTTCTTATGCTGAGGAAGACGAGTAGTTCCCAAAATATGTCATCGCCACCATTGCATGTTTAGCCTTAATATTCTCAAATATTGATCTGAAGGTCTTTCTTTGGTTGTAACTTGGCTTTTGGATAAGGTTAGAAAGAAAGGATGACATAGGGCCCAAACGACACTTGAAGTGGGGTAGGACTTACAACTTTTGGAATCGACTCAAACAATGAGGATTAACTCATGCCCCAGTTTCTTTTGACTGGGTGACACTAAATTGTTTATTTGGTTGGACCGAGCCCTGAGTGGGGCAGCCTACGTATCTCACCCTTGAGAGAGGAGAATCAGGTCATGCGTAGTTCTGGCTTGTTCTTTGTTTTGATTTGATTTTTTTTCTTTTATTTTCAAACTCTTTCTTTTATTCTTATTTTCTTGACATTTATCTTTGACTCTATTTTGATTCCAAAAGAGGGATATGAAAGAAAAATAAACGAGGCTCAAACGGGTAAACAAAGGATGACACAATGTTTGGATAGAAGAATAAAATGCCTTCATCATATCAATCTTCAAAAATGCAAGTACTAAACATGCAATAAACTCAACAAAGGATCAAATATCATACATAGTATCTTTTGACCGCGTCAGAATTGATAGCCATTTCTGCCATTTTGCCTTCAATATCTGTCAAATATAAGGCTCCATTGGGTAACACTTTCTTCACAACGAAGGGACCTTGCCAGTTAGGTGAGAACTTGCCTTTCGCTTCAACCTGGTGAGGAAGGATACGTCTCAATACCAACTGACCAACTTCAAATTCCTGGGACGGACCTTTTTGTTATACGCACGAGACATCCTCCTCTGATACAACTGGCCATGACACACGGACGTTAGCCTTTTTTCCTCGATCAAACTCAAATGTTCCAGTCAGGTTTTTACCCATTCGTCATCATCAATCTCTGCTTCTACAATGACTCGAAGAGAAGGAATTTCAACTTCTGCAGGGATGACTGCTTCTGTCCCATACACTAATAAATATGGAGTTGCCCCTGTTGAAGTGCGAACAGTGGTGCGATAACCTAGCAATGCAAATGGCAACTTTTTATGCCACTGTCTAGAACCTTGTACCATTTTTCGCAGTATCTTTTTTATATTTTTATTGGCGGCTTCAACAGCACCATTGGCCTTTGGGCGATATGGATTAGAATTTCGATGTGCGATCTTAAACTGTTGACACACTTCTTGCATCAAATGACTATTGAGATTGGAAGCATTGTTTGTAATGATCATCTTAGGAATTCGAAATCTACAAATGATATTGGCATGAAAAAAATCTACCACAACCTTCTTTGTCACTGACTTGAAAGTTACTGCTTCCACCCACTTTGTGAAGTAGTCAATGGCTACCAAAATGAATCTATGTCCATTTGATGCCTTCGGCTCAATCGGTCCAATCACATCCATTCCCCAAGCCACGAACGGCCATTGCATGCAACTCAACAGGAGGAGAACGTATCAAATCGCCGTGCACCTGACATTGATGACACTTTTGAACAAATTGAATAGAATCCCTCTCCATAGTAAGCCAGTAATAACCTGCTCGATGAATCTTCTTTGACAAGACATGACCGTTCATATGCGACCCGCATACTCCAGAGTGTATTTCAACCATGATTGCCGAGGCTTCTTTTGCATCTACACACCTTAAAAGTCCCAGATCTGGGGTCCTCTTATACAAGATTCCCCCACTTAAGAAAAATCCACTAGCCAAACGCCTAATAGTCCTCTTTTGATCGTTGGTAGCATATGCTGGGTATTCTCCTGAATGAATATACCGCTTGATATCCAAAAACCAAGGTTCTCCATCGAGCTCTTCTTCAACCGCATTACAGTAAGCATGTTGATCACGACTCTGTATATGCACTGGATCGATATAGGCTTTGTCAGGATGTTGGAGCATTGAAGACAGAGTGGCTAAAGCATCAGCAATTTCATTATAATCCTTGGAATATGCCTAAATTTTACTGACACAAACCGTTGACATAGCTCCTGCAAGCATTATCGATACGGGATGAGCTTCAAATCTCGTGTCTCCCAATCGCCTTGAATTTGATGGACAAGCAAATTTGAATCTCCCAACACTAATAATTCCTGGACTCCCATATCGACAGCTAACCTCAAACCAAGAATGCAGGCTTCATACTCTGCTATATTATTAGTACAGTAGAATCGAAGTTGTGCTGTTACCGGGAAATATTGTCCCGATTCAGAGATATGAACTACACCTATTCCGACTCCTTTCATATTGACAGCTCCATCGAAGAATAACCTCCAAACTGGATCAGCATCTATAACGACTTCATCGACACACGACACTTCTTCGTCAGGAAAATATGTCTTTAATGGCTTGTACTCTTCATCGATGAGATTCTCAGCAAGATGATCTGCCAAGGCTTGAGCTTTCATGGCGGTTCGAGTCACATATACAATGTCGAACTCGGTAAGCAATATTTGCCACTTTGCCAGTCGACCCGTCGGCATAGGCTTCTGAAAGATATACTTCAAAGGATCCATGCGAGAAATGAGATAAGTAGTATAGGATGATAGATAATGCTTCAACTTCGGTGCTACCCAAGTTAGGGCACAACACGTCCTTTCAAGAAGAGTATACCTGGCCTCATATGCGGTGAACTTCTTGCTAAGATAATAAATAGCCTGCTCCTTTTTGCCTGTAACATCATGTTGACCCAGGACACAATCGAAAGAATTGTCCATGACTGATAAATATAAGATCAAAGGCCTACCAAGCTCCGGGGGTACCAGTACGGGCGGATTTGACAAATATCTTTTGATTCGATCGAACGCTTCCTGACATTCTTCAGTCCATTTTACCGCAGCACTCTTTTTCAGCAACTTGAATATGGGCTCACAAGTGGTTGTGAGTTGAGCAATAAACCTGCTAATGTAGTTCAATCTACCAAGAAAACTCATCACCTCCGTTCTATTCTTGGGCGAGGGTAAATCCTGAATGGCTTTGATTTTTGAGGGATCCAATTCAATTCCCCGATGGCTGACTACAAACCCCAACAGCTTTCCAGATGGAACTCCAAATACACATTTTGCCGGGTTGAGTTTGAGATTATACCTGCGAAGCCTTTCAAAGAACTTTCTTAAATCTTTAATATGGTCGGCCTGACTTTTTGACTTAATAATCACGTCATCCACGTAGACTTCAATATCCTTATGCATCATGTCATGAATCATAGTGGTCATGGCTCTCATGTATGTAGCTCCAGCATTCTTCAAACCGAACGGCATCACTCGATAACAATAAGTTTCTCATGGTGTGATAAAAGATGTCTTCTCCGCGTCTTCATCATCCATAATGATCTGGTGATATTCGGCATAGCAATCCACAAAAGAGGCAACCTCGTGTTTAGCACAGTTGTCTAACAAAATGTGAATGTTGGGCAGTGGAAAATCATCTTTCGGACTTGCTCTGTTCAAATCACGATAATCAACACACACTCAAATTTTGCCATCTTTCGTTGGTACGGGAACAACATTGGATAACCACATAGGATAACGAGACACTCGAATCACTTTGGCTTAATGTTGTTTCATGATTTCCTCTTTGATTTTAATACTCGCATCGGTTTTAAATTTCCTCAACTTCTGTTTGACAGGGGGGAACGCGGGATCAGTTGGCAACTTGTGAGCCACTAATTCAGTGCTTAAACCGGCCATATCATCATAAGACCATGCAAAAACGTCCTTATAATCAATTAATGCTTGAATCATTCCCTCTTTTAGCTGTGGCAAAGCATGTACACTGATTTTAGTTTCCCTAACATCTTCTTGATCCCCTAGATTTATTGGCTCAGTTTCATTCAAATTAGGATTCGGTTTGTCTTCGAACTGTTCCAACTCTTTGCTTATTTCTTCCAGTGTTTGTTCTTCATCATATTCCCCATCCTGCTTCATTACATCTTGATTAGTTTGGATTTTAAAATCAGGCTGAAAATTCCGCATGCATGTCATGTCATTAGAATCAGCATAAAGAGAACTGTGTAAGAAAAGAAAAACAAAATATATTAGACACAAAACAAAAGGGACATTGCATTTCATTAAATAAAAGATACAAGGGTTTAAACACAGACACCAACATAACATAAACAAACTAAAGTCCGAATTACAACCCTGAAATAACTCAGATAAATAGAAAGAAAAACAAAATAGACTACCAAAACTCCCTCCTGACGGGGAGAGGAGTGATTTCCCAATTATTGAGCTAGACAGTTGGACCTATGAATTGCACGTCTGCCATACTGGTACCTTCTCCTGCTTCGACCATATCAACTTTGATACAAAGGTTCTGGAAGTCATCAACCAATTCAACCTCAAATTCTACATGCTTCGTGACACCGCTCTTAACAAATGATTCACTGAGTAGTGGCATTGGGAGAGGGAGTGACCATATTTCCTTTTTCCTTCCCTTGGCTTTTTTCAGATCTTCAGCTGTAGGCTCAAATCCCAGACCAAACGTGCCCAGGTTCTCACTCGGACATATGGGATGAACTATATCGTGCATATACGCTCCCAAACCCTTTCCTAGCTCAAATCCGTATTTCCAAAGTTCACTCACCATCATGACAGAAGCAGAAGACAATTGCGGTCCCGGTATAGCCTGCTATTCAAGGATACGATTCATTGGCACTGTATTAAAAATTTGATAGACGAATGTCTCCTCTACGTTATTTGCTTCAATAAGAGACAAGGGAGAATCTTCGTAGGATGACAAATCTCCTTCACCATGAATAACTACTTATTGCCTATCATGCTCAAACTTAATCATTTGGTGCAGTGTAGATGCAACCGCCTTGGCCTTGTGGATCCACGGCCTTCCCAACAACAGATTGTAAGAGGATTCTACATTCAATACTTGAAACTCTATGGCGAACTCAACAGGACCTATGGTCAACATTAGCTCTATTTTGCCAATGGAATTTGATTTTGCACCATCGAAAGCCCTGACACATACATTGTTGGGCCTGATCCTCTCAGCACCAATATTCAGCTTTTGCAAAGTAGAAATAGGGCAAATATTTGCACCTGAACCTCCATCAATCATAACATGAGTGACATATAAATATTCACATTTCACTGTAATGTAAAGGCCCCGATTATGCCCTGTACCTTCAACAGACAATTCATCGTCAGAAAAGCTGATCCAATTGACCTCAAAGATTTTTCCAACCATTTTCTCAAGCTGGTTGATTGTAATATCCCTTAGAACATATGCTTCATTTAATACCTTCATTAAAACATCACGATGCTCCTTGGAGTGCAACAACAAAGATAAAAGGGAAATTTGAGCAGGGGTTTTCTTCAGCTGGTCTAATATTGAATACTCTGGCAATTTCATCTTTTTCAAAAATTCTTCAGCTTCTTCTTCGGTGATAGGCTTTTTGATAGATGAAGGTCCACTCACCGTTGGCTTGGGCTTTCTTAAGCTTTCAGTCATGAAGCATCTTCCTGACCTAGTCAAACCCCTTACCTCATCTACATCTTCCACTACTTCTTTCCCATGATAGGTCATCACGGTCCGCCCATAATTCCAGGGAATCCTTTTCGTATCAACTATCGGAGGTTGGGTCACTGGTTTGTGGACAATAGGCACTGCCAGTGCTCCTTTCACCGTCAAGGTGGGCTGACTCAAAGCTCCCACCACTGTCAACTTAGGTTTATCCTGACTCGAATCACCATGCCTTCTGGCGCCTTGTACTGTGATCGGGGGATTCTTTGTGCTTCCTTGAGCTTTATCTTCTCTCATTCCTTCCTGGCTCAATGATATTGCTTTCAAAGACTCCGCTACATTCACCGATTTCTCCTCAACGGTCTGTATCCTGACAATAGGCTTATAACCCCTCAAAGACTCTTTCCTATCATATATCAATTCTAACATATTGGCTTCAGCATGGGTTGGCAGCGGATTCTGGTTAATGTTTGGACCCTCCGGGGCCTGGACCAGCATCTGATTTGTGTCAATTAAATCTTGGACAGCTCTCTTTAAATGCCAGCATTTCTCAATATCATGGCCTGGCATATCAGAACAGTACGCACACCTTAAAGAATAATCGAGATTCCTTGGTGGTGGATTTGAAAGCCTTCCTTGAATTGGGCTTAAAACCTTCAACTTCCTCAACCTATCAAACAAGCTAGCATATGATTCCCCAAGAGGTGTGAATTGATTTTTGACCGTTTTCTCCTGCTTATACTCGATCCTAGGCTGAAAACTGGGTCTGGAGGGGTTTTGGTAATTTGGTGGAGCGAATGGGCGATTTTGTGGAGTTTGCGCACGCCATTGTGGGTAAGAAGGGGTTTGGGCATATGGCTGCGCACTATATACTGGGTATGGGGGTGGTGAAATAGAATATAGAGGGTTTTGTGGAGGGTAGTAATGGTGGGGAGGAATATATGGAGCTTGGGTACAGATTTGGGCTTGGGATTGGGGGTAGGGGCGAGGTGGTCTTTTAGGATAGGAATGGGTTCCAGCTACAACAGTCGCCACGTCCTCTTTCTTCTTTTTACCTCCAAATGCGCCAGATCCACCTTGAATCGCTTGTGTGGTAGCTTTTAATACAGCAAAACTCACTATTCGACCGGTCTTAATCCTGTCCTCTATCATCTCCCCTATTTTGAGGACTTCCATAAAAGACTTTCCCATTGCCGGAAGTAAATATTGAAAATAGGTCTCATCCTGCGCCTGAATGAAAACTTCTACCAACTTACTTTCTTTTATTGGAGGCTTTACCCTAGCGGACTGTTCACGCCACCTTATCGCGTATTCCCTAAAACCTTCAGTGCTCTTTTTCTTCATGTTGACCAAAGATTTTTCATCCGGAATCAAGTCGATGTTGTACTGAAAATGTTGAACAAATTCAGAAGCCAAATCATCCCAACTGTTCCATTTATCGATATCCCGATCGATGAACCATTCTGAAGCCAGATCTGAAAGACTCTCGCCAAAGAAGGCCATGAGTAGTTCTTCCTTTCCTCCTGCAGCCCTCAACTAGTTGCAATAACGTCTCAAATATGCAACAGGATCACCGTGCCCTGCATACTTCTCGAACTTAGGCATCTTAAAACCGGGGGGCAGGTTGATGTCTGGGAACATGCACAGATCTTTATAGGAAACACTTCTATAATCTCTGATTCCTTGCAAATTCCTCATAGCTTGTTCTAAACTTTTCAACTTCCGCGCTATGACTTCCTGTTCCTCTGTTGCGACAGGTTCCTCTGTATCAAATGGAAATGCAGGCGGCTGAGTGTACCCATATGGTTCATTCAATTGCAAAGTAGGCTCCGTAGCATAATACTGACCATCTGAAACCTTCAGTACTGGCTCACTGGAAGACCGAGGAAGCCTCATTGTGGGACGCACAGCATATATGGGAGCTTCATATGGTGGCGGGGCCACGAATACCGGTGTGATCGGTGGCACTGGCTGAGCAGCTGGTCTTGATTGGGGAGCTGCCAAGGGCACACCAGAATTGACAGGATAATAATATCGTGGAGTGAATCCTGGCGCGTGCTCAGGTGACTCAGTAGGAGCAGAGAATTGTGCCTGAGAGAACGGTGGGCAATTAGAGACATTTCCTAAACCTTAAGGGAGTGGAGGAGGAGGCATTCCGCTGGCCCATGCCTGATGCAAATCTATCAGTTGTTGCTTGAGCCTTACCATCTCATCATTGTGTTCAACACTTTCTTCCCTGTGCTCCTGATCCAGGTCAATGAGCGAATTTTCAATCTCCCTGCTAGCCATGACAAGCTTTGCTTTGGATCTAGTGAAGTATGGGTGACTAGCCAGAGTGCTGCAAACATACCACTGTTATCTGAAAGAACATGCTCATCAAAGACGACATCCGTTAGGATTAGGGCACACAACAAGCATGAGAGTCACATTGGTAAAATTGTCCTAAATTCATGTTCATTTTCTACCAGCTTTTGAGGGTAGCGAGGTCATTTCAACATCATCCCGATTGTTGATTGTGATGGCTAGAAAATGAATGCATGATGGTTGACGATCTGTTGATGCTAGTTGGAGATATTGTTAGTTGTGATGGTGGAGATGGTTGTTAGTAGAGATAAATTATCACGATGATAGTGATTGAAGTGAGAGTAGAGGTGGCGTTACTAGTGACAATGATGGTGGCCGCCGAAGAATGTGTGGAGGTTGTGATGTATTAGAGGTAATTAGCGGTGGTGCTAGTTGTGATAGATGAGTTGATCGATAGTAGGGATTGATCGGTAGTGATTGATGATGGTGGTGTTGTTGACGGCGGTGGCGGCGGTAAATATAATTAGAATAATAGAGGTAGTAGGTGTGGTAGCGATTGACAATAATGGTTGGTAGTGATATTTATTATCGATGGTGGAGGTGGTTAGTGGTGGTAGGTGGTGGTTGACAATGATAGCGGTGGCAGAGGTGGTAACTGATGATTATGAATAGAGTAGCGGTGAATATTATCCAACACCAAAATACCTCTTCAGACCTAATAAGACTTGATTCTAGATCTGAATGATTAAGACCTATTCAGACCTACTAAGAGCTAAAATCTTAATAAAAAATAAATACACTTAATGGTCTGAAGTCTGAACCATTCAGATTCAGACCTCCATTAAATGCAAACAAATGAGTATTTAAAAATACTTTTTATCTTTCTCAAACACCCCTCCTCCCCTCCCCTCTAAAAAAAAAAGAGAGGAAGAACATAAAAGTCAATAACACTTAAAACAAGTCAATTCAAACATTCCTTTTAATGATGTTTTTTGTAACCGTGCAAAGCTTAGCAAGTTCCCTAGTTTTAAATAAATCAGAACCATTGTGACTGTTCATACAAGGAACAATTTTCAGGAATAGTCTCATTTTCAAATTCTATAAATACAATTACCTTCCTGAAATAGCGTGCTAAACTTGCATGTTTGATTTTGATTTTACTGTATCTTGATAGAGAATTGCTTGTAATCATCAAACTATATATAAATAATAACTTTTGCAAGATAGTATTTCACACTTCAAAGTCTTAATTTCTCTATTATTCATCAATTTTTTCTAACAAGTAATACCAGAACTTCATTTTAATTCTTGTCCAATCTTTTCTTGAATGGACTTTGGAAGTTGGTTTTAATGACTGACACTTGTGTCCTTTATTAGAATGAATCAAATATTGTATGCATGCTCATTTAAATATAAAATTCTAAACGAATTTTCATAAATCTATTGTATTAGCAATTTATCATCAATTAAAATATCAGTATAACAATAGAAAATAAAAATACAAGTACAAAAATGGAATTACACAGACTAAATTGGGAACTTCAAGAACCATCATACTCCATACCGCAAAGTAAATGTTTAGCTATTAAAATTATATGAAAGATTAAAACTAACAAAAAGACTTTAGTGTGTTTTTTTGTCTTACATTATTTGATCTTTCACTTAGCATGAACCTGAGAAAGTAATTTGAACATAAAACTTAAAGATTCAGGATTCCAATATAGCCCAATTTCATCACCAACACCCAATCTGCAATCATTGAACAATCTCATACAAGATAGAGAATAATCATCAGTGTACAACTTCCTAAAGCAAACACTTCCACCATCATACTTCTTAGGTGCATTCTCCTTTGTTACATCCCACACATTAACACATACCTCATTCTCGTTCATCACCAAATTTTTGGCCATGTCCAGTGTCCAGTATCGAAGAATGTACTCAAACGACTCAAAGAATGGAATCACCAACTTTCCTAGAATAACCTCATCATGAGTAATTGTTTTCTTGATCTGCCACGGATCTTCAAGATCTATTATCGGGGCAGGGTATATGTCCCTTATCTCCACTAGTTCTCAAGTCGGTATCCATGGAGTGTTGTTAACTTTGCACGCTTCTTCTTCAACTTTTGATGGAAAGAAATTGTAAAAGAATGTCTTCTTCATGCTAATCAATGGCTTTTGATTAGACATTGAAGAAATTATTCGAAAGAACAATTCCCGAAAAAATTAATATAACAAAATAGGAAGTAATACCTCTATTTATAATTGCGTAAAACTTATTTTCAAATCTTAAACAAAATCAGGTTTTAATTTTTATTCCAACTTTGGGCGGGGAAAAGAGAATATTTTTTTCATTAAAATTGATTTCTGAACAATTACTACACATAGTGTTATTTTGAATCAGATTTTAAAAATTTATCTTTAAATATTTCTTTGACTAGAAATTTTAGATATTTTTAAAATTTATCTTGAATTATTTGTTTGACCATAAATTTTGAATCAAATTTTAAAAATTCATCTTTAAATATTTCTCTGACAGTAAATTCTAGATTAAAATTTTAAAATTTATCTTTAGATATTTGTTTGACCATAGATTTTGGATCAAATTTTAAAAATTTGTCTTTAAATATTTCTTTGACCATAAATTTAAGATTAAAATTTAAATTTTATCTTTAAATATTTGTTTGACCATAGATTTTGGATTAGATTTTGAAAATTGTCTTGTAAGAACTTTCAATTTTCAAAAATAGTAAGTTTTTGGGACGCTCTCACACAAAAATTAGCAGGTTTCAAAATAAGTGACACCTTTAGCTTGGACTCACCCTTTAAGAAAATTTACTCACTCCTATAGTACGCATAATCAATGAATTGGAAAAAAAAAAAAAAAAGGAGAAGTGGCACTTTAATAGTGTAAATCTACATTTGATTCACATTCGATACTCTTACTCAATAGTCTGTATTCATAAAAAAATATAAATACATTAATCATATTTTTTATTTTTTTTTATTTTCAAAAAATATGACTACATCGAATATAAGTCATGGATGATGATAGAAACATCGTGCATTGTATTTGTATTTACCATCATTTTTATTTTATTCTTTTCTTTTTTTAATTTTTTTATATTTTTATTTTATTTCTTCTTTTTCGATTCTTTCTTTCTTTTTTGTATTTTTTTCGTGCTTTTTCTTTTTTTCTTCTGTTCTTTTATATATTTTTTTTCCTTTTTTTCTTTCTTTTCGTTCTTTTTCTATTTTTCTATCTCTATCATCTATCTTTCTTTCTTTTTTTTTTTTTGTTCTTTTTGTCTTCTTTTTTGTACCTCTTTATTCTATCTTATATTTTTTGTATTTTTAAAAAATATGGCTACTCAAATATAAGTCACGAATAATTAAAAAATATCATAATTATTTATCGTATTTGTATTCACATCATCATTTATATTTTTGTATTTGTTGATAGAATTATATTTGTATTTGTATTTTATAGTTCGCGCTTATTTTTTTATATATATTATAGTTCGCATTTGTATTTGTATTTTATAGTTCTCACTTGTATTTGTATGTTATAGTTCACATTTGTATTTGTATTTTATAGTTCACACTTGTATTTGTGTTTGCTAGTTCGCATCATTATTTATGTTTTATGTTTTAAAAAATTATTTTGTATTTATATTATATAATTGACTGGACATTGTATTAATATTTTGTGGTTTCATTTTATTTGTATTTGTATATTATTTTATCGATGCACTCGTATTTTTAAAGATCTATTTTGTATTTATATTTGTAAGTTGACCGCATATTGTATTTTTATTTGTAATTTAATTTGTTTCATTTTTTTATATTTGAATTTGCAGTTGACAAGATCATTTGTATTTTTAAACAATTGTAAAAGAATTTTTCTTTTTCTTGCTACGAACACTTGTACTTATAAAATAATAAATTATACAAATACAATTGTTACATTTGCATCAAATGATACATCATTATACAACTTGAACCATATGCATACAAAATTATACTTGCTTATATAAAAATACAAATGATAAATTTGAAATACAAATACTAACGATACATTTGCATTGAATGACACATTGCATATTTATATATTTAAGACTCAAACAAATACAATTAATTCATATATTTTTTTGTATACAAATACATATGATAATTTGTACATATTCACGATTAAAACTATTCAACAACAAACAATAAATTTATTTAAAATATATAATATGATACAAATAAATATAAAATATAAAAAATAAATAAAATATAAAATACAACAATAATAACAACAAAAAAATGAGAGAAAAAAATACAAAAAAAAAACAAGAAAAAAAGGAAAAGATAAAAACGAAAAAATGGAAAAGAAAAAACGGAAAAGATAAAAGAAAGAAAAAATGAAAAAAATAGGAAAAAAAAGAGAGTAATAGAAAATAAAGAAAGAGAGAAAATAGATGGGAGATGTTATGAATTGTAATTAAGGATAATTAATAAGCTAGAGAAGCTATGAATTGTAATTAACTAAAACTTAGGCGGAATAAAATAATTAAGAGTCTATATTTATTAAGTCATGTATGTATCTCTTTATTAAATCTAGGACAATTTCTCAAAAAAGAAAGATTAATTAATTCCTTATTTTAGCCTCTTTATGAGCTTCCATCTTTTTTTCTTCTTTGGGGACTCGAACCCATAAGTTGAGGGCGGTGGGTGAGTCGCTACCATTCGATTGACAACTCCCTCGTCACTGATTAGTTAATTCTTTGATTATGTAAAACATCTACTTATTTTGGAACAAAATTAAATAAAAATAGTAACACCACTTATACCTTGAAACAAATGGAGTAAAAAAGAAAAAAAAAAAAAAATATACCAGTTCAACGGTTACTAATTTCTTTTCCCTTTTTAATTTAGGATTTCAAATCTTAAATCCTGTCGCCTTTATTTTCATCATTTTGTCACTCCCACTAGCAGACAAACCCCTAGTTAATCATACAAAAATCATTAAACTTATGGTTTAATTACACGAAAATCATGAAACTAATTTTTCTAATTAAAAAATTACGTAACTTTCACTAAATATTATATATACTATCTATTTGGTAAAATCAATATATGAATGTTGTCGTGGGTGGCACTAGTTTAACTGTTTTTTTCCCTTTGCGTCTTCTTAACAATCATAAGTTTTATCTTTGAAATTTATATATAAATAAAGTGTGTCTAATATAAACATGCAATAATTTATGAGAAAATATATTGATTACTTTATAAGAGATATTAGTGATGAAGTTATATATAAATCATATAAGGAAAATTGAACGGAAAAAAAAATTAGGTATCACAAATCCGTCGGTGAAGACGGATTATAGTACTTTGTTCCTGTTATGTACATTACAACAATTTTGAAACCCCTTATATCACGAAACTAATTCCCTTATGATAGAGATTTAACAATTCATACATAACCAATAAAATTAATTTTTGCCTTATTATATAATTGTACAAGTTTTTGATGAAGGGAATTCGACCGAAGCCCTTTGCCTCTCCCTTTAGCTCCACCCCTGCATGATATAATATGAAATAGTAAAATGTTATCAGTTGAATGAGGCTTGAGGCTATAGGTTAGGTTATGTAGAAGGGATTTTAGTAATTTAAGTAGACTCGGTATTATTTTTGGGACCTAGTGAACTCGTCAAAACTTGAAAAATATCTTTCTGACCTCAAACTTTGACTTATGGTCAACTCTCTTTTCATTTTCTAAAATTCAAGCTCTTCCAAAACTCATCTGAATGTCTTGTGACTCGAACCAATAGTCATACTAATTCAAGAATCATGTTACGAAACAAATGGCGCTGACAAAATTTCGATACAAGCTCAAGTTCTACGAATGCTGACTAAAGTCAACTATATCAACTTTCCAACCTTTCAAAATGGAACTCACATAATACTCAACCAACTATCTCTTGAATCAAAGGAAGGTGTATTTAATTTGTTACACTCCCTCCGTTACTTTTTAGGTGTACATTTCACTTTTTGAGAGTTAAAGTATACAAATTCTGACCAGCATTTTAAGATGATTTCTTAATTATTTATTGATAAAAGGAAAATTTGCAACTTATATTACTTTTCATATAGATTAATCTATAGAAACGTGCGTTGCACGTTTATCCCTCGTTATTATTTTTTTTTTAATCACAATTATTTCTTAACGTCTTGAGTCTTGTAATTTTAGTATGATCTTTGTGGAAATAGAAAAAGATTGGGGAAGAAAATTTCTTTTCCACTATATTGAATAATGTCCCATATTATCATTGTTTCATGCTCCAAAGAGAGTGATGATACAAATTGAAATATGTAAATATAGCCGGATTTAAGAATTATATCTAGGGAGCAGTGGTCCTTTGTATTACCGACATGAGTAGAATATCAAATTTGATGAATGTAGCAAGGACATGCCAATGTGGAAGATTAAACCCACTGAGAAATTTTTCATTGTGTTGGTTTAAATACAATGTTTGTTTTGACTATTATATGAATCATATTGTATCGTTTCGTTAAATTCATCTTTGGTTAATGACGAAAATTCTCATTTGTGTAACGACTGAGATGGTGCGCTTGTTAGGGTTTTTATCCTGATTTTCTTACTATATTTAAGTTTTACTTTTTTTCAGAAGGAAAATAAAAGTTACCATAATTACTTTTACTTTTCCTGAAAGATAAAATTCTTTTCCATATTTGGCTAACCTCTTTCTTGGAGGAAAGGTTTTGGACATCTATAAATAGAAGACCCCCTTCTCATACCATAACATAATAGCATCCACAATGTAGTCTTTAAAGAGTCTTTGTTTAGGGGGAGATTTCTCCCAATAAGTTTTAGGATTTTCAATTTTATTTTTAATATGTAGGCCGTTTGGCCAAACCATATCCAATAATATATTTTTAATTTAATTTTTCATGTGTCGTCTGATTTATCGTATTATGATTTGCAAACTAAAAGCTTACGCATGATGCCCTCTCGATTTCAAACCCAACAATGCTTCCATAGTTATTCCCTCCAACAAGTATATATGATCAATAGTTGTATAATAATAGTTATTCCCTCCATCTCATTTCAGACGGCATTACTAGTTGTATAATATTCCCTCTATTTCAAAATAATTTATTTGTTGGGGTATGGCACACCCTTAAGAAAAAAATCTTTTAGCACATAAATTGTAAATTACTTTTCACTATTACCCTTTTAATTGTTCTTAAATTACTCTTTTAGAAAATGTGAAGTACTTAAGAACCTCATTAAATGAAAGGGTAAAATTGAAAGAAATTTTCAGCATGTCTCTTGAAGAATGAATAATTCATTTAGTTTGGACATTCAAAAATAGCTCAAGAATTTATTTATTTTGAAATGGAGGGAGTATAACAAATAATAACCGACATTAGAAATCCTCATGTATTTTGCTTCATATTTACTCTCTTCGTTCATTTTTATTTGTTATAAATTTTCTAATTGTATTTCTACTTGTACTTGTCATTTTTGACATATCAAGAAAAGACAATTTATTTTTTTTCTCTTTTACCCTTTGTATTGATTGTTTTTTCTCCTAACTGATTTCAATATACACTGTAAACATCATTTAATAGGGATATTATGATAAGGTAGTCATGTTATCAATTATTTTTCTTAATAAATGTGTCACGTCAAATTGTGACAAGTAAAACTGAACGAAAGAAGTAGTTAAGATTAAGGTGCACAAAATTTCTCATAAATTAAGGAGTAGTCTTCCCATTTATTTTAGGATCACGTACACATAATTTTCTCATAAATTTATTATAGTCAATATTTAATATTATAACATATAAGTAAATGAAAGAAAAAAGTGAAAAGATAATATTGTCTAAAATGTAAATTTTTAATGAAGGACAAAAGTTCAAATAATATTTTTAAAGGAAAATGACACAGGCTGGCCCATCTCAAAGTAATTGGCCCACGTTTAGGTCATTGGACATGGAGTGGTCAATCGGTCATTTTAGTTCCATTAAATAATCATTTCTTAATTTGGGTCATTTTAACTCAAATAGTTCAAATACAGTTTATATATTATACTGAAAAAAATCATATTACATACTGATATAGTTCATAATAAAAAAATGGAGCAACGAATTTATGGGTAGAAATTATATCATTGTTATATATAATATGTATTTTTGTAATATTATGTGCATAGAATTTATATCATTCTTGTATAAAATATGTATATGTATATGATGCATATAAAAATTATAGCTGTATAAAATATAATATTTGTATAAGATATGTATCGAATTTGTATCATTGTTGTATAAAGCTGCCAATAAATGGCTAGAAAATGAAATTAAAATTCAATGATCATTTTCGTGTCAATAGCTTCAGCTGAAGTGTTATTTGTGTCTTTTCTCCTATTTTTAAGGTCCTTCATACATTTAATATATTAAAGATAGCGATTAGAGATTAGAGATATCCAAATTTTAATTTTAAAGTATTGAATAAATCTGATTTAATTTAATTTTAAAAATTAATCAAATTAACTCGCGAAAAATGAAACATGCCTGTAAAAAAGAATAGAAGGGAGTAGCAAGTAAATAGGTTAAAACTGATGTGGAGGAGCACTGGTTTATGTTAAAGCTGTTGGAGTAAAGCAATCCAACATCATCCTCCACTATATGTTAAGACTTAACATGGGTTTAATCTATCTAGATGCACAAAAAAGCTAAGGTTAATGTAGAATATTTATAATTCAAATATGTCAATTTACCTTTATACTAACTTGTTCTCTTCTGATTTTTTTAATACAATTATGTAGCCTTTCAGTAGCTTATATGGGAAGGCATCTAGAGTTCAAATTAAAGGATGAAGAAAATTGATTCAGTTTTTGAATACACGCAAAATTGAATAAATATTAGCTGATTTTTTGAATTTCTCTGATGATTTTGTATTTGAAGAGTAATGGAGGCAGTGAGTCAGTTTGTGCATACACACAGATAAATCAATCAAAATTAGCTGGATATTCGATTATTTCTGATGATTTTGTGTTTACTTCGTGAAGAAGAAGAAGAACGGAAATAGTGAGACTCGAAGAAAATTGATTCAGCTTCTTCATACACAGAGAAATCAATCCAAAATAGCTGAATTTTTGAATTTTTCTGATGATTTTGTGTTTATTGCGTAACGAAGAAGATGATGAACGGACAGAGTGAGATTCGAAGGAAATCGATCCAGCTTCTACATACATATAGAGAATCAATCCAAAGTAGCTGAATTTTTGAGTTTTTTCTAATGATTTTGTGTTTATTGTGTGAAAAAGAAGAAAAAGAGTTGTTAGCGTTTGTGACCCAAATTTATTGATCCAACCTTGAAAAGTTCGCGGTGCGATCCATGTATTGTGATTTTTTATGGAGTCTGTGGTGGTAGTGTAGGGATTGGGTTGGTAGGCTCGATCCCGAAGCCTACCACTAGTCCCGTTGGGGTGCGGGGCAAAGCTCCCGCGGTATGGACCTGTATGTTTTTTGGTCTAAGACTTATTTGTATGCACATATTATATAAGTGTGTTTAGTGGGCTATTTCGGGTTGTTCTCGAATACACGAAATTGAGACTATCGTCTCCACATTATACTACTCCTCTCCATTATAGAAAATTTCTCTGTCTCTGCCCGTGTTTTTTCCCATAATGGTTTTCACGTAAATTTGTGTGTTCTTATTTTTTTTTGCTTGTTGTTTGCTTAATACTGTCCGAGTTCTAACAAACTGGTATCAGAGCTAGATCTATTGTTTTCTCGGGAATGACAACCATGAAGTATGATATTGCGTTGTTGGATCTCAATACCTGATTTTTGTTATGGCAGGTTAAGATGCGGGTTGTGCTCGTGCAGATGGATTTGGACGTTGTCCTATTAGGGTTTGATATGATGCCCTCATCGTGGACGAAAGAGGATAAACGGCATAAGGATCAAAAGGCTCTGTCTCAGATCCACCTTCATTTGTCCAATCAGATTCTACAAGATGTTTTGAAGGAGACCATTGCCATTGCGTTGTGGTTAAAACTGGAATCGTTATGTATGACGAAGATCCTAACAAGTAAGTTGCATCTCAAACAACAACTTTATTCCCATCGCATGTATGATGGTGCGTCCTTGGAGGATCACCTATCTGTCTTTAAGGAAATCGTCTCTGATTTAGAGACTCTAGAGGTTAAGTACGATGAGAAAGATCTAGGGTTGATTTTGTTGTGTTTGCTGCCTGCATCATACACGACCTTTAGGGATATGATTTTATACAGTCATGATACCCTAACCATAGATAAAGTCTATGATGCGTTATTCTTTAAGGAGAAGATGAAACATCTTGTGAATGGGTCGGAGAATTAAGGAGATAGTCTCATGTTCGAGGAAGGACTCGTGAGAGGAACTCTGGGAGTAATGATAGGAATAGGTCGAAATCCAGAAACAAAAACATAAACAAAACCTGTAATTACTGCAAGAAGAAGGGTCATATCAAATCCGAGTGTTATAAGTTACAGAATAAAGATAAAAGGAAAGCTCCAAAATTGAAGGGAAACCAACCAGAGAAGTTCGATGAAGCCAGTTTTGTTGAAGATGGTCGTAGTGATGGAGAAATCTTGGTAGTTTCTGATGGTAACTCCAAACCCTATGAGGATTGAATTTTTTATTCAGCTTGCACGTTTCATATGTATCTCAATTGGAATTGGTTTACAATATATGAAACAGACTCTAAAGGTTCTGTGTTGATAGGAAATAAAACACCTTGTAAGATAGCTGGTATTGGAAAAATCAGGATCAAGATGTTTGATGGGGTGGTGAGGACATTGGTGATATGCGATATGTCCTAGACCTGAAGAGAAATCTTATTTCCTTGAATACCCTTGATTCAAATGGATATAAGTACACTGATTAAGGTGGAGTCCTAAAGATTACTAAAGGTGCTCTTATTGTGACGAAGGGACAGAGAAAGATTGCCAATTTGTACGTCTTGCAAGGCTCTACGTTTACAGGTGATGCAGATGTTTCTACTTTCTCTCTATCAGACAGTGATGTTGCTAAACATTGGCATATGTGGCTAGCGTATATGAGTGAAAACAGAATGGCTGAACTAAGCAGGAGAGGACTTCTTGATGGGCAGAGTATTATCAAATTGGAGTTCTGTGAGCACTGTGTTTTTGGGAAGTAGAAGAGAGTGAAATTCACTAAAGGCATCCACTCAACTAAAGGCACACTTGATTACATTTATTCTGATCTCTCGGGTCCTTCTAGAGTACCTTCGAGGGGAGGTGTTAATTACATGTTGACTATTATTGATGACTATTCCAGAAAAGTTTGGGTGTTCTTCCTGAAGCAAAAGAATGATGTGTTTTCTACTTCAATGAGTGGAAGACTATGATTGAAAAGCAAACAGGGAAGTAGGTAAAATACCTTTGGACTGATAATGGCTTAGAGTTCTGCTCTAATGAATTTAATGTTCTGTACAAGTCAGAAGGAATTGTAAGGCACTTAAAAGTTCGTCATACTCCACAGCAAAATGGTGTGGCCGAATGAATGAATAGGACTATAATGGAGAAGACGCGTCGTGTGCTCTCTAATGTTGGTTTACCCAAGTCTTTTTGGGCCGAAGCTGCTTCCACAACTTATTTTCTTATTAACCGCTCTCCCTCGGTCATGATTGATAAAAAGACTCTACAAGAAGTATGTTCTGGTACTCTTGCTAGTTATTCTGATTTGAGGATATTTGGATGTCCTGCTTATACTCATGTTGATAATGGAAAGTTGGATCTAGATCTTTCAAGTGCTTATTTATGGGTTATAATCTTGGTGTTAAAGGTTATAAGCTTTGGTGTCTAGAAAACAGAAAGGTTATAATTAGCAGGGACGTTATGTTTGATGAAACTACCATGTTTCGGGCTTCCTTCAAATCTAGTGTTTCACCCCAGATGAGCCAAGTAACCTAAATCAGCAAAAGCCAAGCACCCACATTGAATTGCGGATTGAAGAAGAGTCTACACCAGTGCCTACTTTTCAGTCTAGCCCGGAGATACATAGTGATACTATTTTGTTCTTCACCACCAGTGATGCCACAATATTATATTGCTAAAAACAGGCCTAGAAGAGATATTAGACCTCCTCATAAGTATGTTGAAGATGATTTAGTTATTTATGCATTGAATGTAGCAGAAGGTATTGATTTCGGTGAAGAACATTCTTCTTACTCAGAGGTAGTTAGTTGTGATGATTCCGACTGATGGATGATTGCTATACGAGAGGTGATGGAATCACTTCATAAGATTGGCACATGGGATCTGGTGAGATTGCCTAAAGATAAGAAAGTTGTCCGTTACAAGTGGGTATTTAAAAAAAAAGAACATCGGGAGTAGAAGATGCTAGGTACAAAGCAAGACTAGTTTCTAAACGTTACAGTCAGGTTCCAAGTGTTGACTTCACAGATGTGTTTTCTCCAGTTGTAAAACATAGTTCGATTCGATCCTTGCTTGGTATTGTGGCCATGCTTAATCTTGAGCTTGAGCAGTTGGATGTCAAAACTGCATTCTTACATAGAGAACTTGAGGAGGACATCTATATGCAATAACCAGAGGGTTTTGTAGTCTCAAGAAAGGAGGACTATGTATGCTTGCCTAAAAAGTCTCTTTATGGCTTAAAGTTAAAACAGTCGCCCAGACAGTGGTATAAGAGGTTTGACACTTTTATGACTTCTCATATGTTTCGGAGAAGTAGTTATGATAGTTGTGTCTACTTCAAGGAGGTAAGTGATGGTTCGTTTGGGTATCTTCTCTTGTATGTTGATGATATGTTGATAGAAGCAAAGGATATGAGAGAGATGATAAAAGTTAAAGCCCAGCTTAGCAAGGAGTTTGAGATGAAGGATCTAGGAGCAACAACGAAAATTCTTGGTATGGAAATTCTGAGGGATAAAGAGAAATGTAAGTTATACTTGAGTCAGAAAAGGTATATTGAGAAAGTGTTTCACAGGTTCAATATGCAAAATGCCTAACCTGTCAGTACTCCATTGGCAGCTCACTTCAAACTCTCGTCCATGTTATCTCCAAAGACAGATGATGAGCGTGACTATTTGTCTCCAGTTCCATACTCTAGTGTCGTCGGGTTTCTTATGTATGCGATGGTGTGTTCTCACCCAGATTTATCATATGCAGTCAGTACAGTTAGCAGATACATGGTAAATCCTGGTAAAGTACATAGGAAAACAGTTCAGTGAATTTTTAGATATTTGCATGGATCTGCTGATGTTTGTTTGCAGTTTAGGTGAAATAAAGATAGAGTGATCGGGTATGTTAATTCTGATTTTACAGGAGACCATGAAAAAAGAGGTCCCTTGCAGGCTATGTTTTCACCATTGGTGGTTGTGCTATTATTTGGAAATCTACTTTACAGACTACGGTTGCTTTGTCAACTACTGAGTCAGAGTACATGGCTATTACAGAGGCTTGCAAGGAAGCTATTTGGTTGAAGGGTCTGTTTGGTAAACTTAGCAAAGACTTGCAGATTACTACGATCTTTTGCGACAGTCAAAGTGCTATCTTCCTTACAAAATATCAGATATTTCACGAGAGGACAAAACATATCGATATTTAGTATCATTTTAAGCGTGAAATTATTGCTCATGGTGATACTTTGGTAAGCAAGATTATTACCCATGATACCCCTGCTGATATGATGACCAAGACACTACCAAGTGCCAAGTTTGAACATTGCTTGGAGTTGATTGGTGTTAGCAGTTAAGATATGCTCTTATGGGCTTTTGTGGAAGAGGTGGAGAGTTTGTCTTGAAACAGATCTGAGTTCTAAATTAGAATTCGTGTCAAGGTGGAGATTGTTAGAGTTTGTAACCAGAATTTATTGATCCTGCCCTGAAAAGTTGCAGAGTGTGCCCCATGTTTGTGATTTTTCATGGGGTGTTATGGTGGTAGCATAGGGATCGGGTCAATAGGCCCGATCCCGAAGCCCACCACTGATCCCATTGGGGGTGCGGGGGCAAATCCCCTGCGGTATGAACCTATATGTTTTTGGGCCTAGGACTTATTTGTATGCATGTATTATATAAGTGCGTTTAGTGGGATGTTTCGGGTTGTTCTCGAATACACGAAATTGAGACTATCGTCTCTACATTGTACTCTTCTCTATTATAGTGAATTTCTCTGCCTCTGCCCGTGGTTTTTCCCGCAAGGGTTTCCACATAAATCTGTGTGTTTTTATTTTCTTTTCTTTGTGGTTTGCTTATTATTGTCCAATTTCTAACAGGAGTAATACGCATTCTAAGAAAATCAATTCAGTTTCTGCCCATACAACAGAGAAATCAATCCAAATGAATTGGATTTTCACATTTCTCTTGTCACACCCCCTTTTTACGTACTCAAAATTTGTTTTAAGGCTCGAAAGAGTTTTATTATTTAAGTGACAAGAATGAAAATTTGTTTCGGAAAAAGGATTATTTACATTTTTTATTCAGAGTCGCCACTTGGCATAATCCGGTGTGCCAAGTCACCTTTAGAAAATCCTTTTCGAAACCATTTGACTCTTAAACTGGTTTTGCGAACAGAGATTCTGGTTAAGGAATTCTGTTGACCAAGGGAAAGGTGTTAGGCACCCCTCGATCCCGTGGTTTGACCACGGTCGCTTGGCAGAGCGTTTCGGCTAAATTGACGTTACAAATGTATAAACCACACAAAAACACATAAAACAATCCATCAAACACATGAAACAAAACAAATCCAAAATTAGTATCCAGTCCAATTATACAGTCCCAAAAATAGAAAAATGCATAAAATAAATCCTATTCTAAATTAATTCTAGACTAATGCTCTACCCGACGCCTCGAGCCTTCATCACGGACATCCTCCGGGTACAAGATACCTCAGGGCATTCCCCGGTGAATAAATGTATACAGATACTTCGGGGCATCCCCCAGCCAAATGAATACATTTTTTTAGTGCGAAAAATAAAACTATTCACAAAATTTCAAACACTCCACAGAATTTCCAATATTCAACCGAAGCCACAAATCCTAAATTCGCCTACCCCGACCTATGTTGCCTATCAAGCTTTTGATTTAAAATGATTCTATTGAATTCATGCCTAATCTGAATTAAATAAAATGACAACGGTCCAACGTTTAACTACATTCAACTTTTAACAACTTCTTATTCCCGCCCTAAAATTTTCTTTTCTAATATAAACCCAAATTCATATTATCAACACATTTTTTCCATTGAGATCAATTATTCAAAACCAAACAACATCAAACATCCAACGGAGATTCAAACATTCCATGCATGTGAGTAATTCATTCTCGCAACCAGAATTAATACGACTAAAATATCCAAACCCAAATCGCAAAATCATAACAAAACCACATTCAAAATAATGAAGAGATAGGGTTAAGGAATGGACCTTCCGATATTAATTTTTTTTTTGTTGATAATACGAATTAAAGAAAACCCGAATTTGGAATCCTCAATAGCACCTCAACGACGAATATGCTCCGAACTCGATATCAGAATAATATCCAAACATCTTTAAGACCCACGAATATAAACCCCTAACATAGAAATAAACTCCTAACACAGAATTCAAATCATAAACGACGACCCCTTTTACCACGCAACCAATCGAAGCCAGATATCAACGACGAACAGCACAAAACAAACGAACCCAAAATCCCAACAAGCCGACATGAAACAGAAACCTGATGTAGACCGAGCTTCGGTGAGCTAACGGTGACCAGAAAAGACGAAAAATAAAAGAGGACGATGAGATTCGGGCGAAGTAATCGCCGGAATAGCGACCAAACCCACCGGAACCTGTTTCCAAATAACCTGAAATCAACCCATCGAACAGACCAAAATTGACTCAATCGACAAACCAATTCCTCTATGAAAATCTCCAGAATCCGATTCAGATACGAATTTCGTGAAGAGACAGACGAGTATTCAAAAGCAAGAAACAGCGAAACGAACGAAACGAACGAAACGAACGAAACGAACGAAACGAACGAGACCCGCGCACCAACTGTCGCCGGAACCAGTTCGAACCTTGCCGGATTCAACCCAAACAGACCAGAATCAACCCAAACAGGCTAATTTCAGGACGATTCAAGCAGTTGGTTCTGATTTCGATGATGGAGATGGGTTTAATCGAGTTTTTCAGTGAATTTTGATGTGAAATCAGAATAGGTGAAGTGATTTCCGGTGAAGAATGTCCGGAAAACTCAATCTCTATTCTTCCTTCCCTCTCGATCTCACTGTGTATGCGTGAGTATGGATGATTTTGGTATGGAAATCGGTTGATAGAGAAGATCTCCGTTTTTGTTCTAATCCATTTTTTATGCCCTCTTTTTTGTGTAGAAGATGATCTTTTTTCATTTCCCTTTTTTTTCTTGTATATAGCGTATGTATGCTCTCTTAGTGGTCTCCTTTTTTTCTTCCTTAAGAGAATAATGGTGAGGTCCCTCTTATAGTGAGTGGAACCGTGTATATATGAGGTGAGTGAGTGTAGGTGGGGTAGGGAGGTAGGGTGTGAGGTGGGGTAGGGTAGCTAGGTGTCCGCTTTTAATTGGGAAGGTTGTTAATTTGTTATCAATTGGGATTATGTGGGGATTTTGGGATAAGATCTGTTTAGAGTTGGTTTTGATTTTTGTCATTTGTGGAGAGATAATTACATGATTGAGGGTACACGGTAGGATAAGGTAAAAAATAGGTAAAAATGATATTGCGGAGGGACGAAATTAGGTGTCTACATCATGCCCCCTTTGAATGTAAACACGAAGTGTTTTCAGACAAAGAAGTAGACAACAAGACTGAATTTTATCCCGACCATTATTCAAAGAAAGAAATAGAAGAAAGAAGGACAGCCGGGTCTTGACTTAAGACATCCTACCTACCCAAGTTATGAGAGAATCAAGTGATAAGTATCTCCAAGGATTGGACGAAGATGGACTATACCGAGTTGGAGAGTCGAGTGAGGTTCCGTCGAGGTTCCGGTCCGCGGCTCTGTTATTACATCAAAATGAAAATTACAAGCTAAAACATAAATGAAATTACAAAAATCCTATCTATACAACTTTTGTTGGTTCTTGACTCGACTTTCATCACCCTATTCTTCAGGCGGGCTCCTGACTTGCAATTTCTTTCAACTTGTTGTTTGGCTTTCAATTGCTTCACTTTGTTGCTTGACTCTTTCGTTTCTTCACCCTATTCTCCAGGCAGGCTCCTGACTTGCTATTTTATCACTTTGTTGCTTGACTTTTCATTTTCTTCACTCTATTCTCCCGGTGGGCTCCGGACTTGCTATTTCATCACCCTGTTCTTCAGGCGGGCTCCTGACTTGTTATTTCATCACCCTGTTCTTCAGGCGGGCTCCTGAAAACCAACATTAAAACTAGCATAAAATTATCCCAAACAAAAATTATAGTAAAATAGTATTTCACTTTTGAAAGCGTTGTCCCATTTTTCAGGAGGGTCCTGAGTAGAAAGTAAAATCCCATTTTTTAGGAGGGTCCTGAACACAAAGTAAATTCCCATTTTCCAGGAGGGTCCTGAACAGAAAGTAAAGTCTCATTTTCCAGGAGGGTCGTGAACAGAAAGTAAAGTCCCATTTTTCAGGAGGGTCCTGAACAGAAAGTAAAGTCCCATTTTCTAGGAGGGTCCTGAACAGAAAGTAAATTCCCATTTTTCAGGAGGGTCCTGAACAGAAAGTAAATTCCCATTTTTCAGGAAGGTCCTGAATTGAAAGTAAATTCCCATTTTTCAGGAGGGTCCTGAACATAAAGTAAATTCCCATTTTTCAGGAGGGTCCTGAACATAAAGTAAATTCCCATTTTTCAGGAGGGTCCTGAATTGAAAGTAAATTCCCATTTTTCAGGAGGGTCCTGAACTGAAAGTAACATCCCATTTTT
This sequence comes from Capsicum pubescens, assembly GCA_030864215.1. Taxonomy (NCBI): domain Eukaryota; kingdom Viridiplantae; phylum Streptophyta; class Magnoliopsida; order Solanales; family Solanaceae; genus Capsicum; species Capsicum pubescens. Next base: position 262,228,371 of record CM061542.1, read on the forward strand.
TAGGAGGGTCCTGAATTGAAAGTAAATTCCCATTTTTCAGGAGGGTCCTGAACAGAAAGTAAAATATCTAAACAGAAAGTAAAGTCCCATTTTTCAGGAGGGTCATGAACAGAAAGTAAAGTCCCATTTTCCAGGAGGGTCCTGAACAGAAAGAAAAGTCCGATTTTCCAGGAGGGTCCTGAACAGAAAGTAAAGTCCCATTTTTCAGGAGGGTCCTGAACAGAAAGTAAAGTCCCATTTTTCAGGAGGGTCCTGAACAGAAAGTAAAGTCCCATTTTTCAGGAGGGTCCTGAACTGAAAGTAAATTCCCATTTTTCAGGAGGGTCCTGAACAGAAAGTAAATTCATATTTCTCAGGAGGGTCCTGAACAGAAATTAAATTCCCATTTTTTCAGGAGGGTCCTGAATTGAAAGTAAATTCCCATTTTTCAGGAGGGTCCTGAACTGAAAGTAAATTCCCATTTTTTAGGAGGGTCCTGGACATAAATTAAATTCCCATTTTCCAGGAGGGTCCTGAACAGAAAGTAAATTCCCATTTTTCAAGAGGGTCCTGAACATAAAGTAAAATTCCATTTTTCAGGAGGGTCCTGAACATAAAGTAACATCCCATTTTTCAGGAGGGTCCTGAATTGAAAGTAAATTCCCATTTTTCAGGAGGGTCCTGAACAGAAAGTAAAATATCTAAACAGAAAGTAAAGTCCCATTTTTCAGGAGGGTCCTGAACTGAAAGTAAATTTCCATTTTTCAGGAGGGTCCTGAATTGAAAGTAAATTCCCATTTTCCAGGAGGGTCCTAAACATGAAGTAAAGTCCCATTTTTCAAGAGGGTCCTGAACAGAAAGTAAAGTCCCATTTTTCAGGAGGGTCCTGAACATAAAGTAAAATCCCTGGATATGCATTTCCAATGGTAGCTGAATCAAGTGAAATGAATTTGCCCCTGTTTCAGTCAAAGAAAAAATTGTCAGTTAAAAACTTAGTGGTGGCTTGCAGATCTTGGCTTTTCAGGTATCTGCCCAGCACTCGTTCCTTTTATCTTTGTTCCAAATTGCTAACACTTGTCGTGTCTTGCCGCATCATTGACCAAGATCCAAATTGAGGGAAATGAGTTCTGACTCAAACAATGGGTTTTCATTTTACCATGCCCCTGAGGTGCACTCTTTTCCCAAATCTGAATGATTCCACGAATCCAATAGCCTGTCGGTTGATAGTCTTCCTTTGCTTCGTGTTGAATTACGATCATATTTCTTTCCTGTGCTGTTCCTTGGCTTTTCCTCATATAATTGAAAAGACTGGTAGTAAATTTTGAAATTCTTTCTCGCTTGTGTTGACACAGACTTGACTTAAAAGTGTAAAGAAATTATGGTGACTTTTGTTTTGATAAATAACATAAGAAAAGACAAAAACATGAATATGTAAATGAAAGAAAAGGGCAATGTCCCATATTCAAAAAGAAAACTTATCTGAATACGACAACCAACTCTAATGAGTATGGCATGCATTTTGGATTGAGCTGCCTGATCTTTCTATCCAAACTCCCCATTTGTTGTTGAGTTCATGCCTTTTGTCGCTGAACCGCTTCTTCAAATCCATTGGACTCATACATCACATTCGACTGACGACATCTAAAAAGACATTCGCCAACAAATCTCTTTCTTTTCACTTTTCACTTTTCTCTTGAACTCTCTATCGCCTTACGGTGCCCGTGAGGGTTTTCACCAATAAGACTCTCTCATTTTTGTATTTCTCTCAACTCACCATCGTCGTATGGTGCCTGCAAAGGTTTTCACCAATAAGACTCTCTCATTTTCATTTTCTCATAACTCACCATCGACTTATGGTGCCTGCAAAGGTTTTCACCAATAAGACTCTCTCATTTTTGTATTTCTCTCAACTCACCATCGCCTTACGGTGCCCGCAAAGGTTTTCACCAATAAGACTCTCTTATTTATTTCTCTCCTAATTTCTAATGCTGAGGAAGACGAGTAGTTCCCAAAATATGTCATCGCCACCATTGCATGTTTAGCCTTAACATTCTCAAATACTGATCTGAAGGTCTTTCTTTGGTTGTAACTTGGCTTTTGGATAAGGTTAGAAAGAAAGGATGACATAGGGCCCAAACGACACTTGAAGTGGGGGTAGGACTTACAACTTTTGGAATCGACTCAAACAATGAGGATTAACTCATGCCCCAGTTTTTTTTTACTGGGTGACACTAAATTGTTTATTTGGTTGGACCGATCCCTGAGTGGGGCAGCCTACGTATCTCACCCTTGAGAGAGGAGAATCAGGTTATGCGTAGTTCTGGCTTGTTCTTTGTTTTGATTTGATTTTTTTTCTTTTATTTTCGAACTCTTTCTTTTATTCTTATTTTCTTGACATTTATCTTTGACTCTATTTTGATTCCAAAAGAGGGATATGAAAGAAAAATAAACGAGGCTCAAACGGGTAAACAAAGGATGACACAATGTTTGGATAGAAGAATAAAATGCCTTCATCATATCAATCTTAAAAAATGCAAGTACTAAACATGCAATAAACTCAACAAAGGATCAAATATCATACATAGTATCTTTTGACCGCGTCAGAATTGATAGTCATTTCTGCCATTTTGCCTTCAATATCTGTCAAATATAAGGCTTAATTGGGTAACACTTTCTTCACAACGAAGGGACCTTGCCAGTTAGGTGAGAACTTGCCTTTCGCTTCAACCTGGTGAGGAAGGATACGTCTCAATACCAACTGACCAACTTCAAAATTCCTGGGACGGACCTTTTTGTTATACGCACGAGCCATCCTCCTCTGATACAACTGGCCATGACACATGGACATTAGCTATTTTTCCTCGATCAAACTCAAATATTCCAGTCAGGTTTTTACCCATTCGTCATCATCAATCTCTGCTTCTACAATGACTCGAAGAGAAGGAATTTCAACTTCTGCAGGGATGAATGCTTCTGTCCCATACACTAATAAATATGGAGTTGCCCCTGTTGAAGTGCGAACAGTGGTGCGATAACCTAGCAATGCAAACGGCAACTTTTTATGCCACTGTCTAGAACCTTGTACCATTTTTCGCAGTATCTTTTTTATATTTTTATTGGCGGCTTCAACAGCACCATTGGCCTTTGGGCGATATGGAGTAGAATTTTGATGTGCGATCTTAAATTGTTGACACACTTCTTGCATCAAATGACTATTGAGATTGGCAGCATTGTTTGTAATGATCATCTTAGGAATTCCAAATCTACAAATGATATTGGCATAAACAAAATCTACCACAGCCTTCTTTGTCACTGACTTGAAAGTTACTGTTTCTACCCACTTTGTGAAGTAGTCAATGGCTACCAAAATGAATCTATGTCCATTTGATGCCTTCGGCTCAATCGGTCCAATAACATCCATTCCCCAAGCCACGAACGGCCATGGAGCGGCCATTGCATGCAACTCAACAGGAGGAGAACGTATCAAATCGTCGTGCACCTGACATTGATGAAACTTTCGAACAAATTGAATAGAATCTCTCTCCATAGTAAGCCAGTAATAACCTGCTCGGAGAATCTTCTTTGACAAGACAGGACCGTTCATATGCGACCCGCATACTCCAGAGTGTATTTCAACCATGATTACCGAGGCTTCTTTTGCATCTACACACCTTAAAAGTCCCAGATCTGGGGTCCTCTTATACAAGATTCCCCCACTTAAGAAAAATCCACTAGCCAAACGCCTAATAGTCCTCTTTTGATCGTTGGTGGCATATGCTGGGTATTCTCCTGACTGAATGTACCGCTTGATATCCAAAAACCAAGGTTCTCCATCGAGATCTTCTTCAACCACATTACAGTAAGCATATTGATCACGACTCTGTATATGCACTGGATCGATATAGGCTTTGTCAGGATGTTGGAGCATTGAAGACAGAGTGGCTAAAGCATCAGCAATTTCACTAAGAATCCTTGGAATATGCCTAAATTTTACTGACACAAACCGTTGACATAGCTCCTGCAAACATTGTCGATACGAGATGAGCTTCAAATCTCGTGTCTCCCAATCGCCTTGAATTTGATGGACGAGCAAATCTGAATCTCCCAATACTAATAATTCCTGGACTCCCATATCGACAGCTAACCTCAAACCAAGAATGCAGGCTTCATACTCTGCTATATTATTAGTACAGTAGAATCGAAGTTGTGCTGTTACCGGGAAATATTGTCCCGATTCAGAGATAAGAACTGCACCTATTCCGAATCCTTTCATATTGACAGCTCCATCGAAGAATAACCTCCAACCTGGATCAGCATCTATAATGACTTCATCGACATACGACACTTCTTCGTCAGGAAAATATATCTTTAATGGCTCGTACTCTTCATCGATGGGATTCTCAGCAAGATGATCTGCCAAGGCTTGAGCTTTCATGGCTGTTCGAGTCACATATACAATGTCGAACTCGGTAAGCAATATTTGCCACTTTGCCAGTCGACCCGTCGGCATAGGCTTCTGAAAGATATACTTCAAAGGATCCATGCGAGAAATGAGATAAGTAGTATAGGATGATAGATAATGCTTCAACTTCTGTGCTACCCAAGTTAGGGCACAACACGTCCTTTCAAGAAGAGTATACCTGACCTCATATGCGGTGAACTTCTTGCTAAGATAATAAATAGCCTGCTCCTTTTTGCCTGTAACATCATGTTGACCCAGGACACAATCGAAAGAAATGTCCATGACTGATAAATATAAGATCAAAGGCCTACCAAGCTCTGGGGGTACCAGCACGGGCGGATTTGACAAATATCTTTTGATTCGATCGAACGTTTCCTGACATTCTTCAGTCCATTTTACCGCAGCACTCTTTTTCAGCAACTTGAATATGGGCTCACAAGTGGTTGTGAGTTGAGCAATAAACCTGCTAATGTAGTTCAGTCTACCAAGAAAACTCATCACCTCTGTTCTATTCTTGGGCGGGGGTAAATCCTGAATGGCTTTGATTTTTGAGGGATCCAATTCAATTCCCCGACGGCTGACTACAAACCCCAACAGCTTTCCAGATGGAACTCCAAATACACATTTTGCCAGGTTGAGTTTGAGATTATACCTGCGAAGCCTTTCAAAGAACTTTCTTAAATCTTTAATATGGTCGGCCTGACTTTTTGACTTAATAATCACGTCATCCACGTAGACTTCAATCTCCTTATGCATCATGTCATGAAACATAGTGGTCATGGCTCTCATGTATGTTGCTCCAGCATTCTTCAAACCGAACGACATCACTCGATAACAATAAGTTCCCCATGGTGTGATAAAAGATGTCTTCTCCGCGTCTTCATCATCCATAATGATCTGGTGATATCCGGCATAGCAATCCTCAAAAGAGGCAACCTCGCGTTTAGCACAGTTGTCTAACAAAATGTGAATGTTGGGCAGTGGAAAATCATCTTTCGGACTTGCTCTTTTCAAATCACGATAATCAACACACACTCAAATTTTGCCATCTTTCTTTGGTACGGGAACAACATTGGATAACCACATAGGATAATGAGACCCTCGAATCACTTTGGCTTCAAGTTGTTTCATGATTTCCTCTTTGATTTTAATACTCACATCGGTTTTAAACTTCCTCAACTTCTGTTTGACAGGGGGGAACGCGGGATCAGTTGGCAACTTGTGAGCCACTAATTCAGTGCTTAAACCGGGCATATCATCATAAGACCATGCAAAAATGTCCTTATAATCAATTAATTCTTGAATCATTCCCTCTTTTAGATGTGGCAAAGCATGTACACTGATTTTAGTTTCCCTAACATCTTCTTGATCCCCTAGATTTATTTGCTTAGTTTCATTCAAATTAGGATTCGGTTTGTCTTCGAACTGTTCCAACTCTTTGCTTATTTCTTCCAGTGTTTGTTCTTCATCATATTCCCCATCCTGCTTCATTACATCTTGATTAGTTTGGATTTTAAAATCAGGCTGAAAATTCTGCATGCATGTCATGTCATTAGAATCAGCATAAAGAGAACTGTGTAAGAAAAGAAAAACAAAATATATTAGACACAAAACAAAAGGGACATTGCATTTCATTAAATAAAAGATAGAAAGGTTTAAACACAGACGCCAACATAACATAAACAAACTAAAGTCTGAATTACAACCCTGAAATAACTCGGATAAACAGAAAGAAAAACAAAATAGACTACCAAAACTCCCTCCTGACGGGGAGAGGAGTGATTTCCCAATTATTGAGCTGGACAGCTGGACCTATGAATTACACATCTGCCATACTGGTACCTTCTCCTGCTTCGACCATATCAACTTCGATACAAAGGTTCTGGAAGTCATCAACCAATTAAACTTCAAATTCTACATGCTTCGTGACACCGCTCTTAACAAATGATTCACTGAGTAGTGGCATTGGGCGAGGGAGTGACCATATTTCCTTTTTCCTTCCCTTGGCTTTCTTCAGATCTTCAGCTGTAGGCTCAAATCCCAGACGAAACGTGCCCAGGTTCTCACTCGGACATATGGTATGAACTATATCGTGCAGATACACTCCCAAACCCTTTCCTAGCTCAAATCCATATTTCCAAAGTTCACTCACCATCATGACAGAAGCAGAAGACAATTGCGGTCCCGGTATAGCCTGCCATTCAAGGATACGATTCACTGGCACTGTATCAAAAATTTGATAGACGAATATCTCCTCTACGTTATTTGCTTCAATAAGAGACAAGGGAGAATCTTCGTAGGTTGACAAATCTCCTTCACCATGAATAACTACTTCTTGCCTGTCATGCTCAAACTTAATTATTTGGTGCAGTGTAGATGCAACCGCCTTGGCCTTGTGGATCCACGGCCTTCCCAACAACAGATTGTAAGAGGAGTCTACATTCAATACTTGAAACTCTATGGCGAACTCAACAGGACCTATGGTCAACATTAGCTCTATTTCGCCAATGGAATTTGATTTTGCACCATCGAAAGCCCTGACATATACATTGTTGGGCCTGATTCTCTCAGCACCAATATTCAGCTTTTGCAAAGTAGAAATAGGGCAAATATTTGCACCTGAACCTCCATCAATCATAACATGAGTGACATAGAAATCTTCACATTTCACTGTAATGTAAAGGCCCCAATTATGCCCTGTACCTTCAACAGGCAATTCATCGTCAGAAAAGCTGATCCGATTGACCTCAAAGATTTTTCCAACCATTTTCTCAAGCTGGTTGATTGTAATCTCCCTTAGAACATATGCTTCATTTAATACCTTCAGTAAAACATCATGATGCTCCTTGGAGTGCAACAGCAAAGATAAAAGGGAAATTTGAGCAGGGATTTTCTTCAGCTGGTCTAATATTGAATACTCTGGCAATTTCATCTTTTTCAAAAATTCTTCAGCTTCTTCTTCGGTGAAAGGCTTTTTGGTAGATGACGGTCCACTCACCGTTGTCTTGGGCTTTCTTAAGCTTTCAGGCATGAAGCATCTTCCTGACCTAGTCAAACCCCTTACCTCATCTACATCTTCCACTACTTCTTTCCCATGATAGGTCATCACGGTCCGCCCATAATTCCAGGGAATCCTTTTCGTATCAACTATCGGAGGTTGGGTCACCGGTTTGAGGACAATAGGCACTGCCAGTGCTCCTTTCACCGTCAAAGTGGGCTAACTCAAAGCTCCCACCACTGTCAACTTAGGTTTATCCTGACTCGAATCACCATGCCTTCTGGCGCCTTGTACTGTGATCGGGGGATTCTTTGTGCTTCCTTGAGCTTTATATTCTCCCATTCCTTCCTGGCTCAATGACATTGCTTTCAAAGACTCCACTACATTCACCGATTTCTCCTCAATGATCTGTATCCTGACAATAGGCTTATAACTCCTCGAAGACTCTTTCCCATCATATATCAATTCTAACATATTGGCTTCAGCATGGGTTGGCAGCAGATTCTGGTTAATGTTTGGACCCTCCGGGGCCTGGACCAGCATCTGATTTGTGTCAATTAAATCTTAGACAGCTCTCTTTAAATGCTAGCATTTCTCAATATCATGGCCTGGCATATCAGAACAGTACGCACACCTTAAAGAATAATCGAGATTCCTTGGTGGTGGATTTGAAAGCCTTTCTTGAATTGGGCTTAAAACCTTCAACTTCCTCAACCTATCAAACAAGCTAGCATATGATTCCCCAAGAGGTGTGAATTGATTTTTGACCGTTTTCTCCTACTTATACTCGGTCCTAAGCTGAAAACTGGGTCTGGAGGGGTTTTGGTAATTTAGTGGAGCGAATGGGCGATTTTGTGGAGTTTGTGCGCGCCACTGCGGGTAAAAAGGGGTTTGGGCATATGGTTGCGCGCTATATACTGGGTATGGGGGTGGTGAAATGGAATATAGAGGGTTTTGTGGAGGGTAGTAATGGTGGAGAGGAATATATGGAGCTTGGGTGTAGATTTGGGCTTGGGATTGGGGGTAGGGGCGAGGTGGTCTTTTGGGATAGGAATGGGTTCCAGCTACAACAGTCGCCACGTCCTCTTTTTTTTTTACCTCCAAATGCGCCAGATCCACCTTGAATCGCTTGTGTGGTAGCTTTTAATGCAGCAAAACTCACTATTCAACCGGTCTTAATCCCGTCCTCTATCATCTCCCCCATTTTGAGGACTTCCATAAAAGACTTTCCCATTGTCGGAAGTAAATATTGAAAATAGTTCTCATCCTGCGCCTGAATGAAAACTTCTACCAACTTACTTTCTTTCATTGGAGGCTTTACCCTAGCGGCCTGTTCACGCCACCTTATCGCGTATTCCCTAAAACCTTCAGTGCTCTTTTTCTTCATATTGACCAAAGATTTTTCGTCTGGAATCAGGTCGATGTTGTACTGAAAATGTTGAACAAATTCAGAAGCCAAATCATCCCAACTGTTCCATTTATCGATATCCCGATCGATGAACCATTCTGAAGCCAGATCTGAAAGACTCTCGCCAAAGAAGGCCATGAGTAGTTCTTCATTTCCTACTGCAGCCCTTAACTGGTTGCAATAACGTCTCAAATGTGCAACAGGATCACCGTGCCCTGCGTACTTCTCGAACTTAGGCATCTTAAAACCGGGGGGCAGGTTGATGTCTGGGAACATGCACAAATCTTTATAGGAAACACTTCTATAATCTCCGATTCCTTGCAAATTCCTCATAGCTTGTTCTAAACTTTTCAACTTCCGCGCTATGACTTTCTGTTCCTCTGTTGCGACAGGTTCCTCTGTATCAAATGGAAATGCAGGCGGCTGAGTGTACCCATATGGTTCATTCAATTGCAAAGTAGGCTCCGTAGCATAATACTGACCATCTGAAACCTTCAGTACTGGCTCACTGGAAGACCGAGGAAGCCTTATTGTTGGACGCACAACATATATGGGAGTTTCATGTGGTGGCGGGGCCACAAATACCAGTGTGATCGGTGGCACTGGCTGAGCAGCTGGTCTTGATTGGGGAGCTGCCAAGGGCACACCAGAATTGACAGGATAATAATGTCGCGGAGTGAATCCTGGCGCGTGCTCAGGTGACTCAGTAGGAGCAGAGAATTGTGCCTGAGAGAACGGTGGGCAATTAGAGACATTTCCTAAACCTTCAGGGAGTGGAGGAGGAGGCATTCCGCTGGCCCATGCCCAATGCAAATCTATCAGTTGTTGCTTGAGCCATACCACCTCATCGTTGTGTTCAGCACTTTCTTCCCTGTGCTCCTGATCCGGGTCAATGAGCGAATTTTCAATCTCCCTGCTAGCCATGACAAGCTTTGCTTTGGATCTAGTGAAGTATGGGTGACTAAACAGAGTGTTGAAAACCTACCACTGTTATCTGAAAGAACATGCTCATCAAAGACGACATCCGTTAGGATTAGGGCACACAACAAGCATGAGAGTTACATTGGTAAAATTGTCCTAAATTCATGTTCATTTTCTACCAGTTTTTTAGGGTAGCGAGGTCATTTCAACATCATCCCGATTGTTGATTGTGATGGCTAGAAAATGAATGCAAGATGGTTGACGATCTGTTGATGCTAGTTGGAGATATTGTTAGTTGTGATGGTGGAGATGGTTGTTAGTAGAGATAAATTATCGCGATGATAGTGATTGAAGTGAGAGTAGAGGTGGCGTTACTAGTGACAATGATGGTGGCCGCCGAAGAATGTGTGGAGGTTGTGATGTATTAGAGGTAATTAGCGGTGGTGCTAGTTGTGATAGATGAGTTGATCGATAGTAGGGATTGACCGGTAATGATTGATGATGGTGGTGCTGTTGACGGCGGTGGCGGCGGTAAATATAATTAGAATAATAGAGGTAGTAGGTGTGGTAGCGATTGACAATAATGGTTGGTAGTGATATTTATTATCGATGGTGGAGGTGGTTAGTGGTGGTAGGTGGTGGTTGACAATGATAGCGGTGGCAGAGGTAGTGACTGATGATTATGAATAGAGTAGCGGTGAATATTATCCAACACCAAAATACCTCGTCAGACCTAATAAGACTTGATTCTAGATCTGAATGATTAAGACCTATTCAGACCTATTAAGAGCTAAAATCATAATAAAAAATAAATGCACTTAATGGTCTGAAGTCTGAACCATTCAGATTCAGACCTCCATTAAATGCAAACAAATGACTATTTAAAAATACTTTTTATCTTTCTCAAACACCCCTCCTCCCCTCCCCTCTAAAAAAAAGAGAGGAAGAACATAAAAGTCAATAACACTTAAAACAAGTCAATTCCAACATTCCTTTTAATGATGTTTTTTGTAACCGTGCAAAGCTTAGCAAGTTCCCTAGTTTTAAATAAATCAGAACCATTGTGACTGTTCATACAAGGAACAATTTTCAGGAATAGTCTCATTTTCAAATTCTATAAATACAATTACCTTCCTGAAATAGCGTGCTAAACTTGCATATTTGATTTTGATTTTACTGTAACTTGATAGAGAATTGCTTGTAATCATCAAACTATATATAAATAATAACTTTTGCAAGATAGTATTTCACACTTCAAAGTCTTAATTGCTCTATTATTCATCAATTTTTTCTAACAAGTAATACCAGGACTTCATTTTAATTCTTGTCCAATCTTTTCATGAATGGACTTTGGAAGTTGGTTTTAATGACTGACACTTGTGTCCTTTATTAGAATGAATCAAATATTGTATGCATGCTCATTTAAATATAAAATTCTAAACGAATTTTCATAAATCTATTGTATTAGCAATTTATCATCAATTAAAATATCAGTATAACAATAGAAAATAAAAATACAAGTACAAAAATGGAATTACACAGACTAAATTGGGAACTTCAAGAACCATCATACTCCATACCGCAAAGTAAATGTTTAGCTATTAAAATTATATGAAAGATTAAAACTAACAAAAAGACTTTGGTGTGTTTTTTCGTCTTACATTATTTGATCTTTCACTTAGCATGAACCTGAGAAAGTAATTTGAACATAAAACTTAAAGATCCAGGATTCCAATATAGCCCAATTTCATCACCAACACCCAATCTCCAAACATTGAACAATCTCATACAAGATAGAGAATAATCATCAGTGTACAACTTCCTAAAGCAAACACTTCCACCATCATACTTCTTAGGTGCATTCTCCTTTGTTACATCCCACACATTAACACATACCCCATTCTCGTTCATCACCAAATTTTTTGCCATATCCAGTGTCCAGTATCGAAGAATGTACTCAAACGACTCAAAAAATGGAATCACCAACTTTCCTAGAATAACCTCATCATGAGTAATTGTTTTCTTGATCTGCCACGGATCTTCAAGATCTATTATCGGGGCAGGGTATATGTCCCTTATCTCCACTAGTTCTCGAGTCGGTATCCATGGAGTGTTGTTAACTTTGCACGCTTCTTCTTCAACTTTTGATGGAAAGAAATTGTAAAAGAATGTCTTCTTCATGCTAATCAATGGCTTTTGATTAGACATTGAAAAAATTATTCGAAAGAACAATTCCCGAAAAAATTAATATAACAAAATAGGAAGTAATACCTCTATTTATAATTGCGTAAAATTTATTTTCAAATCTTAAACAAAATCAGGTTTTAATTTTTATTCCAACTTTGGGCGGGGAAAAGAGAATATTTTTTTCATTAAAATTGATTTCTGAACAATTACTACACATAGTGTTATTTTGAATCAGATTTTGAAAATTTATCTTTAAATATTTCTTTGACTAGAAATTTTAGATATTTTTAAAATTTATCTTGAATTATTTGTTTGACCATAAATTTTGAATCAAATTTTAAAAATTCATCTTTAAATATTTCTTTGACAGTAAATTCTAGATTAAAATTTTAAAATTTATCTTTAGATATTTGTTTGACCATAGATTTTGGATCAAATTTTAAAAAAAATTCTTTAAATATTTCTTTGACCATAAATTTAAGATTAAAATTTAAAGTTTATCTTTAAATATTTGTTTGACCATAGATTTTGGATTAGATTTTGAAAATTGTCTTGTAAGAACTTTCAATTTTCAAAAATAGTAAGTTTTTGGGACGCTCTCACACAAAAATTAGCAGGTTTCAAAATAAGTGACACCTTTAGCTTGGACTCACCCTTTAAGAAAATTTACTCACTCCTATAGTACCCATAATCAATGAATTGGAAAAAAAAAAAAAAGGAGAAGTGGCACTTTAATAGTGTAAATCTACATTTGATTCACATTCGATACTCTTACTCAATAGTCTGTATTCATAAAAAAATATAAATACATTAATCATATTTTTTTTATTTTTTTTTATTTTCAAAAAATATGACTACATCGAATATAAGTCATGGATGATGATAGAAACATCGTGCATTGTATTTGTATTTACCATCATTTTTATTTTATTCTTTTTTTTTTTAATTTTTTTATATTTTTATTTTATTTCTTCTTTTTCGATTCTTTCTTTCTTTTTTGTATTTTTTTCATGCTTTTTCTTTTTTTCTTCTGTTCTTTTATATATTTTTTTTCCTTTTTTCTTTCTTTTCGTTCTTTTTCTATTTTTCTATCTCTATCATCTATCTTTCTTTTCTTTTTTTTGTTCTTTTTGTCTTCTTTTTTGTACCTCTTTATTCTATCTTATATTTTTTGTATTTTTAAAAAATATGGCTACTCAAATATAAGTCACGAATAATTAAAAAATATCATAATTATTTATCGTATTTGTATTCACATCATCATTTATATTTTTGTATTTGTTGATAGAATTATATTTGTATTTTTATTTTATAGTTCGCGCTTATTTTTTTTATATATATTATAGTTTGCATTTGTATTTGTATTTTATAGTTCGCACTTGTATTTGTATGTTATAGTTCACATTTGTATTTGTATTTTATAGTTCACACTTGTATTTGTGTTTGCTAGTTCGCATCATTATTTATGTTTTATGTTTTAAAAAATTATTTTGTATTTATATTATATAATTGACTGGACATTGTATTAATATTTTGTGGTTTCATTTTATTTGTATTTGTATATTATTTTATCGATGCACTCATATTTTTAAAGATCTATTTTGTATTTATATTTGTAAGTTGACCGCATATTGTATTTTTATTTGTAATTTAATTTGTTTCATTTTTTTATATTTAAATTTGCAGTTGACAAGATCATTTGTATTTTTAAACAATTGTAAAAGAATTTTTCTTTTTCTTTCTACGAACACTTGTACTTATAAAATGATAAATTATACAAATACAATTGTTACATTTGCATCAAATGATACAACTTGAACCATATGCATACAAAATTATACTTGCTTATATACAAATACAAATGATAAATTTAAAATACAAATGATAAATTTGAAATACAAATACTAACGATACATTTGCATTGAATGATACACTGCATATTTATATATTTAAGACTCAAACAAATACAATTAATTCATATATTTTTTTGTATACAAATACAAATGATAATTTGTACATATTCATGGTTAAACTATTCAACAACAAACAATAAATTTATTTAAAATATATAATATGATACAAATAAATATAAAATATAAAATACCACAATAATAACAACAAAAAATGAGAAAAAAAATACAAAAAAAAAAAACAAGAAAAAAAGGAAAAGATAAAAACAAAAAAATGGAAAAGAAAAAAATGAAAAAAGATAAAAGAAAGAAAAAATGAAAAAAAAAAAAAAAAAACTGGAAAAAAAAAGAGAGTAATAGAAAATAAAGAAAGAGAGAAAATAGATGGGAGATGTTATGAATTGTAATTAAGGATAATTAATAAGCTAGAGGAGCTATGAATTGTAATTAACTAAAACTTAGGCGGAATAAAATAATTAAGAGTCTATATTTATTAAGTCATGTATGTATCTCTTTATTAAATCTAGGACAATTTCTCAAAAAAGAAAGATTAATTAATTCCTTATTTTAGCCTCTTTATGAGCTTCCATCTTTTCTTCTTCTTTGGGGACTCGAACCCATAAGTTGAGGGCGGTGGGTGAGTCGCTACCATTCGATTGACAACTCCCTCGTCACTGATTAGTTAATTCTTTGATTATGTAAAACATCTACTTATTTTGGAACAAAATTAAATAAAAATAGTAACACCACTTATACCTTGAAACAAATGGAGTAAAAAAAAAATAAAAAAAAAAAAATTTACCAGTTCAACGGTTACTAATTTCTTTTCCCTTTTTAATTTAGGATTTCAAATCTTAAATCTTGTCGCCTTTATTTTCGTCATTTTGTCACTCCCACTAGCAGACAAACCCCTAGTTAATCATACAAAAATCATTAAACTTATGGTTTAATTACACGAAAATCATGAAACTAATTTTTCTAATTAAAAAATTACGTAACTTTCACTAAATATTATATATACTATCTATTTGGTAAAATCAATATATGAATGTTGTCGTGGGTGGCACTAGTTTAACTGTTTTTTTCCCTTTGCGTCTTCTTAACAATCATAAGTTTTATCTTTGAAATTTATATATAAATAAAGTGTGTCTAATATAAACATGCAATAATTTATGAGAAAATATATTGATTACTTTATAAGAGATATTAGTGATGAAGTTATATATAAATCATATAAGGAAAATTGAACGGAAAAAAAAAATTAGGTATCACAAATCCGTCGGTGAAGACGGATTATAGTACTTTGTTCCTGTTATGTACATTACAACAATTTTGAAACCCCTTATATCACGAAACTAATTCCCTTATGATAGAGATTTAACAATTCATACATAACCAATAAAATTAATTTTTGCCTTATTATATAATTGTACAAGTTTTTGATGAAGGGAATTCGACCGAAGCCCTTTGCCTCTCCCTTTAGCTCCACCCCTGCATGATATAATATGAAATAGTAAAATGTTATCAGTTGAATGAGGCTTGAGGCTATAGGTTAGGTTATGTAGAAGGGATTTTAGTAATTTAAGTAGACTCGGTATTATTTTTGGGACCTAGTGAACTCGTCAAAACTTGAAAAATATCTTTCTGACCTCAAACTTTGACTTATGGTCAACTCTCTTTTCATTTTCTAAAATTCAAGCTCTTCCAAAACTCATCTGAATGTCTTGTGACTCGAACCAATAGTCATACTAATTCAAGAATCATGTTACGAAACAAATGGCGCTGACAAAATTTCGATACAAGCTCAAGTTCTACGAATGCTGACTAAAGTCAACTATATCAACTTTCCAACCTTTCAAAATGGAACTCACATAATACTCAACCAACTATCTCTTGAATCAAAGGAAGGTGTATTTAATTTGTTACACTCCCTCCGTTACTTTTTAGGTGTACATTTCACTTTTTGAGAGTCAAAGTATACAAATTCTGACCAGTACTTCAAGATGATTTCTTAATTCTTTATTGATAAAAGGAAAATTTGCAACTTATATTATATATTTTTTAATCACAATTATTTCTTAACGCCTTGAGTCTTGTAATTTTAGTATGATCTTTGTGGAAATAGAAAAAGATTGGGGAAGAAAATTTCTTTTCCACTATATTGAATAATGTCCCATATTATCATTGTTTCATGCTCCAAAGAGAGTGATGATACAAATTGAAATATGTAAATATAGCCGGATTTAAGAATTATATCTAGGGAGCAGTGGTCCTTTGTATTACCGACATGAGTAGAATACCAAACCTGACAACACTATAGTGAAGCGGAACTTTCAACGCAATAACTGGTATGAGGAGGCTCTTGAAACCTATGATACTCATACATATTTGAAAATAAAGCTCACTTTTAATCTTGCAAAAGGGCTCCAATATTTTTAATCCAAAAAGGGTTAATATAGTTTTAACCCAAAAACTTCATTTTTAAACATGTCAAACAACAGTGATATATGAAGAATATATATGAAGGACGAAGATTATGCACATGAAGAAGGAGGATCAAGAATATTTTGAAGAAAATCAAACAAAAAAGGAGAGATTTGTTAGGGTTTTTGCCCTGATTTTCTTATTATATTTAATTTTTACTTTTTCTTAGAAGGAAAATAAAAGTTACCATAATTACTTTTACTTTTCCTGAAAGAAAAAATTTAATTCTTTTCCATATTTGGCTAACCTCTTTCTTGGAGGAAAGGTTTTGGACATCTATAAATAGAAGACCCTTCGCATACCATAACGCAATAACATTCACAATGTAGTCTTTAAAGAGTCTTTGTTTAGGGGAGATTTCTCCCAATAAGTTTTAGGATTTTCAATTTTATTTTTAATATGTAAGCTGTTTGGCCAAACCATATCCAATAATATATTTTTAGTTTAATTTTTCATGTGTCGTCTGATTTATCGTCTTATGATTTGCAAACTAAAAGCTTACGCATGATGCCCTCTCGATTTCAAACCCAACAATGCTTCCATAGTTATTCCCTCCAACAAGTATATATGATTAATAGTTGTATAATAATAGTTATTCCCTCCATCTCATTTCGGACGGCATTACTAGTTGTATAATATTCCCTCTATTTCAAAATAATTTATTTGTTGGGGTATGGCACACCCTTAAGAAAAAAATCTTTTAGCACATAAATTGTAAATTACTTTTCACTATTACCCTTTTAATTGTTTTTAAATTACTCTTTTAGAAAATGTGAAGTATTTAAGAACCTCATTAAATGAAAGGGTAAAATTGAAAGAAATTTTCAACATGTCTCTTGAAGAATGAACAATTCATTTAGTTTGGACATTCAAAAATAGCTCAAGAATTTATTTATTTTGAAATAGAGGGAGTATAACAAATAATAACCGATGTTAGAAATCCTCATGTATTTTGCTTCATATTTACTCTCTTCGTTCATTTTTATTTGTTATAAATTTTCTAATTGTATTTCTACTTTTACTTGTCATTTTTGACATATCAAGAAAAGACAATTTATTTTTTTTCTCTTTTACCCTTTGTATTGATTGTCTTTTCTCTTAACTGATTTTAATATATACTGTAAACATCATTTAATAGGGGTACTATGATAAGGTAGTCATGTTATCAATTATTTTTCTTAATAAATGTGTCACGTCAAATTGTGACAAGTAAAACTGAACGAAAGAAGTAGTTAAGATTAAGGTGCACAAAATTTCTCATAAATTAAGGAGTAGTCTTCCCATTTATTCTAGGATCACGTACACACAATTTTCTCATATATTTATTATAGTCAATATTTAATATTATAACTTATAAGTAAATGAAAGAAAAAAGTGAAAAGATAATTTTGTCTAAAATGTAGATTTTTAATGAAGGACAAAAGTTCAAATAATATTTTTAAAGAAAAATGACACAGGCTGGCCCATCTCAAAGTAATTGGCCCACGTTTAGGTCATTGGACATGGAGTGGTCAATCGGTCATTTTAGTTCCATTAAATGATCATTTCTTAATTTGGGTCATTGTAACTCAAATAGTTCAAATACAATTTATATATTATACTGAAAAAATTCATATTACATACTGATACAGTTCATAATAAAAAAATGGAGCAATGAATTTATGGGTAGAAATTATATCATTGTTATATATAATATGTATTTTTGTAATATTATGTGCATAGAATTTATATCATTATTGTATAAAATATGTATACGTATATGATGCATATAAAAATTATATTTGTATAAAATATATATTTGTATAAGATATGTATCGAATTTGTATCATTGTTGTATAAAGCTGTCAATAAATGACTAGAAAATGAAATTAAAATTCAATGGTCATTTTCGTGTCAATAGCTTCAGCTGAAGTGTTATTTGTGTCTTTTCTCCTATTTTTAAGGTCCTTCATACTTTTAATATATTAAAGATAGCGATTAGAGATTAGAGATATCCAAATTTTAATTTTAAAGTATTGAATAAATTTGATTTAATTTAATTTTAAAAATTAATCAAATTAACTCGCGAAAAACGAAACGTGCTTGTAAAAAAGAATAGAGGGAGTAGCTAGTAAATAGGTCAACACAGATGTGGAGGAGCACTGGTTTATGTTAAAGCTGTTGGAGTAAAGCAATCCAACATCATCCTCCACTATATGTTAAGACTTAACATGGGTTTAATCTATCTGGATGCACAAAAAAGCTAAGGTTAATGTAGAATATTTATAATTCAAATATGTCAATTTACCTTTATACTAACTTGTTCTCTTGTGATTTTTTTAATACAATTATGTAGCCTTTCAGTAGCTTATATGGGAAGGCATCTAGAGTTCAAATTAAAGGATGCAGAAAATTGATTCAGTTTTTGAATACACGCAAAATTGAATCCATATTAGCTGATTTTTTGAATTTCTCTGATGATTGTGTATTTGAAGAGTAATGGAGGAAGTGAGTCACTTTGAGCATACACACAGATATATCAATCAAAATTAGCTGGATATTCGATTATTTCTGATGATTTTGTGTTTACTGCGTGAAGAAGAAGAAGAACGGAAATAGTGAGACTCGGAGAAAATTGATTCAGCTTCTTCATACACAGAGAAATCAATCCAAAATAGCTGAATTTTTGAATTGTTCTGATGATTTTGTGTTTATTGTGTAACGAAGAAGATGATGAACGGACAGAGTGAGATTCGAAGGAAATCGATTCAGCTTCTACATACATATAGAGAATCAATCCAAAGTAGCTGAATTTTTGAGTTTTTCTAATGATTTTGTGTTTATTGTGTGAAGAAGAAGAAAAAGAGTTGTTAGCGTTTATGACCTGAATTTATTGATCCAACCTTGAAAAGTTCGCAGTGCGATTCATGTATTGTGATTTTTTATGGAGTCTGTGGTGGTAGTGTAGGGATTGGGTCGGTAGGCTCGATCCCGAAGTCTACCACTAATCCCGTTGGGGGTGTGGGGGCAAAGGCCCTGAGGTATGGACCTGCATGTTTTTTGGCCTAAGACTTATTTGTATGTACATATTATATAAGTGTGTTTAGTGGGCTATTTCGGGTTGTTCTCGAATACACGAAATTGAGACTATCGTCTCCATATTGTACTCCTCTCCATTATAGTAAATTTCTCTGTCTCTGTCCGTGGTTTTTCTCGCAATAGTTTTCACGTAAATTTGTGTGTTCTTTTTTTTTGGCTTATTGTTTGCTTAATACTGTCCGAGTTCTAACAAAATGGTATCAGAGCTAGATCGATTGTTTTCTCGGGAATGACAACCATGAAGTATGATATTGCGTTGTTGGATCTCAATACCTGATTTTCGTTATGGCAGGTTAAGATGCGGGTTATGCTCGTGCAGAAGGATTTGGACGTTGCTCTATTAGGGTTTGATATGATGCCCTCATCGTGGACGAAAGAGGATAAACGGCGTAAGGATCAAAAGGCTCTGTCTCAGATCCACCTTCATTTGTCCAATCAGTTTCTACAAGATGTTTTGAAGGAGACCATTTTCATTGCGTTGTGGTTAAAACTGGAATCGTTATGTATGAAGAAGAGCCTAACAAGTAAGTTGCATCTCAAACAATAACTTTATTCCCATCGCATGTCTGAGGGTGCGTCCTTGGAGGATCACCTATCTGTCTTTAAGGAAATCGTCTCTGATTTAGAGACTCTGGAGGTTAAGTACGATGAGAAAGATCTAGGGTTGATTTTGTTGTATTTGCTGCCTGCATCATACACGACCTTTAGGGATATAATTTTATACAGTCATGATACCCTAACCATAGATAAAGTCTATGATGCGTTGTTCTCTGAGGAGAAGATGAAACATCTTGTGAATGGGTTAGAGAATCAAGAAGATGGTCTCATGTTTGAGGAAGGACTCGTGAGAGGAACTCTAGGAGTAATGATAGGAATAGGTCAAAATCCAGAAACAGAAACAGAAACAAAACCTGTAATTACTGCAAGAAGAAGGGCCATATCAAATCCGAGTGTTATAAGTTACAGAATAAAGATAAAAAAAAAGCTCCAAAATCGAAGGGAAACCAACCAGAGAAGTTCGATGAAGCCAGTTTTGTTGAAGATGGCCGTAGTGATAGAGAAATCTTGGTAGTTTCTAATGGTAACTCCAAATCCTGTGAGGATTGAATTTTTGTTTCAGCTTGCACATTTCATATATGTCGCAATTGAAATTGGTGTACAATATATGAAAAAGTCTCTAAAAGTGTTGTGTTGATAGGAAATAACACACCTTGTAAGATAGCTGGTATTGGAATAATCAGGATTAAGATGTTTGATGGGGTGGTGAGGACACTTGGTGATATGCGATATGTCCTAGACCTGAAGAGAAATCTTATTTCCTTGAGTACCCTTGATTCAAATGGATATAAGTACACTGGTGAAGGTGGAGTCCTGAAGATTACTAAAGGTGCTATTATTGTGATGAAGGGACATAGAAAGATTGCCAATTTGTACGTCTTGCAAGGCTCTACGATTACAGGTGATGCAGATGTTTCTACTTTCTCTCTATCAGACAGTGATGTTGCTAAACATTGGCATATGTTCCTGGCGTATATGAGTGAAAACAGGATAGCTGAACTAAACAGGAGAGGACTTCTTGATGGGCAGAGTATTATCAAATTGGAGTTCTGTGAGCACTGTGTTTTTGGGAAGTAGAAGAGAGTCAAATTCACTAAAGGCATCCACTCAACTAAAGGCACACTTGATTACATTCATTCTGATCTCTCGGGTCCTTCTAGAGTACCTTCGAGGGGAGGTGTTAATTACATGTTGACTATTATTGATGACTATTCCAGAAAAGTTTGGGTGTTCTTCCTGAAGCAAAAGAATGATGTGTTTCCTACTTCAATGAGTGAAAGACTATGATTAAAAAGCAAACAGGAAAGTAGGTAAAATACCTTCGGACTGATAATGGTTTAGAGTTCCGCTCTAATGAATTTAATGTTCTGTACAAGCCAGAAGGAATTGTAAGGCACTTAACAGTTCGTCATACTCCACAACAGAATGGTGTGGCCGATCGAATGAATAGGACTATAATAGAGATGGCGCATTGTGTGCTCTCTAATGCTGGTTTACCCAAGTCTTTTTGGGCCGAAGCTGCTTCCACAACTTATTTTCTTATTAACCGCTCTCCCTCAGTCGTGATTGATAAAAAGACTCCACAAGAAGTATATTCTGGTACTCTTGCTAGTTATTCTGATTTGAGGATATTTGGATGTCCTGCTTATGCTCATGTTGATAATGGAAAGTTGGATCTAGATCTGTCAAGTGCTTATTTATGGGTTATAATCCTGGTGTTAAAAGTTATAAGCTTTGGTGTCTAGAAAACAGAAAGGTTATAATTAGCAGGGATATTGTGTTTGATGAAACTGCCATGTTTCGGGCTTCCTTCAAATCTAGTGTTTCACCCCAGATGAGCCAAGTAACCTAAATCAGAAAAAGCCAATCACCCAAGTTGAATTTCGGATTGAAGCAGAGTCTACACCGGTGCCTACTTTTCAGTCTGGCCCGGAGATACATAGTGATACTATTTCTTCTTCACCACCAGTGATGCCACAATATTATATTTCTAAAAACAGGCCTAAAAGAGATATTAGACCTCCTCATAAGTATGTTGAAGATGATTTAGTTATTTATACATTGAATGTAGCAGAAGGTATTGATTCCGGTAAAGAATATTCTTCTTACTCAGAGGCAGTTAGTTGTGATGATTCCAACTGATGGATGATTGCTATGCGAGAGGTGATGGAATCACTTCATAAGAATGACACATGGGATCTGGTGAGATTGCCTAAAGATAAGAAAGTTATCCGTTACAAGTGGGTATTTTAAAAAAAAGAACATCGGGAGTAGAAGATGCTAGGTAGAAAGCAAGACTAGTTTCTAAATGTTACAGATAAGTTCCAAGTGTTGACTTCACAGATGTGTTTTCTCCAGTTGTAAAATATAGTTCGATTCGAGCCTTGCTTGGTATTGTGGCCATGCATAATATTGAGCTTGAGCAGTTGGATGTCAAAACTGCATTCTTACATAGAGAACTTGAGAAGGACATCTATATGCAATAACTAGAGGGTTTTGTAGTCTAGTCTCAAGAAATGAGGACTATGTATGCTTGCTGAAAAAGTCTCTTTATGTCTTAAAATAGTCGCTCAGACAGTGGTATAAGAGGTTTGACTCTTTTATGACTTCTCATATGTTTCGGAGAAGTAGTTATGATAGTTGTGTCTACTTCAAGGAGGTAAGTGATGGTTCGTTTGTGTATCTTCTTTTATATGTTGATGATATGTTGATAGCAGCAAAGGATATGAGAGAGATAATAAAAGTCAAAGCCCAGCTTAGCAAGGAGTTTGAGATGAAGGATCTAGGAGCAACAAAGAAAATTCTTGGTATGGAAATTCTGAGGGATAGAGAGAAGTGTAAGTTATACTTGAGTCAGAAAAGGTATATTGAGAAAGTGCTTCACAGGTTCAATATGCAAAATGCTAAACCTGTCAGTACTCCATTGGCAGCTCACTTCAAACTCTCGGCCATGTTATCTCCAAAGACAGATGATGAGCGTGACTATTTGTCTCCAGTTCCATACTCTAGTGCTGTCGGGTCTCTTATGTATGCGATGGCGTGTTCTCACCCAGATTTATCGTATGCAGTCAGCACAGTTAGCAGATACATGGAAAATCCTGGTAAAGAACATTGGAAAGCAGTTCAGTGAATTTTTAGATACTTGCATGGATCTACTGATATTTGTTTGCAGTTTAGGCGAAATAAAAATGGAGTGATCGGGTATGTTAATTCTGATTTTGCAGGAGACCATGATAAAAGGAGGTCCCTTGCAGGCTATGTTTTCACCACTGGTGCTTGTGCTATTAGTTGGAAAGCTACTTTACAGACTACGGTTGCTTTGTCAACTACTGAGTCAGAGTACATGGCTATTACAGAGGTTTGCAAGGAAGCTATTTGGTTGAAGGGTCTGTTTGGTAAACTTAGCAAAGACTTGCAGATTACTATGATTTTTTGCGACAGTCAAAGTGCTATCTTCCTTACAAAAGATCAGATGTTTCACGAGAGGACAAAGCACATCGATATTTCGTATCATTTTAAGCGTGAAATTATTGCCCATGGTGATATTGTGGTAAGCAAGATTATTACCCATGATACCCCTGCTGATATGATGACCAAGACACTACCAAGTGCCAAGTTTGAACATTGCTTGGAGTTGATTGGTGTTAGCAGTTAAGACATGCCCTTATGGGCTTTTGTGGAAGACGTGGAGAGTTTGTCTTGAAACAGATTTGAGTTCTAAATTAGAATTCGTGTCATGGTGGAGATTGTTAGAGTTTGTAACCCGAATTTATTGATCCTGCCCTGAAAAGTTGCAGAGTGTGCCCCATGTTTATGATTTTTCATGGGGTGTTATGGAGATAGCGTAGGGATCGGGTCAATAGGCCCAATCCCGAAGCCCACCACTGATTCCATTAGGGGTGTGGGGGCAAAGCCCCCGCGGTATGGACCTGTATATTTTTGGGCCTAGGAATTATTTGTATGCATGTATTATATAAGTGTATTTAGTGGGCTGTTTCGGGTTGTTCTCGAATACACGAAATTGAGACTATCGTCTCTACATTGTACTCTTCTCTATTATAGTGAATTTCTCTGCCTCTGCCCGTGGTTTTTCCCGCAAGGGTTTCCACATAAATCTGTGTGTTTTTATTTTCTTTTCCTTGTGGTTTGCTTATTACTGTCCAATTTCTAACAAGAGTAATGCGCATTCTAAGAAAATCAATTCAGTTTCTGCCCATACAACAGAGAAATCAATCCAAATGAATTGGATTTTCACATTTCTCTGATAATTTGGTGTTTACTATGTGAAGAAGAAGGTAACGGACACAGTGAGATTAAAAGAAAATCCATTCAGTTTACGCATACTCACAGAGAAGTCAATCCAAACTAGTTGTATTTTCCATTATTTCTGATGATTTTGTGTTCACTGCATGAATAAAAAGAACGAAGACAGTGAGATTTGAAGAAAATCAATTCAGTTTCTGTATACACACACAGAAATTAATTCCAATTACCAAATTTTTTGATTTATTCAGGTGATTTTATATTCACTGCGCGCGAAGAAGAAGAGTAAAGTGAGAGAGTATGAAACCGTTCAGAGGTAGCATCGAAACGCCATTAACGGCCTCAAAAGACTTTCACAAGGCATGGTAATTTATCCAGATAACAGGTACTCCTCTCACTTTCTCTTCTCTCTCTGCTTCGATGCATTAGTTTTCCTAGTATCGCTTCTATTTCTCTCTTTCTAGTAGGTTTATTTCCAAATGACAAAAGTCTAAACAATAATAACGTGTACAACTTCACCTTTACTTGATGAAAGTTAAATTAATTTTGGCAATGAAGTGGGAATTTGAATTTTGAATAATAAAGGTGAAAGAAATCCATACCTCTATGCAACATGAATTTGATTAGTTAGATCAAAGGACATGGGATATTTCTCCAATTGTATCGGTTGTTTTCTCTCTTTACTATTTTTTTTGTTTTGTTTGTACCCTCCCTAGGAGCTTCCACTCCTTTAACTTCTTCGGTAATTCATACTCACAAACTTCTAACTGAAAATAAGATGTATTTACTATCCGAGCAACTCTCTTTTGTCGAAGTATTTTCCTATCACTATCTGGAATATCCTTTACGTAAATAAGGACATATATAGGTTAAGTTCAGAAATGACTCTAAAATGAGTTGATCTAGATATTTTATTTCTCATAAAAGAAGTCTTACAAAAGTGACTTTCATATGGGTTGATTTTGATTTTTTAACCCGTCTTACAAAAGTGGCTTTCATATGGGTTGGTTTTGATTTTTTAACCAGACTTAATAGCTCTTGACTATAAGGAGGACATTCTAAGACTTACGCATAGATAGACAGTCATGGCATTTCAAGTTAATAAGCCTGCACAATTAATCAAAAGTTGTCTTATTGGCAAACATTAAATCTTAGTATTTTGCAGGAATAAAAATTTAAGATCGATTATTTTGGGGACAAATTCAAGACCACTCACTTTGAGAGACACTAAAGGTTTGTTTGGAAAGTTACGTGGTAATTGAAATTGGTGTAATTACTAGGATAATAATTATCAGCCTAGTAAGTAGGGGTATTTAGTCAAAAGTGACAAAAGAGTTTGAAAATGAGGTGTAGGTGCCTCAAGTCTTAATAATTGAGTGGATATGGCAATTACTTTATTATGGATTTAAAAAGTTCAAAAAGTTTGAAAATATCCCATAAGCTTTTAAATTTACACTTTGATCCAAATGTTAGTTAATATAACAGGAAATGGGGGAAAAAGGCTCATTTCTCTCTCTTCTCATCGGTTGTTATTTTCTCTCTCTTCGTAATTTTTGTTGTTCATTATTGCTGCTGCTTTATTCATCATCTTCTGCTTCATTATCATCATTTTCTACTTCATTATCATCTACATCTTCTTCTTATCGACCATTATTGTTGTTTTTACCGCCACTACTACTACTTGAATAATTTTTTAGGTCAAATTTTATTTCGTACATCACTTTGGCATTACTTCATAGGTGACTTTGGTAAGTAAAATTATAATTTTTAGTTGAATTTGTCATCTAGGTACACTTCTACTGCTATTTTTTCAACAATGGATAGAACCTGTTCATGAATCCAACATAAGAGCCATCTATTTAAACAGATCACTCATCTGTTGCGATAGATGAGTCATCTGTTGCAACGGAAGACTCATATGTTGGATTCATGTTTATAGTTCTATATAGTGCCCGTAACATGAATCGAACAGATGGTCCATCTGTTGCAATAAACGAGCTATCTGTTGCAATAGACTAGTTATTTATTGCAACAAACGTGTTATCTGTTGCAACAGATAAGTAATTTATTGCAAAAGATGAGTAATATGTATGGAACAACACAAAACTAGGGGTGTGCAAAAATCAAACCGACCGATAAACCGAACCGATAAAAATATTTTTGGGTTATTGGTATTGTGCTATTGGGTTAACAATTTTTTATTAGTTTTATAAAAAAAAATATTGGGTAAATAGTTCAGTTTCGGTTTTAGCTTATTGGGTTATCGGTTAAATCGATAACCCAATAAGGATACACTAAGTTATTGTTTTATCCCGATTTATGTTATATATATAAATCTCTCTCTCTCTCTATCTCAATCTATCTATCTATCTCTCTCTCTCTATATATATATATATATATATTATATGCACTACTTATTCACAATTCAGTGATTCACGAAGTATTAACCTATTCAGGGCAACAAAGGCACAATATAAAGCTTGACTATTATCGTATTGAAAAGCTTAAAGCATTTATAGCTTCCAACAATTAGGATTTAATTTTTTTCCTAACTAACATTCAGTTCAAGTTTGAAGATTCTTGTAAACTAAAATGCATTGCGTAGGATGTTGGCGGTAACTAAGATTTTGTTTTTTATGTTAGTTGTTACTATTTCTATTTTATAAATATTTTCTTATTGGTTAAACCCAAAATCGAACCGTTAAGGACCAAAAACCGATAAGAAAATATCTTATTGGTTGGTTATTGATTTTATATATTTAAAAATAAAAAAACGATAAACCGAATCAATAACACATAAAATCGAACCGAACTGACTGATGCACACCCCTACACAAAACAACTCCTGCCACAAACCCAACATATAACTAATATGTTTCAACAGATGGTCCATCTGTTGAAAGAACTCAAAACTCTTTCTATTGCTACTGGATTATAAATTGTTCCTTACGTCCGAGCGTTGAAATGTTTGTTGAGAAGAAGAAATAGACAGAAACATAAATTTTTCATTAAACAAAAAGAAAATATATTAATATAAAAAATATATATATATATATACGCTAAAAGAAAAAAACATAACCTAATTATTATTATTATTATTATCATCATCATTATTATTATATTGCTAGCCGACCAATCGTCAACCGACAGCAGCAGGGCCCTCTTCAGCCTATGAATCTCTCGAGCATCCTTACTCTCACAACGCCCAACTCCCACTGCAGGTCATTAACCAGTCTCTGAAGTTCCCGCATGGTGTCGCACAGAATAGCAATGTCCCAAACAGGATCAGTCATATCTAGAACACGCATGAATTGATAAAAAACATAAAAACATAAGTAAAGAAAAGATTCTGAATATAATACAACATATACTATCAATTGGGTAGATTTACACAAAAATAAAGAAAAAAACTTACCTGAGTCAGGGAAAAGGTATCTGGTCTTTGAAGAAAAAGTGGGTGAAGATGTAATATGAAAGACAAGATGCAAGAAATAAATAGAGTGTAGTAGAATGAACGAGTAAGGAGGCACCTATGTATAGATGATGGAATTTTAATGAGTTAGGCAAAAAGGTGCGATTGTTCACCTCCATTTTATTAATTACATTCAAATTGGTGATTTTTTTATTATTGTGAAAAGTTATGACTTAATTAAATCAAGCTGCTGACTTTTGATTATTGTGATAAGTCATGTCTTTTCAACTTATTATTATTAATTTATTCTTAAATTTAAATAACCTTTTTTTCAAATAAATAATTGAAAACTTCTCACCTTTTCAATAAATATTTTTTTTTATAATAATCACTTTTATTGAGTTGTGGCAACAGATTGTATATCTGTTGCATCAAATATACCATTTGTTGCAACAATTCGATCATCTATTACAACAGATAATCTATCTGTTTCAACATATAACTATATTTTTTAATAATCACCACATACTTTCATTAATTCAAATTGATGACTTTTTTATTATATAAATTAAAAAAATATATTTAAAAATTAAAATAGTGAAAAACCACTACTTGTCGCCTATTTAATATTAACATCAATTTTTCAGATTAAATGACTATTTTTTACGGTTATAAATTGTGTTTATAATTTATTTCCTTATTGTATTCTGTGAAAAGAAATGACTTAATTAAATCAAGCTGGTGAGTTTTTTATTATTGTGATAAGTCATGACTTTTCAGTTTATTGTTATTAATTAGTTCTTAAATTTAAATAACCTTTTTCTCAATTAAATAATCTAAAACTTCTCACCTTTTCAATAACCGTTTCTTTTAATAAAATAATAAATATTTTTATTGAGTTGTGGCAACAGATTATATATCTGTTGCATCAGATAACCCATCTGCGGCAACAGATATACCATTTGTTGCAACAAATCGACCATCTGTTGAAGGAGTTTTTTTTATTTCTTCTAATAGCTGATTCATCAGTCGCAACAGATGGGGAATTTGATTCATTAGCTATTTTGAATGTGTTAGACAAAAAGTCACTACTGTTCACCTCTTTTTTTAATAATCATCATATACCTTAATTAATCCAAAGTGGTGACTTTTTTATTATATAATAAACAAATTTTAAAAATAGATTTAAAAATAAAAATTATGAAAAGTCACGACTTGCTGCCTATTTAATATTAACATCAGTTATTAAAATTAAATAACAATTTTTTAGGGTTATAAATTGTGTTTATCATTTATTTCCGTATTATTTATTTATGAATTATTTTTCATATTAAATAATAAAAAATTCATGACTTTTCACCCTTCAATAACAATAATATTTTTTATTAATAACCGTCTATTGCAACATATGATTCATCTGTTGCAACAGATTAACCATCTATTGCAACATATGGTCTATCCGTTGCCACAAACGCTCAATCCCTACCTCCAACCATCAACATGTTGAGAATAAGGAATAGACAGAATGAAATTAAATATTAAATAAGAATTAAAAATCTAAAGTCGACCAAACATAGATTTTTGAATCCATTATATACAAATATACAATTAAAAAAACATACATTAGGTTCCTCCCTTAGGTATATCCGATATAATAAAAGAAAATACATACGCTAAAAGAAAAAACATAACCTAATTATTATTATTACTATTATTATTATTATTATTATTATTATTATCATTATTAATAATATTATTGTCAACCGGTCAATCGTCATACGACAGCTGCAGGGCCCTCCTCAGCCTTGCTCTCATGTCGCCCAACTCCCATCAGAGTTCATGAATCTGCCTTTCAAGTTTCAGCAAGGAGTTGCGCAGAATCACCTTGTCCAAATCCGGATCAGACATATCTAGAAGTGGAGTAGACTGAACGAGTAGGGAGAGACCTATTTATAAAGGATTGAATTTGAATAGGTTAGTGATAACGCTCAATCTACAACTCTCGTTTGAGTGTAAAGCGGTCGTTAGCAAATATAGAACCCAACCTGGGTTGGGTGTCGATCCCACAGGGAATAGCTTGGCCAACAAGTAAGTAAAATTACTAAACTTTTGGTGCAAGTCTCGTAAGAAGGGGGGATTCTTGTTTTGCAAGTAATGTAAACAAAAGCTGAAAATAATAAAGTAAAAAGAGAGAGATTGTTACGTTGGTTGTAAACAATGAGAATTGAAGCGTTGGGATTATGTCCACCTTCTGAGGTATACGTCTCTATTGGCTATGAGTGTGTAAAATTCTGACTTGCAATTGCTTATAGAGGATTGTAGTCGATGGTAAATCCAAGCGTCTCTCGACCTAAACAAGGACTATTTCACTTTAACTCTCTCGAGCTTAAAGCGTGTCTAATGGTACGAATTCTCCAAGAGGTTAGTCCAGTTACGGCACTAGCTTTTTAATAGAAAAGGGTGTCCTACTACCTTGACATTATCTCTTTTCCAGACAAATAACTTTTCTCTCGAACAAGTTAAATGTTAGACTGGCGTATTCTTGCGTTTGCAACCGCAAAGAATGTAGATTAAGATGAAGAGAATAATGATATAAGCAATATACGTGCCTCGAACTCACAAACTCACAGCAATAGATAGTATCTCATACGGCTTCCATAACCCCAACAGAGAAGTTTAGTTACCCATGAATGCGAAGGAAATCACGATTGACATTGTTATTATATCACGATATTGAGTAAT
This sequence comes from Capsicum pubescens, assembly GCA_030864215.1. Taxonomy (NCBI): domain Eukaryota; kingdom Viridiplantae; phylum Streptophyta; class Magnoliopsida; order Solanales; family Solanaceae; genus Capsicum; species Capsicum pubescens. The sequence goes on from CM061542.1 coordinate 262,258,773, forward strand.
GGCGTGTAGATCAAGTGATAGGCGTGAGGCGTGATTCCTTAGCAAGTAACGATTCTCTTGTTGTGGAATTTAAGAATAGAAGAGTAGAAGAAGAAAAATAGAATTGAATTGTAAGACGAGAAGTTAAGAAGATGTTCTAAAATCTCTAGCATGATAGGGTATTTATAATACCCATATCCTAATCCTACTAAGCTAATGAAATAAATAACCAAATCCTATTAGACTAATGAAATCCTTAACCCAAATGTACTAGGTTAAGGTAACATTATCATAATCCACATAAAATAATGAAATACATAACCTAATTGTACTAGGTTAATGTATCATTGTCAAAATCCAGCTTTGTGTCTGTAAGTCTCCAAAGTCTTCAGAATTGCTGTTTTAGCCCGGGGCAGATTTTCCATGCAGCAGTTTTGGTCCTTAGGCGTGTAAACTCCCTTCCCTTCCTTCGTGAGCTTTCTTTTGCATCAAGTAAGCCATAGAATGTTGAATTCTGCATCATTTATACCTGAAACTTTACTAATCATGTTCGTTAGCTCATTTACAGGAAAAGGACTAAAAGTGCATGAAATATATAATTTGTTCTCAAAACTAGGCTAAAATATGGGAAAAATATATTGATATAGGCGTGTAAATCTGCCTATCATCAACACCCCACACTTAGAGCTTTGTTCGTCCTCGAACAACATATCATGTCCTTCTAAGCATCAACTTAAGGTTTTTACAGCAACAACACAAAACATTTATTAAGACAAGCACAACGATTATCAACCAAGAGTAGCTTTCCGATTTTAAGTAGAAACAATTTAACCTCAAGTATAGACTCGTGATGGTGATCAACTCGCATGCAAACGTTAAAGTGCATAGAATCATATACAACTATCCAAAACTCATCAACCATGTGTGTCTCACCATATAGTACCCATAATCACTCACAAATATAGCATATTTTTCAAACATGGGTATCAAAATGTCCTTGCTCTCGCTCTCACAAAGAATTCATATGAAGCAACTGATGACCATAGGCTTGCCCTTAATGTAATACTCTACTAAATGTTGGAATGTTAAGATTAGGATCAAGTAGGTCTTTTGATGGTTGTAATGTAGGCTAAGGGACGGGTAGGACTATTTTGGCCAGGAATAGTGACTAAGTTCCTAAGCGCTTTAATACATCACTTTGTATCATTGACACTTTTTTCTTTCAACCTTTCTTCTTTCTTTTGTTATACCACCCTTGTTCTCCTCTTTTGTTTTTTCAATTTTAAGCACAACTCGCTTTTCAGCTTTCTTTTCCTTTTTCTTTTCACAACATACCTCTTATGATAGCACTTTCTTTTTCATAACACATTCAAGCACCATTACAATTTATAGCATCATACTCACCCAATTTCCTCTTATGTTGTCACATGACTTTTTCACTTTAAAGCACTTAGGAGTTTGGATCAAATTACGGTCTTGAAAGAAATGGATTAGGCTTACATACAAAGTTGTCAAAGAAATAGGCTAAAGGCTCAAAAGGGTTTAACTAGGATGATGTCCATGGGTAGGTAAAACTGAAGGTAAACAAATATAGGTTGTCAAAGAAATGCCTAAATCATATCCTAAACTTACACTCCTTATTTTCGCTTTGCATACATACCAGGCAAGTTCTAGCATCAGCCACACACATAGAATATACGATTATCTCACACACACAAGGCACATGGTCGACTTGCTTGGAAGTAATATAGACTCTCGACCCAACAAGTGAAGGAATTGAACCACACAATATCACATAATGAGTCACAACTAGAGCCTAAACGTCTCAATAGTCACAATTGTAGCACATACTCTTGTTATAATCTCATGCTGCCTATCAAAATAATTTCATGCGAAGCTAGAAAAAACAACAAAAACAAAAAACTAAAACACGAAATAAAAAACAACAAAATAAACAAACATAGATGCGATAGAGAAGTATAGCATACGATACCGCCACCCCACACTTAAACGGGACACTGCCCTCAGTGGAAAACAAATACGAGGAACCTGGTTAGTCGGACTCTTCCTCTTTGTCGGGGGTCATACCCCCTTCGTCGGAATCATCATAAGAGTCGTCGTCAGAGTTCTCCTCCTCGTCAGAGTCTGGCAAGCGTCGATCGTCATCAGTCGGCACATCATCATCTAGAGGTTCCTCAAAGTATACGCCCACTCCACACATCTCCCGTGCATGCATGTTCATGGGATAGTCGTGGTCCAGCTGTTGGAGCTCTGCAGCAGTTGGAACACGACCTCCACTCATCATTGTAAACCTCATCATGCCGTACATATGGCGGGAGAAACTCTCATCCCGAGCATGTCTCTCTGCCGTAGTAAGGTTGATGCCATGTGTTGATTCAGCATCTTTGACCTTTGTGAGGTCAACCTTCTTCGGATTGTGTAGGAGTTTATGATCAGCTGGTTCCTCTTCGATATCCTCCTTCCGCAAGATTGCTGTCAACAAATTGCCAAATGTGAAATGGGACCTTTTGTGGAGTCTGGCCTTCCTCATGGTAGATCGAATGATTGCCCCAAAGTTGATAGGGACATTCGTCATCAAAGCATAGACCAAACAAACTCTATCTCTCGATATCTTGGTGTATTGAGTCCCAGGAATAAGACATGAGTTGACAATGCGCATCCAGATTCTTGCTTCCCTATTTAGTGGAGCATAGGGAAAGGTGTTGTGTCGGCCGGTTTCTTTATGTCTGCCCCACCTTGCCATTGATCTGTTTCCACAAAGCGTGTGTCGTATTGCTCTATAAGGAGGCCTGCTGTACAGCTCTTTGAATGGTACTGTGTCGATCGAAGGTAAGCCAAGAAAAGAGTTGATCCAGTCCGCGGTGAGCTGTAACACCTGGCCCCGAATTTTGACTTCATTGCCTGTTGTGTTCGGCGACCAGTTGGCATAAAACTCTCTTGTTAGATCAAGATTACACTCTCCCATGTCGCGGAAGATGAAATCCAACTTCAAAGCCATTATTTTGCCAACATACGCGGCTCCTTCTTTGCTAAGGTATCCTTGTTGATCAAGTCGACGTGCACATATTTTCTTTCTTTGTTACTGTTGTACCATGCTTTGTCTTCTTCCTCAAGAACCCATTTTATTCCGAACATTCTACGTGGTAGTTGTGCTGAGGATGATTCTCCTTGGTCTTTTCGACTTCTCTTCTTGCCCTTTTGGGAAGTGGTCGCCTTCTCCTTGCCTTGCCTCGCTTTAGGTGCCATTGTACCTGAGACTAGAAATAGTGTTAGTTGCAGCACAGTCTCACTTGATACAATCTATAAGCAAGCATTAGGGGTACCACCCCACACTTAGTTTTGTTAACACAAATCAGTGAGGTGAAAGTAGTCGATTTACTCAGATTTCGTCGAGATACGTTTTAGGATTATATTCCGACAAGAAAATCAGCAATGCATCACTTACTTGCAGCCATTGGACTACTTTCATGGTAGATATAGCAACACTCCTACATAGGGGTTACTACATGGAATCGTTATTCTTACAACAATCACAACCTCCTAAGTCGGTAGGCACTATAAGTCTTATCCCGATTGCCGGGATAGTCTAACATGTAAGTATCCAAACAACAATCTTAAGCAATATTCATAGCCATAGAAATTCCTCAAATATCATAACAATGCTATTGAAACCAAATTCAAGTCGGAAACAAGTCAAGATTTTCCTACGTATATGTTCACTCACATGATTTTGCAACAACAATCCAAACACATGAACATCACCAACAATATTATATAATTTAGCAATTAATAATAGCCATAGCAACGTAGTACTTACGAGAAATAAATGAAGAATAAGAGAGTACTTACTTGCTTGAAACTTGTGGAGATGGTTTTGTGAATTGGAAGAGCAAAAGAAGAAAATTTTGAGAAGATTTGGAAGAGTATGCGGCGCCTTTAGGGTATTTTCTATTATGGTTGTGTTATAAAACTAAGTCCCCTTTATATAGGAAGAGTATGGGTCGGGTTATGACCCATTTACAATCGGTTTTGGAGACAAAAATCCTACATATGCGGCGCATAATGCTTGGCATAGATATGACATATGCGGCGCATTGTCTATAGCATAATGGGACATATGCGCCGCACAGTCTATGGCATTTATAGACATATGCGCCACATAGTCTATGGCATATGAGATACTGAGACCAAATGCCATAGCATAGGCGGCGCATAGTCAAAAGCATACCTAGGAATAGGCGGCGCATAGTGTATAGCACACTGGATTCCGAGACCTTAGGCTCTAGGATAGGTTGTGCATCGTTCGTGGCCTAGTTTTACCAAGGCCTAGCCTTCCTCGATGCCTATTTTGGCGTGAGAAATGCTCAATCCATAGCCTTATGCATCACCATTCCTAACTTACCAACTTTACCATACAATGCGTCCAAATCGTCAATTGAAATCAATCTCCTCGTTGCATTCCTCTTGCACCTATATTTGCTCAAAACCAAATGAAAACGATTAGTACGATGGGTTGCCTCCCACCAAGCGCCTTAGTTTTGGTCGTGGCACGACTCTTATTTTTGGATTTTCATTTATCAAGAACAAAACAAGTACTAGAACGAAAGAAAAAAACGATAAAACGATAAAATGATAAAATGATAAAACGATGGGTTGCCTCCCATCTAGCGCCTTATTTATTGTCGTGGCTCGACATAGTTACCTCGAGTACTTAGACTTCGTCGAGGTAAATGGTGGATCGTTTTCTGAAAGGATTTAGACGATAATGAGGCTTACCTGTGGGCATGCGATCTTCTTCACCAATTATATCACCAATAGTCCAACCCTTAGCTCTCTTGTATCTCTTCAGAGCAGAGATGAGAGCTTCTACGTGCTGTTCACTTAAATCATTTGCACTCTCCGGAAGTATATTTCTACTTTCCAAGAACATATACCTTAGATAATCGGGGAGCTCTTGCGATTCTAGCATTGGTGGCTCATCAATGGAAGTCTTCGTTGTTGGTTGATTCTTGATATCACAATCCGGTTGCTTAGGAGTATGGGAATAGGACTCTATTTCTGTTAGAGCACCCATAAGTTCTTCATAATCTTTATCGTCCTCATGCTCAACCTTCAGCAGCGCAGCAGACAATGGCTCAATAGTAAGCTGTTTCTCTACAGATAATGCTTTCTTATCTTCATAAGGAACATCATCTACAGAGAACACATCCATATCTTTTGGCTGCTTCATTGCTTTGCACAAATCAAAACGAATCACTTCGTCATTCATTCGAAATAAAAGCTCATTATTTCTCATGTCAATAAGCACACTTCCTGTTGCAAGGAAAGGACGTCCCAAGATTATGGGAACCTCTGAGTCCGCTTCACAATCCAAAATAACAAAGTCTGCTGGAAAGATGAATGAACAAACCTTTACCAAGACATCACATAGGATACCAACAGGTCGTTTTACCGACCTATCCGCCATGACGAGCCTCATATTAGTTGGAGTAGGATCACCCAACCCCAACTTTTTATAGATAGATAATGGCATCAAATTGATGCTGGCTCCTAAATCACATAATGCTTTGGCAAAATTCAAAGATCCAACGGTGCAAGGAATAGTGAAAGCTCCGGGGTCAGCCTTCTTCTGAGCTATTGATCGGGTAGCGATTGCGCTGCAGTGATGGACATCATCTTTCAACTCATAACTTGCTGCCCGCTTCTTTGTCAAAAGATCCTTCATAAATTTCGCATACCCAGGCATTTTTTCAAGTGCTTCCACCAATGGAACATTAATGGTCAGCTGCTTTAACATAGTCATGAATTTGTTGAACTTCGTATCATCCGCCACCTTCTTCAATCTTTGGGGAAAAGGTGGTGGTGGGTATGGCATTGTTCTCTCCACGGCTTTCTTCTCCTCTTGCTTCCATTTTTTAGCTTTTCTAGGCTGCACGTCGTGAGGAGTGACGTTAAGGACCTTAGGATCGGTTGCTGCGACATCTTCCCCTTTCGCCTTATCATCAATTTCCGCCTCTTCGTCAGCCACTTGCTTGCCTTTTTCTGAAGTTTCCAGCACCTTACCACTTCTGGTAGTGATGGCCATGCATGACCCATCATTCCTTGGATTTTGCACAGTATCGCTAGGTAAAGTGCCAACCTTCCTTTGATTGAGTGTTGCTGAAAGTTGGCTCAATTGCTGCTCTATTTGCTTGATTGAAGTAGAATGAGAATCAACTAGTTGTTTCATGGAGGACAAATCATTAATTACCTCAGTAACTCCCGCGCTCGTTGCTTCCACTCCTTTCAATAATTTAGCCATCATGTCTTCCATACTTCCAGAATTAGATGTGGTGGTGTCACGTCTTCCAGGGGGAACATACACACCACTATTGTCATTCTTGTTCTTCCAACTACCTTGGTCCTTGTTTCCAGATTTCTCATAGTAGTTCCGACCTTGGTTTCCTTGGGCATTGCCTGGGAAACCCCCCTGATTATTCAAGTAGTTGGCTTCTTCTTCCGTATCAGCTTCGTTTCTTCCATGTGCTACAATGGCTTTGACTTTTTCGGTCTTCCCTGATAATAGATGCTTTGTAAGAAGATCCACTTGTGTTCTCATGTACGCCATATCTTGGTCACGTTCCTCTTGTCTACGCCTCTGCTCTATGGTCATGCCAATAGATAAAGTGGAGCTTGCTACCTCAGAATCCCTGGTATGCCAAGCTCTACTTTGCTTCGTCATACGATCTATCATATTGCTTGCTTGACCAAAGGTGAGGTCCATGAATGATCCTCCAGCCGCATTATCCACCACTGGTTTAGTTATTGAATTCAAGGCTCTGTAAAGTATCTCCATTAGGTGAACATTAGTCATGTGATGGTTTGGGCACCTCATTAGCTTCATCTTGAACCTCTCCCATGTTTCATGAAGGGCTTCAGTTGGAAACTGACGAAAGTTGCTGATTTCATCTCTCAATTGTGCTCTTTTGGATGGCAGAAAGAATCTTTCGAGGAAAGCGTCTCTCAATTGCCTCCAATTTGTAATAGAATCAGGAGTCAGCCCATTCAACCATAGAGTTGCCTCCCCAGACAGAGACAATGGAAATAAGCGTAACCGAATTGCATTCTGACCAACTCCAGGATTGTCAAACGACTTGCATGTAGAAATAAAGTTGATGAGATGCATATTCGGATCATCGCCTGCTAGTCCACCAAATAATCCCTTGAGTTGCAATAACTGAATCATGGTGCTCATGATGTTGAACTTGGCTCCGGGGGCTAATGGCGGAAGAATAATGGCTCCAGTGGCACCAGCTTCATCAAGATCATCATCATCATCATCGAATGGTATTTCACGTTGTGCATCCATTGATGTACTGAACAAAAAACCTGCAGTAAACAAAAACGAAAACTAAAAGTAAAAGTACGAGAATCTTTGACCAAAGGGTCTAGTAATTATTACGAACTTAATTGACACTTGTATTCCCCGGCAACGGCGCCAATTTTTGATAACGCTTAATCTACAGCTCTCGTTTGAGAGTAAAACGGTCGTTAGCAAATATAGAACCCAACCTGGGTTGGGTGTCGATCCCACAGGGAATAGCTTGGCCAACAAGTAAGTAAAATTACTAAACTTTTGGTGCAAGTCTCGTAAGAAGGGGGGATTCTTATTTTGCAAGTAATGTAAACAAAAGCTGAAAATAATAAAGTAAAAAGAGAGAGATTGTTACGTTGGTTGTAAACAATGAGAATTGAAGCGTTGGGGTTATGTCCACCTTCTAAGGTATACGTCTCTATTGGCTATGAGTGTGTAGAATTCTGACATGCAATTGCTTATAGAGGATTGTAGTCGATGGTAAATCCAAGCGTCTCTCGACCTAAACAAGGACTATTTCACTTTAACTCTCTCGAGCTTAAAGCGTGTCTAATGGTATGAATTCTCCAAGAGGTTAGTCCAGTTACGGCACTAGCTTTTTAATAGGAAAGGGTGTCCTACTACCTTGACATTATCTCTTTTCCAGACAAATAACTTTTCTCTCGAACAAGTTAAATGTTAGACTGGCGTATTCTTGCGTTTGCAACCGCAAAGAATGTAGATTAAGATGAAGAGAATAATGATATAAGCAATATACGTGCCTCGAACTCACAAACTCACAGCAATAGATAGTATCTCATACGGCTTCCATAACCCCAACAGAGAAGTTTAGTTACCCATGAATGCGAAGGAAATCACGATTGACATTGTTATTATATCACGATATTGAGTAATGGCGTGTAGATCAAGTGATAGGCGTGAGGCGTGATTCCTTAGCAAGTAACGATTCTCTTGTTGTGGAATTTAAGAATAGAAGAGTAGAAGAAGAAAAATAGAATTGAATTGTAAGACGAGAAGTTAAGAAGATGTTCTAAAATCTCTAGCATGATAGGGTATTTATAATACCCATATCCTAATCCTACTAAGCTAATGAAATAAATAACCAAATCCTATTAGACTAATGAAATCCTTAACCCAAATGTACTAGGTTAAGGTAACATTATCATAATCCACATAAAATAATGAAATACATAACCTAATTGTACTAGGTTAATGTATCATTGTCAAAATCCAGCTTTGTGTTTGTAAGTCCCCAAAGTCTTCAGAATTGCTGTTTTAGCCCGGGACAGATTTTCCATGCAGCAGTTTTGGTCCTTAGGCGTGTAAACTCCCTTCCCTTCCTTCATGAGCTTTCTTTTGCATCAAGTAAGCCATAGAATGCTGAATTCTGCATCATTTATACCTGAAACTTTACTAATCATGTTCGTTAGCTCATTTACAGGAAAAAGGACTAAAAGTGCATGAAATATATAATTTGTTCTCAAAACTAGGCTAAAATATGGGCAAAATATATTGATATAGGCGTGTAAATCCGCCTATCATCAGTTAGTCAAAAAGCCACAACTTTTCACCTCTTTTTTAATAATTACATCCCTTAATTAAATGAAACTAGTGACTTTTCAAATATGTAAATTAAAAACACAGATTTATCTTTATTATATTTTGAAAAGACAAAAAAATTACTTTACAATAAATCTAACAGATGGATAATCTGTTGCAAAATATATTCTACCTATTTGATAATTTTCAATATATTGATAATTTGTTGCAACAGATGTATATATTTGTTTGATTATTTCCAATAGATAAGTCATATGTTGCAACAGATTGATCATCTGTTATAATAGATGTCTATAATTGTTTGATAATTTTAATAGATGTGTCATCTGTTGCATCACGTTAGTCATCTGTTGTCATAGATGGGCTAGAAAGAATAAGGTGCATGCAGATGGATCCACTTTCATGTGTGGGAGTTACGTATTACTGATAAGGTCATCGGGACAACACACATAAAGTACAATAATTTTGTGAATACAATTTTTAACCGATTCGGCATTGACCATTCAAACAAGATCCTTCATTATACAGTTAAGTTTGATATGTTCAAATTGATAAGGCCGAGGGGCCATGAAGATGGTGCCGATACCCTGTTACGAATTAATAACGGTTGTTGCTCATGTTTATGTGTGTCAAGTTTTGAGAAGGGATCAATAGTTGGTGTCATTGCAGAGATCCAATAGCGATTGGACTAACTTTAAGGGTGCATTGGACTCTGAGAAGGCCTTTAAAGCCTCCCACTACAACAAACAATAACGGAAAACCAATAGAAATTTTCCTGTCCCAAATTTATATGGATGGGTTGTTCGAGAAAATGATTATACTCCAGAAGAAGTCGTAGGAGAATACCTTTGAGGGAAAGGGGAGTTTATGAAATACTATATCATCTGAGAACTAATTGAAGGGGAAACATAGGGTAGAAAGCAAGGAATTTCTAGCGAATCTGGCCGATGAAATTGACTTAAAACATGAGAAATCTGAATCAAGTGCAAATGTGAATGTGTATCCAGTAATGAAAATTCATCTGTTGCCTCTCTCAAAGAAAAATAATACAGCTGAATACTTTGCTAGGAAACTGCGACTAGTTAGTGTGGTCGGAATGGTCACCGACATAGAAAATAACAAAACACCAAGAAAGAAGCTTTGCGAACACCGGGGGTTGAAATAATGTATAGTAAGTCAAGAAAACTTGCGCCAAGAACAACTGGAGTTAAAATAAGAAAGCAAGTCAATGCGGCAATTTCTGAATTTTAAATTGTATCTCATGCCTTCTTGTTTGTTGTTCTGATCAGGTCCACTGCTATTAAACTGATCGAAACCACAAATAAGATTGAAAGACAGATTGAGTATAATTATTTCCTTAGCAATATGGATGTAATTGATTATGTTTTCTTGCCTTATCATGCTTTTAATATATCTTGGAGAAGATAGATAACTTATTGTAGTATATGAATCCCATGCAGTTGCCAGAGCTCTTGAAAATTATCAAATAGATGGAAATGTAAATTGTACCAGTGTTTTTGACATATTAGCAGCTAAGCATGGAAAGCACCGGTGTCTACACTCTAGCTTATTCGTCCCTTTTAGCATACTCTGAATTTAACATTTTTTCTGATTTAATCAAGTTATCTAGATTTTCCTGTCCTCTTTGAAGTTGGTCAATAATTCTCGATATCTTGATTCATCCCGTTATCTAGATTCAATAATGTAAAATCAAGTATGAATCAATATATCAGGAATTATTGACCAACTTCGAAGAGGACAGAAAAAATCTGGATAACATGATTAAATCAGAAAAAATGTTGAAGTCAAGTATGCTAAAAGGGATGAACAAGCTAGAATGTAGACACTGGTGTTTTCCATGCTTAGCTGCTAATATGTCAAAAGCACTGGTGCAATTTATATTTCCATCTATTTAATAATTTTTAAGAGCTTTGGCAACTGCACGAGATTCACATACTACAACAAGCATCTGATCTTCTCTAAGACATGTTGAAAGCATGCTAAGGCAATAAAACACAATCAATTACATCCATATTTCTAAGGAAGTAATTATACTCAATCTACCTTTTAATCTTGTTTTGTAACGCCCCAAAATCGGGTCCCGAGACGTCACACGGTGCTTAGGGTCACAAGTGACCCCAAGCTAACCCTTCTACTGGCATAACTCATAAGCAACTTAATAAAAATACAAATCCATACAAATCAGCAGAAATTAACTCTTTTCTGAATTTGATCGATACAAAAATGGAATTTTACAGGATTACAATTCTGTCTTTATAACCAAAATTGAAACAAAATACATCAACTTCTACTGACTGTCTATGAAGCCTCTACTAGTACTGATTGTAGGTAGCCGGGTCATGACTCCCGACTACCTCAACTCAATACGACTGAATAAAGAAAATACAACACTATAACTCTGCATAACTAACCTAAGCCCTTGAATTAAAAGGACTCATCACCTACTGACTGGATACCACAAACTGACTGGATCCGAAGGTGCAACTATACCTTGTACCTACATTCCAAGAAAATGTAACCCACATACGAATATGTGGGTCAACACCATGGAAAAATACCGCGCATATGGGGGTGCAATGCATATATAAAATAATATCTTAATATCATCACAGTTTATAAAATTATGCATGCTGATATAGATGACTCACTTAGCTCGAATTAAATCATCAAAATCATGGATGAATAATACATGTAAAGTAAAAGAAGTGAGTCATTACAATACGTTCTCAATTCACTTTCATCTCAATTTCAAATCATCAAAACAATCAAATCTCATGTCAATTCTCATTAGAATATATTCCTTAAATCTTTTAAGAATAATGACTTTCTCAAACTCAGCCTTTTAAGCAAATATGTTTTCATCTCAGATAGAAGAGTACACACACACACATTGGGAGATCCTATAACTGACATAAACCATGAGAGCCACATGGAGTCCAACGTCCAACCCACGTTGGGAAGAGCCGTCCTATCCTTTCCATCGGAGTAGGACTTCTAATATCAATCCAAAAATACTAGTGATCACTATATAAATCATCCTCAGGCTCACGTCCTACGGAGGCACATAGTTCTAGGGAAGTAAGGTCACTTTATACCTCCCACTCGGTGCTAAAGATTACTCCCGGACTTAACTCAGAAATTTAAATCAGCCTCAGGCTCACATTAAAGAAAATCCAAAATAAACACTTCAACAATTTTCGTCGGGAGCCAATTTGCTACCCCTTTATCATAATCAATAAAAACGTGAATTTCTTTCACAGTCGAGTTCAAAATAACTCATTCACGACCAAAAGATCAAATCATTCAAAACATCTCCAATTATTTAAACTCAAGGTGTTTATAACATAAGATTTTCTCAAAATAATAATCTCAAATAGGGTTCCAAAAACCCATACATCAATATCACCATAAAACCTTCCAAAGTTTCATACTTTAAGACATAAGCACAAAAATAATCACTTAAAACTTAAAATTTCAGCTTTATAATCAGACATCTTGGCAAAGAAAATTAGCTTTGGGATTCAAATCTCATTGTGCTTATAGCACATAATTTCTCAAAGTACAATTCCAATTAGGACTCAAGGTCTCATACATCAAAATCATGTTAAATTTTCTCAAGATTCATGCTTTTCATCATAAATATATATAACTTACTTTAAAATCTGGAAAATTCAACTTTATGTACAAAAGTGTCATCATTCTCATTCAATTCAACTTTCAAAACATAGAGAGTATCATAATCTCATGTAAAATCATATAGGGTATAAATTCATGCTTCAAATTCATATCAAAACATGTAAAATCATGTATATTCATAAAAGAAAAATCAATTTGGGCACAAGAACGAAAGAGAGTTCTTGTTGAAAACCCCCACATACCTTGAATGATGAACTTTAGATCGATACTCATTTTTGAGATATTAATCGTGCCTTTGAATGATGGTTCTTGGAGTTCTTGAACTAGGAACTTGGAATCTTGAATAAATTTGCAGAATTAATGGTGAACTTTAGAGGTTCTTGAAGTTGGATGTAGGAGCTTAGGGTTTTCTTTTTGAGGAAATTTGATGAAATATAACATATAATGCTTCTAATAGGCTTTAATATAGGGTTTGGACGGATTTTGGGTGAGGGAGAATGACCAAAATACCCCTAAAAATCAAATAATTCTCGCATCTGTCCTTTGGTGGACTGTTTTGATAGTCTGAAGTAGATCAACCATAACGTTTTACTCCAATATCCAAATCCGATGAAACAAATTTCATTAGAAAGAGGACTCTCATATCTTTCCGTTGATATATAGTATCTCACCCATATTATTGTGTACGAGGAGTTATGATTGTTTGAAGTTGATCCAAAAATTCACTTTTGATAGGCTTAAGTAGATCGACCATAACTTTTTGTTCCGATAGACAAATTGGATGAAACCAATTTCATCGAAAAGAGGACTCATAGAGATTTCCGTTGATATATAGTAGATTACCCAGATCATTATGTACAAGGAGTTATGATAGTTTAAAGTTAGAGAAAAAATACGCCAGGCCTCAATACTTTTTTTCCTGCACGTTTTACTGTTCACTACTATTCACGGTTCGATCGGAATGTTCATAACTCATCGCTCGGGTGTCCGTTTTGGATGATCCACATATCGTTGGAAATCTTATTTGATACTCTACGCAATGGTGGATCATAATCTAAGATATTCCACATGGAGAATTTATAATTTATTCTAGAAGATAGAACCCAACACGTTTACGCATAAAATTTCAATGAAAAAATTCCCGGGGTATTACATCATCTCCCCCTTGGAAACATTCGTCCTCGAATGTCGATGAATAAGTACAGAATACCATGGAAATGGGGAAAAAAGGCTGGGATAACGAAGTTAATCCACTTACTTCACTCCAAACTTTCGAATACTTCATAGAACATGCGATTCATAATGAGAATGGTCACATATTTGGATCTTAAACAAAGGAGACTGATTTTAAGGAATCGATATCTTTGGTTTATTCAGAGACTGGGAATCAAAGGTTTCGAAGGGGATCTCACCAAAAGAAGGACCACTTGAGCCCAAATGAAACGTCCCTCAACACTCCCTCCAAAAGATTCAAATGACATTGTTCGGGGAGAAAATGAACCATAATTTGATACAATCCTATCGTATGGGAACAAGGACCCATATGGCATAAATTAAGATAGGAATTTCTAGGTCTTGGGAAACATAACTCCTTGCTTCCAAACTTAGCAACACTTCCTAATTACTCCCTCGACTATGTTCAAGCCTAACTCCAAGTACTCATGAGATATGCCACATAACACTATAATATTAATCTATATCATGAACCTCAATACACACTGAGCCTCACAACTCCTCACTTCAAACATAACTCTTCTTGCCACTCCAACAACCACATACAATCTTATACTAGGGATCCGCTAACTTGCGGTGCATTCTTTTAGATATACAACCATAACATTCAAGCCTATACTCATAATCACATACGCACTTCGCACATGCACCTCTAAACGAACACTCATAAAGCATCCTCCTCGCTTTCTCTAAGATTCCATCAACTACATCATTCACACATACTGGTCTATTCTTTAAACGACACACATAATATTTTCTCAACCAATTGAACTATACACAAAAACTCTGTATTACTATTCCTACAACCTCATAGAAGTGCATAAAACCAACGCACAACAATCTTTCCAAATAAACATTTAAAACTTCAACTAACCACAGCATGTATCAAGGACTTAGCCTCAATCTAACTTCACTTCACCTTCGTGAGCATACCACCTTCTATCATAGATAAAGAAGTATCTTCTCTCCCTTCTAGACAACTGCTCAACACCATTAGCTTGACTTAATGAAAAGGTCACAAAATTTTAAAACATGAAGACCTGAAACATGAAGGGATAATGTAAATAACTTGACTCTCTCTATTGAGGCCTTAGGAATAAAATATCAAATACAATGGGTTCATTAAGGTATCAAAACTGAAGACACCCATAACGGAAACTGAATCTCACTGATCAATAAGAGTATTGCCTGAGTACTGGAACTGAACATACTGTAAAACTTGAGTATATGAGTCATGGGCGGCATGCCCTGAATTTAGAGCTCATAACTTATGGAATGTGATTCCAACTGCTAGAAGAACTGGAATTTCTCATTTTTGGAACTAGAAGAGTATGTAATTCTCCATCGCGTGTATGAACATGAATTAAGATCATGGAACTGAAATGTAAAGCATGAGTAGGTTTTGGGACAGCTGAAAATACTGAAATAACATTGGGTCAAGCATCGATCTTTCTCACAGCAAATTTACAACTTACTGGTACTTCTACTAAAATATAAAAGCTTGACTTGACTACTTGTTCTATCATCTCCCCCTTAGCTTTAAGCCACCACTCAAATTCTCAAATGCTTACTAATTTTGAATCTCCACGAACATCTCTATCGCCGGAATGTACACCATCTAGTGCTTCAACTCTTATTTCTATTATCTCAACTTGAATACTTTCTAACCTTTGATAGACCATGCTACTTCTGTCTTCTCCCTCTAACATCTCTATCGCCGGAATGTACACCATCTAGTGCTTCAACTCTTATTTCTATTAGCTCAACTTGAATACTTTCTAACCTTTGATAGACCATGCTACTTCTGTCTTCTCCCTCTAATACCATGCCTATGAACTTATGTTTCTAACCCATAAGAATTAAAATCACACTTAAGAGGCTCAACATTTCCAATCATACGCCTCGCCTTAACTTAGCCATCAAAACATCATCCATCATCTAATTAGTATTTATCCATCTAACAATCTCATGGCACGACTCACTACACCACATATACTAATCCTCGAAATTAAAGTAGTCCCATAATATCTTGGGTGAACTTTCTCATCATAATATAATATTAAACTTAATTACAAGTCAACTACACTTAAACTCTTGTGTACACTGTTCAAGCCTATTAGGTCACTTCCGGCAACTAATACCATTAATTCGGAAACCATCACATTCGGCTTCATGATCACCAATCGTTCAAACTTAAGGTGTCACACTTCACATAATTTACAACTCCATCTCACGCATAACTCCCACGTGAAGATTATAAAACAACACTTCCATGAACACTAGCCCACTTAAACTTCGTAACAATAATAATTGGTCCTAATCATATAGCCTATCTTATTCATAATCCATTAACACATCCTTCTTTCACCCGTCACTAATATTTATCCTTCATACACAACTTAACATAGTTCATAGCTCTCTACGTCTTAACTTAACTTCATCTTGCAATCTGGAGAGCGCCTAGATTAACAACACTTACCCACCGAGTACTTCCATCACTAACCTATACTCTCTGTCATACAAATACCATCAACACCCGTTTCATTCCTCGAACAAACTATATCACTTCCTATTAACCCAATTGCATGCAAAAAGGGATTTCGCTATACTTATGCTCAACAAATCACACTTACCATCCTTCTTACTACTACACCTCCACATCCCACATTTTCATCCAGCACAAGGAACAAGATGAACTACAAGTTGCTAGTGGATCGAAATAGGCCTCACACGGCTTCACTAGACTTTGGTTTTGTATTTTGATCAAGAAAGTTATATGAATAACAAAGTAACTATGCTAGTGAATCAAAATAGGCCCCACACGGCTTCACTAGACTTTGGTTTGTATTTTGAACAAGAAAATGAGATGAATAACAAAGAAGCTATGCTAATGAATCGAAAAAGCCCCACACGGCTTCACTAGACTTTGATTTTTCACAAACGTAATGATAACAAGATTACATAATACAAGAGATAGAAACTTGACACACAACATTCAACGATCTAAGAATACACCTTACTCTGTCTTAATTAAATAACTCATAAGAATGAGGGCATAACTTTCAACTTAAGGAACTTAACATACTAGAAAGATCCTCTCAAGCCCTTTGTGTAACTTTTGAAATTTCTTCTAGAAAATATAGAAGCATTGCCTAGGGAAGAACTGGAGCTTGCAAATCATGTTATCTCAAAAATAATACATAGAGGGAGAAGTATAGATTAACATTGTAGATTCTGAGGAGGAATCTGAAAGCACATCTAACCTAGGCTTAGTTCACGACTTTTATGAACATGAATAAAGTACTTCAATCTTTGGAACTCAAAAAGCACTGACAGGATACTTTCTAGCTCTCTTACAATCCCATAACTATCTATGGAGAATAAAGCTTAACTATTTCTGATACCTTGAAAATGAGGCAGAGTTAGCCAGAATAGAGTAAGATGAGAATCTATATAAGCTTCTTGGAGAACCTTTTTATAGCACGATCTTAGACTTGAAAGAAGGGAAATATTTCCTAAATGCCCTGTAGCCTCTCGAAGAAAAGTACAGACGTCTCTGTACCGTTCCACAAGAATCTACTAGACACGACTTCATAGACACCGTAGGACACTTGAACTTTGTGCTTTGATACCAAGTTTGTAACGCCCCAAAATCGGGTCCCGAGACGTCACACGGTGCTTAGGGTCACAAGTTACCCCAAGCTAACCCTTCTACTGGCATAACTCATAAGCAACTGAATAAAAATACAAATTCATACAAATCAGCAGAAATTAACTCTTTTCTGAATCTGCTCGATACAAAAATGGAATTTTACAGGATTACAATTCTGCCTTTACAACCAAAATTGAAACAAAATACATCAACTTCTACTGACTGTCTATGAAGCCTCTACTAGTACTGACTGTAGGTAGCCGGGTCATGACTCCCGACTACCCCAACTTAATACGACTGAATAAAGAAAATACAACACTATAACTCTGCATAACTAACCCGAGCCCTTGAATCAAAAGGACTCATCACCTGCTGACTGGATACCACGAACTGACTAGATCCGAAGGTGCAAATATACCTTGTACCTACATTCCGAGAAAATGTAGCCCACATACGAATATGTCGGTCAGCACCGTGGAAAAATATCGTGCATATGAGGGTGCAATGCATATATAAAATAATATCTTAATATCATCACAATTTATAAAATTATGAATGCTGATATAGATGACTCACTTAGCTCGAATTAAATCATCAAAATCATGGATGAATAATACATGTAAAGTAAAAGAAGTGAGTCATTACAATACGTTCTCAATTCACTTTCATCTCAATTTCAAATCATCAAAACAATCAAATCTCATGTCAATTCTCATTAGAATATATTCCTTAAATCTTTTAAGAATAATGACTTTCTCAAACTCAGCCTTTTAAGCAAATGTGTTTTTATCTCAGATAGAAGAGTACACACACACATATTGGGAGATCTTATAACCGACATAAACCATGTGAGCCACATGGAGTCCAACGTCCAACCCACGTTGGGAAGAGCCGTCTTATCCTTGCCATCGGAGTAGGACTTCCAATACCAATCCAAAAACACTAGTGATCACTATATAAATCAGCCTCAGGCTCACGTCCTACGGGGGCACGTAGTTCTAGGGAAGTAAGGTCACTTTATACCTCTCATTCGGTGCTAAAGATTACTTCCGAACTTAGCTCAGAAATTTAAATCAGCCTCAGGCTCACATTAAAGAAAATCCACAATAAACACTTCAATAATTTTCATCGGGAGCCAATTTGCTACCCCTTTATCATAATCAATAAAAACGTGAATTTCTTTCACAGTCGAGTTCAAAATAACTCATTCACGACCAAAAGGTCAAATCATTCAAAACATCTCCAATTATTTAAACTCAAGGTGTTTATAACATATGATTTTCTCAAAATAATAATCTCAAATAGGGTTTCAAAAACTCATACATCAATATCACCATAAAACCTTCCAAAGTTTCATACTTTATGACATAAGCACAAAAATAATCACTTAAAACTTAAAATTTCAGCTTTATAATCATACATCTTGGTAAAGAAAATTAGCTTTGGGATTCAAATCTCATTGTGCTTATAGCACATAATTTCTCAAAGTACAATTCCAATTAGGACTCAAGGTCTCATACATCAAAATCATGTTAAATTTTCTCAAGATTCATGCTTTTCATCATAAATATATATAACTTACTTTAAAATCTGGAAAATTCAACTTTATGTACAAAAGTGTCATCATTCTCATTCAATCCAACTTTCAAAACATAGAGAGTATCATAATCTCATGTAAAATCATATAGGGTATAAATTCATGCTTCAAATTCATATCAAAACATGTAAAATCATGTATATTCATAAAAGAAAAATCAATTTGGGCACAAGAACGAAAGAGAGTTCTTGTTGAAAAATCCCACATACCTTGAATGATGAACTTTAGATCGATACTCATTTTTGAGATATTAATCGTGCCTTTGAATGATGGTTCTTGGAGTTCTTGAACTAGGAACTTGGAATCTTGAATAAATTTGCAAAATTAATGGTGAACTTTGGAGGTTCTTGAAGTTGGATGTAGGAGCTTAGGGTTTTCTTTTTGAGGAAATTTGATGAAATATAACATATAATGCTTCTAATAGGCTTTAATATAGGGTTTGGACGGATTTTGGGTGAGGGGGAATGACCAAAACGCCCCTAAAAATTAAATAATTCTCGCATCTGTCCTTTGGTGGACTGTTTTGATAGTCTGAAGTAGATCAAACATAACGTTTTACTCCAATATCCAAATTTGATGAAACTAATTTCATTAGAAAGAGGACTCTCATATCTTTCCGTTGATATATAGTATCTCACCCAGATCATTATGTACTAGGAGTTATGATTGTTTGAAGTTGACCCAAATATTTACTTTTGATAGGCTGAAGTAGATCTACCTAACTTTTTGCTCCGATAGACAAATTGGATGAAACCAATTTCATCGGAAAGAGGACTCGCAGAGCTTTCCGTTGATATATAGTAGATCATCCAGATCATTATGTACAAGGAGGTATGATCGGTTAAAGTTGGAGCAAAAATACGCCAGGCCTCAGTACCTTTTTTCCTGCATGTTTTACTGTTCACTACTATTCACGGTTTGATCGAAATGTTCATAACTCGTCCCTCGGGTGTCCATTTCGGATGATACACATATCGTTGGAAATCTTATTTGATACTCTACGCAATGGTGGGTCATAATCTAAGATATTCCGCACGGAGAATTTATAATTCATTCTAGAAGATAGAACCCAACACATTTCCGCACAAAATTTTAATGAAAAATTTCTCGGGGTATTACATGTTTGTGGTTCCGATCAGGTCAATAGCAGTGGACTTGATCAAAACCACAAACAAGAAGACATGGGATGCAATTTAAAATTCAAAAATTGACACCTTGGCTTGCTTTCTTATTTTAACTTCAGTTGTTCTTGGCGCAAGTTCTCTTGACTTACTGTACATCATTTCAACCCTCGGTGCCCGCAGAGTTTCTTTCTTGGTGTTCTGTTATTTTCTATATAGGTGGTTATTCCGACCACACTAACTAGTCACAGTTCCCTAGCAAAGTGGCCAGCTGCACTATTTTTCTTTGAGAGAAACGACAGATGAATTTTCATTACTGGATACACTTTCATATTTGTACTTGATTCAAATTTCTTATGTTTTAAGTAAATTTCATCATCCAAAATCGCTACACTTTCCTTGCTTGCTACCCTATGTTTCCTCTTCAATTAGGTCTCAGATGATACAATCTTCATCAACTCTCTTTTTCCCCCGCAGGTATTCTCCTACCGCACCTCCTGGTATGTAATCATCACCCAGATCAATCCAACAATAAAAATTTGGGCTAGGGTAATGACTATATTGAATTTCATTCTTGGTTGCAGAATTCGGAGGCTTTGGAGGCCTTCTCAGTGTCTAATGCACTCTTAAAATTAGTCCAATCGCTATTGAATCTTTTTACAATGCCACCAAAATTTTATCCCTTCACAAAACTTAACACATAAACATGAGCAACAACCGTCATTAAATTCTAACAGGGTATCGAAACCATATTCATGGTCCCTCGGCGTTATCAGTTTGGACTTATCAAACTTAACTATAAAATTGCAGCTATCTTGTTTGAATGATCAATGCCTAATCGGTAAAAAACAACATTCACAAAATCAGTGTATTCTATGTGTGTTTTCATGATAACATGATCAGTAATACATACCTCCCACATATGAAGTGGTTCCATCTATAAGCAACTTATTCCTCCGAACCCATCTTTTCTGTAGCCTTTTATATTAGTCGGGTAAAAGCTAATCAAGAGCTTTGATCATTTCAACATCTATGAAAAATCTCATTCCTCTGAACCCATCTTTTCTGTAACATAAAATTAAATAAATACAATATATTTCAACACCTATTCAACAGCTTCCCAATCAGCAAGAGATTGATGTATAGCCTATTAATAAAGATTGTCCATCTGTTGTAACATATTACCCATCTGTTACAACAGATTACATAACTGTTGAAATAGACTCAACATCTATTGCAATAGATCACCCATCTGTTTAACAGATTTTACATCTGTTGCAACAGGCTATGCATCTGTTGCAATAGATTCCTATTATATTCAACAAATGAACAATTTATTGTAATAGGCTACGCATCTGTTGCAACAGATGGACGACATGTTACAACATATGAGTCATCTATTAGAATAAATCAAACCAACTTTGCTAATGGTTTAATTTATTCCATCAGTTGCTCCATCTGTTTCAACATCAACAACAACATTAGCAACAAAGAAACAACACCATTTGTTCCAACACCATCAATAACACCAACCACACCAACAACATAAATAACAACATTAACAACAAAGAAACAAACAAAATACTTACAAAAAAATAATACTACCAATAAGGCTTTTAAAGTTCTCCCAATAGATGACTTTTTTGCATATTTTAAAAAAATAACAGTTCGTTCATTCAAGACTTAAAAGTCACCTTTTCTTCAATTTTCTCAATAATAGGATATGAATAATTGGTAATTAAATAAAAAAACAGATGTAAACAACTAATTTAAATAAATTACAAAGAAGAAGATGAGAATGAAAGAGTAATAGTGAACCATACCTGCAATGTCAAAAGCAAGGGGGTCAATACAACAATTTTAGTTAAGAAAAGATATATATCGAATGAGATTCGAAAGGATCCTCACGAGAAAGAGGAGAGAAAAGAGAGAAAAAAAGGAGATGATTGTGATATCCCTAAAGAGAAGAGAAAGAAAAAGAAGAGAGATGAATTAATTTATGGCTGGACGAGAGATAATTCTAGAAATGGATTTAAATATTCATTAATAACTTTAAGGGGCACGAGGAGAGAGGTGACATTGAAAAGACAAGATATGACAACTCGAGGAGTAGATTTTTTAGTTATCCAAGAGATATTTTTTACCACCTTAGTATTTTATATTTTTTATTTCGGATAGAAAATTGCTTTAAAATAAAAAAATCTCTAAACAGATATGTCATCTGTTGCAACAGATAACAATATCTATTTAAAAATTTCCAACAACTCAGTCATCTGTCACATCAGATGCAAATGTCTATTTGATAATTTACAACAGAAATATAATCTGTTGCAATAGATATCAATATCTATTTGAAAATTTCCAACAGCTCAGTCATTTGTTGCATCAAATACAAATGTATATTTGATAATTTACAACAGATAGGTAATATGTTACAACAAATATCAATATCTATTTGAAAAATTCTAACAACTTAGTCATATGTTGCAATAAATACAAATGTCTATTTGATAATTTACAATAGATAAGTAATTTGTTACAACATATTTCTTTGTAATTGATTTAGCTAGAACTAGGGATGAGTTCATAGGATCAACTACAATTTTAATTGAGTCTTTGCAATTGCATCATGCTGGTAGTGCGTTTCTCCCGACCTGAGCCACCAATCAATCAATCTGAGTCAAAATCATTCGTGTTAATTTATTACTGAGTTAATGGATAAATTCATTTATCTAGAACTAAGGATGAGTTCATAGGTTCAACTACAATTATAATTGAGTCTTTGCAATTGCATGATGTTGGTGTTCCATTTCTTTCGATCCGAGTCGTCAATCGATCAATTCGAGTAGAAACGATTCGTATTAACTTATTACTGAGCTAATACCTAAATTAATTTAGCTAGAACTAGGGATGAGTTCATAGGGTTAACTATAATTTTAATTGAGTCTTTGCAATTGCATGATGTTGGTATTATGTTTCTCCCGACCTGTACCAGAAATTATCCCTATTGCAATGGACCTTTTAGCAATGGTTTCAAAAACGTTGCTATAGAGGGCCTATTGCAATAGTTCCAACTATTGAAAAAAAATTATGTCAGTAGATGTTATAACTATTGCTATTGATATATAATCATTGCAATAGGGTGTGTTATAGCAATGATTGCATGAACCGTTGTCATAAAGTCACCTATGGCAACACTTTATTGAGGAAAAAAAGCTATTGCATCGCTTTTAATTTTTTTCCTCCCAATTTTTCACAAATTTTGCCAAAATTTAATGAAATAAATAACAAAAATTAAAGAAAATTAAGGATGCGGTCTTAACAAATCACTGCTCCCATCTTTAAAAAGATACCGTTTCGATCAGCTACATCTCAAATCAGTGCTCCGATCGACTACTCCGACCAACAATGCTCTGATCGACTACTACTCCGACTACCAGTGCTCCGACCATTTTTGATTGAACCCTAGCTGTCTATTGAAACAGGAATTCATGCTTCTTGCAGCTTCTCTGATTTGTGGAAATATTTGCAAAGTGCCATAGGATTTCACTGCCCTAATTTCTAGCTTCTAACAGTATTTTTGCACCTCGTTACATTGCTGAAACATATATTATCATTTTGTGTATCCTAATTATTTTATGCAAAACTCTGGGAAAATATTCTGGAAATTGTTGAAGCAACTGAGTAAATAACATCTTAAAGGTCATTTAAAAAGAACAAAAAAATTAAATGGATTATGTCAGGTGAACTTTATACCTGGTTTTGTAAATGAGAGTTGACTACTCAGTTAATATGAAAGGGTTGTGCAGACTCCATAACTGTTTGATTATGAGGCGAAGTCATGAAAACTATATGATTATTTTCTTGTACAAGATATATTTTGATCTACTCATGTTCATCAAAGCTTGCTGTTATTTGTTGAAAACATATCATAATTTTACTAAAAGATTTTGTATATAATCCTTAACTTATAGGCTAGACTAGTATGGGATGAGGCGTGGTGTTTCTTAGGGTTATTGAGGATTCATTTAGTTGTTTCAAGTCTCTCAGTTTGTTTTGAATTGAACCATGACATTTGTAGTATTTCTTAAAGTTTGCCTCAGCTGATTATTTTCAATAGTTGAGGTGTAGTTAATAGATTGTTTGATTTTGATGCCCTGGTTATTTTAGATTTTCTTGAATCCCATTCTATTGTGCAGGTGATTCTGGAGATGCAGTTGCTTGTCCCTTTTGTATATTAGAGAAACGAATAGCTAGGTATTTGAGTATTTATTCAGCTCTAGATACTCCGTCCAAGATTAGTAATTTCTTAAAGATTCTCACTCAGCATTTTAGGTATGGGGGATAAGAAAATGCTCATGAATTCTTGCGCTATATCATTGACCCCTGTCATAATACGTGTTTGCGGTTGAATAAGTTGCAACAGTGGAGAAGGAAGGGTGACGAAGCTGGTGTTGATGCCATTGTTAAGGATATCTTTGGGGGTGCTCTACATAGCCAAGTCAAGTGCTTGGCATGTGGTGCTGAGTCAAATAAGGTGGACGAGATCATGGATATAAGTCTTGATGTGTTGCACAATAGCTCACTTAAAGATGCTTTGCAGATATTTTTTCGTCCTGAGGTTTTGGATAGAAATAATAAGTACAAGTACGAGAAGTAAGTATTATACTTTTTCCTTTTCCCTTAGTTTGTATTGTATGATAAATCTGTTGTTACAAGTTCCTTGTTGGGCACCTATTGGAATAAGAACTTATACTTGTTTAGCTATAAGAAATTGGTGATAACAAAGAATCAAATGTAAATTCTTCAAGCACCAAATGTTTTCGGCATTCAGCTCAAGGTACAAAAAGTTGGAATTTTCTGTCTTTTATGTTTTATTACCAACTGCCAATGCTAACTTTTTTTTGGTTGGGGATAGAGGTTTGAAGGAATATATGGCGGGAAAATTGATATGTCCATTGCTTTTGAGGAGGTTATAGTGCTTTCTAGCTACATGTGCAAAGGGAGTCAGGTGCGTGCAGTAGTGGTTAAGTTCAATAAATGTTGTGTTGCTCCCCTTTCACTTGATTTATTCTTTCCCAAATACATTCTGACCAACTTTTAATGAAGTTGTTCTACTGTGGTGTCAATTGTAAAAACTAGTTTTTCCACCATTCTATTTGGAGAAAATCATTATATGATTTTGACCCTATTTATTCAGCACTAGTGCACTTCATCAGAGCCTGCCAGGCAGTTGATTTTCAAATGATTAAAGCACTATTTGACAATAAGTTTTGCATCTTTATTTTTTAACCATTTAACTATATTATTGTTTCATATGTAACTGAAAGGTCCTTTGCATCATTGGAAGGCTAACATGTAGACACGGATGCATAATGGTTTCTCGAATTCGAATGATAGATATAGTTGCTACTAGTTTCTATTCACCATTTGTATTGTTTTCTCTTTATTTTTGTCACTAACCTTTTTTCTAAGGAGTCCCATAGAAGATTTATATCACACATTTACTAAACAAGTCTTAAGGAAATCATAGAGTTATCTAGATAACTAAGGGGTTGTTTGGCTGCTAAGATGGACATTATTATATAATAACTGTCCTTTTTACCCTAGATTATAACTAAAGAGATGGTATTACTGTTATTTTTCCTTGGTCTCAATGACCCGTATTGGCCTTGAACAAAATTGCATTCTTAATTTCAAAGTTACTGCAGAGTTATAAAGTGATTGTGATATGGGGTAGTGGACAGAGAAAATATTAAGGGAGGGAACTCAAGCGGGGGGATATGCCATCAACAACTTGTTTGGGATTGAGGTGTAGTTGTTGTTGTTTCTTGCGTGTAGTGGGAATTCATATAACCGACCTCAACTTGTTTGGAACTGAGGCCTGGGGATTTATATAGATGATCCCTACTTGATTAATATGATTAAAAATAGAGGTGGTTCCAGTGAATACTCTTTGATTGTTTCTTGTGCTCTCTTTGACTATCTCTAGCATTAATTTTGTTCAGTAGACTATGCTCATTTTTTGTTCTAGCTTTTGGGGTAGATTATTTGGTAGAGATTATAAAAGGATTGAAAATAATCAACTGCACTATTTTACATCAACTGCCCTGAACAAGTGAAATAAAGGAGAAACAGAAGAGAAACATTGGTTAGGTGTGACCTGCACTATTCTCTTTGTACTATATGATTGTATTGGTTAGGTTTAAACATCAACTACCTTGAACACGTGAAATAGAGTAGAAACATTTAACAACCTAACATGGATGACACTACATATATTACGATAATCATGTAAGTTCATGGTTTCCTATATTTTTGTAGCACATGATTGGTTGTAATTTAATGATTGAGGAACTTATTTTCATCATTACTTCTCTTTTCAAAATTTGAACTTCCTATAGAACAAGAGTAGACACATATGACAAAAAGAAAAATTCCTTTTCCAAATTATTACTGCACACGTTTATGTTATTGAATAAGTTCTACAATTAAGATCTAATGAGATGGAGGGAAGATATTAGTTTGATGTATATATCACACACTCCACCTTACCTACTAGTTATAAAATAAAACTTGCATAATTAGTAGATTTTGGTGGTGGTTAGTGTTTTTTTTGTCCTTTTCAGTTCTTGCTTATGTAGAATTATTTGTTGTATGATTATGAGTTGTACTTTAATGGACAAACATGGTGGTGTGGATAGGGCGGAACTAGAAAGTTATCTATAATTTGATCAAAATCATTAATTTTAATCTAAAATAATGGCAAATATGTTCAAGAAACTAATATGAGAGTGATCCTTGTCAGTCCACCTGATTCGCCTGTTGTATCACCAATCAATGTTAAGCACATTGATCTTCCAAGTTCAAAGATTCACCATGAAAAGATCAAGTACATAGTAGTGCATATATCAATTCACTGCAAGAAGTAAGTAGTATTCTTCGGAAACCAAAATTTGTTGACCATGTGGTTTGATATGGTAATGCCAACAAGCTAAATAATGGTAATTTTTCGAAGGATATATCAATGGAGTACATAGACACAGTAAAAGTTATGAAGAATCATTGATTAGAGATCAAGTAAACCCCCTCGATCAAAATCTACCGAAAGAAGTAAGTCATTCTTCTAAATAAGAATTTAGAGACTAGTGTAAATAAAAATAAACCATTAATTAATGAGGTTTGGTTGAAAAAATAAGGTCACGTTACATAATTGTAGAGGCACTGAACCATCTGAAAGATGGAAAATAAAAAGAGAGAATTTGTCTTGAAATGTTTGTTCAAAGGCTACTTACATGGGAGTTTGAATCAAGTTTAAACTGTATAAAATGAGGAAAGTGATCAGATATATTCTTTTTTAAATATTGATGTTCCTAATTATGAGAGAACTGTGAAGATATTCTATACTATTAACTTAAACACACTAAAAAATCTAGAACATACTAACATATAACTAATTAAACTCCCAATTATTCCAACAATTGCTTGATAAGTTGATA
This sequence comes from Capsicum pubescens, assembly GCA_030864215.1. Classification (NCBI taxonomy): domain Eukaryota; kingdom Viridiplantae; phylum Streptophyta; class Magnoliopsida; order Solanales; family Solanaceae; genus Capsicum; species Capsicum pubescens. The sequence continues at coordinate 262,286,446 of CM061542.1, forward strand.
CTGATTAAGTTTTCAGTGTTTTCCTTTATATTATGTACATTGCTTTATGTTTAATAATATATTTTATCCATCTATTAATACACTTCTCCAGCTGGATGAGAATATAAAGGAGTTCAGAAAGAAAAACACCAACATGCAAATGGAGGAAAAACATGTGCACTTGGAGACGAGGAAGCTTGAGGAAGAGATGGAATTAGTGAAGGACATTGCAAGCATGAAGTCTAAAATAAGTGAACTTGAACGAAAGATAAGTGAGGTTAGAATTTTTTACCTTCCCTTTCTATTTTATTTGTTTTTATTTAAATTGAGTTGGGAATAACTTTTGTTCTATTATTTGCAAACACCATCGGTGTCCTTTGTGATTTTTAGTTTTTACCTGGATACAGTTATTCTGAGGAGTTGCCTGGTTTTAGCTTAGCATACACCCCGGTATCAAGATATCTGTTAGATTCCTTATCCATTGAAAGAATACTCAAAGAAAGCTTCAGGCTTTCTTCTTTAATACAGCCCCTTAATATTGCTTCACACATGTTCTGACTAGCCAGGCCAGTGAACTTATCCAAATCAAAAGACACTTTTAAATCACTTGATCCCACCAGAACTTCAATGGTAGAAGCAAGAATATGATCATCTGGGAAAATATGGGGTTGTTTCTTTGCCCAGCAGAATATTTCCAGAGCTCTCTCTGGAAGTTCCAAGTAACCCAACCCTCAGATTGTCAATGACAATGATCCTTTCCTAAGTAAAGGACTCCATTTACTTAGAACCTTTGATACATTTTCCTCCGTTGGAAGGCCTTGAATTTCTCTCACCAAATCAATCAAGAAAGTAAGATTCTTGTACACTTGCTTCGATATAAATTCCCTTGAGCGATTCTTGAATCTTATCGGTGTAGGAAATCCTAAAGGCAGAATCTTGTAAGGAATGGGCAAAGGTAAAGGCCTCTCTCTATCCAATTTTCCAGGCTTCTGAGGGATCCTCCCTTTAAAAAGAGATGAAATCACTTTCATCTCATCCGATTCCCATAGTATTCCATCAGAAGAAGCCTCACTTGCAACTCCCTCATCATCAGTGAAAATATCAAGATTTGGTTTCTAAATCTTTTGAAGCTTCGTAACAGAGTACTTTGTTCTCCAAGATGCTCTTTTGAAGTCTTTGCGGAGTGAAGAGCTTTGTTAATTTTCTTTTTTCTTTTGCTTCCTTGCTCATTATGGTATTATACACGATTGCCCAACTTATCCTCTTTACTCTTTTTATAGTTTTCCTTCCTATGTTCTAAATGGAAATTAAATATGTTGTCATTTAAGTGCTAATTGAAATTATTTATTCTCTTTTTATAGGTGTCCAAAATGAAGAAGGTTATGAAGAAAGAAGTGATGAAGAAATTAACCTTACTTGAGAAGATTTTTGAATTGTTGATAGATTATTATTATTATTATTTTTTTTTTTTTTTTTTTTTTTTATTTTTATTTTTATTTTTTTTTTAAAAAGAGATAAAATAAAATTATGTTTATTTAATATTTATTTTAAAATTATTGAATTTGAGAAATTCATCAAATTAATTAAAAGTTAATTTCATCTCAATTTTGTCCATTTAATTCAATTGTGGTCATTTTTATTAATGTAAAATGGTTGCAATTTTTAATTGGACTCCCTTGATTAGCCTAATCTTAAAAGAGAAAAATTCAGAAATAGCATACTTAAGAGCCTAATTATTATTTTTATGGCAACAGTTTCATAATTACATTTTATAGCAACTTATATTTTGTATTTTTTTAAAATGTTACTGTAAAAATACATATACAATAAAGTTACAGCCCTTAATTAACTGAAATTAGTTGACCTATATATGGTATAATTACCAATCCAGTAAATTTATAGATTCCTTTTCCATTTAAAACTCACAAAAAACGTGACTTCCGTTATATTTCTCTTCACGTTTGAAATTCAAATTTCAGTTTTTCCCCATTAGCAATTCCATCCGAAAACTCGTTAATCAGCTGCAGGTTTTCTTAGCAATTTTTTCTAATCCAACCCTATTTTGGAAATTCAACCATTGTTGTTGCTAAATCAAATTGGACTGATTCTTCTTCGAAAATCAACAACAACTGCAAAACGATGCAGTAATTTGTTTGAACCAAATTCAATTGTTGATTCTTCTGATCAATTTGTTTGAATTCAACTGTCAGTTGAAAATTCAACTATTACTACTGTTTAAGGTACATAATCATTATTGTTGTTCAGTTTGATTTTCTTTTTAAACCATTACTGATGTGCCTATCGAGTTTATGTTGTCGTCGTTACTTTGTATGTGAAAAAATTGTAAAAGAAATTCGAGTTAGAAGCATTTCAGCAGTAAAATTGAACATATAGAAACAAAAAATTGGGAATTCAACTTGGTGTTGCAAATTTCAGCTTAAAACTTGTGTGAAGTGTAAAAAAAAGTCAGTATTCGACTATTGTTTTGAGGATCATTTATTGTTATTTTGACTGTTTTAATAATTCTACAAATTCTGAAGCTTTGTTGTATAATCGTTTATGATCGAATTCAGCTGTTGAATTTGATGATATTCTATGAACACATATGAAAGTATAAATTATTTGCTCCAGATGTATTTTTGATCTGTGTAATGGTCACATTGCATATGTATTTTTTGATATGGTTAATGTTAATACTGCATATGTATTTTTGTGTTGTTGTCGGAATTTTAGACTATAACTATATATTTGGAAATACATTTTGTACCTGTTTTACTTCTGTTTGATTCAGTAATTTCTGTATTTGGTTAAATACTTTTTCTATGTTTGTAATTTAGTTTATACAAATATTGTTTAAATGTATTTTTTACAGGTTGATGTTGGTTGAGTAACTTTGTTTGCACTTAAAGTTGTAAATTGTGTGTTAAAACAAGTGATTTCTGACAAATATGTATATTTGTTTATTTTTTGGTTAAATCAATTGGAGATGGGAAGCATACCAGTCCTTGTGAAGCACTCTGGTCGATGGACGTATGAAAAAAACTACGAAAAATATGTCACTGATGTTATACTGTTGAGCACATCAGCAACATCCGTTGAGTTGCACGATGTTTTGGCATCTCACTTAAGTGTGGATTTAACCAGCAAACGTATTCTAGTGGAATATCAAATAAGTGCTAATGCAGGGCAGATAGAAATACATAATGATATGGGATTGAAGGTCTATATTTTGCAGAAAAAACAGATAAAAGACATGAATTGTCTTCCTTTATATGTAAGCATTTTGGAGAAAGTTGTAATGAGCAATTTCGTGAGTTCATCTATATGTGATGCTGAAAGAAGAAGTAACTGTAACAACTTGCAAACAATGATAAATACAATAAATGAAGGAGCTTTGGTGGTTTCTGAAGATGCACAAGCATTAGATGTATTTGAGATAGATACTGTTGAGGTGATTATCTCAGACACACATCACAAGCATGTTGAAGATGACCAAGTTTACTTGACAAAAAAAAATTTAAATTCGGTCATGAAGGACTATTCAATTAGGGAGAAGTTTCAAACGCGAAGTAAAAGGTCAAGTAAGAAAACGTACGTACATTCTATATCACTCTAATCTTATTTAATATTAGTTTGGATATGTATTTTGAATGAATTAAATTATGTTGGATGCAGTTACACATTGTTTTACAAATCAAGAAACTGTGAGCTTTTAATGCGTGCTTCAGGCATTGGAGAAAGTAGAATGTTTAGAATAAGAAGATTCATACCTCAACATACTTACTCGGTGAAGGACAAGATCTATCCAAAGGTGCATGCTACTAGTATGTTGATAGGTGGTATGGTTAAACAGAAATTCAAAAATTACAAATGAAAATACAGTGCGACGGAAATCAGAAATGGCATGAAGGAAGATTTTGGTATGAATTTGACATACACTTTATGTTGGAGGGCCAAGGAAAGAGAGTTAGAAGAGTCGAGGGGTAAGCCATCAGCATCTTATGGGAAACTGCCATCATACTTATATGTGTTGAATACTACCTATCCAGAGTCACATATAAGAATGAAGAAGACAGATGATAATGCGTTTTTGTATGTACTTATCGCTCTACATGCATTCATTAAAGGATTCGATCATTGTAGACCAGTCGTAGTGATCGATGCTAGTCATTTGAGAGAAATTTATACTGGGACATTTATAACAGCATGTACAACGGACGGAGCAGGTTAGATCATTTAATAGTAACTACATTATATAAATGGTTGTATTTTTTTATATTTCTGCAAATAACTTGAAAAATACATATATCCACTTCATATATACATATCTGGATATAATTACATATATTTTCAAAGTTTCCTGAATGAAACATGTAAAAATGTTTATGTTTGATAGTGAGGTGCATTTAGATTTTATTATATGTAATTGATACCATTTCAAGTACATAAAATATACAGTTTTGTTTACCTATTTTTTTAATAAATACATATGCAGTTCCTATATGTATTTATATCGGCATGCGCATAATTTTTTTATATATGCAGGCCATATATTTTCTTTAGCATATGGTGTGCTTGATTCTGAAAATAATGAATTATGTATACAGGTCATATATTTCCTTTGGCATATGGTGTGCTTGATTCTGAAAATGATGCATCCTGGACGTGGTTCTTCGAGAATCTAAAGAAAGCGTACGGGGAAAGACAACACATGTGTGTTGTGTCTGATAGGAATCCAAGCATCATAAAGGTTGTTGGTGATATGTACAAAGATGTTCCACATTATGCATGTATATGGCATCTATTGGGAAATGTGAAAAAACTTTACAGAAAGTCACACGATGCATTGTCGGAGATCTTTTATACAATGGTCAAATCATATTCAAAGTCAGAATTTCACATGTTAATGGAAAAAGTTGAGGCAGTTGATATTAGGGTGAAGAAGTATTTGAAATTGACGGGTTATGAAAAATGGGCTAGGTCGTATGCAACAGTTCACCGAGGATGAACTTTGACTTCAAACATTGCGGAGTCAATAAATGAAGTGCTTGTATCAGCTAGAGAACTGTCAATTTATGACTTTCTTGAGGAAGTTTGATTACTGTTTGCAAAATGGAATTGCGCAAATATGCAGGAGGCTTCATATACCTTCACAACACTCATTGGAAAGTTTAATGACATACTCAGTGAGAACGAGGCTTTGTGTACTAGTATGACGGTATGGCCTTTTAGATTTGTACAAATTATAATTATGAAAATATAAATATGAAAATACTTTCCACTCAGTTGTAAATTAATTAAAATATATACAACATAAACAATATGATCATTTAAAAACATAATATGTATTTTGCATATGTATTTTTTGTATTGAAAATTATTAACACTGCATAAGTATTTGGATGATCAGTAAAAATACAATCTGCATATGTATTTTTATTGGATATGTATTTTTTTTGAAAAATTCTGGTGTGATTACAACATATCATGGAATATGGAATTCATCTTTTTGTAGCATTGTATTTAACTTTTTATGTTGATATCAGATTGTACCATCCACAGAATATATGTATACGGTACACGACAAACAAAAATACTTCATTGTTTGCATCAAGGAAAAAAAATGCTCATGTAATGCATTTAAAATAGATGAGATACCATGTGCACATGCTTGTGCGGTGTTGGAGAAAAATAATTTTGACAAGGGGTCATACTGTTGTAATTTGTTTAAACCAAAAACTGTTTTGAAGACATATGATATTCCAATCTACCCGTTGCCACACAAAGAAGACTGGATAATACTAGAGAGCATACTTGGTGAAATAGTGTTGCCTCTAAAATTCAAAAGACCTCCAGGAAGACCTGCAAAGAAGGATCGCGGAAAATCAGGCCGGAATATGTTTGGAAAGAAGAATATCAACTCATGCGGTGGTTGTGGGGCTAAGGGTCACAATAGGCGTTCTTGTAGGAAATATCGAAAATGATATATTTCTTCTTCTGTATTATTTCTTAAAACTTTATTTTTCATCTGTTATAATCATGAATTATTTCAGTTTAGTTAATACATTTATGAATCATTTGACAATTGAAGACAGTAATGTCTAGTTACTGGAGCTATATATGTTTCAAAATCTGAAAATTTTCAAGCAGCAATTCATATGTATTTTTTACATAATATATATATTTTAGGTTAAAATGTGGTAACTTTTATTGAGCCAAACAAGTATATGTTTCCTAATTATTCAAAGGTTTAAATATATGTGACATATTCTGCAAATATATGTTTGAAGTGCATAATGTTAGTACTGCATATGTATTTATATGCTAAAAGTACATTTGATGAATAATACATATGTATTTTTTAGCAAAATATCATCAATGCATATATATTTTGTAACTAAAATCAAATCTATAACTGCATAACATAGTCAAAATTATCTTTTATTCGAGTTCTCTTGTATAATGATTTTAAATGAACACATAGTAGGTATGTTCCAGTTGTATTTTTGTAATGTTTGATTTTAACACTGTATATGTATTTTTAGTCTGAAAACATTTGATTTATACTGCATATGTATTTTTAAAGCATAATATGAACACTACATATGTATTTCTTAACTAAATGTCACAGTAAACGGTATAGCTCCATGAAACTACATGTTATATTTAACAATGTAGGAAGGTGATGAAAAACTTTAAAGAACAATAACAACATACTAAAATACATATTAGGAATGGTCCATATGTATTTTTGCAATGCATGATTTTAACACTGCATATGTATTTTTAGGCTAAATATAATTGATTTATACTAAATATGTATTTTTATGCTAAGTAAATATGTATTTTCAAGCAGCAGTTCATATATATTTTTTACATATTATATATATTTTAGGTTAAAATGTGGTAACTTTTATTGAGCCAAACAAGTATATGTTTCCTAATTGTTCACAGGTTTGAATATATGTGACATATTCTGCAAATATATGTTTGAAGTGCATAATGTTAGCATTGCATATGTATTTATATGCTAAAAATATATTTGATGTATAATACATATGTCTTTTTTAGCAAAATATCATCAATGCATATGTATTTTTTAACTAAAATCAAATCTATAACTGCATAACATAGTCAAAATTATCTTTTATTCTAGTTCTCTTGTATAATGATTTTAAATGAACACATAGTAGGTATGTTTCAGTTGTATTTTGATAATGTTTGATTTTAACACTGCATGTGTATTTTTAGTCTGAAAACATTTTTTTTATACTGCATATGTATTTTTAAAGAATAATATGAACACTCCATATGTATTTTTTAACTAAATATCACAGTAAAAGGTATAGCTTCATAAAACTACATGTTATATTTAACAATGTAGGAAGGTGGTGAAAAACTTTAAAGAACAACAACAACATACTAAAATACATATTAGGAATGATCCATATGTATTTTTGCAATGCATGATTTTAACACTGCATATGTATTTTTAGGCTAAATATAATTGATTTATACTAAATATGTATTTTTATGCTAAGTAAATATGTATTTTCAAGCAGCAGTTCATATGTATTTTTTACATATTATATATATTTTAGGTTAAAATGTGGTAACTTTTATTGAGCCAAACAAGTATATGTTTCCTAATTGTTCAGAGGTTTAAATATATGTGACATATTCTGCAAATATATGTTTGAAGTGCATAATGTTAGTACTGCATATGTACTTATATGCTAAAATACATTTGGTGTATAATACATATGTATTTTTTTAGCAAAATATCATCAATGCATATGTATTTTGTAACTAAAATCAAATCTATAAATGCATAACATAGTCAAAATTATCTTTTATTCGAGTTCTCTTGTATACTGATTTTAAATGAACACATAGTAGGTATGTTCCAGTTGTAGTTTTGTAATGTTTGATTTTAACACTGCATATGTATTTTTAGTTTGAAAATATTTTGTTTATACTGCATATGTATTTTTAAAGCATAATATGAACACTACATATGTATTTTTTTTAACTAAATGTCACAGTAAACGGTATAGCTTCATAAAACTACATGTTATATTTAACAATGTAGGAAGGTGGTGAAAATCTTTAAAGAACAATAACAACTTACTAAAATACATATTAGGAATGGTCCATATGTATTTTTGCAATGCATGATTTTAACACTGGATATGTATTTTTAGGCTAAATATAATTGATTTATACTAAATATGTATTTTTATGCTAAGTAAATATGTATTTTCAAGCAGCAGTTCATATGTATTTTTTACATATTATATATATTTTAGGTTAAAATGTGGTGACTTTTATTGAGCCAAACAAGTATATGTTTCCTAATTGTTCAGAGGTTTAAATATATGTGACATATTCTTCAAATATATGTTTGAAGTGCATAATGTTAGTACTGCATATGTATTTATATGCTAAAAATACATTTGATGTATAATACATATGTATTTTTTAGCAAAATATCATCAATGCATATGTATTTTGTAACTAAATGTCACAGTAAAAGGTATAGCTTCATAAAACTGCATATGTATTTTTAAAGCTGAAAATATTTTGTTTATACTGCATATGTATTTTTAAAGCATACTATGAACACTACATATGTATTTTTTAACTAAATGGCATAGTAAAAGGTATAGTTTCATAAAACTACATGTTATATTTAACAATGTAGGAAGGTGGTGAAAAACTTTAAAGAACAACAACAACATACTAAAATACATATTAGGAATGGTCCATATGTATTTTTGCAATGCATGATTTTAACACTGCATATGTATTTTTAGGCTAAATATAATTGATTTATACTAAATATGTATTTTTATGCTAAGTAAATATGTATTCTCAAGCAGCAGTTAATATGTATTTTTTACATATTATATATATTTTAGGTTAAAATGTGGTAACTTTTATTGAGCCAAACAAGTATATGTTTTCTAATTGTTCAGAGGTTTAAATATATGTGACATATTTTGCAAATATATGTTTGAAGTGCATAATGTTAGTACTGCATATGTATTTATATGCTAAAAATATATTTGATGTATAATACATATGTATTTTTTAGCAAAATATCATCAATGCATATGTATTTTGTAACTAAAATCAAATCTATAACTGCATAACATAGTCAAAATTATCTTTTATTCGAGTTCTCTTGTATAATGATTTTAAATGAACACATAGTAGGTATGTTGCAGTTGTATTTTTGTAATGTTTGACTTTAACACTGCATATGTATTTTTAGTCTGAAAATATTTTGTTTATACTGCATATGTATTTTTAAAGCATAATATGAACACTACATATGTACTTTTTAACTAAATGTCACAGTAAAAGGTATAGCTCCATAAAACTACATGTTATATTTAACAATGTAGGAAGATGGTGAAATACTTTAAAGAACAACAACAACATACTAAAATACATATTTGGAATGGTCCATATGTATTTTTGTAATGCGTGATTTTAACACTGCCTATGTATTTTTAGACTAAATACAATTGATTTATACTAAAAATGTATTTTTACGCATAGTATGAAAATTACATATGTATTTTTTACCTAAATCTCACAGAACAAGGTAGAAATTCATAAAATAAACAAATAAACTTTAATTCAAATCAAAATTATTCCCACATCAAAACTGAATTAATTTCATTTAGACTGAAAATAAGTACTATTATAACCTACAAATAGAATCAATTCAAAATATAAAAATTAGTCTGTAGAATCAAAACCTACATCCATAAATCAGTTTCAAATCTACAACCAGTTTCATAAGTAAAAAATTCATCAACCATCATACATCAAAAACTTCAGTGACACTAGTTATTCTACTTTGCCTTGCAGGACTCAAGGGTGCTTCAACATCACTAATTGCATTTGCTTTTTTTTTTCGAATTCCATAGTCCCACAAAAGTGCGGCATATCTTGTACGAAGTGCGTTGGGGTCAAACTCAGTCGGAATAACTTTGTAACCGTAAGAAAGGCACTCTGCATACATAACCATAAAGACACCACAATCCCTACAAATAAAAAAAAACTTTTGATGAAATAGTGAAGTATATTTTGTGCAAACATATAATTTTGGTATATGTAAATTCAAAACTTACAAGCTTCCACTCGGTTGTTGAGGCAAATCATCCTCAAATAAAACATCAAACATATCTGCGGAGTCTTTGTCTTTGTATCTTGGATGGTTTTGAAGATCAATTCCTTTCTTAACATAGAAATCACAACCTTGGAGACACAATGGAATAATCTTTGCTATTTTCTTGATCTCAGCAAGAATAGCAGCATAATGACCACTGGATTCATATGAATCATACAAGAATTTACACCTCTCTGAAAATGATAAAACTGCGAGAACCCAGTGATGCTTTTCCTTTATATTGACCGGAATAAAAATGTCTTCCACTGTATGCTATGGCACTGAGCATGCATACGGAACCCATTGATGTATTCGTTAAGATGATGTTGTTGTCCTCTAGCATTAATGTTTTGATGATCCATCGAATAAACATCCATCAAAGATCTAATTACATTCATAAAGTAGCAGTCAACTGTACTATATTTGTACGATTTATTTGGCTCGTTTTTGTACGAACTGTGCGGACCGTACTTTGACTTCTTCCTCAAGTAGTAAAAGCAAACATCAATATGCCGCATTAGTAAATACCACAAAATTTAGAACATTCAAACAAATTATATACTAAATATTAAAGTGTATGTAAGTAAATAATACATATGTTTTTTTAATATTAATGTTGAAGATCAGTTACTTCAAGACTATGTTATCTAATGCAACAGTATGTGGTGTACTATACTATATCATATTTATATTTCTGAAGTATATATGTATTTTAAACACATATATGTTAAACCATATGTATTTCAATATAACCTAATATGTATTTTTAAATAGTGTTTCAGCCGCAATGGAATAAATTTCAAAATAATATACTAACCGAGTCTGTCCATGTCTGATCAGCAAACCCCATAGTATAGAATCAATTTTTGTCTTCAACAGTCTCAACACCAAAATGCATCATTGGAATGTTTGATTTTCCCCTCTTGTAATGTTCTACTTTTCCTTTCCTAGGTATTGTAATGAAATGGTAAATCAGAAAAACATAATTGATACAAAAAAATAATCTGAATCAAGTCAAAAGAACAACCTCTTGGCAGTATCTTTTAATAGGTCGGCAGAAATCCATTCCATAAAGTTCTTGACAATCTTTGTATCTATTATTCCATCAATCGGGTGATATAAAAATGGATGTTTCTGGGGAAATATGCGTATTAGCCCTGCTGAGCTCCCTATATAATTACAGATTACAAAAATTTAATTAATAAAAACGTATTTTCAAGACATATTACATTAAAAATTATATATATCTTATTGTACTTACCAGTTGCTGAACCAAATTTTTCGGTGTATGGCGATTCCTTGAATTTTGATGGTCGCCTAATCCTTAACTTTGGTCTAGGAGTTTTAACTTCACGATTATCGGATGGATGAATATGATGCTTTTTTTATCGTACACATTCAAGCTAGGTAGAAACTCATCCGGGATTGTGTTTTGTGAATCAGGCCACAATTTTTTAACCCTCTGTTCATCATTGTTTACTTTTTGTGTATTAGGAGGTGTCCTAACTTGCTCCTCTGTATCAAGTTCGACCTCTAAATGCACCAGTGACTTTGAACTCAAATCAGTGATCCCTCTGTTCATCTAACAAATTTTTTTTAAAAAGAACATTACTTTTTTTCTATCAAAACAAACCTAAACAAACTCAAAATATATTATAGACAGATACATACTTGAGCCTAATCTTCAAATAACGGTGTCAGAAGTTTTTGCATCCAAAAATTCATGATGAGATTCTTCTTGACGGTTTGTCGATGGATGTATGATGATGCTTTATCTTCGATAGGCATTTAGACTCGGTCACATCTCATCAGGAATTGTGAATTGAGAATCAGACAAAATTGTTTCATCAATTTTCTCATCGCTGATCTGAAAAAAAATAAAGAAAAAATTTAATTGTCCTTTGGATTATTACATCACATGAAGACAAAGTTAACATCACTATACATACTCGACAATCATGCTGAACAACCTTGTCAGAATGTAAGTAATCCAAATTTATACTTCGGAGAAGATCATCAGGGATTAATTGTTGAGAATCGATTTCAACATTCATTTTTTCAGAATGCAAATCAGTGCACCCCTTGAAAACAAGTAAAAAAATCAAAAACGACATCAAACAAACATGTTCTTGTATCTGTTTATATATGTGAATTCAAATGAATATATATATATATATAAAACATAATTATTTACCTTTGTACCAAGCAAACTTGTCTTCAATCCCTGATCAACCTCCGAACTTAATCGCTGTGGTGATTTTTTGGTACCAGCATAAGCCATATTCTGGAGGTCAGGATCTTTATCTGCATGTTGTTGCTACAAATACATATACAAATTCAAATACCCTATTAATACTTGAATCAAACATAATATATTTTTTATTATGAAAATGATTATATATATATATATATATATATATATATATATATATACTAAAAATACATATTGATATATAACATCAAACTGAAAAATACATATCAAAGAACATAACAAAAAACCCACTATCAGTGTTAAAATACATCTTCAGTGTTAAAAAATACATATGAATAAAACTAAAAATACATATGCAGTGTATAGTACATTGTAAAAATACATATTGATATATAACATCAAACTCAAAAATACATATTCATGAACAAAATTAAAAACACACTCTGTTACAGGTTATAATGTTTATAATCAATCAAATAATATATATTGTTATGTGAGCATCCTCAAATGTATTTTGAATATAAACTATAAAAGTACTAGTAAATATGTATTTGGAACTTTAATATTTACCTTTGTACCGTCAGAAATATTATCCGAAGATTGAACAACATCAGGACTGAAATGTTGTCCAGAATGTTGTAACCCTCCCTCATCAACATTTGGTTTATCAGCTTCCATATCTACAACCTGCTCCTTAAAAAATTTTGTACAATAACATAACAAGTTATTTTACAAATATGTTGTATTTGTATAAGGAAGTTCAATAAGTATACATATTCAAACCAACTAAGTTTTTCAAAGAAAAAATTTACCTTGCTTTGAGCAAATGCTAAACTCGCGACGAACCTATTTTGATACAAAATCATTAAATAAATTTTTTTTCATGTAAAACAAATATTTTTTAAAAAAAAATTACCGCATCGCAGAATGCATCAAAATCTTTCTTAGAAATAAAGGTTTCTTTCTCAACATGACTCTGAGGCTTTGACACAGCTACTTCCTCTACATAACTATCTGGCTTTTACTGTACCTGAGAAAAAATAACCCGAGTTGTTTGCTTTCCTTTCTTCATTTTTGAAGAAGATGTATGTCGTGTTGGAATTGGCTTGAAAACTGGTGTCTTCGTTCCAGCAGACTTTACAGCACGAGGAGCTGGTGTCCTCGTTTGGGTATGCTGGTCAACAATATTTACTTGTTTTTTCCTTAAAGGTTTCTTCGTTGCTGGTGTTGATGAATCAACCTTCTGTTTCTTCTTTGAATGTTCATTGATCTTTCTTGGTGGTGGATCCTGGAAGTCGTCATCAGAATCAACAGAACGTTAATGTTGGATTGTATCCTTTTGTGGTATTTGCAATTTTGCCAGCTCCATTTTCATTGGTTCTATGTTCTTAAGGACAACCTAGAATAATAGGTAAATAATATATGTTAAAGAATCAGTTAAACAATTGTAAATGAAAATGTATATATGTATACTGTAAAATACATATTAATACATATGTATTTAGTAACAACAAACCTTGCCATTGTCCTTGAACATAACATTCATCAAAAACTCAAAGCGTGGACGAGGTGCAATCATCTTCCAATTTAATAATCGAGAAATTCGATTATCAACCTTTGATGCAATCTTTGGTGGTACAGATGAACAACACTCATAAAGCCACACTTGGATTGCCAGTGGCATTCCCTGAATCAAATAAAATTGACCACCAACTTTCAACCGGTTGGTCAAACTTCTGACCAGATCTTCAAAAGATAAAGAACCCCATGGAAAATCCTTATATCTTCCACTATCGATCAAATCGAAATGAAGACGGGGTATAACCACAGTTTCTACATTAGATAAAATAAATGAATGCAGGTAATACAGGATTGCCAATTTCTCAGCATCCTCGTCGTTGTTCTCCCCCCATACTTTCTCCGTGAATGCTAGAAATAGTTGTCTTTTCTGTATAATTTCTACCCCATTGAAATACTTGTCAACCAGCCTATTTGGTACACCCTCATCAAAAGTAAAGTCATACCTATTTGACATACAATTCAATCCAGTTATGATAGCAAATTTCCTGAGAGTAAAATTAAGAAAGGTGTCATTAGCACAAATCAGAATCCCAGAAAAAGAACTACCCTTCACCTCAAGCGCCATAACGCATCTGCACAACTGTGCTTGCACTATACATTGCTGCTTTTTCATAAAATAACCAAAACTGTTATTGTTGCAAAAGTTTTAAAATTGTTCCTTGTTTAAAATTGCGTGTATGATTCTATAAATATCTTTGTCATTGTACGAGCACATGTGTGGTACAAATCTTGAAAGTTTTCTGACAATGAATATTTCATCCCGCATCACCTACACAAAGTAAAACAACCACTTCTTAATCTGTAACAAAAATTCAAGCAGATAAAAAAACATATAACATCGATATGTATTTCATATGATTAAAATGCATATGTATTGTGATCATATCAAAACTGCAACTCACAGTTAAAAAAATACATATCACATATACTAAAAATACATATAGCCAATACAGTGTTAGGGTATTTAAATTAATATTAACATACATATATATTTTGACCATATAAAACCACAATCAACATTGAAAATACAAATTAAGTATCTATTTCATAAGATTAAAATACATGTGTATTGTGATCATATCAAAACTGCAACCAACAATTAAAAAAATATATCACATCTACTAAAAATACATATAGCCAATAGAGTTTTAGGGTAGTTAAACTAATATAAACATGCATATGTATTTTGACCATATAAAATCACAACCAACATTGAAAAATACAAATCAAGTATGCTAAAAATTCATATAGCCAATATAGTTTTCATGAGTAGCTAAACTATGATATTAAAGCAGTCAATATATATATATATATATATAACAAGCATATATATTTATATCATATCAAAACTGCAATCAATACTTAAAAATAGATATCAACTATACTAAAAATACATATAGCCAAATACTATTTATGAGTAGTTAATTCAACACCATTCAATAATATATTTTCACAATTACGCTATCATCTTCACAAATCAGCTTATACTCCCTAAAGATCATCATAACAGAAAATACATATTAACTAGTTGAACACAATACTTAACAGTAAAAAAAATACATTTACAAATAAAAAAAATACTTTTTCCTCACTAACTTCTTCATATTCATCAGCATAAAATTTGTCAACATCGTCTTCAATTTCTGTAGATTTCCTTTTCTTGTCGTAGCTTTTTTTTAGTTTTTTTCTCCTTTGGAGAAGGAGTTTTCTTCAACCCTTTTTTTTTCAAAATTTTGGTCATCTTCACTACGTCGTTGCTAAACTTCGACCTAATCTTCTTCGATCTCCCAAATTTATTCAACTGTAAAGGATTTGAAACAACTCTAACTAAATCTTCTTGAGTTGACCCAAGATTAAAAGATGGTGCATCAGACAGTAAATTCATATTACTTGTAACACTGATTGTAGGTGTTTTTGCTATGTGTTCATCCATTAAAACACAAAACCCTTAAACTCTGATTTTCAGATGAACTAAAGTAGAACAAAAAAAAAAATTAAACCACTAACATGCAATTAATAGTTACCTGAAATAGGCGAACCAAATCCTTTCACAGATCGTGGAGGAATCGTGCAAAAGGCGAAGTTACTGGTTAATAGAGAAAAAAAAAAGGAAGTAAAAATTTAAAAATAAGAAAAGATAATGAAGAATGAGTGAAAAAGGGGATTTTATCACAGTAAAAATAATTAGGCGGCAAAAAAGTAGGGAACCACTTAAAATAATACTATAAATGCTACATAATGTAATTATGAAAAAGCATTGCTATTTTTTGTAATTTAGTACTTAGATATGATATGTCCTGTATTTTTTCCATCTTAAAAATCCTTTTCTTAATAACCCTTTTCCCATTTTTTAGAACTTGGGCCAGCCACCCCGGCCCAACAGTAACAATCAGCTTGCCCAACAAACACCCCTGCCAAGCCAACAAAATCTGCCAACAACCAGCCCAAACAACCCTCACCGACCCGGCCCAATACTTATCCTTTTCTCTTTATCCGTTAACAGCAGCAAATACCACAATCAACAATAATACAACATCCACCGACAACACGTTGTAACAACAGCGTACAATACAACAATTTCAACGGCAAAAATCCAACCAGCAACGACGGGTCCAAACCGGCAAACCGGTGACCCGACGGACCCGACCCAACGACAACGAATCCCTAAATTATGAAAATCTCTCACCTCTATCTTTCTTCATCTCAAAATTTCACAGACCTCAAGCCTCCATATTTGACTTTTGTTTCAAGGTGGTGTGTGCTTCTTGCTCCCAAAATCTAATCCGAATCAGAAGCATCACAGTCAAATCTGAATTTTTGGGATATGTTTCCATCCATTTTTTCAATTTTTGTCAAGAGAATTTTTGGGGAAAAATTGAGGATTTGGGAGGCGCATGCTTCTAATTCTACGCAATCAAAAATTCTCGAAGAAACTCCGGTTTGAAGTGGTCCACTCGTTGTTCCCGTCCGCTGCTCCTAAACCGGTAAGGACTTCATCCTCTTTGTGTTTATTTTTTCTGTTTTTTTCATTTATTTCAAAAATTGTAATCGTGTTGGACACTGTGTTGTTATTTTGATTTTTGGTCGGGCTTCGGGTTTGTATTAGAATATGCGTGTTTTTCGTGTTTCGGGATTGAAAGTATAATTGATTATTTGAATGTGTTGAAAAGCTTGAAGCTTTAATGAGTTTGTGCCATGTCCGGTTGTTGTCTTAAGCTTGTGCTACTGTTTTCATACTTATAAAAGGCTAAGAAATGGAATTCGATTTCAATTAAAAAGAGTAGTTGATCTATCTCCTTCGATCTTTTGTGCTCGTTTAACAGGATTGGATTTCTATTTGAAATAATGCACTGGTTTTTCCCTAATCCTGCACTCTTATAATTTGTTATAGTTTTCGTAGTTCCCTGTGAATTTTCCTTAAAACAAAAAGATTCTTTGTTAGAACTTTGTGAATAATTCAGAGATAACTTTCTTTTTTATCCAAAATTAATAGTGTCTCTGTCTTCCCATCTTACTTCTTTAAAAATATAAGAAAGATTATTTTCGAATATGCGGTTCAAGTTAAGCCATCCATATGTACTTGTGTGAAAAAAGAAAAAAAAAATATAATCTCCTTAAGAATTTGGAAGTTTAAGTTAAGTCTGTGCCAAGTATAAAACTATCTTTTTTTGTGTGTCGAAAAGAAAAAGTATGCATATTAGTTAGGAGTGGAAAAAATATTTCATAGCAGGAATTCCTTTGATATTGTGGTTCCCTACAAAACGTCATGTACTAAGTCTTATCATTTTTTTTTTGATGCATGTGACATGAATCCGAGTCTATTGGACTTCATTTTCCTCACATATTCTGATAGGCCAAGGAGGCCTATGTTGTCTCGAGTCAAAACCCCATGCCAAAGTGCCAAAACGGGACTGATCTGTGGTGATATACAACGCATATACACTTAAAACAGTAGCTGACTCTATCCCCACGGTGTATGATAAAAAATGGGGAAGAAATATGCTGGTCTCTACACTGATATACAGTGTATGCTTGGAGATATACATGAAAAACGCAGAAAAACAGATATGGTATACAGATGATATACACTTTAGAAAAATGGACTGAAGTCCATAATTCAAAGCCCAAAACTGGGCAGCTTCATTAATGGGCCAATTGAGGGTCCAATTTTAATTCATGCATTATTTTTGTAGCTTGTATTGTTTATTTGTGCTAACTAACATTTAAATTAACTAATCTAGACAAATTCCCTAAGGTATTGCCATTTTATTTTATCTTTGTTTTCTTTTATTTAATTCATGACCTTTTCACCTGATTTATATTGTTTAAAGACGGATTAAATTATTTTCTTCGATTTTCTCCTTAATAAGTCTTTTAAAAGTGAGTAGTTTATTTTAATATGATATTTATTTTGTTCATATG
The DNA here is from genome assembly GCA_030864215.1 of Capsicum pubescens. NCBI lineage: Eukaryota > Viridiplantae > Streptophyta > Magnoliopsida > Solanales > Solanaceae > Capsicum > Capsicum pubescens. Next base: position 262,304,823 of record CM061542.1, read on the forward strand.
ATTAATATTCTATTGGATTAAATTAATTCTCCTCAAGCTTAATAAACTAAATTTTCTTATAAATTTTAATTTTTCATGATTAATAAGATATTCTTAATTTAATACTCTCTTAATACTTTTCAAAGGTATTATCTATAACATAATCGACTTTTCTATAATAATTAATAATAAGAAAATAATTTCATAACCTTCTTCTCCTACAAAAGCAAAATTCAGTTTCCTCCTAAGTTCGGAAATTTACAATTTAGTTGAATAAAAATTAAATTATTTTCTTCTTTGAATAAATAGATGTTATTTTTAAACGTTTAAATAAATAATTTTAATATTTTTTATAAAATCAAGTCTTTGCAAAAATTAGCCACTTTAATTAGCCAAGTTAATTCTTTTAGCAAACCGTTTTAAACGGATGCTCCTAAGTGCCTTAAAAATCATCTTAGAGCATTAATTGAGTACTTACCCAGAATCTCTAGTTTTAAAGGTTTATTTCTATTTTTGAACCTTTGAAACTCTTTTAAGTTTTTTCTTGATTTTTTCTATAAAAATCAAGTGACGACTCTGTGAATTTTCTTAAAATTATTTCGAAACCTTCTTAAATTTTTTGAAATAATTTTAAGAGATCAAAACCATTTTCTCGACAAAGAAACCCAAAAAGGGATAAAACATTGTGTATATATAATTGTGTATTAATATAATTCAATTTGAATTAGTTGCAATAGGTGGCAAAAATCATTGCAATAAGTAATAATAATAGTTGTAATAGGTAGCAAAAATGTTGCAAAGGACCCGAATACCGTTGTAATAGGTTTCAAAAAGAGTTGCAATCGGCAGTTAAAAACTGTTGCTAAAGATCAATGAGTGTTGCAGTAGATATTCAAAAAAATTTGCAATAGAGTTATTGCAACGCTTTTCTGTCGTTGCAATATAGTCTATTGCAACGGTTCTTAACTATTGCTATAGACAATATGAAGCGTCCCAAAAGAGGTCAAAAAAATTCTTGCAATAGGTGTATCTATTGCAACGGTTATTGTAACCGTCGCAATAACCGTTGCGACAGACCTATCGCAACCCTCACATACGCAACATATGCCTAACTCTTGCGGTACATCTATGGCAATGTTTTTTTTAATCTATCGTAATGGTTTTTGAACCGTTGCCATAGGGGTAATGTCTAGTAGTGAATTTCAATTGAGTCTTTGCAATTGCATGATATTGGTATTGCGTTCCTTCTGACCTGAGTAGCCAATCGATCAATCCGAGTCAAAACGATTCGTATTAACTTATTACTGAGCTAATACCTAAATTCATTTAGCTTGAACTAGGGATGAGTTCATAGGGTCAACTACAATTTCAATTGAGTCTTTGTAATTACATGATGTTGGTATTGCGTTTCTTCTGACCTGAGTCGCCAATCGATTCTGAGTTGAAACATTTCGTATTAACTTATTACTAAGCTAGTACCTAAATTCATTTAGTTAGAACTTGGGATGAGTTCATAGGGTCAACTACAATTTCAATTGAGTCTTTGCAATTGCATGATGTTGGTATTACGTTCCTCCCGACCTGAGTCGCCAATCTATTCCGAGTCAAAACGATTCGTATTAACTTATTACTGAGCTAATACCTAAATTCATTTTGCTAGAACTATGGATGAGTTCATAGGGTTAACTACAACTTCAATTGAGTCTTTGCAATTGCATGATGTTGGTATTGCGTTCCTCCCAACCTGAGTCATCAATCGATCAATTTGAGTTGAAACGATTCGTATTAACTTGTTACTGAGCTAATACCTAAATTCATCAGTGTTCCAGTTGAACTTAATACAATTTATTATGATGAAACGGTTAAAAATTATCTCTTTAAAAAAAATTAAGATAAATTCGGACCAAATTAACAATTTCAAAACTTGTCATTCTTTTTCAAAATACAACTCAACTCATACAAATCATCCATTTATGGAAAAATATTTCATCATTTCAACTATCGAGTTCTCGCTCTTCTCTTTCTCTCTCAATAATACAAACAATAACTACTCAACATATTGCTCAACCCTTCAAAACAGATCAATTTTCTTCCCATTTTCATCCACATAGTTGTTATTTTCGACTTCATTCTTGCTTTTATCCGTCATTTTCTCTATTTTTACAGGTAACAGAGTTTGAGAAGAGTTCAACATTTGTTCTTTATTCTAAAAATTAGGGTTTTTTAGTTAATGATGAAAAAGAAGACTTTTAGTTGTATTATCTTCGAGAATGGGTTAACAATTTTGAGTTTTGATGCTAAAAACATAGGAAGAACTCGAGAAAATCCTAGTTTTTGTTGCAGTATTTCATTGACTATCGTGGTATTGTTGGATGGTGTTTGTGGTATTGTTGGTGGCTGTTGGTGGTGGTGTTGGTATTAGTGATCTTGGTGGTGGTGTCAGTGGTCTTGGTATTGGTATTGGTGGCATTGGTGGTGGTGGTGATGGTGGTGGTGGTTTTGGTCTTCTTGGTGGTGGCATTGGTGATGTTGTTGATAGTGGTAGTGGTGGTCTTGGTGGCATTGGTGATGGTGTTGGTGGTCTTGGTGGCATTGGTGTTGGTGTTGGTGGTATTGTTGGTCCATCTATTGCAACAGCTGGAACATTTATTGGGAGATATTAAATAGGTCTTCAAACAGATTTCATATCTATTCCAACTGATGGGATATTCATTGGAATATTGTTTTGTAATGTAGCGTATAAAATTTTATTAAAATTTGCCTTATCTTTTTTTAAAAATTATGCAGACATCAAATGTAATGTATTTTTTATTTTTGTGATGATTGTAGTTAAAAGATGTCTCCCAAAAGAAAATAAATTGAAAGTGGATCAACTTCTGACCACCTAACAAAAAGGCTAGAGTCCAGATGAATTCGGAGGAATTTCCTGAACAATCTCAATCAAGGAAAAGTGAAGCTGAGGAAAGTTATGAAAATGATGTTGATGGAGATGGAGAAGGTTATTTAGAGGCTAGTGAGGAAAATAAAAGTGAGGAAGAAGAAGATAAGCAAGAAGAGGAAAAAGTAGAAAGTGAGAAAAAGGATGATGATCAACATGATGATAAACAAGAAGAGGGGGAAGTAGAGAGTGAGAAAGAGGATGATGATCAACATGATGATAATGCATCACCAATGGAGCGTGAATTAAGATCGAAATCCCAACATGATCCTGTAAAAACTATTAGTATTGATAGGATTCAAGTTGCGATGCCGATAGATGACCCTGCAGAACTAACTGATGATTTGGTACTTAAATGTCAATTGGGGAAACCTTTTGATGACTTTAGAAAAACTATGAAGAATGAAAAACTAGATGAATTATTTAAGAACTTCTTTAGACACTTTCTTGATCTGCATGAGGACAACATTGCCCGTTTTCAAATGAGCATGGTATATGGTCTTCTCAAGCGCAGGATCAAGTATATGGGGGATGATAAAGATTCGAAAGAGGGGGCAAAAATATTGATGAAATCTGGATCAACTATTGTGGCATGCCGATTTATTTTGGCATGAAAGAGTTTGTCATAGTGACAGGCTTGAGATGTGATCGCCTAAATGAACCTCTCATCAAGGAAATACCCCACAAAAAGTTCAAGGCAAGCAGGATAGCCAAACCACCACCATCAAATAAAGGAAAGGCATTGTCCTTGCGATCACCCACCAAAACCAATAAACACAAGGAAAAAATAGGTGGGTTGTTCGACATTGCTGGACGAAGCTACAAAGCCGCGATGTTGATACAAGATCTCAAGGATAAAACCATACCAAAGAAGTATAGGGAGCAATTATGCTTAGTTTGGTTTGCCCATTCTGTTATATTGGCAAGAGACGTCAACAACGTCATAGAAGATGATTTGTTGGCGCTTGCTGGGGATTTTGAGAAATTAAACAATTTTCCCTGGGAATATGACAACTACAACTTGACTATCAAATATTTACTGACAAAGCTATCCCCAAAGACGATCACATTATACGGCTTTCCTTGGGCTTTCATGGTAAATTTAATCACTATATGTTTACTCATCTATTAATTTATATTGAATAATTATTATGACTTTTTTTGCTTGATTTCTGTTTACATGTTTTAGGCTTGGGCATTTGAAGCCATTTCTACCCTTCAAAAGTAGGTCAAGGATTACTTGGATGAGGTTTCTCATCCAAGGATTCTTAGGTGGTTGGCTGCAAAGAGAAACATAAGAATAATGAGGATGATCTCTTTAACTCTCCGAATGATGCAGTACGTCTTCTTTCAAGTAAATAATTTGACTCAAAGAAAGATATTGAAACAAATATTCCATTTGTTGCGACAGATGGGTCATCTGTTGTAATATGTTACCCGTCTACTGCAATTGGTGTAACAGATGGGTAATCTGATGTAATATATTGTTAATTTATTGCGACAGATAGATTAGCTATTGCAATAGATAGATCGCAACAGTTAATCTGTCTGTAACCCAACTGACTGCAAATTATTATATGATTTAAATGTAACTGTCTTTTTTATAGTTTGGGCATCCATGGATCGTGCCTACTGAGCAGGAGTTGGGGATGACTTCTTTTATTACTCTAGGTCTTGTTGATACAATAAAAGACCCAACAATTGAGTTAATAAAGAAGGAATTGGCTGGATCAACATCCATAAGAAGAGCAGTTAGGCAAGGTCAACCTAATGTTGAGGCTCTTCATGACCAACCTACTGTAACAGATCCGGGTGCTTCCTATGGGGGTGTTGTTGATGTTGGTGGTAGCCTTGCTAATACTGATGTTGCTGCCAGTCGTGATGATGAGCATGTTGACGCTCAAGAAAAAATAAATATGTTTGAAATCACCACTTACACAGGTCCTTCTCACCCTTACATTGGTCCCTCTCACCCTTATACTGGTCCCTCTCACCCTTAAAGTGGTCCCTTCCACCCTTACAGTGGTCCCTCTCACCCTCTTCACCCTCATGTTCTCATTGCAAATACAAAGAGTGCAAAGAAAGACAGGATAAACTCTTTGAAAAATTAGAGGCTATTGCTAAAGCTATCGAGAAATTAAACTCCAAGAGGGGTGTCATACCATTCAAGAAGGTGAGGGATCCATACACTCCTACAATGGAGTTAGGAGGAAGAAAAGAGCAATTAGACAAATACTCTCCAATCTAACACCAAAAAAAATTATAACTCCTCCCTCTTCAAAAGTTGTTGAAGTTCAGGGGCCATTAAAGAAGGTGGATGATAACGCTCAATCTACAGCTCTCGTAGGAGTGTAAAGCGGTCGTTAGCAAATATAGAACCCTACCTGGGTTGGGTGTCGATCCCACAGGGAATAGCTTGGCCAACAAGTAAGCAAAATTACTAAACTTTTGGTGCAAGTCTCGTAAAAAAGGGGGGATTGTAATGTGTCACCAAAACAATTAAATAAAAGCTGAAAATAGCAAAGTAAAAGAGAAATATTATTACGTAAGTTGTAAACAATGAGAATTGAGGCGTTGGGGTTATGTCCACCTTCTGAGGTATATGTCTCTATTGGCTATGAGTGTGTAGAATTCTGACATGCAACTGCTTATAGAGAATTGTATTCGATGGTAAATCCAGGCGTCTTTCGACCTATTCGAGGATTATTTCACTTTAACTCTTTCGATCTTAAAGCGTGTCTAACGGTACGAATTCTCCAAGAGGTTAGTCCAGTTACGGCACTAGCTTTTTAGTAGGGAATTTTAGGGGGTGACTCTACTACCTTGACATTATCTCTTTTCCAGACAAATAACCTTTCTTTCGAACAAGTTAAATGTTATACTGGCGTATTCTTGCATTTGCAACCACAAAGAATGTAGACTAAGATGAAGAGAATAATGATATAAGCAGTATACGTGTTGCGAACTCACAAACTCACAGCAATAGATAGTATCTCATACGGCTTCCATAACCCCAACAGAGAAGTTTAGTTACCCATAAATGCGAAGGAGATCACGATTGACATTGTTGTTATACCACAAGATTGAGTAATTTCGTGTAGCTTAGGTGGTAGGCGTGAGGCGTGAATTCCTAGGCAAAGTAACGATTCTCTTGTTGTGGAATTTAAGAATAGAAGAGTAGAAGAAGAAAAATAGAATTAATGGAAAGATTAGAAGAGTTGTAGAGTAATAGAATTGAATGTAAGATGAGATGTTCTAAAATCTCTAGCAAGATAGGGTATTTATAATACCCATATCCTAATCCTACTAGATAAATAAAATATCTAACCAAATTCTACTAGGCTAATGTAATACTTAACCCAATTGTACTAGGTTAATGTAACATTATCATAATCCAAATAAACTAATGAAATACATAACCCAATTGTACTAGGTTAATGTATCATTGTCCAAATCCAACTAAGTTACTGCAAATCCCCAAAGTCTTCAAAAATGTTGTTTTAGCCCGGGACAGATTTTCCATGCAGCAGTTTTGGTCCTTAGGCGTGTAAACTCCCTTTCCTTCCTTCGTGAGCTTTCTTTTGCGTCAAGTAAGCCATAAAATGCTGAATTCTGCATCATTTATACCTGAAACTTTACTAATCATGTTCGTTAGCTCATTTACAGGAAAAAGGACTAAAAGTGCATGAAATATATACTTTGTTCTCAAAACTAGGCTAAAATATGGGCAAAATATATTGATATAGGCGTGTAAATTTGCCTATCATCAACACCCCACACTTGAAGCTTTGTTCGTCCTTGAACAAAATACCATGTCCTTCTAAACATCAACTTAGGGTTTCACAGCAACAACACAAAACATTTGTCAAGACAAGCACAACAATTATCAACAAAGAGTAGCTTTTCGATTATAGGTAGAAACAATTTAACCTCTAGCATAGACTCGTGATGGTGATCAACTCGCATGCAAACGTTAAGGTACAAGGAATCATATATAACTACCCAAAACTCATCAACCATGTGTGTCTCACACTATAGTACCCATAATCACTCACAAGTATAGCATATTTTTCAAACATGGGTATCAAAATGTCCTTGCTCTCACTCTCACAAAGAATTCATATGTAGCAACTGATGACCATAGGCTTTCCCTTAATGTAATATTCTACTAAATGTCAGAATGCTAAGCTTAGGATCAAGTAGGTCTTTTGATGGTTGTAATGTAGGCTAAGGGACAGGTAGGACTATTTTGGCCAGGAATAGTGACTAAGTTCCTAAGCGCTTTAATACATCACTTTGTATCATTGACACTTCTTTTTTTTTCTTTCAACCTTTCTTTCTTTTATTCTACCACCCTTGTTCTCCTCTTTTGTTTTTCAATTTTAAGCACAACTCGCTTTTCAGCTTTCTTTTCCTTTTTCTTTTCACAACATACCTCTTATGATAGCACTTTCTTTTTCATAACACATTCAAGCACCATTACAATTTATAGCATCATACTCACCCAATTTCCTCTTATGTTGTCACATGACTTTTTCACTTTAAAGCACTTAGGAGTTTGGATCAAATTATGGTCTTTGAAAAAATGGATTAGGCTTACATACAAGGTTGTCAAAGAAAATAGGCTAAAGGTTCAAAAGGGTTTAACTAGGATGATGTTCATGGGTAGGTAAAACTGAAGGTAAACAAATATAGGTTGCCAAAGAAATGCCTAGATCATATCCTAAACTTACACTCCTTATTTTCTCTTTGCATACATACCAGGCAAGTTCTAGCATCAGCCACACACATAGAATATACGATTATCTCACACACACAAGGCACATGGTCGACTTGCTTGGAAGTAATATAGACTCTCGACCCAACAAGTGAAGGAATTGAACCACACAATATCACATAATGAGTCACAACTAGAGCCTAAACGTCTCAATAGTCACAATTGTAGCACATACTCTTGTTATAATCTCATGCTGCCTGTCAAAATAGTTTCATGCGAAGCTAGCAAAAACAACAAAAACAAAAAAACTAAAACACGAAAAAAACAAAAAAAAAATAAACAAACATAGATGTGATAGAGAAGTATAGCATACGATACCGCCACCCCACACTTAAACGGGACACTGCCCTCAGTGGAAAATAAATACGAAGAACCTGGTTAGTCAGACTCTTCCTCCATGTCGGGGGTCATACCCCCTTCGTCGGAATCATCATAAGATTCATCGTCAGAGTTCTCCTCCTCGTCAGAGTCTGGCAAGGGTCGATCGTCATCAGTCGGCACATCATCATCTAGAGGTTCCTCAAAGTATACGCCCACTCCACACATCTCCCGTGCATGCATGTTCATGGGATAGTTGTGGTCCAGCTGTTAGAGCTCTGCATCAGTTGGAACACGTCCACCACTCATCATAGTAAATCGTGTCATGCCATAAAGATGACGGAAGAAACTCTCATCACGAGCATGTCTTTCCGCAGTAGTAAGGTTGACACCATGAGTTGTTTCAGCATCTTTGACCTTAGTAAGGTCAACCTTCTTTGGGTTATGTGGGAGTTTGTGGTCAGCTGGTTCCTCTTCGATATCCTCCTTCCGCAAGATTGTTGTCAACAGATTTCCAAACGTGAAGTGGGACCTTTTGTGGAGTCTGGCCTTCCTCATGGTAGAGCGAATGATTGCCCCAAAGTTGATAGGGACATTCGTCATCAAAGCATAGACCAAACACACTCTATCTCTTGATATCTTGGTGTATTGAGTCCCAGGAATAAGGCATGAGTTGACAATACGCATCCAGATTCTTGTTTCCCTATTCAGTGAAGCATAGGGGAAGGTGTTGTGTCGTCCTGTGTCTTTATGTCTGCCCCACTTTGCCATCGATCTACTTCCACAAAGTGTGTGTCTCATTGCTCTATAAGGAGGCCTGCTGTACAACTCTTTGAATGGTGCTGGGTCGATCGAAGGTAAGCCAAGAAAAGAGTTGATCCAGTCCGCGTTGAGCTGTAACACTTGGCCCCGAATTTTGACTTCGTTGCCTGTTGTTTTTGGTGACCAGTTGGCGTAAAACTCTCTTGTCAAATCAATATTACATTCTCCCATATCGCGGAAGATGAAATCCAGCTTCAATGCCATGATTTTTGCCAACATACGTGGCTCCTTCTTCGCTAAAGTGTCCTTGTTGATCAGGTCGACGTGAACATATCTTCTTTCTTTTTTGTTCCTGTACCATTCTTTGGCTTCCTCCTCAAGAACCCATTTTATTCCAAACATTCTGCGGGGTAGTTGTGTTGAGGATGATTCTCCTTGGTCCTTTCTACCTATCTTCTTGCCCTTTTGGGAAGTGGTAGCCTTCTCCTTGCCTTGCCTCGCTTTAGGTGCCATTGTACCTGAGACTAGAAATAGTGTTAATGGCAGCACAATCTCAGTTGATACAATCTATAAACAAGCAGTAGGAGTACCACCCCACACTTAGTTTTGTTGACACAAATCAGTGAAGTGAAAGTGGTCGATTACTCAGATTTCGTCGACATACGTTTAAGGATTATATTCCGACAAGAAAATCAGTAATGTATTACTACTTGCAGACATTGCACTACTTTCATGTTAGATATAACAACACTACTACATAGGGGTTGTAACATGGTATGGATGTTTTCAACAATCGCAACCTCCTAAGTCGGTAGGCAACTATAAGGCTTATCCCGATGAACGGGATAGTCTAGCATGTAAGTATCCAAGTAACAAGATCATAACATGATAGTCAATGTTCATCACCATAGCAATTCCGCAAATCGTATAACAATGCTATTAAAACCAAATTCAAGTCGGAAACAAGTCAAGATTTTCCTACGTATATGTTTACTCACTTGATTTTGTATCAACAATCAAAACACATGAACATCTCCAATCAATCTTATACGATGTAGCAATTTATAATAGACATAGCAACGTAGTACTTACGAGAAATAAATGAAGAATAAGAGAGTACTTACTTGCGTGAAGCTTTTGGAGATGGTTTTGTGAATTGGAAGAGCAAAAAGAAAAATTTTGGGATGGTTTGGAGAGGGAATGCGGCGCCTTTAGGATAATTTCTAGTGTGGTTATGTTTCAAGACTAAGTCCCCTTTATATAGGAAGAGAATGGGTCGGGTTTTGACCCATTTACAATTGGTTTTGGAGACAAAAATGCGACATATGCGGCGCATAATTCTTGGCATAGTCATGGTATATGCGGCGCATAGTCTATGGCATTTAGGGACATATGCGCCGCATAGTCTATGGAATTTAGGGACATATGCGCCGCATAGTCTATGGCATATGAGATCCTGATACCTAATGCTATAGCATAGGCGGCGCATAGTCAAAAGCACACTTAGGACTGGGCGGCGCATAGTGTATAGCACACTAGATTCCGAGACCTTAGGATATAGGATAGGTTGTGCATCATTTGTGGCCTAGTTTTACCTAGGCCTAGCCTTCCTCGATGCCTAGTTTGGCATGAGCAATGCTCAATCCATAGCCTTATGCATCACTATTCCTAACTTACCAACTTTACCATACAATGCGTCCAAATCGTCAATTGAAATCAATCTCCTTGTTGAATACTTCTTGCACCTATTTTTGCTTAAAACCAAATGAAAACGATTAGTACGATGGGTTGCCTCCCACCAAGCGCCTTAGTTTTGGTCGTAGCACGACTCTTATTTTTGGATTTTTATTATCAAAAGCAAAACAAGTAAAAAACGATAGAACGATAAAACGATGGGTTGCCTCCCATCTAGCGCCTTTTTTATTGTCGTGGCTCGACATAGTTACCTCGAGTACTTAGACTTCGTCGAGATAAGTGATGGCCATAGAATTCATCGAGTCAAGAGGACCGATATAAGGCTTAACACGTTGGCCATTCACCTTGAATACAACACCATTATTGTCTTCCAATTCGACTACTCCAGACGAGTAGACTTGGATAACTCTGTATGGACCAGACCACTTAGACTTTAACTTACCTGGGAAGAGCTTCAATCTGGAGTTGAAGAGGAGTACCATATCACCGCTTTGGAAGTTTCGTCGAACAATCCGCTGATCATGATACTTTTTCATCCGCTCCTTGTATAGGTCTGACCTTTCATATGCATGGAGACGGAATTCATCCATCTCGTTCAGTTGCTCCATCCTCAGCTTCATTGCATCATCCCAATTCAAATTCAATCGTTTCAGCGCCCACAATGCCTTGTGCTCCATCTCAATGGGTAAGTGACAAGCCTTCTCATAAACTAGTTGATAAGGAGACATGCCAATGGGTGTCTTGAATGCAGTCCTATACGCCCATAGTGCCTCATCTAGCTTTCGAGACCAATCCTTCCTATTCGCATTAACCGTCTTTGCAAGGATTTGCTTGATCTCGCGATTGGAAACTTCTACTTGTCCACTAGTTTGGGGATGATAAGGCGTAGCTACCTTATGTTGCTTGACACCATACTTGGCCAAAACTGATTTGAATAGCTTGTTGCAGAAGTGAGATCCTCCATCACTTATGATAGTACGTGGTACTCCAAAGCGAGAGAAGATATTGTTCTTTAAGAACGCTACAACACGTTTTCCTTCGTTGTCGGCCAATGCTACAGCTTCTACCCATTTCGAAACATAATCCACAGCAACCAAGATGTATTTCATTCCAAACAAATTCACGAATGGACCCATGAAATTAATACCCCACACATCGAAGAGTTCTACCTCAAGAATTTTGGTCATGGGCATTTCATGGTGTTTTGAAATCGCACCTTGACGCTGGAATTGGTCACACCTTCTAACATAGTCGTAGGCATCTCTGAATATCGAAGGCCAATAATAACCACTTTGCAATACTTTTCTGGCCGTCCGATTGCCTGCGTGATGTCCTCCAACTTGCGAATTGTGGCATGCTTCCAAGATAGTAGGCACCTCTTCATGGGATATACATCGTCGAATGATACCATCCGCACATCGTCGAAACAAATAAGGCTCATCCCAATAGTAGTGTTGTACGTCATGCATAAACTTCTTCCTTTGGTGGTAAGATAAATTGGCAGGTATCACATTACTCACCACGAAATTTACAAAGTCAGCATACCATGGTAATTTCTCCATTGTTGTCGCTAATATCTTTTCGTCCGGGAATGCATCATCAATCTGAATTTCAGGTTGTGCCACATGCTCATTCTCAAGTCGAGATAGGTGATCAGCCACTTGGTTCTCGCAACCTCGTCTATCTTTGACTTCGAAATCAAACTCTTGCAGCAGCAATACCCATCTAATCAACCTTGGTTTTGCATCCTTCTTTGTCATTAGATACCTAAGAGCTGCATGGTCTGTATGAACGATCACCTTAGTACCCAATAGATAGGCACAAAACTTCTCAAATGCATACACAACCGCTAGGAGCTCTTGTTCAGTAACAGTGTAGTTCATTTGGGCTTTATTTAGGACCTTACTCGCATAGTAGATAGGATGAAATAATTTCTCCTTTCTCTGACCAAGAACAGCACCAACGGCTACACCACTAGCATCACACATGACTTCAAACGGGAGAGTCCAATCTGGTGCTACCATAATAGGGGCTTCAATGAGTTTTCCTTTAAGGCATTCGAATGCCTTTAAGCAATCGTTATTGAAGTCAAACTTTGCATCTTTCTCCAATAGTTTGCACAATGGACTCGCAATTTTGGAGAAGTCTTTGATGAACCTACGATAGAAACCAGCATGGGCAAGAAAACTACGAACTCCCTTCACCGAAATTGGAGGCGGTAGCTTCTCAATAACCTCAATTTTTGCTCGGTCAACCTCTATTCCTCTTTCAGAGATCTTGTGCCCAAGAACGATTCCTTCTTTTACCATGAAGTGGCACTTCTCCCAATTCAGCACAAGGTTGAACTCTACACATCTTTGTAATGCCATGCTCAAGTTTGTCAGGCATGCTTCAAAAGACTCACCAACAACTGAAAAGTCGTCCATAAATACCTCCAAAGTGTCTTCAACCATATCAGAGAAAATAGACATCATACAACGTTGAAAGGTGGTTGGTGCGTTACATAACCCGAATGGCATACGTTTGAAGGCAAACGTACCATATGGGCATGTAAACGTTGTCTTCTCTTGGTCTTCGGGTGCAATACAAATCTAATTATAGCCTGAATAACCATCCAAGAAGCAAAACCATCCTTTCCCCGCTAATCGATCTAGCATTTGGTCCATAAATGGCATTGGGAAGTGATCCTTGAGTGTCCAAGAATTCAGCTTGCGGTAGTCCATGCATACTCTCCATCCAGTGACGGGCCTGAGTGGAATAAGTTCATTCTTTGCATTCGCGACCACCGTCATACTTCCTTTCTTGGGAACACATTGTACAGGGCTTACCCATGTACTATCAGAAATAGGATACACAACTCCTGCGTCTAACCACTTGATGATCTCTTTCTTCACCACTTTTTGCATAGGTGGGTTTAGACGTCTTTGATGCTCAATGGTGGGGGTGCAATTTTCTTGAAGCTGAATTTTATGTGTACAAATCCCAGGTGGAATACCAATAATATCCGCAATGGTTCATCCAATAGCTCTAATATACTTGCGTAGAATAGCAATAAGAGCTGCAACTTGTCGCTCACCTAAATCGGCTGCCATAATGACTAGAAGAGTGTTTCTGCTTCCTAAGAATGCGTACTTCAAATGACTTGGCAGCTCCTTCAATTCTAACGTGGGTGGCTCTTCAATAGATGGCTTAGCTGGTGGTGTAGGCCGATTCTTGAGATCAAGATCCAGCTTCTTGGGAGTATAGCGATATGTTCCTAATCCCGATAGAGCATAAATGGCTTCTTCATAATTTTCAGCATCTTCACTCTCTCCATTCATGAGCACAACCTCCAAGGGATCATCAATAATTTGCTCTTCTTCAAGTATTTCTTTCTCATCATCAAAGAAAACACCAGCCACCGAAAATACACTAAGATCTTTGGGTTGCTTCATTGATTTGCAAACATCAAAACGAACCACTTCGTCATTTATTCGGAATGAAAGTTCATTAGCTCTCAAATCAATGAGCACACTTCCTGTAGCAAGGAAAGGGCGCCCCAAGATTATGGGAACCTCAGAATCTGCTTCACAATCCAGGATGACAAAGTCTGCTGGAAAGATAAATGAAGAAACTTTTACCAAGACATCGCATAGAATACCAACAGGTCGTTTTACCGACCTATCTGCCATGACGAGCCTCATATTGGTTGGAGTAGGATCTCCTAACCCCAACTTCTTGTAGATCGATAATGGCATCAAATTGATGCTGGCTCCTAAGTCATATAATGCTTTGGCAAAGTTCAAAGATCCGACGGTGCAAGGAATAGTGAAAGCTCCGGGGTCGGCCTTCTTCTGAACTATCGATCGAGTAGCAATTGCACTACAATGATGCACATCGTCTTTCAGCTCATAACTTGTTGCCCTCTTCTTTGTCAAAAGATCCTTCATAAACTTCGCATACCCAGGCATTTGTTCAAGTGCCTCCACCAATGGAACATTAATGGTCAGCTTCTTTAACATAGTCATGAATTTGCTGAACTTAGTGTCATCCGCCACCTTCTTCAGTCTTTGGGGAAAAGGTGGTGGTGGGTATGGAAGTGTTCTCTCCACGGTTTTCTTCTCCTCTTGCTTCTGTTTTTCCATTTTTTCAAGCTGCACGTCACTGGGCGTAACGTCCTTGACGTCAGGACTGGTTGTTGCGGCATCTTCTCCTTTTACGTTATCATCCATGTCCGCAACTTCGTCAACCACTTGCTTGCCTTTTGCTGAAGGTTCCAGCACCTTACCACTTCTGGTAGTGATGGCCATGCATGACCCATCATTCCTTGGGTTTTGCACAGTATCGCTAGGTAAAGTGCCAGTCTTTCTTTGATTGAGTGCTGCTGAAAGTTGGCTCAATTGCTGCTCTATTTGCTTGATTGAAGTGGAATGAGAATCAACTAGTTGTTTCATGGAGGACAAATCATTAATTACCTCAGTAACTCCCGCGCTTGTTGCTTCCACTCCTTTCAATAATTTAGCCATCATGTCTTCCATACTTCCAGAATTAGATGTGGTGGTATCACGTCTACCAGGGGGAACGTACACACCACTTTTTTCATTGTTTTTCTTCCAACTACCTGGGTCTTTGCTTCCAGATTTATCATAATAGTTCCGACCTTGGTTTCCTTGGGTATTCCCACGGAAACCCCCCTGATTGTTCAAGTAGTTGGCCTCCTCTTCCGAATCAGATTCGTCTCTTCCTTTTAGCGCCACAGCTTTCACTTTTTCGGTCTTCCCTGATAATAAATGCTTTGTCAGAAGATCCACTTGCGTTTTCATGTGCGCTAAATCTTGATCACGTTCTTCTTGTCTTCTTCTTTGGTCTGCAGTCATGCCTATAGATAAAGTGGGGCTTGCTACCTCGGAATCCCGGGTATGCCAAGCTCTACTTTGTTTCGTCATGCAATCTAGCATATTGCTTGCTTGACCAAAGGTGAGGTCCATAAAAGATCCTCCAGCTGCGTTATCCACCACTGGCTTAGTTATTGAATTCAAGGCTCTATACAATATCTCCATGAGGTGAACATTAGTCATGTGATGGTTTGGGCATCTCGCTAGCTTTGTCTTGAACCTCTCCCATGTTTCATGAAGAGCTTCAGTGGGAAGCTGACGAAAGTTGCTGATTTCATCTCTCAATTATGCTCTTTTGGATGGCGGAAAGAATCTTTCTAGGAAAGCGTCTCTCAATTGCCTTCAATTTGTAATAGAATCAGGAGTCAGCCCATTCAACCATA
This sequence comes from Capsicum pubescens, assembly GCA_030864215.1. NCBI lineage: Eukaryota > Viridiplantae > Streptophyta > Magnoliopsida > Solanales > Solanaceae > Capsicum > Capsicum pubescens. The sequence goes on from CM061542.1 coordinate 262,320,549, forward strand.
GAGTTGCCTCCCCAGACAGAGACAATGGAAATAGACGTAATCGAATTGCATTCTGACCAACACCAGGATTGTTAAATGACTTGCATGTAGAAATAAAGTTGATGAGATGCATATTCGGGTCATCGCCTGCTAGTCCACCAAATAATCCCTTGAGTTGCAATAACTGAATCGTGGTGCTTGTGATGTTGAACTTGGCTCCGGGCGCTAATGGTGGTGGAATTATAGCTCCAGTGGCTCCGGCACCATCAAGATCATCATCATCATCGTCGAAAGCTGGCTGCATGGGTTGGCGATCATGTCTATACCGAGCTTGTCGACCTCTTCTGTTGGCAGGTGTTGTGATTTCAGCATCATGCCTTGGGTTTAGTAATTTGTCATCACCTAAATCCTCATCGTCAGGATTTGTTGCTCGTGCAGGGTTATCAATGTTCTGCTGTTGAACCTGGGCTGCGGCAAGGGCAGCCAATCTTGCTTGTTCCTGTTGAGCAGCCATCCTTGCGATTTCAGCTTGTGCTTCCATTCTACCAATGCGTTGTGGTTCAGGATTGATTGGTAATAACGGTTGACCAGAACTTCGAGTATGGGGCATGCACTAAAATAAAAACCTGCAGTAGACAAAAACAAAAACTAAATGTAAAAGTACGAGAATCTTTGACCAAAGGGTCTAGTAATTATCACGAACTTGATTGACACTTGTATTCCCCGGCAACGGCGCCAATTTTTGATAACGCTCAATCTACAGCTCTCGTAGGAGTGTAAAGCGGTCGTTAGCAAATATAGAACCCAACCTGGGTTGGGTGTCGATCCCACAGGGAATAGTTTGGCCAACAAGTAAGCAAAATTACTAAACTTTTGGTGCAAGTCTCGTAAAAAAGGGGGGATTGTAATGTGTCACCAAAACAATTAAATAAAAGCTGAAAATAGCAAAGTAAAAGAGAAATATTGTTACGTAAGTTGTAAACTATGAGAATTGAGGCGTTGGGGTTATGTCCACCTTCTGAGGTATACGTCTCTATTGGCTATGAGTGTGTAGAATTCTGACATGCAACTGCTTATAGAGAATTGTATTTGATGGTAAATCCAGGCGTCTTTCGACCTATTCGAGGATTATTTCGCTTTAACTCTTTCGATCTTAAAGCGTGTCTAACGGTACGAATTCTCCAAGAGGTTAGTCCAGTTACGGCACTAGCTTTTTAGTAGGGAATTTTAGGGGGTGACTCTACTACCTTGACATTATCTCTTTTCCAGACAAATAACCTTTCTTTCGAACAAGTTAAATGTTATACTGGCGTATTCTTGCGTTTGCAACCACAAAGAATGTATACTAAGATGAAGAGAATAATGATATAAGCAGTATATGTGTTGCAAACTCACAAACTCACAGCAATAGATAGTATCTCATACGACTTCCATAACCCCAACAGAGAAGTTTAGTTACCCATGAATGCGAAGGAGATCACGATTGACATTGTTGTTATACCACAAGATTAAGTAATTTCGTGTAGCTTAGGTGGTAGGCGTGAGGCGTGAATTCCTAGGCAAAGTAACGATTCTCTTGTTGTGGAATTTAAGAATAGAAGAGTAGAAGAAAAAAAATAGAATTAATGGAAAGATTAGAAGAGTTGTAGAGTAATAGAATTGAATGTAAGATGAGATGTTCTAAAATCTCTAGCAAGATAGGGTATTTATAATACCCATATCCTAATCCTACTAGATAAATAAAATATCTAACCAAATTCTACTAGGCTAATGTAATACTTAACCCAATTGTACTAGGTTAATGTAACATTATCATAATCCAAATAAACTAATGAAATACATAACCCAATTGTACTAGGTTAATGTATCATTGTCCAAATCCAACTAAGTTACTGCAAATTCCCAAAGTCTTCAAAAATGTTGTTTTAGCCCGGGACAGATTTTCCATGCAGCAGTTTTGGTCCTTAGGCGTGTAAACTCCCTTCCCTTCCTTCGTGAGCTTTCTTTTGCGTCAAGTAAGCCATAAAATGCTGAATTCTGCATCATTTATACCTGAAACTTTACTAATCATGTTCGTTAGCTCATTTACAGGAAAAAGGACTAAAAGTGCATGAAATATATACTTTGTTCTCAAAACTAGGCTAAAATATGGGCAAAATATATTGATATAGGCGTGTAAATTTGCCTATCATCAGTGGACATATACGCAGTACTTGGCGCCAAAGAGAAAAGGGAACTGTGAAGGACCATGAATGCCAAGCAACCTGAACAAGATTGCACCATGCATACCTTTTTCAACCAAGACTTCAAGAATACGACAAATATGCGTAAGTGGTACGTGGACAAGGTAAGGTTATTTTTCCTAACCTAGCCTTCTAATCTACTTCATGAAGAAGAACCTACGCAACAGATGTGTCATCTATTGTAACAGCTGATATTCTGGTACAACTGGTGGTGGTTCTGTTGCAACAGATTATCCATCGGTTGTATAAGTTGCATTGGTTGGGTAATCTGTGAACAGATTCAGTAAACCCTCTGCAATAGATGGACCATCCATTGCATCTTTCCACTATGTTTTTCTTCTTTATAATTACTAACCTATTTAAAAATTATCTTCCTATATCACAGTATGTTGATAAATTCTTTGCCTTATGGGGGGAAGGGAATTAGCGTGCCCAGATGCATATGATGATGTCGATAGGATAATGGACCTCAACTTCTACAATAATTTCAAGGATAGGTACAATGAGTTCATTAAGCTAGCATCAACTCCCGGTGGCCCGAGATTTGATTCATTAGTTTCTAGATTCCAATGGGATGAAGATATGATTAACTATGTTAGAGGGAAGAGGCCATATCCACACGGCAAGAGATGGACCAAGGAAAAGAGAATTTTTGCAGTCATGAACGTGGACGTCAAATATTTTCTCGCTGTTGAGATACTACTCGAGGAGGGAAAGATTAAAGTTTATGACTGCAACTTACTTGTCTTCGACGACTCCATTTTCTTACCTACATACAGCCACTGTTGGATTTATTCCCCAACTTGTTGAGACAGATTAAATTGAATCATTTGCTAGCGGAAGTGTTGATGAAGAAAACATGGGATTTTGAAGGTCGAAACAAGGACATGGACCTTTCAAAAAATAAAACGGGTGCGTCGTGCGGGCCGTACATGCTTGTACACTTCAAATGTTTGTTGATCGGCATAGAAATGGTCGACCCAACGACCTCTCTGTGCAACAACGCCATGGAAAACATGCAAGAGGTCTGGGTTTATGGAGTATTAACTGGACGTTTAGAGCCTGTGTATAAAGAAGAAGATGTAGAAACACAAACAACATAATAATTTTTTTATTTCAAGCCACTTCAGTTTACATTTAGTGACAATTTTTTATGTTTGATGAAAGTTGAATCTTTTATAATTCAAAAAACTATCTATCTATTGTAACAGTTAATCTATTTGTTCTGATAGATTGATTATCTGTTACAATAGGTTGGTCATCTATTACATTATGCAGATGTTTCTAAGTCTACCTGTCGCAACAGATATACAATTATTGAAACATATAGTCTATTTGTTGCAACTGATAGGTAATCTATTAGAACAAATCAAAACAGTAGGAAGACCTGTTTGATAATTTCCAACAGATGACCTACATGTTGCAACATATGTCTAAATCTGTTTGATAATTTCCAACAGATATTTTTTCTGTTGCAACAGATCAATTATCTGTTGCAACAGATGCATTATCTATTGCGATATTTGAATCTAATATTCCATTTCAATTAATAATTTTAAATCTAAGGATAAAATTAAATTCATAGACAACATAAAATAAATCAAAGCCTACAGAAATTATATGAAATAACTCAACAAATAAATGAAATGTAAAAAAAATTATTATGGATACAGATGATCTACTCAATATGGACAGGTTGTTCTTCATCCGGTGCTATGGAATTCGGCTTTGATCATTGTGGATCTTTAATATCGCTTGCATACACTTTTTGAGCTTTCGTTTTTCTATATTTTCATAAAAGAGTAGCATATCTTTGACGGAGTAATACGGCATCAAGTCCATCATTTGGTACTTGTAATCCATCACTCAAATACTCGGCATAAGCGGCAACAAAAAGACCACAATCCTTGCATTTGTAAAAATCAAATAATCCATATCTTGCAATTAATGTAAGCGTTGTGAAATTTATGAAATGAAACTAAATCATGATACTTATAGGCTACCAAAGGGTTGTTGAGCAATTCCTTCAACATATTCTACATCAAATGAATTACCCATTTTATCCCGGTATGCTTCAATCGTCAATCAATCAGTACGAACTTTTTGGTCCAAAAAGTCACTTATATCAAGGTAAGTAGGCAATATTTTGGCCAATTTTTATATCTCAAACGACGAACTGGAACGTCTCCTTCCCGACATCGAGTCATAAACTTGGATGCGCCTCTCTTTTAGAATGACGACAGCCAACACCCAATGAAATTCATCACCACAATTGATTGGAATGTACACTTTGTCGACCAAATGCCAAGGTAAGCCAACTAGAATGCTAAAATCTATGATGATGTTGATCAAGCATTTATCAATTTGGGAAACTTTCGGTTGTTGTTGACAATACCTATCGTAGGCATTATTGATGTAAACTTTGTACAAATAATTATCCATCGTGTATCTGTATTGTTCTTTTGTTTGCAACTTGGTCTTCTTTTCGAGGTAGTAAAAAATGACATTGATGTGCTGGATATATTATCAAATACTTTAGATTATGTGATAATAAAACTAATACATAGATGCAATTAAATAAAGTATTAATTAGTAGTAATATGTACGAAATTTAAACCTCATCATTCCAACAAGTTTAGGGTTGTGACATCAAATAGAACCAATCCTTCATTCTGGGATGTGTAACAAAAAAGTCGAACATATCAAAACCAAGACCTGATTCATTCACTTTGTAGTGTTTGTCATTTTATTTTCTACATGATTTATATGTGTTAATGTCATGTTTTTACAATAAGAATTGGATAAATCAATATATTTATGAATGATTTATGTACCTGCCGGTATGATACTTTAACAGCCCATCGGCAATCCATTCTGAATAGTCGTTGATCAATTTGTTAGTTTTTTTGGAGCCTCGTCTGAGATGTTGAACCCTTCAAACGGGTAATTCTTTCATTCTCCCGAACTGACGAGTTCCACTTTTTCTTCTTCTTTGGAAGCAACTGATGGATTATCAACTATGATATTATGTTGTTCGGCAGTAGCTTTTACTGTGACATCCACCTAGTAAGCTAGAATTTTCAATGCAAATCACAGATATACAATAGATTATCTATCTGTTGGGACAGATTCAAACAGGTAAAAAAGAGTTGTACGATAATTTCCAATAGATAACCCATCCGTTGTAACATATGACTCATCTGTTGGTACAAATTAAAACAGTACGAAGACTTGTTTGATTTGCTAAAATAGATGGACATATATTGCAATAGATAATGCAGCTAATGCAACCGGTTAGACGACTATTACAATAGATATATATATCTGTTTGATAATTTTCAGGAGATGTATCATCTGTTGAAACAGAAATGTGTCTGTTTATTTGTTGGAACAAATGATATATTCACCTTCTTCAGTTCATGTTGCTCTCCTGTGGCCCTTGCACATTGATCAAAGGTTCAAGACAAAGACAGAGGAGTATCAATTTTACTTTTTTCGATGCTTGATGATGCCTTGTAAATTTCTTTCCTTCTCCTCTTAGCCACCTTAATCTCTAGTGGAGTGTATGGATATGAAATCCTCTTTAATGGAATGATACCCCTCTTAGATATTAATTTCTTTATAGAAGCAGATAATGCATTAATAATATTAATCACTCCATCATGTTTCGCCTTGCAGCCTTGACATTTGCATGCAGAACATTCGCTAGAAGGGGCAAAATCTGTTTAACTAGTATGATTATAATCATAATGGTTTGTTGTTTCAAAAACTGTAAGAGAAGCATTATTAGCCCCAACAGCATCACCACTACCACCACCATCATCAACAACAACAAGCCCACCCTCCAAAATTATTTTTCTTATGATGGTTGTTGCTCCAAATAATTCTTTTTTTATTTTGTTAATGATCGTACAGACCGTAAAGTAAGAAAAAATGGCATCTTCAACTCTCGATTGATCGGAACAAGCGACGGATGCACAATCTAACATAAATTAGTACATATATTAGAATTATAATTAGATTATTCAAAAAAATTATTAATTAAAACAAAAACTTAATTAGAATTAGACTTACTGCATCATTCAGGGGGTTGAAAAGATTAAGAAATTTTGCATTTTATCAGTTTTGGCCGACAACCATCTCAGGATTCTTGGATAGAAAAGTTTTTCCTGGTAGTTCACTTGTTATCTGAAATAAGGATTGGCTTCAAACGTCCAAGCCTATAAAATAACGCCAATTAATCATAAGCATTATTGAATAAGAAAATGAATCATATCATAAAAAAAAATATTTACCATGAAAGCCCATGGAAAGCCATATAAGTTCACTGTCTTTGGCATTAATGGAGTCAACAAATATTTGACAGTCATTTTGAATCTTTCATAACCCCAAGGGTAGATGTTAAATGTCTCAAGATCCTCGGAGAGCTTTATTAAACCAAGTGGTATGTTGTTGTTAACGTCTCTCGCACAAAGAATATTATGTACGAACCAAACCAAGCACAATGATTGCTTGTGCTTCTTTGAAAGTCTTTTACCTTTCAATGATTCTACCAAATTTTTGTTTTGAAGCTTGGACCTGCAAGGGACACTAAGTCTTCACGATCACTTGACTTGCATTTGCCTTTTTTGGGTGCGGGGTGCTTTTTTAGGGTTAGAATAGGTATAACTTGAGAAGAAGAAGGAGGATAACATTTTAGTCCAATAATTATGTCAAACTCCTTCCAACCAAAATAAACAGGTATGCCACAGTAATTTATCCACACCTCATCCATCTTATCTTTATTTTTATACATAAACCTACGTTTGAGAAGATCATATACCATTTTCATTTGAAAACAAGCATTGTTGTCCTCTGGCAAATCAAGATATTGCCCAAAGTTATTGTCCCTGAAATAAGCTTCCAAATTTTATTCTCGAAGTATTTTTCTGAAGGCGTCGAAAGATTTTTCCTTGACTGACTTAACTAAGAAATCACCTGTTAAATATGTGGCACCATCGCACTGCATTCTCATAGGATAACTGTCAATGCTGGAGGTTTTAATCAACTCTTCGATGGAAGGGCTATTAGAATTCGGATCATCTCTTTTGAAACATTCTCCCTCCCTATGTTTATTAGCTTCTGCTTCTGGTTTATTATCTTCTGTTTTTAGTTGAGATAACGTTTGTAAAGCAAGCTCATAGAGTGGTGCATGTAGCCTAGCTGCTTCACTTGTTCCTTTACTTGGACTTAATTCGGTTTTTATTCTTTTGGGATCCATATAATCTAAAAATAACAGGAACATAAAATAGATTATAATTGATTAATGCATCATTAAAAATAATAACAGAATATCTAATATATACAACAGTAAAATAACAGTTCCAACAGATCACACATCTGTTTCACCAGGTAGTTTATTTGTTGCAACATATAACTAATCTGTTGCAACGGATAAATAATTTATTTCAACAATAAAAATAGATTACTCAGCTGTTGAAATAAATGACCGGTCTATGCAACAGATCACTCATATGTTGCAACAGATGTCAGATCACACATCTGTTGCAATATATGAGTGATCTGTTGAAATAATTATCAACGGTCAATAATGTTTAGATTTCTTCCAACTAGAGGATCGTCTATCGCGACATATGAATGATCAGTTGAAAAAATCAAGTCTTGGTCATGTCCTATTGGAATAGTTGATAGGATTTTATCCAACAGAAGGTTCATCTGTTGTATCAAATGATTAATTTGTTGTATTAGACTTTTAATCTGATGGTTCCTCTATTGCATCAGATGGTAAATCTGTTGCATCATATGGTTAATCTGTTGCATCATATTTTTAATCGGATGGTTCCTCTATTGCATCCAATGTTAAATCTGTTGAATCATATGGTTAATCTGTTACTTCAGATTTTTAATTCGATGGTTAATCTGTTGCATCAGATTTTTTATCCGGCAGTTCCTTTGTTGCATCATACGGTAAATATGTTGCATCAGATGGTAAATCTTTTGCATTAGATGGTTAATTTTTTGCATCAGAAGGTTAATCTGTTGCATAAAAAAGCTAATATGTTGCAGAAAAAAATAGTAGAATAATTTTGTTCAATAGAACGACAACAATATCACCATTTTTACCAAGAACAACAACAAATCAACCCAGCAATGGGTGCAACACGAAAAACACCAACATCGTTGTTTTGTTTGTACAAACACAAACAACAAAAATCAAACTTCAAAAAATGCAACAAACAACAAAAAAAATATGTTTCACTCTGAAAAGAAAAGAGAAGAAATACCAAAAATTAGCGTTTTATTCAGACCGCATTTCCAATTAAAGAAACAAATATTGAAATTGTTAACCAATGCTAGAAGAGAAGTTGACTCAAGTTCCTCTTTTTCTTCAAAACTAAAAAGGCCATATTTTTTTACCTGTGAAAAAAAAAGGGAGGATGAAGAACTCAAAGTTGTTGTGGCCGGAGAGCACGGTTGAAAGTCGAAAAGAAACTCGAAGTCCAACTATTTGTCACCGAGGTTGAAGTCGTCGGGGATTGAAAGAAGAAACTTGCAAAACTATTGGTTGGGAGAAACTGTCGAGAGAGAAAGGAGAGACGGTTGATTTAGGGAGGAGAGGGGTGTGGGTTGATTTGTATTTTTGAAAGGATTAGAAAGTTTTAAAAATATTAATCAAGTTCACAATTAACTTAATCAAGTTTTCTAATTATGTTTGACCCTTTAAGTTGGTCAATGTCACAAATCCTTCATTCAAGACTTAAATGACATTTTTTCTTCAATTTTCTCTAGTAAGTACACATCTTGGTAATTACGATGACCTGTTTGTTTGTCATAATGTAATTACAAGTGTACTATTTGTTGCACAAGCGTAATTAAACTGTTATATTAAAATTTTAAAATAAAAGTTAATTATCAAAAAACTAAAAAATATATATTAGACATATAAGGGCCTTTTATAAATAATATTAAATTTAATATTATATATATATATATATATATATATATATAATCGATTTATATTTTTCAAACTAGTATATTTTAATTAAATTAATATAAAAACTTAAAGTGCATGATTTTTAAGAACATCATGAAATGCATGTTTGAAAAAAAAGATTAGTATTATAAATATAATGTAATAAAATTATTAAAATATTTGACAAAAAGATGATCTATCAATTCTAACTAAAAAAATGAATGAATTGGAATGTGAAATATCAAGTCAATACTAGCAAAGAAAATAAATTGAAAGTGAAAATATAACGTAAGTTCAAAATTTAAGAAAAAAATAATGCTCTTATGTCAAATTTCAATATAACGTACATAAATATATATGATTCAAAAAAAAATAAAAAAAATTTAAGTCTATAAACTTTATTCAACAATGAATGTAACTAAATTATGCTAAATGAAAAAAATAAACATAAAATAAATAAAAAATAGATAATACGGAAAATTACATGAAACCCTATAACGTAAAGGTTGGAAAATGAAAATGAAATGAAATATAAATAATATTAAAAATATATGTTTTAAAAAATATTAGACTAATAAAAATAATAAGAATTTCAAATAATAGAAATTAAAATATATAAAAATAAAAAAAAGTATCAAAAATTAACTAACTAGTAATTACATCATGTAATCACCAACAATTCACAATTCTCCTTGTAAATTAGAAAATGTAATTATCCTCTGCCAATTACACCAATTATCTGTTCATCAAATAATTACCTGGTTAATCACACATGTCAAATAATATAATTATACCCACTTACATCAAATACAATTATGAAGATGCTTTTCCAACACAGGCCCTAAGTGTAATTCCCTTCTTAAAAAAAGTCAATGGCCTTGGCCTAGTTGCTATGAACTCCCTACATCTCATATTAGTTATTTACTTTCTCTTGGATGCGTCTCTTAAAAAATCATAAATAAAATAAATAGTTTTACTAATTTATTCTTTATTCACTTCTTTCAAAAACAATTTTTTTATAACTTATAGAATTATTTAGGCATTCAAAATATATTAATTGTAAGTGTAAAATGAAAAAATTTAGTTAATTTTATTTTAATTTAATAAATAAATAAATAATTTCAAATTTTTAATAATCTATATAATAAATTAAAAGTGTGAAGACCCTTAGAAAAGTGATTTGAACTTTTTTTCCTTCATTAAAAAACTCTTCTTTAGATAAAACTGTCTTTTCACTATTTTTTAAAATTTATTATTTAATTATGTTTTATTATATTAACTAGACTTCCTAAAATATATAGGACTCCTAAAATATATGGTAGGAGAATTAATTGATATTTTTCATTCTACTAGACTTCCTAAAATATATTGTAGGAGAATTAATTAATATTTTTCTTTCTACTGTTCAATTAGAAAAAATATTTTTAAAATAGGACTCTATTAAGGAAATACTTTTATAAATATTGAGATGTACATTAAACTAAAGAACAAACCGGTTTGTCTTTTAAGAGAATATGGTTGATGCTCATCTAACTTGATTCAATTGCATATCTAGATTTGTGGATGCTTGATTTTCTAACCCTCAACTTCTTCACTGTTATTGTCAGCATAATAGAATTCAACATGTGTGTATATATATATATATTCTTTGTTTTCATTTAAAATCATTCTTTAGTGTCAAAATTTTCGTCCATACAAGAATTAGTTGGATCAAAATCGAAGCTTTGTGATCACTATTATATTTTTTTTTATAGTTTACAGGTCGTAAATGAATGTCGGTTGGCTTTGAAGAACTTCTTGTGTAAATGTTAGGTTTAATTATATTATTTTGATATCTTTATTATTTTATTTTAATTTGCAGATGTTAGATGAATGTGGGTCGGATTTGAAATTTTTTTTAGGTAAATGTTAGGTTTAATTGTATTATCGTAATATCTCTATTAGTTTATTATTTTGTGGTAGTTTACAGTTTGTAGATGAATCTCGATTGGCTTTGAGAATTTTTTGTGTGTAAAATTTAAGTTTAATTGTATTATTTTGATATCACTTTATCGTATTATTTTAATGCAGTTTACAGGCGATAGATAAATGTTGATCGACTTTGAGGAATTTTTTTATATAAATGTTAGGTTTAGTTGTATTATTTTGATATTTCTATTATCGTATTATTTTGTTATTGTTTACAGGTGGTAGATGAGTGTCGAACAACTTTGAGAAATTTTTTGTGTTTAAAGATTAGATTTAATTGTATTATTTTGATGTCTCTATCATTGTATTGTTTTGTTGCAATTTACATTTGGTAGATGAATGTCGATCGACTTTTAAAAATATTTTTGGTAAAAATTAGGTTTAATAAATAAATTTTCCATCTTTACATATTCAAAAGATATTAAATTTAATTATTATATTCATCTTTATTATTCAAACAAATATCTTATTTAGTGTAATGTTTGAACTCATTAAAGTGAGGTACACGCACAAAGTACGTACACCTAAACTAGTTATTTATAATAAGGCGGATTCAGACGAAGGAGGGAGTAAGGAAAAAGGATTAACCTTGGGGTAATTGGATACATAAGTAGGACATCAATGAATTAGGAACTCGTGAGATTATTTTATTTCACTGTCAATATGAGAGGGTAATCCACTAATCACACTATTTTAATACAAATAATAATAAAAAATTAAAATTAATTAATAGCTCATACAATATAATTAAAAGGAACAAATAAGTTTGTGGGAGGTACTTTAAGTTTTAAAAATTGGATAAAAGTGATAAATATTTTTCAACTTTTTGTTTTTACTTTATTACCTCAACAATCGTAAAAGTTGTCTCAACAATTATGAAAATTGACGCAACCAACTGTAGAAATTGTCTCAATAAAAATTATAGAAGTTATTTAATAACCGTGATTTGCTCATCCCTTTTAATTAGCTAGAGACTTAATAAACATTCTCTCCTCATTTTTTTAACAGAAAATTAATCTCAAATTTTATTTTGAGATTATTTTCCTTAGAGTAAATACATAATTGTCCCACTGATGTTGTCCGAAATTTTTAAAAAGATACCTAAACTTTAACTTCGATCGATTACCCCAGGATTCTTCTTTATTCCGTTTCAAATACATCATTTTGGACCTCTGTGTGTTTACACGCACCACAGGCACGTGAAAGAGCTCAAAATTGACTTTTTGACCAATAAAAAGCTGTCACGTGTAAATAATTAATATATAATTTATATTCTTTTTTTTAAAGGAAAAAAATTAATATTTTTTTTTTTAAATTACCCGGTACCCCCCCTCCCAACCCACCCTTTCTTCTTCAACACCTTCAACACCATTAAAGCTTCATTGAAACTTTTTTTTAAAAAAAAAATATTATTAAAACTCCATCAAAGCTCAACACAATGTCTTCTTCAATACATTTTCTTCAACATCATTAAAACTCCATTAAAGTTTTTTCTTTTAAAAAAAAATATCTTTAAAACTCCATTAAAGCTCCTCCATTAAAGCTTCTCCATTAAAGCTCATTTAACTATCTTTAAAACTCAATTCAATCATTTAACTATCCTTAAAACTCAATTCAATCATAAAATAATTTTTTGAATTGATTTGAACAAAAAAAAAGATGGACGGGAAGAGAGATCTTGACGAAGTAGAGGGGTTAGGGGTTAGGGAGAGATGCTGACAGGGTGGGGGTGTTGGACGGAGGGTGGGGGTGGAGGGGAGCTGCTGGACGTCGGGGGGAGGGGGTGCTGGATGGGGTGGGGGTGGGGTGGGTGATAAATTAAATAAAAAGAAAAAATTTATTAAAAAAATACGAAATTAAATATATTTAACACGTGGCAGCACTTGATTGGTGCGTGTGTTCACTCTCTTTGTTGTGACTGAGATTCAGCGAAAAATGGTGTATTTAAAACGAATTAAGTAAGAATCATGAGGTAATAAATCGAATTTAAAATTTAGATGTCTTTTTTAAAATCTCAGCCAACATCAGAAGGTAATTATGTATTTACTCTTTTCCTTATTCCATATACCAAATAAAAATCTGCAAAGAGAAGGCTATAGTGACAGCCAGTAAAAGGCGAAACACGTGAAGCTTGTGTTCCAGTGAAGGAGCAGGAAGGAAATATTCAAGGCACGGATAAATAATTACATAGCGAAAAGTAGAAGAGGAAGATAAACTTCTCCGCTTAAAAGCCTGTTTGGAATTGGCTTATTTTAAGTGATTTTAAATATTTTGTAGTGTTTTTTTTAGTTAAATACTTTGTAGTGTTTAGTTTGGGTAAAATAAAAGAACATTTATAAGCGTTTGGTTTTCAATCAAAATAATAAAAATAAGCCAAAAATTAGCTTTCGACTTATGAGTCAAAAGCTAAGTCAATTCAAACAGGCTCTAAGTTTATACATTGATTGGTATACCCCATGACTGTAGAATTGGGGTAGAGAGTTAAATAAAAAATAATTAGAGAAATCTGTTAAATTCTCATGAACTGTGTGAATACATTGAATGATTGGACTGCAAATTTTTGTATTTCGACATACACCAAAATAAAAGAGATTGTAGAGTAAGTTTATTTTAGTTGTTTTAAGCACAAAAATTTGGGTAAAGAATTGGATGAATAAATAGTATGATAGGTTGGAATTGATTTTTTATTTTTTATTTTTATTTTTTTTTTGGTTGGAATTGATAGATATTGGACCATTGTGTCAAACGGGCCGGGCCGGGCCAACCCGAAACCGGCCCTTTCATTTTAACCGGGTTGAGGGCCGGTTTTGACGCTAGCCGAGCCGGGCCAAACAGTAAAAAAATTAAAACTCACCTTAACCCGGCCCACTTAACTCAACCCGGTCAAATCCACCAAAACTCGATCAAACCCGGTTAAAAACGGGTCAAACCCGTTTAAAAAATAAATAAAAAATCCAATATACACTATATACACTCCAATATACACTATATACACTCCAATATACAATATATAATTTTAAAAAAATATATAAACAATTACACATATATACGTATCATTCAATATATAATTATATATGACTATACGTACTACTTTAAATAAAACATATACTATAATAGTATAATATATATATATATATATATATATATATATACTAATTTATAAAACATATACACATGTATACGTTTATATACTACTTTAGAAGATATATACACATATTTATGCACCATTCAATATATATGTACTACTTTAAATAAAATATATACTACAATATACATATATATATATACAACAATATGTATATATATATAGTTACATACTAATTTATAAAACATATACACTTGTATACGTTAAAGATATACGTCTATAGAAGATATGTACACATATATACGCACCATTCAATATATATGTACTACTTTAAATAAAGTATATACTACAATATATATATATATATACTTACATACTAATTTATAAAACATATACACTTGTATACGTTAAATGTATACTACTTTAGAAGATATATACACATATATACACACCATTCAATATATATGTACTGCTTTAAATAAAATATATACTACAATATACATATATATATACAACAATATATTTATATATATATATATATAGTTACATACTAATTTATAGAACATATACACATGTATACGTTAAAGATATACGTCTATAGAAAATATATACACATATATACGCACCATTCAATAATATGTACTACTTTAAATAAAGTATATACTACAATATATATATATATATACTATTATATATATATATATATATATATATATATATATATATATACTTATATACTAATTTATAAAACATATACACTTGTATACGTTAAAGATATAAGTCTATAGAAGATATAAACACATATATACGCACCATTCAATATATATGTACTTCTTTAAATAAAGTATATACAACAATATATATATATATATATATATATGTGTGTGTGTGTGTGTGTGTGTGTGTGTGTGTGATAGTTAATTAATAATATATTAAAAGTAAGTTTTTAATTTAAACTAGAAATTCATTTTAAATAATTTTAAATCAATATATAGGTACTTCTTTAAATAAAATATATACTACAATATATATGTATATACTATGTATGTATATATATATATATATATATATATAGTTATATACTAATTTATAAAACATATACACTTGTATACGTTAAATATATACGTCTATAGAAGATATATACACATATATACGCACCATTCAATATGTATGTACTACTTTAAATAAAATATATACTACAATATACATATATATGTATTACAATGTATAGATGGTTATATTATACTAATTTATAAAACATATACACTTGTATACGTTAAATATATACATCTATATAAGATATATACACATATATACGCACCAATCAATGTATATGTACTACTTAAAATAAAATATATACTACAATATACATGGATTACAATACATAGATAGTTATATTATACTAATTTATTAAACATATACACTTGTATACGTTAAATATATACATCTATATAAGATATATACACATATATACGCACCATTCAATATATATGTCATACGTTAAATAAAATATATACTATAATATACATATATATATACTACAATATGTATATATATATATAGTTATATACTAATTTGTAAGACATATACACTTGGATACATTAAATATATACATCAGTAGAAGATATATACACATATATACACACCATTCAAAATATATGTACTACTTCAAATAAAATATATACTACAATATACATATATATATATACTACAATATGTATATATATAGTTATATACTAATTTGTAAAACATATACACTTGTATACGTTAAATATATACGTCTAGAGAAGATATATACACAGCATTCAATATATATGTACTAACTTTAAATAAAATATATACTACAATATACATATATATATACTACAATATGTATATATATATAGTTATATACTAATTTGTAAAACATATACACTTGTATACGTTAAATATATACGTCTAGAGAAGATATATGCACATATATACACAACATTCAATATATATGTACTACTTTAAATAAAATATATTCTACAATATACATATATATATAATACAATATGTATATATATATAGTTATATACTAATTTGTAAAACATATACACTTGTATACATTAAATATATACATCTGTAGAAGATATATACACATATATACACACCATTCAATATATATGTACTATTTTAAATAAAATATATACTACAATATACATATATATATACTACAATATGTATATATATATAGTTATATACTAATTTGTAAAACATATACACTTGTATATGTTAAATATATACGTCTATAGAAGATATATACACATATATACACTTCTATAGAAGATATCCAATTTATAAAACATATACACGTGTATAAGTTAAATATACACTTCTATAGAAGATATATACACGTGTATACGCACCATTCAATGTATATATACTACTACTTATAAAATATACTGCATTATACATATATTACAATATATATAGATATACTTATATACTAATTTATAAAACATATACACATGTATACGTTAAATATACACTTCTATAGAAGATATATGCACAAATATACAAAACATATGCTACTTAATATAATAAATTAATAATATTTGGAAGTAAATTAATAATATATTAGAATTAAGTTTTTAATTTAAAGTAGAAAACTAGAAATTCAATTTAAAATTTTAAATCGTTAAATGAAAAAATATAAAAAGCAAGGACTAAGGAGTGAATGAATTTGGAGAATTTTATTGATTGCAAAATGATCCAAAATTTACAATTTACTTGAATGAAAAATCTATAAATTATGCATCATTTTTTCCAACTCATTCATGTTAATATTAATGGGAACTTGCATAGGATAGTCGAAGTCAACGAGGGCAAAACCATGCATTGGACTTGATTCTGCTGAGTTCTCCCGTGAAGTCATAATTTCTTCAAGTTTCAGCTCGTCGCTCGGCTCCGGTTCCATTCCTTGGTTTCTTCTTTCCGCTCTAATCCAATCTCTGAGGCAAACTAGAACATTCATTGCATTGCTTCCCAATGAGTGTCGGTTGTCTCCAAGCTGTTGTCGTCCCTGACTAAAGGCGCTCTCTGATGCAACGGTTGACATTGGAACATTCAATATATCTCTAGCTAATCTTGAAAGCACAGGATATTGTGTTTCATTACTCCTCCACCAATCCAACGTGTTGATCCGTTGTCTGCGATCCTCTGGTGCCGTCCGAAGATAATATTTCAGCTCTTCCCGATAAGTTGATATGTAAGTTCTCTCATCAACACTGTTCCAACAATTTAAATCATAAAACGAATCAGAAAAACCACTATGTGCCGACCTTTTAGAAGATGATGGCTCCTCGGGAGGATGAGGAGCGACAGTTGGAGTGATATTTGTAGGTACGGCTAAATCAAATAAATCAACATAGTGATTATATAATTTTTCTATGTAATCCTTTGCATCAGCCGTAGCCGTCCACAAATCAGGTTGTACTTGTTCAGAATCATGGTTAGTATTTATTTCTAAGTTAGTATAAATAAGAGTACTAAAGTGACACATATTATTATATTTAAAGCACGAATTTAGCATAGCACCAACCAAGTAAATAGGGAAAATAAAAAAAAAAAAATTAAATTTCGTAAACATGGCGCCAACAGCTTTTTTATAACCTTCTTTTTTTTTATATTCTTTGAGCAAACCAGAAATATCGGATATATATGCCAAAATATTACAAACAGTAGGATAATAAGCACCGGAAAATTCAACCGTAGCTATATAAAATTTTTCTAAAAACTTAACAAGATCATTAATTACAACCCAATCAGAATTATGTAGCATGCAATCAGCAGAATCAGCAAATGAACCGCAATATTGGTTAAAAGCTAGTGTAATAGGAATTCTATATTTATAACAAGTTTTTAAAAATTCATACGTAGAATTCCATCTAGTATCAATTTCCTCAGGCATCAAAATCGGTGTAAGTCCATTTTCTTGACATTTAACTTTAAATTCTCTAATTCTCGATCTACAATTATTTCCTTGAATAAAACCAACAGCAAGGCAAATTTTTTCAATATAAAACTCAAAAAACTCAAGACCATCTTTTACAATTAAATTATATATATGACATGCACACTTAATATGAAAAATTTCAGGCAAGGGCGGAGATAGCGTAGATTTTAATTTTTTTATAGCAGTGTTGTTGTTAGAAGCATTATCAAAAGCAATACATAAAATTTTATTTTCGATACCATAATATCCGATAATTTTAACAATAGAATCAGCAATAAATTATCCAGTATGTTTACGATCTTCATCATATAAAAAAGCAAGAATACGTTTTTGCATCACGAAATTACTATCCATCCAATGACAAGTAACGGTTAAATAATCATTTTTCTTTACAGCACGACCAGGATCAGAAGTTAGGGACAATCTACATTGAATATTTTTTAACAATGTTGATAAATAAAAATAATATTGTGAATGAAGTCTAAAAATATCAAACCGACAAGTAGTTCTAGGAATACCATTAAACATAGGATTATAAATTGCTTGTATATAACGAATAAAGGCATCAGAAGAAGGAAAATTAAAAGGCAAACAACCCACAACTACCATTTTAGCTATTTCTTCCCGGTCCCTCAATTTATTATACTTCTTCGCTACGTGACCGGTTGCTAGGTCCATTCTAGTCTGCGTTGGCCCACCAACATCCCCACCATCTTTTGCAATATTTAACTCTCTTTTGTGATCTTCAGCTACATGTCTCATTAACGTACCCGTATCCCCTTGCTTGCCTCCACTTCTATGCTTATATATTTGTTGACAAATATTGCATTGCACCTCAATATCTGATATACGTTCAAAAAATTATCATGCAATACTAGTTCTTTTACGAGGTCTTGGGGCACTGGGAGGACGGGGAGGGAGATTAACCGATTCAGATCTAACGTTAGCATCTTCTACTGAGGGTGTCTCAGCAATATTTTCATTATCTTCGTCTAAATTAACCGCATCTACTTCATTTTCTTCTTCTATACCGTAATTTTCCTGAGCTTCTACATAATCCATATCGCGAGCACCTACACCTATTTCTTCCTCAAAAGGTGTACCAAGCGGTACCGGAGGCGAAGACACATGGGTATATCTACTACTTGAACTACCTCTACCGCTAGTAATTCGCTTTTTACTACCACTACCGCTTCCGGGATAAAAAAATTTAACACCTTTAGTAGCGAGATTTCTTAATTTATCCATAATATAAATTAAATTAAACTAAAAATATTCAAAATACACAAATATAATAAAATTAAATATTAAACAATTAATACAATAAATAAAAATTAAACGTAAGAGATGGAACGACAATACCAAATTTTGGAAGTATCCGAAGATTGCGACTTTAGAAACTTCCGCTCGTACTTTGTAAACGAAAAATTAAAAAATTAAAGTGAACACTTTAAGAAATTAAATATATTGAATATTTGAGAATTGAGAATTGAGATTTGAGAGAGAATGAGATTTGAGAGAGTGAAAAATGATTTGAAGTTGTAGGGTATTTATAGAATTTTTTTTGGGATTAAAAAATATTTTTTAAAGTTTTTTTTTTTTTTTTTAATAAATGGGCCCAAACTAGCCGTTTGGACCCAAAAACGGCTATATAGCCGTTGGTCCAACGGCTAGTTTGGCCCAAAATCCTTTTTTTTAATTATTTTTTTAAAAAAAATTATCTGAGCCGGTTAACCGGCGGGCCTGGACCGGGCTTGGTCCGGGCCGGGTTATCCGGGCCTATTTTAAAAAAATAACCGACCCGGGATCCGGAACCCTAAAGTCCTAGGGCTTACCGGGCCGGGCCGGGTCGGGCCGGCCCACTTGACACCCATATATTGGACTAATTGAACTACTAAAAATCATGAGTAAATATAATTCGACAAAGTGAGACTCAAATATGAAATTCAGAGGGTTGGGTATTCTAGATTTATTATGTATTAGCCTAAACGAGGAAATTAACACGAGATCGATATGAAATAAGTATAACTTGATTGATGAAAGTCGTATGGATTTATTCGAGGTGACGAGTTTGGTATTTTCACATGAGTTTGTGATTAGTAACCTTAGTGCAAATTGTGTTTTCATAATCTATTTAGTTTATACATGATTTTGAAGAAGAACGTGTTACCAAATAAGTCTTTTATTTGATATGATACGAAAATGGTTATTTGAGATGTTTTAATGTTATAAGATATGTTTACTTTTACTTGAGATATGATTATCGTTATTGTAAAGATTTTTCACTATCTTGACATGTGTTTTTGTTAAAGTTTTATATATAATATGATTTGATTAGAACTTAAGCACCCGCTATTATTTTGAAATGCTTTCATACAAGTACCTATTGTTTATAAAGAAAACTATTAATGGGAGTAGATCTTGATGGATCTCGTAGCTAATGACAAATTCGTTAGACTTGGCGCACTTTGTATTTGCAAATTACCGTTGCAACTCTCACTAGTGGGAAGGTAGAACTAGCATCAAGTTATTGATTATCCTCGAGTAAGGACCTACCTCTATATATATATGACTCATTTATGAAGGGTCACAGTTATTGGGTATTTCTTTAAGCAGAATGCCACATCATTAGAGGATTCACTCTTGGAAAATCTCCCAAAATATAAGATTTAATACTATAGTGTTTATCGGGTTCTTTTGCGGAATTGTTAATTGATTTTGCTTACATGAAACAAACAATACTAGTTATTGCTACAGTTTTCTGAAAGAGCATTTATTTCATGATATTATCCGATTTATTATACTAGCATATTTTCTGACTTGTCTCCATTAAAAGTTGTTGTCGTTAAGTGTTATTACTCACTTAGCTAGAGACTCACGCCCCGCTAACTGGAACGTACAGTTGATAGTTTCTTTCTGGTGAGCCTCGCATTGCTTCGTGTGGGCAAGAAGTCTGTTTATTTGATATTATCCTTTTTTTTAAAACCCTTAGAGTGGTGTGTTTAGTCATTTCATTAATGTAATGAATATTCCTTTATAATTATAACTATGTGACTAGTATTACAATTTTCTTTTCGTATTCAAAGATGGATTTAGTATAATCGTGTTATGCATGGTTAGTTGATGAAGATCGTGACTTGTTTGTTTAATATCTGTTGGTGCTGTCAGGGGAAATTCTGTCCGATTTTTTGTAGAATTTTCGTTAAAGCTTGCTTGGGAATTCTATCCCCCAGCGCCAGTCACGATCCTAAATTGGGTGGTGACATTACCTCCTTTGGAAAAATTTTTGTGCGGTTTTAAAATTGATAATCCAACAAACTTTATGCAAGTGGTACAAGCTATGGGAGAAGTTTATCCTGATTTGGGCGATATATTCAACTTTTTTTATACCAATGGAGTTTCCATTCTTCAAGGGATTAACCAAGAAACTATTTCTTATAGACATTTGTGGTCAAATAGTTTTTCTTGTCAACATAGTCATACAGTTTTTCGTAGCCTACAGAGATAGTCAGACATACAAGATAGTGTATAAACTAACCCCTATTGCTCTTCGGTTAGTCCCCTTCTCCCTTCTACCTTACTATTTGCACAAGAGGGGTAGTGACGGAACCTATGCAAGTTCGGAAGCATTTTTTATGCACATTTGAAAAACGAATATCATCTAAATTCTGAATCCATTACTGAAGAAAATTTCAACAGAATGTACGCCTTTAAGTAAGTAAGTTGATCTTCTTTCGTTGCAGGTACTTGAAATCTTATTTTATCTTGGATGTTCTCAGTTGCATGCCATGAGATAATATTTATAAGGTACAATGTTCAATGCTCGTTCCTAAATCCTCTCTCTAAAATCATGCTTTTAATCTTGTAGCACTATTTAATGACTCAAGTCTTTTATTTAATTTGGAGATCCACTAAATATTTTAGAACACGCGAAGCAAACAAGTATTAGGTAGTTAGAAGAGAATATGATCAGGGGCGGATCTATTAAGGCCCGTGGGGGTGGCACGCCACCCGTAAATTTCGACGGAAACTCTCTATATATAGTTGTATATATATATGGATATAGTTAAATATTTAATATGGCACCCATAGTAATAGAGGCTTGTCTAGTGCAGGTGGAAAAGTGTTGCTTTTGTAGCCCCAAGGTCCTGTGTTCGAACCTGGCTAGCAACATTTGTTTTTTAAAATTATTTTCATTAATAATTCTTTCATTGAAACAAGGCAACCAACGCGCGTATCAGGGCACAAACTCAGTTGGCTTTTGTAAAAGTAATCTTACTTTTTTTTTTATTTAATTGTTTAAAAGGTATAATCAAATATCTTTCATTAAAATTAAAATAAAACCCCTATTTCCAAAGGACCAAATCAAAACATCACTCTCTTGTTCTTGAGGTTTGTTGCAGTTGTTGCTTGCTCTCTCTCTCTCTCTCTCTCTGCTTGTTGCTTGCTCTCTTTGTAAGTTATTTTAAAAAATTATTTTGTTTATCTTTCTTGAGCCTAGAAATTTAAATTTGAAATTATCTTGATTTAGGAGAAAGTGTTCTAATTTTGTGAATTGAGATGGAGAATTTTTTCAAGAAGGTTAATTATTCTCAATCTAGTTCTAGTAATGTCAATGTCAATTGTTCCTGTCTTATAACTGACCTCGATTTGGGTTCACTTAAAGTCGATTCGGGAGAAAGAAGACCTATTTCTGATTATGATCCTCGAATACGAGATGAAGTGAGGAAATATTATATTGAAAAAGGGCCTTGTCAACCTATCTTGAAACCATATCCTTCAAGTGAAATAGGAGGTAGAATGCGTCAATTTGCTTCAAGTTGGTTTAAAGGTTCACATTCGACTTGGTTGGAGTATAGTGTGGAGAAAGATGCCGCATATTATCTTTGTTGTTATTTGTTTAAAAATGAATTTGTTCATGAGACTACGGGTGATTTTTATGCATCAAAGAGTTTTAGGGGTTGGAATAAGTCTCTTGAAAGATTCTGTTTACATGTCGGTAAAGTTAATAGTGTTCACCACAAATGTTACAATAAGATGCTAGATTTGTCAAATCATCGTCAATCAATTCAAGTTATTCTTGACAAACATTCTCAAAAGGCAAAAAGTGAGTACCGAATTCGTTTGAAAGCTTCAATTGATGTGGCAAGACTTCTTTTGTATCATGGATTGCCTTTTCGAGGTCATGACGAAAGTGAAGCTTCAACTAATCAAGGCTACTTTTTAGGATTTTTGCGATGGCATGGAGACAAACATCCAAATGTGGAAAAAGTGATATTAGAAAAAGCTCCACAAAATGATACTTTTACTTGTCCTATGATTCAAAAGGATATTGTCAATGTTTGTGCGAAAGAAACATTGAAAGTTATAATTGAGGACTTGAATGGAGATTACTTTGGGATATTAGTTGATGAATCCAAAGACATCTCACACAAAGAACAAATGGCTCTTGTTTTGAGGTATGTTGATAAGAATGGTGAAGTTGTAGAACGATTTATCGGTCTTGTCCATGTTAGTGATACATCGGCATGCTCATTGAAGAAAGAAATTTATTCTTTGCTTTCCGATCACTCACTAAGTCCATCCAAAATACGTGGACAAGGTTATGATGGAGCTAGTAATATGAAAGGAGAGATAAATGGTCTCAAAACTTTAATTATGAAAGATAGTCCTTCGACATATTATATTCATTGTTTTGCACATCAATTGCAACTAACACTTGTTGCTATTGCTAAAAAACATTTGGATGTTGAAGACTTTTTTTATCATGTTACTAATGTGTTGAATGTTGTTGGAGGATCTTTTAAGCGTAGAGATTTACTTCGTCATCACCAAGCCGAAAATTTGAAGCAATTACTTGAGTCTGGTGAAGCTCATATCGGACAAGGATTACATCAAGAACGTGGGCTTCAAAGACCGGGTGATACTCGTTGGAGATCACATTTCAAAACATTGGATAACTTTCTTGTTATTTTCTCATCTATTGTTCATGTGCTTGAAGTGATTGAAATTGAAGGTTCTACCTCAAGTGATAGAAATCTAGCGGAATATCTTTTGACAAAGGTCAAAACATTCAAATTTGTTTTTATGCTTCACTTGATGTTGAAAGTGTTGGCCATGTCAAATGAGTTGAGCAAGATTTTACAAAAAAAAGATCAAGATATTGTTAATGTCGTGGAGTTTCTTAGCATTTCAAAGAAAAGATTGCAAGATATGAGAGAAAATAGGTGGGAATCTTTGTTGGATGATGTTTCTTCATTTTGTGATTCACATAGTATCTTAATTCCCAAATTAGATGAGCCTTATTTTCCTGGAAAGTCAAAGCGTAAGTGTTTGGATGTTTGTTATTCTCACCATTTGCGTGTTGAAATCTTTTGTGTTGTCATTGATGTGCAACTTCAAGTGTTTAATAATCGTTTTGATGTAGTAAGTAGTGATTTGCTTCTTGGGATGGGTAGCTTGAATCCTGTCAATTCTTTCTCTAACTTTGACAAAGATAGAATCATGTTATCCAAATGAATTTGATGATGGAAAGCTTAGAGATTTGAGTTACCAACTTGATACTTTCATAATTCATATGCGAGGTGGTAATTCCAAATTCTCCAACTTGCAAGGAATTCGTGACTTGGCAAAGGCATTAATTGAGGCAAATCTTGTGGAGACTTATTCACTTGTTTATTTACTTGTGAAGTTGGCTCTAATTTTACCCGTTGCTACGGCGGCAACTGTGGAAAGAGCATTCTCTTCCATGAAGCACATAAAAAATGAAGTGCGAAATAGTATTAGTGATCAATATCTAAATGATTGTTTAGTATGTTACATAGAGCGTGATGTATTTGCAAGTGTAAGTAATGATGTCATCGTTGATCATTTTCAGAATATGAAAACTCGTCGTGGACAATTGTAATGAATTATGGATATTATATTATGATATTAGTAATATTATTGAAAGATTACATTTTTTCATTTTATTATTATTTTTTTTTTATATTAATTGGTTGGTTAATTATTCTATAGATTGAAAAATGAATAATCTGATTAATTTAATCGATAAATTTGCTTGGCACCCAGAGTGTCCGGATCCTGGATCCGCCTCTGAATATGATAATGATAAAAACAACAATAAGGAGGAATTAAAGTACTGGCGTTGCGTGACTTTCATTTAAGCTTTTGGAGATTGATAGACTTGTTTTGATAAAAAAAAAAATTGGTTCAATTCTTATAGCTTGTATATGTAAGCATCCCTGCTTAAGAGGCTAAGAGGCACAGTTCTGCTTGAATAAATTGATAAAGCTCACTTGTCTTAATATGCTCATCTTTCGTAAACTTCTGCTAACTCTGTCTGCTTAATTAGTTTTATAGTTTTATCCTTGGTGAAGCCCAAGATTTTAAATGAGTTGATACCTACATTTCATGTTAGATACTTGATCCAAGTCGTGGGTTTTTCACTAGCGCTGTTCAAATATGGAATAATCAGGCTGCTGGCAGAAAAGAGGGAGTGAGATACCTTTTATGGATTAGGTTGAGCAGGGTGCGCAGAGTTACTGAGTTTTTCCAGAAGATGGAGAAAGATATTCGGATCAATTATCTCTTCACTAGGATTGTAATAAAGCTTATCACTGTTGAACTCTATTGCACGCATACGGCAGCTTGCATCTTATAATTTTTGGAAGCTACTCTGCCTGAAGGGAAAGAAGGCTACACATGGATTGGGGGAGTTTGACCCTGGGAGATTACAGTTATTCGAACTTCAGAGAGATTGATCTCTGGAGGCGGTACATCACTTCTCTGAACTTTGCCGTTGTCACTATGGGAACTGTGGGTATGCCTATTGCTCACTTTCTACTTTTACCCTTGTAATTATCTGAAAAATATATTCCAGGTCTATTGGAGATGAAATTAAATGGCTGATGAAATATATGGAATCTACAATATTCAAGCTGTTATGACGATTCACCATAGTTAGTTTTTTTCCTCTATAAACTACTAGCTGTCTTTTATGACCATTTGAGCAACAATCCACGATTGAAGTTGGGTACTGGTTTTCATTCCTGGGATTTCTACCTTCTCTCCTAGATATTTGTTCAGTTTCATAACAAAGGGAAGAGTTTCTGCAGTCAAGTTGTCTTTGTCCTTTTCTCCTGATACCTGTTGTTTTAGTCAGCACTTTGAGAGTGGAGGGTGCAGACATTTTGCTTGTTGGGTTCTCCCGATAACAACAGTGCCTGCCAAGGCAGTTCATACGTTATATCATATGATACAATTTGTAACTCTAGATTTCATTTGACAAATTATGAAGTTCTCAAAGTTGAAATCCAATATGTAGCAGTCTATAACCAGGACTAGATATGAAACCTTTTTCCTCCAATTTGCGTTCAGTTTTGTCTCCTATGGACTAGAGTAAATTCAGGATATATAAATACCTGAATCTGATGTCTGAATAATGGAAGCATCATCGATTGCTGGTCTGAAATAGTACAAACTACAAAGTAATAATAATGAGATATGACAGTTTGACTGACAATGGTTGTGCTTGCTATATTAGGTGCATGTGATTACTGACTCTTCAATCTATCCTAATCCTCTAAAGGTAGCTCTAAGCTTTATACCTTAGATTTGCCTAAATAATTGCTCTTATCCATTTATTCCAAATATTTATGCATGTTTTGAACTTATTAATGGAACTGAATGCATGACACTTGTCGATATCAGTCGTATTTTAGAAATGTTCTGTTATCTTTATAAACAAATGACCAATTTGACAGCAGCTAAAGATGAGTATGTTGAATAAGTTACTGTGCATGTCAATTGATCACAAGTACCACGCATGTAATCTTCTCTACATGCCCTCCCTTGCACCAAGAAAAAGATACAAGAGAAAACGGTAACAAAAATATAAGAAAAGAGGTGTGCATCGGTCAGTTCGGTTCGATTTTACATATTATCGGTTCGTTTTATCGGTTTTCGGTTTTTAAGTATGCTAAACCAATAACCAAATCAATAAGATATTTTTTATCGATTTTCGGTTTATCAGTTTTTAGTCCTTAACGGTTCGGTTTTCGGTTTACCGATAAGAAAATACTCATGAAATAGAAATAGTAGTAACTAACATGAAAAAAATTGAATCTTAGTTGCAACCAAAAATCCTACATGATGTGTTTTAATTTACAAGAATCTTCAAGTTTTAACTAAATGTTGTTAGGAGAAATTAAGAGTTGTATAATTGAAATAATAGATTTGTTAATATGTAGAAATTAAAGAGAAATTAAGAGAAACATATAATTAGTCATATATTGATACACTACTAACTTGGAGCGTATCAAATTTGCCACAAAATCAGTCCAAACACACTACAATTCCGAGAGCTTGAAGATAACAACTCCAATATGTGAAGACAACAACAATCACGAAATTTTGAAGGAATACCAACACTAAAACAGTAGCTACACAAGGAGAACAAGAAGATAACAATAACATTAAACAATGGTTCAACAACACAAGATGATAGATTACAAAGAGTACAATGTTAACAACAAGAACAACAAATGGTAGTAACTATAGTGAATCGAAAATCAGCCCCACACGGCTTCACTAAGTTACTACAAAGTTTCAAGACTACAAAATGAAAGATAGTAACTTGACACAAAGATATCTTAGAATCTATGAACCCTAACTTGAACATAGAACCCTAAGACCAAAAGATTTCAGTACCAAGTTCTTACTTAGACCAAGAGGAACTCATGAACCTCAAGATCTCAAGTTTCTAGCCAAGAAACAACACAAGTGTAACTACACTTGTTGGGCAGATTTCAGGTTCTACTCTCAAGAACAAGAGAGAGAGAAATATTCAATGTTACAAGACTTGTTGTTGTGAAATATGAAGAATGAACTAAGAGTTGAAAATAACCCTAATAGCATCTATTTATATTACACACAAAATGAAGGACAAATGACCTTCCTACCCTTCAGTCATGGGGTGCCCTTAGAGTGTAATTTATTACACTTCAAGGCTCATTTTCACACTTAAAAACGTTGAAGCTCTTTGGCGGATCAAGTACCAACTCACACACAGCCATTTGCATGAACATGGCTTGTAGTTTTTGTAACTCCCGAGCTTGGCTTCGTGTGAATGGTCGAGAACGTATTGGACAGCTTTGTACACCCGTATCATCCTCTCCATCTTGAGAGGAATTTGACCTCAAATTCAGCATTTGGTCATCCTCAACTGCATCCACTAGAGAAAGATCACACACGTTGAAAGTGTTGTGCACTTGGTATTCCGGGGGAAGGTCAATCTTGTAGGCATTATCATTGATTCGTTCAAGTACTTGGAATGGACCATCACCTCTTGGCATCAATTTGGACTTTCTTTGAGATGGAAACCTATCCTTTCTAAGGTGAACCCACACCCAATCTCCCGGTTCAAGAATGAGTTTCTTTCTCCCCTTGTTGACTCTCCTTGCAATGTCTTGATTTTTCTTCTCAAGTCGAAGCCGCACCTTCTCATATAACTTCTTCATCGAATCTGCCCACTTGCTTCTATCTAAGCTAATCATAACATCACTAGGCAAAGGAGTTAAATCCAAAGGGGTAAGGGGGTTGAGGCCATATATGCACTTAAAGGGAGTCATTCCCGTACTTGAGTGTATGACACGGTTATATACAAACTCAATCAATGGTAGGTGTTCCTCCCAAGAAGTCAATTTTCCTTTTACCATGGAACGTAGCATAGCACCCAAAGTCCTATTTACTACTTCCGTTTGACCATCATTTTGTGGGTGGCAAGATGTAGAGAATAACAACTTGGTTCCAAGCCTACCCCACATGGATTTCCAAAAGTGACTTAGGAACTTAGAGTCCCTATCACTCACAATGGTCCTCGGAACACCATGCAACTTGACAACATTATCAACAAACAAAGAGGCCACACTAGGTGCATCATCACATTTAAAGCATGGAATAAAGTGTGCCATCTTAGAAAACCGATCGACCACAACAAAGATACTGTCCCGACCTCGTCTAGTCCTAGGCAACCCTAACACGAAATCCATAGATATGTCAAGACAATGGCGTAAAGGAGTGGGCAACGGGGTGTATAACCCATGAGGTAGGAGCCGCGATTTGGCTCCTTTGCAATCTATGCATTGGCCATAAATCTTGGCCACATCCTTGTGCATTTTTAGCCAATAGAATTGCTCCTCCAATATTCCAAGGGTCTTTTCGATCCCAAAGTGACCCATTAGACCGCCATTGTGTGCTTCCCTCACAAATAACTCTCTCCAAGAACTGGAGGGTACACACAATCGTCTACCTTTAAACAAGTATCCATCAAACTTGGCATAGGGATTTGAACTCCTAGACGAATCCCACTTGTCCCTACCTATTTCTTCGCATTCCCTAAAGATAGGAGCAAAGTGAGGGTCCTCGGGATACAATTCTTTCAAACTCTCAAAACCCATTAATTTTGAAGATAATGTTGACACAAGAACATGTTTTCTATACAAAGCATCGACTACTATGTTGTCCTTACCCTTTTTTGTATTGAATAACATAAGGGAAGGTTTCAAGAAACTCAATCCATTTTGCATGCCGCTTGTTAAGCTTGTCTTGTGACCGAAGATGCTTCAAGGATTCATGATCCGTTCGGATCACGAACTCCTTGGGCCACAAATAGTGCTGCCAAGTGGCCAAAGCTCGAATCAAGGCATACAACTCTAGATCGTATGTGGAGTAGTTTAGAGTTGCACCTTTGAGCTTTTCACTAAAATAAGCAATGGGTTTTTAATCTTGCATCAAAACAGCTCCTATGCCTACTTTACTAGCATCTCACTCAACTTCGAATGTCTTATCAAAGTTGGACAATTGTAATAAAGGCGCGAAAACGAGCATAGCTTTCAAGGTTTCAAAAGCCTTAGCTTGCTCTTCACCCCACTTGAAGGGTTGGTCTTTTCGAATGATCGTGGTCAAAGGAGCGGCTATGGTGCTGAATCCTTTAGCAAACCTTCTATAAAAACTAGCTAATCCGTGGAAGATTCTTACTTCGCTAATGGTTTACGGGGTTGGCCAATTTTTGATAGTATCTATCTTGGATTCATCCACTTCGACCCCTCTTGAACTAACAACAAAACCCAAGAAAACAACTTCATTAACACCAAAAGAGAACTTCTCCAGATTTGCATACAACCTTTCCTTTCTAAGGACATCAAACACACATTGTAAATGCATCACATGCTCATCAATTGACTTACTATAGACCAAGACATCATCAAAGTAAACTACAACAAACTTTCCAATAAATGGCTTCATCACATGATTCATTAGCCTTATGAAAGTACTTGGAGAATTTGTTAGGCCGAATGGCATAACCATCCATTCATAGAGACCAAATTTAGTCTTGAAGGCAGTTTTCCATTCATCACCGGGTTGCATTCTTATTTGGTGATAGCCACTCCTTAAATCAATCTTGGAAAATAAACACGAACCATTCAATTCATCAAGCATATTATCTAACCTAGGGATAGGGTGATGATATTTTACCGTAATCTTATTGATGGCTCGGCAGTCCACACACATATGCCATATTCCGTCTTTCTTAGGCACCAGTAGCACCGGAACCGCACACGGACTCATGCTCTCCTTGATAAACCCTTTGTTGAGGAGTTCCTCAACTTGACGCTGCAATTCTTTGGTGTCCGTAGGGTTGCTTCTGTAAGCCATCTTATTTGGCAATTGTGAGCCCGGCACAAAGTCAATTTGATGCTCAATTCTCCGAAGCGAGGGCAATCCTTGCGGAAGTTATTTGGGAAATACATCTTCATAATCCTGCAACACACAAGAAATCAAAGGAGAAATAGAAGAATTAGTGGGGTTAGTATTAAAACAATGAGCCAAAAGAAGCATAGGCATGTCCACATCATAATCCAAGAAGAGTTCCTTCTTTCTAGCCAACATCACCATATTTTCTTTCCCATTTGACGTTGAGGCAGTTCCGAAAATCCCTACTGCCCCACCCACGGTTTTCCCCTCCTTTTCACCATTTTCGGGTTTCTTTCTCTTCTCCTTTAACTCCCTCATCTTTTGATGTAATTCATTCACTTATGATGGAAAAAGAGGATAAAGAGTGACCTTTCGACCATCCTTCTCAAGTGAATATCGGTTGGTCCTCCCATCATGTTTGGTAGACCTATCATATTATCAAGGTCTACCTAACAACAAATGACATTCTTGCATTGGTATCACATCACAAAGCACTTCGTCTTGGTAGTTCCCTACCTTAAACCGTATCACACATTGACTCATAACCTTCAATTCACCGCATTCGTTCAACCATTGCAACTTGTAAGGGCTAGTATGAAGTGTAGTTGGTAATTTCAGAAAATTCACCATAGCGACACTAACGACATTCACACAACTACCACTATCAATCACCAAAGTGCACACATTCCTCTTTACAAGGCATTTAGTATGGAATAGATTTTCCCTTTGGCTAGGGTCGTCTATTGCCTTACTAATCATAGCGTGTCTAACTACAAAGTTTGGAACAACACACTCCCCTTCTTGTGGGTAAATAACTTCACCATCATCATCATCATCATCATCATCATCATCAAGTGGCCTATTTCCAGTTTCCTCTCCATCTTGAGGCTCGGCCTCATCCTCCTCTTTTTCAAGACCCGCCTCCTCACCAAGGTAATACAATCTTTCTTCCCGTAGTATCACGTTGCGTCGATTTGGACATTCATTGGATTTATGTCCCCAACCTTGGCACTTGAAACATTGGAATCCTTTTGGGTTTGGATACTTGTGAACTTCTTGTTTTAGAGGAATTTTGTGGACTTTTTTGGGCTCGGAAAGCCTTGTAGTGGCGGGTTGGTCCTTGTTTTTGGGCCAACCCAAAGAGGATTGAACCACGTCCTTGCTTCTAGGCCAACCTGAGATGGATTTTCCCCTTGCCTTAAGAGACGACCTCTCTTTAAGCTCCATTTCAATCTCAAGAGCCGCTTGGAAAATACCTTCAACGGTATCAAATTTGTGAAGTATCAAATGAGTGAAGATCTCTTTGTTCAACCCACACTTGAATCGGATGATGTCATGACTGATTTGTTCCCCACGATGATCAAGCTTCAACATGATTTGTAGAAACTCATCATAATATGCCGTCACACTTTTATTGCCTTGACGCAAGTTGTACAATCTAGCAAGCAATTCATGGTGATAACTCTCGGGAAGGTACTGTTGCCTCATCAAGTACCTTAATCGAAATCAAGGTGGTGGCTGCCCATCAATTAATTCATCACCAAAACGCTTGACGTACTCCCACCAAGTGTTGGCATAACCCTCAAAATGAGCTATGGCATAACAAATTTTCTTTTCTTACGAGATATCATTAACTTGAAAAACTTTGTCACAAGCTGATTCCCATGCTAAGTAGGCCTCGGGGTTAGTTTCACCCTTAAAGATAGGTAAGCTCAATTTGATGGTTTTGATGCCTACGTCTCCTTCTTGGTGTCGCTTTCCCCTTTCTCCATACCCGCGGTACCTCCTTGGATCAACACGGCCCCTTCTTAGATCCTCCTCTCTCATGTAAGCATCATCAAAGGCTCTATATCCATCATACTCCTCTCTACCATGTTCCTCAAAGTGAGTTGGTCGGTTTTGGTGATTTGGAGGCATTGGGATTTGTGGAGGTGGTGGTCTTTGATTTGGTGGAGTTTGGTAAGGTACGTTCATATTTTGTAGAGGTAATGGACGGCTACATCCTTCTTGTGGAATTGGAGGAGTTTGGGAATGGCGTGGTCTATTCGCTTCTTGGTTTGGAGGGAAAGTAGTGGTATGATTTGTCGCATTTAGTGGGGCTAGAGGTGGATTTATTATTTGGTGCAATATTTCTGGTGAGATAGTTGTGGATGAAGTTCTTTCATGCCCACTTGAAGGAATATGATGAGGAGTGGATGGACGAGAGTTCCTTTGACTCTCCACTTGCTCCAATCTCCCACTTATCATAGTCAAATCTCCCCTCATTGCCCCAACTTCCGTGTTCAACCTCTCTAAACTTCTGGTAATGGCCTCAAGTGTGGTCTTCATAGTGTCTTGTTCAGTAGTACCCCCACTTTGGGATGTGCTTCCTTCCATGTCAAGGTGTTACCTACACAATCAGCAAACAAGTTAGCGTTAAACCTCTTCTCACTCACACTCTCTCGGTTCACTCACACTTGAGCTCCACAAATGTTGTAGATTGGCTAGTAACCATGAATCCTTAAGATATGAGTAAAGCTCTTGTCCGGAGTGGATTCTTGTTTGAAACTCAAAGAATTCTCGACGGACTGGAGTTAAGAAGTTACAATGTATTCAAACGAATAAAAGCACCCAACTAAACGTGGACACGAACAAGAGAATTCAAAAGGACTAATTGACAACCTAGTAGGAGTGTACTAGCATGTTAATTAGTTCTAGAACCAAGTAATGAAACTAAGAATCAACAATTAGAAACTAGAAAACCTAAATTTGAGCTTATTAATGACGTGAACAGTAGCCAATGGGTGACGTGAACAGTAGCAAGTGGGTGATGTGGCAGCATGCAATTGGTCTTGGTCCCACACAATTTAAGCACTAATTCTGAAATTTAAATCTTTACACAATTTGAAAAGGATGACAATTGGTCTTGGAGGTAAAACATAGATCTTGAAATAAGAAAAGTACCTTGTCCCACAACACAAGGTTCTTGAAATAAGAAAAAGTACTTGTCCCACAACACAAGGTTCTTGAAATAAGAAAAGGTATCTTGTCACACAACACTAGGTTCTTGAAATAAGAAAAAGGTATCTTGTCACACAACACTAGGTTCTTGAAATAAGAAAAAGTTGCTAAAAAGTAGAAGCTTAGTCTAAGAAATGATGGGTTCAAGGCTTCTCACAACATGTTTTACAATTTTCAGCTTCAACTCTTGAATTTATATCACACTTTTTGGTTGTCTAAAGTTGTAAGAAAAGATGAAGAACTTGATCAACACCACAACAAACTTCAAGAACTCAACAACAACTTCTTCAAAAACACAACACAACACCACCAATTGTCAACAATAAGTAACAACAAACAGCCAGCCACAAGGCACCACAACTATGGTCAATATTATAAGCTCAATCTTTAGATCTTGACACCTTTAGTGTTGGTGAGAAAGAAACCAACACTAGAAACACTCTATACAAGCAAAATACTACAAGATCTAGCCAAAAAAACAAGAAAATCTCGGCCCATACAACAACACATCACAATTTTTGGCCAAGAACACAAAGGTAGCAGATTTGACTATTTCTGGAATTTTCAGATTTCAGTTTTTTTTTTTTTTTGTAGTTTTCAAGTCTCAAGCCCAAGATTGATCTTGTTAGAACAAAATCAAAGATGGCTTTGATACCAAATGATACACTACTAACTTGGAGTGTATCAAATCTGCCACAAAATCAGTCCAAACACACTACAATTCCGAGAGCTTGAAGATAACAACTCCAATATGTGAAGACAACAACAATCATGAAATTTTGAAGGAATACCAACACCAAAACAGTAGCTACACAAGGAGAACAAGAAGATAACAATAACATTAAACAATGGTTCAACAACACAAGATGATAGATTATAAAGAGTACAATGTTAACAACAAAAACAACAAATGGTAGTAACTATAGTGAATCGAAAATCAGCCCCACACGGCTTCACTAAGTTACTACAAAGTTTCAAGACTATAAAATGAAAGATAGTAACTTGACACAAAGATATCTTAGAATCTATGAACCCTAACTTGAAGATAGGACCCTAAGACCAAAAGATTTCAGTACCAAGTTCTTACTTAGACCAAGAGGAACTCATGAACCTCAAGATCTCAAGTTTCTAGCCAAGAAACAACACAAGTGTAACTACACTTGTTGGACAGATTTCAGGTTCTACTCTCAAGAACAAGAGAGAGAGAAATATTCAATGTTACAAGACTTGTTGTTGTGAAATATGAAGAATGAACTAAGTGCTGAAAATAACCCTAATAGTATCTATTTATATTACACACAAAATGAAGGACAAATGACCTTCCTACCCTTCAGTCATGGGGTGCCCTTAGAGTGTAATTTATTACACTTCAAGGCTCATTTTCACACTTAAAAATGTTGAAGCTCTTTGGCGGATCAAGTACCAACTCACACGCAGCCATTTGCATGAACATGGCTTGTAGTTTTTGTAACTCCCGAGCTTGGCTTCGTGTGAATGGTCGAGAACGTATTGGACAGCTTTGTACACCCGTATCATATATATATATATATATATATATATATTTATATATTCTTATTGGGTTATCGGTTTACCCAATAACCCAATAATAAAAAACCGAATCGAACCAAGAAAACAATATTTTTTTTAAAAAAAAAAACCATTAACCCAATAACCCAATAACATTTTTATCGGTTTGTTTTATCGGTTGGTTCGGTTTTTGCACACCCCTGGAAGAGAGCATAGATGCTGTTGTAGACGGATACTAGATTCCCATAAGCTTGGTGCTATATTTACATAGTTTGGATTAACAGAGTGATTCATTTTGGTGAAGAGTCCAGCAATGTAAAATTGGGTCTGTTGGGTAATGGGATTAATGTAACTAGAAAAAATTTATTTGAAGGCTATATAAAAGTAGAAATATTTTTGTCTTGAAGTGGCCGGTACTCATACTCTATGAATGAAGGTTTCTTTTTTTCTTCACATTAACTAATTTGATTGTTCTCTTCCAAACTCATGGCATTCTTTTTATACCTTTTCTGAATATGTAATCCCATCTTACTAACATTAGAAGATTTCTTTTGGTCCTACAGCTTATGGTGACATACATGCAGTCAATCTAAGGAAAATGCTATTCGTAATGATAGATGTCTCTTTTGACATGATTCTTGGTGCTTACTTGATCGGAAACATGACAGAACTGATTGTCAAGGGATCAAAAACTGTGCAATACAGGGATAAAATGACAGATCTTATGAACTCTATGAACAGAAATAGACTCGGAAAGGATGTTTGTAATCATATTAAAGATCACTTGCAATTACAAAACGAAAGAGCTTACACTAATGGAGCCGTTCTCCAGGACCTTTCCATCTCATTTCGTGCCAAGGTAAATAAGCAAAAGGAAACATCTTCATACATGCGCAATTTATTGTATATTCATTGAATTTCATATACTCTAGGACATTAGAATCAGCTAATTTGAATTCTTTGAATTGTGCAGTTTCTTTCTGTGTTCCTCAATCTACAGAACTATATTTGGACCATAGGAGTCAATTACAAGTTAGTTTTCCTTTTTTCATTAGATTACAATTGCCATTATGCAATTTTTGGAATAGTTAGTAGGATTTGAGTAGAAAGCAAACCGAAAGAGCCCCTTTGAATCCGTCATAGCCCATAGGGTAGAAAAAATAACGACGCATTGTGTGTAGGGGGGGAGAGATTATTGATGCAAGGATTAAGATCAGACAATGAATTCTCAAGTTAGTTACGGGAAAGTATTGTTAGTTACTGTCAAGATATTGTCAGATAGTGTATAAATGTCAAGATATAGTCAGAGCAGTATATCTATTTTCAGATTGTGTGTTAGATATATAGTCAATTATTATAGGTAGAAGCATGATCTCAGGGATCTGCTCTTGACCTTTTGTGTCTAGCTTTATGCATATATTGTTGATGTAATCTATCATTTTAAGCATGAAGTGAAATACACTTGCATCATTAACATGGTATCAAAGCCTCTCTATTCTTATAGAGATTCAAGTTTCCTTTTCCAGTGACTGTTCTGATAGATTTCCCGACAACTATTCCGGCATCTTCCTTTAACAGCAGCCACTTCTGGTAGTTTTTTTTCTTTTCTCTTTTCCGTCGATCTCAAACTTTCATTCTAAGTGGGTGAGGGTCACTCATTCATTCTAGTCTTACCCATCACTCCTATAATTTTCAGCAACCAGAAAAGTTTTCCAGCAAAAGCAGTCATCTACATCGGCTGTTTCTTTTTTTTTCTTACGAAGTTCTTATTCAGTACAGATCTGAAATAGTTTCCACCAGATATGCAGTCATCAAAGAGGAGCCTTGATCTTCTCCTTCCTCTGTTTTGAGTTCTTTTAACCAACCTTTTTCTTGGTATTTCATTTTGCTGTCAAAGCCATAATGGCAAAGAAAGGTGAATCTCTAATAACTGATGTCGCAGAGAAAATTAAATCTTCAAATGATGTCAAATCAATGTTTTCCTTCATTTCAAGTTCTCATGTTATTACTACCATGAAATTAGAAGGTAGTAATAATTACACACCATGGTTTTCATCTGAAGAGATGTGGTTTCTGGGACAAGGATATGAGGACCATTTAGTTAAAAATACTAGTGATATTGTTGCTAGCGAAAGGACTAAGTAGACTCGAATTGATGCTCAATTATGCAATCTCTTATGGAATTTCAATTTTGTAAAACTTATAAAGTTTGGACTAAAGCTAAGACTTTGTATATAAATGACATACAATGCATATACAAGGTTGTCTCATACTTGGTCCAACTTCAGCAGAGTAATCAAGATATGGAGAGTTATTTAGGATAGATAAAAACCTTGAAAGATCAATTTGACTCTCTCATGCCATTTTCTGAAAGTGTCACCACATAAGAGCAACAAAGAGATAAGTTTTTTATGGTTCTAGCACTGAAAGGACTTCGATCTGATCTGAGTCCTATAAGGGATCAAATTTTGGCAAGTTCATCTATTCCTTCCTTGATCGATGTTTCAGCTCAATTATCGCATATTGGTTCAGAAACAAATGATACCACTAACGTCGAGACATCTGTATTAGCTGTGAAAAATACAAATCCACAGAATCAAAATGTCCAGCAAAGAGGGAACAGTAGAAACTCTAGACCCTATTGCAACTATTACTACAAGCCATGACATACTCGACAAACTTGTTGGAAATTGCATGGTCGACCACCACGTACTACAATTCTAGTACAGCTCACGTAGTTCAGACCCGTAAAGACACAGATGGACAACTATCCAATTCTATTACTTTTTCTGGAGCAGATTATAGTGATTACTTGTAGTATAAAACAACTACACGGCAATCACCTTTATCTGGCACCCCACAAACTGGTGATTTCTTTGTTTGTCTTACCAGGTTTTCACCCTCCTGCCAATGGATATTGGATTCTTATGCATCTGACCATATCTCTGGTAATCAGAATCTTTTCTCAAATCTTATTTATTCCACAACCCTCACCACAGTTACCCTTGCTAATGAATCCTGAACTGCAATAAAAGGAATAGGGGCCATGCAACTTTTTCCCTGTATTTCCTTAAACTCGGTTTATTTTCTCCTGAATGTCCATTTAATTTGATTTTTGTTAGCAAATTAACTAAATACCTAAATTGTAGTGTCACTTTTTTGGCTGAATCTGTTGTTGTACAGGACCGGAGAACAGGGAAGATGATTGGAATAGGATATAAGTTACAGGGACTGTATGATATGTCAAAAACACCACCACCAGTTGCCTTCACTTCTGCTGCCTCAATTGATCTTCTCCACAGCCGTTTTGGTCACCCGAGTCTAGCAAAGCTTCAGAAATTAATCCCTAGTCTTTTCACTTTGTCTTCTTTTGAATGTGAGTCTTATCAACTTCGAAAACATAGTCGCACTTCGTTTCCCAAAAGAGTCAATAACAGGGCCACATATATGTTTGACATTGTTCACTCAGATGTATGAGGTCCTAGTCGTGTTGTTTCAAGTTTAGGATTTCAGTATTTCGTTACCTTTATTAATGATTTTCTCATTGCACGTGGATATTTTTAATGAAAAATCATTCTGAAGTATTCTTTATTTTTCAAAAATTCTATGCTGAAACTAACAGTCAATTTGGTGTTTCAATTAAGGTATTACACAGTGATAATGCAAAGGAGTATTTATCTTCGCCCTTTGCCAGTTTCATGTCGTCTTAGGGAATCACTCATCAGACTTCTTGTGCATATACTCCTCAACAAAATGGAGTCGTTGAATGTAAAAATAGGCATCTCATTGAGACAGCTCAAACTTTACTCATACACCATCACGTTCCTCTTTATTTTTGTGGGGATGTTGTTCTCACTGCTTGTTATCTGATAAATAGAATGCCCTCCACTATGTTGCAACAACAAAGTCCTTACTCAGTTCTCTTTCCTAGTCAAAATCCTTATCATCTACCTTTGAGAGTGTTTGGATTTACTTGTTTTGTATATGATCAAAGTACTAGAAATGACAAACTCCAATCGAAATCAATTAAGTGTGTCTTTCTAGGATACTCTCGTCACCAAAAAAGGTTACAAGTGTTATGATCCAAAATCAAATAAATATTTTATCAGTGCAAATGTGAAATTTTTTGAAACGTCTCCCTATTTTATACCAAGCACTACAAGCAGAAGTTTAATTCCTCAAGTTTTTCCTGTACCCATACTTCTTCTACAACAAATCAGTCTTCTAGACAACCCCAAATCGCTTTTCCCCGTCCTCTTCAAGTATACACCCGACGTGCTCGTCTTCTTAACAATACTAATGATAGTACTACTCCTAGTCCAGATACATTGGTATCTCCTGATGACTCATCTCATGCTCCTTCGTCACCTGCTTCAGTCATGCCTTCATCAGATGCAGTGACCCCACCAATCACCATACGTAAAGGTATATGCACTACTCGAAATCAAAAACCATAGAGATATAACTGTTTAAGTTATCATCGGTTGTCCCCATTATATTATACCTTTGTATCTACCCTATCTAATGTACCTATACCAAAGACTATTAGCGAAGCATTAGAACATCCAGGGTGGAGAGAGACTATGATTGAAAAAATGGATGTTTTACAAACCAATAACACCTGGGAAATGGTCCAGTTACTGAATGGGAAATCTATTGTTGGAAGTCGATGGATATATACAGTAAAGGTGGGTTTAGATGGAATAGTTGATCGACTAAAAGCTCGCCTTGTTGCCAAAGGATACACCCAGATTTATGGTTTTGACTAAGGTGACACGTTTTCTCTAGTTTCCAAAATTGCATCGGTCTGGTTGCTTATATCCTTGGCAGCAATGCATCATTGGCTGCTTTATCAACTAGACATTAAGAATGCCTTTTTTCATGGTGAACTTGCTGAGGAAGTTTATATAGAGTAACCTCCTGGATTCATTGCTCAGGGGCGGGTCAGACTTAGTTTTCCGTCTCAAATGCTCTTTATATGGCCTCAAGCAATCTCTGAGAGCATGGTTTGGCGGATTTAGTTCTGTTGTCCAACAGTTTGGGATGTCTCAAACTAAAGCAGATCACTCTATTTTCTATCGACATAATGGTCCAGCAAAAAATATTTTTCTAGTCGTTTATGTTGACGACATTGTCATAAATGGAAATGATCCAGAAGGAATATCTCAACTAAAGCAACATTTGTTCAGTCACTTTCAAACCAAAGATTTGGGGAAGTTAAAGTATTTTTTGGGAATTGAGGTAACACAATCCAAAACAAGTATTGCTATCTCACAAAGAAAATATGTTTTGGACATATTAGAGGAGTCATGCATGTTAAATTGCAAACCAATTGACACTCTTATGGATCCAAATATCAAACTCATCCCTGGACTGGGGAAACCATTGAAAGATCCTGGGAGATAAGTAGACTGGTCGGTAAATTAAACTATCTCACTATTACACACCTAGATATTTCATTTGCAGTAAGTGTAGTTAGTCAGTTTCTCCAAGATCCATGTAAAGATCATTGGGATGCAGTGATTCTCATCCTTGGATACATCAAAAAAGCTCCACGACAAGGATTATTATATGAAGACAAAGGTCACACAGACATTGTTGGATATTCTGATGCGGATTGGGCAGGTTCTCCATCTGATAGACGCTCCACTTCTTGGTATAGCATCATGATTGGAGGCAATTTAATTTCCTGGAAAAGTAAGAAGTAAGATGTTCTTACCAGATCTAGTATAGAAGCTGAATATCGAGTTATGGCCCTTGCTACATGTGAGCTTATTTGGCTGAAACAACTTCTCCAAGAGTTAAAATATGTTGAATTCAATCAAATGAAGCTTATATGTGACAATCAGGCTGCGTTACATATTGGCTCAAACCCAATTTTCCATGAAAAAACAAAACATATAGAGGTGGATTGTCATTTTATTAGGTAGAAGATTGAGTTCAGGTGCACTGCCACCAGCTTCATCGGTTCAAATGACCAATTGGCAGATATTCTTACTAAATCCCTTGGAGGAGCTCAAATTGAATACATTTGCGGCAATCTCGGAGCATATGACATATATGCTCCAGCTTAATGAGGAGTGCCAAGATATTGTCAGATAGTGTATAAATGTCAAGATATAATCAGAGCAGTATATCTATTTTCAGATTGTGTGTTAGATATATAGTCAATTATTGTAGGTATAAGATAGAGTAGATTATGAATGCTTCATCTTATTTACGATGTGCAGAGGCACTTTAAATATAAGTGAATATTAACAATAACTTCTATATTATAGGAGGAGTATTCCTATGGACTCTAAATAACAAACGTGTAATCCTAAACATATGCGTTGTAGGCAACTAACTAGCATCACAATATCTTCACAAATAAAGGACGTACAGTAATAATACACTGAATATGCACAATTACAGGGAGTTATCAGCCAATACGCCCCCCTCCCTTAAGATAGGCAATGTGTAGCAAAGCCTAGCTTTAATAGGTTTTTATCAAAGGTTGGATTTGGTAGAGCTTTAGTTAGAGTATCCATGAGTTGATCTGCAGCATGAATATGAACAATGTGAACTTGATTCTGCTGGACTTGTTTGCAAACAAAGTGAAAGTCTACAACAATATACTTTATGCGGCTATGAAAAATTAGATTTACACGCAGATAAGTTGCACCAACATTATCACAATAAATGGTTGGTCTTTGGGGAAGTAAAATATGTAGTTCTTTTAGAAGATTTTTCACCCAATTAGTTTCAGCCATCACACTTGCAACGTCCTGATACTCTGCTTCAATTGATGAGCGAGCAATTGTTCGTTGTTTCCTGGAAGCCCAGCTTACAGGATTTTGGCCAATAAATAATATGTAACCAGTAGTGGAAGCTCGATCACTCACATCTCCAGCCAAATCCGCATCAGAGTACATGTGTAGCTTGAAATCATTACCTCGTTAAATGTGAAGTGCAAACTGAAGCGTTCCTCGGAGATACCTGAGTACTCATTTCAGTGTTTTCCAATGTACTTCAGATAGAGAGTGCATAAATTGAGACAATTTATTCACAGAGAAACTAATGTCTGGACGAGTAAAAGACAAGAACTGTAGTTTTCTAATAACTTTTCTGTAATAAGTGGCATCATTTGGCTTCGCTCTATCATGTAGTTGAGGCACTTCTGTGGCACTTATTAGGGTTTTTGTTGAATTGCAGTCCTTCATGTTTTCGTCAGAGAGGATTTCATTGATGTAGTTGGACCGTGATAAAGTGATTTCTTTGGCAGTTTGGAGCACCTCAACTCCAAGAAACAAGTTTAGATTCCCAAGATCCTTAATGGAAAAATGCCCAGCAAGATGAGCAATAACCTGATTTACCTCTGAATTGTAGTTCCCTGTGATGATGATATCGTCCATATAAAGTAGTGCATACAAAATATTGTTTGACACTTTGCGAATGAAGAGTGAGGCATCAAATTCTGACTTGACAAATCCCAGATAAAGAAAAAATGTCTTAAGTTCATTGTACCATGCCCGAGGGGCTTGCTTGAGGCTATATATTGCTTTATTTAGACGACATATATTGGAGGGGAACTTCTCATTCGCAAAACTCGTAGGTTGGACCATGTACATTTTTTTTCTAGACGACTTTGCAAGAACGCATTGTTGACATCAAGCTGGTGTAGGGGCCAAGTCTGCTGGACAGCAATCGAGAACACCAAGGGAACAGTAGTCTATTTGACGACCGAAATAAATGTGGCATGATAATCAATTCCAGGATGTTGTGTAAAACCCTTTGCAACAAGTTGAGCTTTGTAGTGATCAACTGTCCCGTCAGCTTTTCTTTTTAACCTGTATAACTATTTGCAAGAGACAATGTTTTTTGTAGGATCATGTGGTACCAAATCCCACGTTTGATTATTCAATAATGTATCAAATTTATTTTTCATTACTCTTTTCCACTCTGGGTGTTTGTTTGCTTATTTAAAATTGGTAGGGGTGATGGAGGGGGATAAGTGAGACATAAAGTCAAGAATCATTTTTGGTTTGTGAATGTTGTGTTGTGAATGGGTCACAGTATAATTTAGAGTAGGAATAGAAGGTTGTTAAGGTTCTATGGCTTGAGCAAGTTCAGGAGAAGGTTCTAGCCGAATTGAGGTAGAGGGACGTGCAGTGGGGGTTTGACTAGAAAATGACATTGTTTTATTTCTGTGACTGTATACAATTGGAAAAGATGATTGCAACAATGGGGGATAAGCGTGGGTGTTATTGAGATCAGTAGGAATAAAAGAATTTGTAGGAGAAAGAGGAGGAGAGGTACCTGAATTTGCAAATTTTGTTGGAGCACAGGCAGGGAAGATAGTGTCTTTGAGAGTATTATTGTTATCTGAACTTAGGATAAGTATGGGGATAAGTAATTCGATGCTTATGGGAGAAGAAAAAATAGGTGATGTTGTTCGGGTAGCATCAGTTGGGTTTTCCCACGCAAGTGTTTTACAAGTTGAAGGAATATTGGAGAATATATTTTGAAAAGGAAAATTATCTTCAAAAAAATTCACATCATGAGATAAATATATTTTAGAAGATTTCGGATCAAAATATTGGTAACAATGATGAACTAAAGAAATTCTAAACATACACAGGGTGTTGATCATGGCTCTAATTTACTTTTGGAATAAGGTTTGAGCCGGGGATAACAAAGACACCTAAAATTTTTTAAGGAATTACAATTCGAATCTTGACCAAACAACATTTAAAAAGGTGATTTATTTTGTAAAAGTGAGGTTGGCAAGCGATTTGTAAGATAAACTGCATGTTGACAAGCAAAAGACCAAAGAGTCGATGGAAGTGAAGCTTCATGAAGTAAAGTTCTTGCCATCTCAATAATATGTCTATGACGTCTTTCCACAAAAGCGACTCTTTGAGGGGTGTATGGAGGAGATAAAAGATGTTCAATACCTTGAGATCTTAGGTATGGATCAAGACTTTTATATTTGCCACCACTATCTGTATAGATTGAAAGAACTTTCGTGTTAAAAGGACGTTCAATTAATGTTTGAAAGTTTTTGAAAAGGTCTGTAACCTCACTCTTATTTTTTAATGTGTAAAGCCAGGTGTATCGAGTATTCTGATCCACAAAAATACAGTAGTATAATCGTTTGTCAATAGATTGAACCGGAGAAGGACCCCATAAATCACTAAATAATGTTTGAAATGGTTTAATACTTGATAAACTAAAATGCTTAAAAAGGTGGTGATGAGCCTATTCGAGGAACAAGAATTACAAACTAAAAATTTTTCTCGCGAGAAAGGTAGCGAGAATTTATTCAAAAGAAAATTTAAAACTCTTACATTTGGATGACCCAACCGACGATGTCGGGTAGAAATGGATGTGCTGGTGGAGGTCAAATGCACTTGAAGAGAAGACATAGAGGGTAAGTTTT
Organism: Capsicum pubescens; assembly: GCA_030864215.1. NCBI lineage: Eukaryota > Viridiplantae > Streptophyta > Magnoliopsida > Solanales > Solanaceae > Capsicum > Capsicum pubescens. The sequence goes on from CM061542.1 coordinate 262,365,480, forward strand.
TCCACTCATAGAGACCGTCCTTATTCTGACCATGCACCAACGAAGTCCACGTTTTCAAGTATTTCACAGAAAAATTATAGGGAAAGAATTCAATAGAGGTTAGATTATCTTGACAAAATTTAGAGACAGAGAGTAAATTACATTTAATGCTAGAAGCACACAGAGTGTTAGAGAGTTTGAAAGATTTATTTGATGCATTTAATTGAGTTGAACCAGTGTGAGTTATTGGTATTTTTTTTACCATCACCCATGGAAACCTGCTCCATCCCATGTATGCCTGCAAGTTGTGAGGTTCGACAGTGATGTGATGAGACGCTCCAAAATTGAGAATCCACCAATTTTCTGATGCTTGTAATCTTGAAACATAATTAGCCTTTACCTCAAAATGATTGTGAGATTTTGATCGACAACCACTTGTAACATGACCCGATTTGTTGTACAACTGACAGCGAACACCATCAGAAGAGTTGTTGGTGGTCGAAGATCGCCTTTGATTGGGTGAAGTAAACTGATTGTTGAACCACCACTGTTGGTTGTTGCTATTGTTATTGTTGGGGCGACGACTGGTGTGATAGTTCAAAATACCAGACTTATTGGAGGTAGCAGCAGCAATAATAATTTGATTGGTAATTTTTTTTTACTCTTCTTATCGAAGAAAAAGCTCAGGATCCAGAAGTTTTTCGTAAATTTCTTCATAAGTAATAATGAAGTCACGAGCACAGATTGCAGCAGAAATCTCACAAAACTCTATACCCAGACCACTCAGGATCTTGACAATAAACTCAGAGTTGGAGACCGGGGCACCAGCAGTAAAGAGTTCATCAGAAATAGTTTGAATATTTTGCAAATATTTGGTGAATGGCTGAGAGTCTTTGGTCAAACGCATAAGTCGATCACGCAGACTGAAAATTCTAGTTTGGGACTTATTTGCTTAAGCGATGTGCAATGCATCCCAGGCTGTCTTTATTGAGGTTGTCGTTGCAACAGTTGTGGCAATTATTGGATCAACAGATGCCATAAGTGCATTTTGAATGAGTTGGTCTTGTCGAAACCAAAGGGCAAATGTAGGATTGGCACTAGGGACTATGCCAGTTGTGATAGTGCGAGATGGGGAAGGTGTAGACCCATCGAGATGACCATAGAGATCATGACCATACATAAGCATGGAAAATTGCACCTTCCACGTTGCAAAATTGTGGCTTCCATTTAATTTTATAGGCATTTGGGACGCAGGGTTAAATTGAACAACCATCAAGCCGATGTTGTTATCAGCAATAACAACTCGAGGAGTGTCTGCCATTTGTGGAGGGTGGGTGGGAGAGAGAAAAAAAAATCATACTCTTTAGAGTATATTGAGGCTCTTGATACCATATAAGAGAGAGTAGATTATGAAAGCTTCATCTTATTTACGATGTGCAGAGGCACTTTAAATACAAGCAAATATTAACAATAACTCCTATATTAAAGGAGGAGTATTCCTAGTGGACTCTAAACAACAAACGTGTAATCCTAAACTTATGAGTTGTAGGTAACTAACTAGCATCACAATATCTGCACAAGTAAAGGACATGCAGTAACAATACACTGAATATGCATAATTACAGGGAGTCATGCACAATTACAGGGAGTTATGCTCCAATAGTAGGTAAAAGCATGATCGCAAGGATCTGCTCTTGACCTTTTGTGTCTAGCTTTGTGTATATATTGTTGATGCAATCTATCATTTTAAGCATGAAGTGAAATACACTTGCATCATTAATAGTTATAATTCCAGAAGTTAGTTAGCTTTACTGTAAGATTCATTCAGCTGAGTAGTTGTTCTCATTCAATTGAGTACATGTACAGCTTGTAATGGTATCCCATGTTCTGAAGCACAAATCTTTCCTCTTCTCTCTAATATTTCTCTATCAGTTAAACTCTTGATTCCTGAGTTAGTTTCCCTCTTCCTTGAGTCAATCTCCGTGATTAACTTTCTTCACGATCAATTGTGCATCATCTATTGACTTGGAAATTTATTTCGTTGTCAAAAAACAGATTAACCATCTTTGTTAGACCTTCTAACATTCAAGTTATTTCTTGCCTTTTATATTGACCTTTCCTTCTCATTGCTGATGAATCTAACATTCTTTCAACAATATTATAACAAACACTTCAACCTTTTTGCAGATATCCCAGACATTATATCATTCTTGCATTGAAAATATTCCTCTTTTCAGGGGTTGTTCTGCAGAATTCATAAGTCAAATTGTAAGTTACTTTATTTGTCAATGATTGTTTACTTAATCTCAAAAGAGTGTTTCTGTCCTCTCTTTCCTGGAGAGGTTTATTTTATTTTTACGCTAGTTGAAATTCATGATATTATATGAGATATTTTGCCACAACCTCTAGAAACTGATGGCTTATAAGATGCTTATCAATTTTCTCTACTGATCCTAATGCTGCAGGAAATAAAATAGACCCAAACCATATGTTCCACAATGAGTCAGCTATTAATCTAAGATCTGGAGTTTCTCATGTTCTTAATGTGTGAACATCTTACATAATTTGTCTTTATTTCAAGTTCATCTGCTTAATTAAATTGTATCGCACATTTTACTTCTTAAAGATGCTTAATGATTTTACATGTTTTACATGCAACCAAGGACGACAAGGTAGGGATCCTAGATTATGAATATGTTTGTAGAACTTGTCCTCGGTAACATTATGGGTTTTTTCTGCATGTAACATGCCTGCCTAATCAACCTGCATTGCAACACTTCATTGAATATTGGTAATAATTAGACATGCATGCTTTTTCTCTCCTCGCATGTATCATTTGGATGTTTGCCTCCTCACACCTTTCTATTTGATTCTGACTGGGGTACAGTTAAAAGGAATAGAATAAATCTAGTGCTGAGGAGTTGATTTTTAAAAAAAAAATTAGGTAACTTGAGTGCGTAAAGAATTTTTCCTCCCAGGAGAAGTGATCATAGAACAGGGGCATGTAGTGGACCAAATTTATTTTGTCCATCATGGTGTCCTGGTAATTGTTTTACGTTATCATTGCTGCTATGCATTTCCCATTGTGCAACTGTTTATGTTATAATAAGCTTATATGCATTTGTGGATAAGAAAATGTATATACTACCTTATATTAGAGGTCTAAAAACCTTATTAATATCACTAGTTCTGGATCTATTATGGACCTGGTTCTCTTACTGCAGCTAGGAATTGTTAAGACTGTGATGGTGTTATTAGAAACTCTAGAAAAGGAGAGAAATTAGCAATATGCCTGTTCTCTAGTTTCCCATTGCTCCAAAACTTCTACAAATCTTACAACTACTGACTTATCAATTCATGTTTGGCATCGAGCTGTAGCTAATATTGTGAGACTCATTGTGGTTGTTTTGATCCAGGAGGAAATTGGTATAAGGAAAGATTGCTCAGAAGAAAAAATAGCACTTTTTCAGCCTAATAGTTCTTTCGGGGGAAAATCCGTTCTTTGCAACATTCCACAACCATATATTGTTCGTGTTTGTGAACTATGCAGACTCATACGGATCGATAAACAGTCATTTTCAAATATTTTAGAGATCTATTTTCATGATGGAAGAAGAATCTTGAATAACTGACTAGAGGTAATCACCACCTATGGCTTCTGTTCTCTATAGGTAGTAGTAGTACAAGAGTTGACGCGAAAAGTACATACGGATTAGTAAGTTCATACGTTTTAATTGTTCTTTTCCTGTTGGAAATTAATATCTTCTTACATTAGAAGTACTTAAATCACTTAAATGGTCTAAAAGTTGCCTTAGCTAACAGTGAAAGGATTCTGATTTTCATGTGAAACAACTAGAATCAGATATAATATTTCATATTGGGAAACAAGAGGCTGAGCTTTCTTTGAAAGTGAATAGTGCAGCTTATCATGGTGATTTACACCAGCTGAAGATTTTGATTCAAGCTGGAGTTGATCCTAACAAAAAGATTATGATGGAAGATCACCTTTGGTATGATCTTAGCTAATAGAAACATATAGTTTTTGTAGTTCATTACTTCTTGATATTTGAACGAGTTGCTTCTTCTAGAAAAAAATTATTATCTGAGTAACTATTAAACTATTGTGAAATCACTACCATTTGAGTGTTCATCAATCAATGAGTGGACCTTAACTCTTTGTTCATAATGTCTTTCTTGAATGTGCAAATTTGTAAATCATGCAGCATGGTTTGATAGTGTTATGATTCGTACAGAATAAAGCAATCCAAAAGCAAAAAGAAAAGACAAGAACACACATATTTACGTGGAAACCCTCGTGGGAAAACCACGGGCAGAGGCAGAGGAATTTCACTATGAAAGGAGAGGAGTACAATGTAGAGAGGCGTAATTTCTAAATAATCCGAAATAGCCCACTAAATCACACTTATATAATATGTGCATACAAATAACTCCTAGGCTCAAAAATATAAAGGTCGATACATCGGCCCGATCCTTATTCTACCACCACAAACTGCATTGAAAATCACAAACATGGGTCGCACCCGGAAACTTTCAGGGCCGGATAAACAAAATTCGGGTCACAACTCTAACAAATTCAAAGTTTCACTAATTCTTTTTCATTTTTTTCTGTCATCAACTAAATGAGATAAAGATGAATTAAGGATGAGAATGACTTTTCAAAATGAGGAAGATCCCGACACAATTTTCTCTAGTTGAAACTTGTTCTAGATGAGATAATTGGCAAATCCATCCCAGTTCAAACTCAAAAGACCTTAATCATACATGATCATTGGTAACATTGGTAGTTTTGTTTCCTTATCTAGAGTATTAGATTTAGTCAGTTCTTTTCTTGAGCTTGGTGTAGTTTCTTTTCTTCAAGTTTTTAGGCTATTCAAGGTAAATAGATCATCGTGGTTGCCTTTCCAAAACATTCCACTGTACTAGATGAATTATGTATAGCATGGTTAGCCACTTAAAGTAAACTTGTTATGTTGCAGATGGGGAAATACTCCATTTGATGAAACTAGACTAAGTGGAAACAATTAGTTGATCAAGCTTCTAGAAGAAGCAAAATCAACTCAACTATCAGGATTCCCTAGTGTTTCACACGAGATATCAGGTATTGTAGAAGCAACACCGTCACTAAAGGCAGTGGAATATATTTTTGTTTAGGAGATTAAATTATATCCTCTTTGTGGTACCACTGCTTATTTCATCTGGGAGACTCCCTTGTTCCACTTGCTTTCCCTTTACCAGTGACCTATAACAAAAATGCCAAAAAGCAATAAAAAGTGACTTGATGAAAATAAGAAAAGTGTAAACTTAATGTGAATTATTACTGGGAAGTCATCAATCATTACTCTTCTTCAAAAGAAAAAAAAACAAATAATGGCGATGCAACTTTTTTTCAACTAAAGTTCCTGTTGCGGAAATATCGTAGGTTAACTAGCACACAACAACAACAACATACCCAGTGTATTCCCACATAGTGGAGTCTAGGGAGGGTAAAGTGTACACAGACCATACCACTACCTCAGGTGAAGAAGGTGAATAAGAGAGGTTATTTCCGATAGACCCCCGACTCAGGACAGATAACAGTATAACAAACATATAAAAAAAAACTAATACCGTATGAAAAATAAACTAACACTGCTAGATATTATAGGAAACAATACAACCCAATATAATACTATAAACCATCTATCCAAAATTATAGACATCACTCAAACACAGACACAAACAAAGTACTCTTCCCTACTGTTACAGATGCACTCCTACCCCCTAACCCTCTACCCTAATTCACGTCCTCCATACCTTCCTATCGAGGTTCATGTACTTCGTAAGCTGTGACGAGGTTCGGATAGGCCTAACCCTCCAAACAAAAGCAGAGAGAGTTTTCCACTATGAAAAAAAAAGTGTACAATGTTTTAGAATCCTCAACTATATACCCTATAGATAGATTCAAAATAGTCCCAAACCTTTAAAAAAAAAAATTCTTCCAATCCTACAAGGACTATATTTTCCTTTCCCGAATCGATTAGGACAAAGGATCTCCTTTACTAAAAGGGATTATGAGTTTTCTAAAATATACAACGGAAAAATTCAAGACATAATTAACAATTCATTTTGTCACTAGCTAGATTGTTACTTATCACCAATTTTTTTAATTTTATTGGCTAATCTTTTCCGTGCTTGCTAACCATATAGTCACTGTATAACAGAAAAAATATGTATTGTATTCCCTTTCCACCCATAGGAGCCCAAGGACCTAAGAAAACATGGTATTGTATTGTGGGGACCTATTAAAGAGAATGTGAAGAACTGGTAGCTGATGAACAATAATTTTATTGATTTTTTGTATTGGGTTTTATAGCCTGTGTATTACATACAAATCTGAGAAAATCTAAGTGATAGAGGAACCTACTAAAATATAATCCTAAATAAACCAAAGCTGATAAGTACAAAAATAAAACAAGAGTCCTAAACAAAATAGGAATCCTAAAGATAAATCAGCTAGCCGTTATTATGCCCCCGCAAGTTGGCATCGAGACCTACTACACCCAACTTGGAAAGATGTTTACTGAAAAGTGCACGGGGAAGAGGCTTTGTAAGCAGATCAGCAACTTGATCATCATGTAAATGTGCAACCTCGATCTTTTTGCTCTTAACCTGATCACGGATAAAGTGGAAGTCAATGGCCACATACTTCATGTGGCTATGGAAGACAGGATTGGCACAAATATAAGTGGAGCTAATATTGTCACAGAGATCTCTTGGAACAACATTCAGAGTGGACTGAAGCTCCCCAAGAAGATGGGTGACCCAGTTAGTTTCAGAAATAGTAGCAACAACTACCGATATTCTACGTCTGTTGTAGAACTGGAAACTGATCACTACTTCTTCGAAGACTATAAAATAGGAGAACAGCTAACATAGGTAATATAATCTATGATAGAGGTGCGATCTTGAGGATCCTCTGCCCAGTTTGAATCAAAGTACGCAAACAGTCTACGATCACTCTCCTTAGCAATGAGTACACCAAATGAAGTAGTTGAATAAAGATAGCGGAGAAGTCGTTTAAGAGCAACCCAATGAGACATAAGCGGTTGATGCATAGCCTGTGATAACTTGTTGACAGCAAAAGCAATGTCCGGATGAGTAAAAGAAAGGTAATGAAGCTTACCAATAGTGTTCAATATAAGGAACCATCAACTAAATTATTATCAGGTGAGGGATCAAAAACAACATTGGATGTCATAGGCGTGGAAACACCTTTGCATTCATCCATATCTACCTCATGTTGGAGATCCATGGTGTACTTCTCTTGAGAAATCAAGAGACCAGAGAAAGAACGATTCACCTCAACACCGAGAAAGTAATGAAGAGGCCCCAAGTCCTTCAGTGAAAAAATCGGGAGAGAGTCTTAACGATAGAACAAATACCTTGTTTGTGATTACCAGTCATTAAGATATCATCCACATAAATTAAAATATATATAGTGAACCCAAACTTATGCATAATGAAGAGCAAGGAATCAGAATGTGATTTAACAAAACCCAAAATAATGAGATAGTTTTTAAATTCAGTGTACCAAGAACGAGGAGACTGTTTGAGACCATAAATTGCCTTTCGAAGACGACATACGTGGGTAGGATTTCTAGAATCCTCAAATCCGAGTGGTTGACGTATGTAAACTTCTTCATTAAGATGACCCCACAAGAAGGCGTTGTTAACATCCAACTGATGAATTGACCAGTCAAGTTGAGTAGCAATAGTCAGGACAAGACGGACAGTAGCAGGCTTGACTACCAGACTGAAAATGGAATTATAATCAAGTCCTGGACATTGAGTAAATCCCTTGCCAACCAAATGAGCCTTGTACTTGTCAACAGAACCGTCAAGTTTATGTTTAATGCAAAATAACAACTTACAATCCACCACATTTTTGGAAGAATCACATGGAACCAAATCCCAAGTATGGTTGAGAACAAGATCTTTAAATTAAGCTTGCATTGCAGAATTCCATTGGGGAGTTAGCTTGGCTTGCTTATAGGTTGTGGGAATTTTTAGAGATGGTGTAGTGGTTGTGAGAAACTGACGAGGTTTAAGGTTATTAGTCTGTGAGCAAATGGTCATTGGGTGTACTTCGGTGGCTGGATGAGTTGGTCGGGGTTGGGTTGGTGGGTCAGGTTGAGTAGGAGAAGTTGTTGGTTAGGGCGAGGGAGAAGCCATTTGCGGTTAATTTTATGTCAGAGTAGATGGATTGGGAGAAGGATGTAGAGTTTGGCTAGGAATAGGTGGTCTTTCTCTTCTGTGATACGTGATAAGTGGTCATGAGGGAAATGTTTAAGGTTCTGAAAAAGCAGAAGTAGTCTATTTTTTGGGACTTGTGTAGTAGGTGAAGGAGTGGAAGTTGATATTTGAGGAGAAGGAATGTTATCTGATTGTAGAGAGTCGTCATCTGAAGTGGAGGAGATAGTTTGCAGGCGTTGAGGGGTCGTGGACAACGTAGTTACTGGTGAGGGGAGTTCATAGGAGGAATGTGAAATTGAATTATTGTCCTTCTTGGGTTGTTCAACAGAAATAGTATCCCAAGAAATATTAACTTTATTTTTAAAGATGGAAAGTATATTTTGAAACGGAAAATTGTCTTCCAAAAAGATTACATCCCTAAATAAATATAATTTGGAGTTAACTGGATCAAATCACTGATGGCTATAATATTTATAAGAAAATCCTAAATAAACACATAGTGTGGATCGAGGTTCCAATTTATTACAGGAATAGTATTTGATCCATGGGTAGTATAAGCATCCGAAAACCTTGATGGAATTATAATTAGGCACGGCCTGAAATAGGATTTCAAAAGATGATTCATTTTGTAGATTGGGTGTAGTGATCCTATTGATCAAATAAATAGCTTGATGACGAGAATAACTCCAAAAGATTAAAGGTAAGGATGTTTGGTGTAGTAAAGTACGGGTTGTCTCGATGACATTTCGATGTCAGCGTTCAACTAAAGCTACTCTTTGTGGTGTATATGGAGGGCACTAAGTGTTCAATTCCATGTGTTTTTAGATAGGAATCTAAATTTTGAAATTCACCACCACCATCAGTATAAAAGGATAAAACTTTTGTTTGAAAATCTCTTTCAAGCATGGGATGTAAAGTTTTGAAGATTTCCAGGACTTTTGTTTTAGCTTTGAGTGTGAATAACCACATATATCTTGAAATTGATCGACAAATAAAATATAGTATCATTTTTTGTCAATCGATATTATTGGAGACACCCCCCACAAATCACTGTAAATTAAATTTAATGGACTAACACTGTGAAAACAACCTTTTGAAAAAGGCATCCTGTGGCTTTTATTGGAATAGCATGAATTACAAACAGTATTAGTTTTGGAACTAACAACTGGAATGGAAAAATCATGCAGAAATTTATTTAGAACTTGACGATTAAGGTGGCCTAATCATTGATGCCACAGGTTGTATGAACAGCAACGTTGTATTTTGGTGGATCATCAACATCCCCCGGTGGCCACTCATATCGCCCATTTTTCCTCTATCCGAGAGCCAATGGTGCCCCCTTAGTCAGATCCTTTACAAGATAAGAGAAAGAAAAAAATTTCATAGATGAGTTATTATCTTGACAAAACTTAGAGACAGGGATTATATTATTTCTAATAGCTGGAGAGCAAAGGATATGTTGAAGCTGGAATTGATGATTTGATGCATTAAAATTCATATTACCAGTATGAGAGTTGGATACGGAAGGGTGTCAACTTCTTGGACCATGTGTGTCAACTCTGTGAATCGTTGACAGTGGTGCCACCCATGACGATCTCCTCCAAACTGTGGTAGTTTTGCGTAGTGGCTAGACTCTGTGTGTCTGAGGCCATATGATGGGTGGCACCACCGTCAATGATCCACGGAGTTGACTGATTTTGGAGGCTTGCAGCATAATTAGCATGCGCTTGAAGATGATTGTGAGAGCGTGTTCGACATACACGAGCAGTAAGACCTCTACGATCATAGAGTTGGCAGTAGAGGTTATTGTTGAAAGACTATTGTTGATTGTTATGCCGAGGTTGTTGATTGTTACGCCAAGACTGATAATTATTTCATTGGTTTAGCGCATTTGATCGTCGATTATTATTCTGGTGATTGGTGGAGCCTTGACGTGTAGGACTAGAAGTAGTTCCTTTAGCAATGTTGGTAGTGACTGGAACAGAAGGTACCTTTTTGGCTTCCTCATGTTGCAGGAAAAGCTCATGATCAAAGAGCTTTCAAATAGTTCTTCATAGGGGATTGTTGAATCTAGAGTGCGGATACCGGCTAAAAGTTCTCAAAATTCAAATCCAAGGCCAGTGAGAATCTTGACAATCAATTCTTCATTAGATACAGGGAATCCAGCAGTGGCAAGTTCATCACAAAGAGACCAAACTTGATGGAGATAGTCTGCAACAGGGCGAGTCTTTAGAAATGCGGGCTAGACGATCTCTAAGACTAAAAATACTAGTTTGAGACTTATTTGCATAAGCAGTATGTAAGGCGTCCCAAGCAACTTTTGCATTTGTAGTAGAAGTGACTGTATTTCCAATGGTCGCATCCTCAATTGCCAAGTTAGCATTTTATATAAGTTGATCTTATTGAAACTAGGAAATATAATTAGGATTTGGTACGTCTAGGTTATTTTCAAATATAGTTTTTGGGGGGGGGGGTATCGACCCATCAAGGTGACCAAAGAGGTTGTGTCCACGCATAAGCATGGAAACATGCTCTTTCCACAATAAAAAGTTATGGCTACCAGCAAGTTTGATGGGGAGTTGAGTAATCGAATTGAACTGGACAATAGTCTTTAAGTTGGAGATGTTGTCGGCATTGACGATGCTTGTATTTGGATCCATTTAGGCGTGAGGTGTTTGGGCTGGAAAAAATAGAGGAGGAAAAAAAATAGGGTCAAACTTGTTAAAGTTATAGATCTCTGATACCATAAAGAGGAAGCAAAGAACTGGTAGCTGATGTACGATAATTTTATTGATTCTTTGTATTGGCTTTTATAGCCTGTGTATTACGTACAAATCTGAGCAAATCTAGGTAACAAAGAGACCTACTCAAATACAATCCTAAATATACCAAAGCTGATAAGTACAAAAATAAAACAAGAGTACTAAACAAAACAAGAGTCCTAAAGATAAATCAGCCAGTCGTTATTACCTATGAGTATGGAAGAGCTCGTTACTGCAGCTTCGGAACAGCTCAACTTCCCATCTGTGTCTTGTATTTTATCAAAAGATGCAGGTAAAATTCTTAATATAGATATGATTTGTGATGGTCAAAAGTTGTACTTGATTGGTGAAACAACTTGAGAATACCTTGTCAATATATAATTACCCCCTGCGGTTTTGGGGTATGTATATTTGGTCAACCTAGTTGAATATGAAACAAAATAGTTACTCGTTCTTCTGAATGACGATATCGCAAATGAAAATGTTTGCACTATAGAAATTTATGTTTTTGGACTTGGGTGTTGATTGTAGTGATTTGGTACTTGTACCTTGCAGTATCATTTGTTGTTGTTGTAACCTGAAGTCTAATTAAATATTTTTAACCATAAAAGGTTGTTTTTGCAGCAGGATGTCATTACTGCAATGTTTTATTATAGTTGTCAAAAACTTTAGCTACCCCAGTGGGAGTAGTGACTGGCGTTGTAGGTCATTGGGCGGCCAAAACTGTGGCATTTTAATTTCTATTTACTCCAGTTGTTGAGAAATCCTATATTAACTCTATTGAGGTTGGTACATTGAATCAACAGCTTCAAAAATATTCTTTTATTACTCTGTTAGTGTTTATTCCCTGGATCATGCTAAGGCATGATACTTTGTGCACCTGGCTGGCCCTTTTAAGACATGATGCTTTGTGCACCTGACTGGCCCTTTTACTCTGTTAGTAATTATATGACATGATCAAACAAAATTTAACCACATGGGTTGAAATTTTTGGCAACCCAAGGAAAGTGATGTCTATCTTACCAATAGACATAATAATGTGCTATGTCATATGCTATTGTCTTTTTGTGTTTCCCATAATGGCTTCAATCATTCCCCACTAATTCTGGTGGAGGTTCCCAAAAATTAGCTATCAGTAATGGTCGAACCAATTTCAAGCTTTCCTTTCTTAAACTCTAACTCTTTTGTGTTATTCCTTCTTCGACGAAGTAATATATTAAGAGTTAAAAGTCATTGCTTCATCTAGAGTGGGTTGTAGGTGAAGTCATGTGCTTCAAACAATGACGCACAAAACTACTCGATTGAATGCAACCAATGTTTCCATTATGTCTGCAAGTAGCCATACATCTGAGATAATTTTAGTGTACTTATTAACTTTCTCCGTTCGCCCGTCACTTCGAGGGTGATAACTTTTGGTATGATGCAATTGAGTCCCGATCAATCTGAACAGAGTGTTATAAAAGTTGCTCAGGAAAACCTTGTCCGTATCAATAATAATGTTTAAGAATGACCGAGAAAGTTTTCAAAAACAAAGGGAACAGGGAGAGTAAAGCTACAAGGAGAAAAATATAAGAAAATTACAACTGTAAATTTCTACAAAAGAAACTGCAAGGAAGGGAAAAGCTGAAACTTTTTGCTTTGTTTTCTATTTTTCTAGATGGATACAAATGCACAATGTGTCTCCTATTTATACTTGTCTATGGATGATTCTAGATATCCTTCTAGATACATCTACAAGAAAAATCTAGTGATCCTTATCTTCTACTACTCTAGAATATCTAGATAATTCTACAATATATTTATTCAAGATACTACACTAGGATATTCTTGAAGAACCTATTCCAAGAAACATCTAAAATCTAGGAGTTTCTAGAGAGATCTTATTTCCTAACACTTCTCCTTAAGATTTTTCATTGAAACTCCCTGCAACGTCCTTTGAAACTCAAACTTGGTGGTGGGAAGATCCTTGGTTAGAATATCGGTTTGTTGTTCTTCACTTCTACAATGCACCAGCTTAACTTTGTCATTCTTCTCGGCATCTCGTAAAGCATGAAATCTGATGTTGATATGCTTCGTCCTTCCGTGTTGTACTGGATTTTCAGCCATAGTAATGGCTGATTTATTGTCCACATAGATCACTGTTGATTCTTTTGGTAAAAAATCCAAATCAAACAAGATTTTTCTCAACCAAATTCCTTGATTTGTAGCAGATGTAAAAGCCACATACTCGGCTTCTTCTAAAGATAGAGCTACGATATCCTGCTTCTTTGTGCTCCAAAGAAAAAATGCTTGAACCAAATGAAAAAGAGTATCCAAATGTGCTTTTATAATCGTCCCAACATCTACCCAAATCACTATCTGAATAACCAATAAGAACTCCATTCTCCACACTTCTGTAGCAAATGCCATAATCAGTTGTCCCTCTAATATACCTCAACACCCTTTTAGCAGCTCCAAGATGCTTGGTGTTGAGACATTGCATATATCGGGACAGTAGACTAACTGCAAACATCACACTGGCCTGGTAGTAGTCAGATACAACAAGCTTCCAATAAGGCTCCTATAAAGTTTTAAATTTGTCCGCTCTTCTCCATCATCCTTCATTAACTTTTCATTCACAACAAGTAGAGTTGCAACAGGTTCGCACTTATCAAGCTTGAACCTTTTTAAGAGATTCAGGGCATACCTCTTTTGGGACAAGAAAATTCCTTCAGAAGATTAAAAAATGGAAAAACTTCATCTCTCCTAGATCATACATTTCAAAAACTTATAGCATCGCATTTTTAACTTCTTGAACTGCAAGAGAATCTTCACTTGTGATCATCAAATCATCAACATAAACGGATATCACAATTAACTTCCCATTAGCTTGCGTTTTGAAGTATAAATTAGGCTCATTTAGGCTTTTATTGAAGCCTTGAGACAACAAATGAGTATCCAGCCTACTGTACCAAGCTCTTGGAGCTTGTTTAAGGCCGTAGAGAGAATTTTTAAGCTTATACACCTTATCTTCTTCACCTGCAACTATAAAACCTTCAGGTTGTTTAACATAAATATCTTCTTCAATAAAGCCATTTAAAAATGTAGATTTGACGTCTAAATGGTAGATTTTCAACTTGTATTGTTCTGCAAGAGCAATTAGAAATCTTACTATCTCATGCCTCGCAACAGGAGAAAATGTATCTCCAAAGTCCACTCCAGGCTGCTGGGAATAGCCTTTAACTATAAGCCTGGCTTTATATTTGAAAATGGAGTCATCTGGATTAAACTTCGTTCTATAGACCCATTTGACACCGATGATGTTCTTTTGTTCGGGCCTATAACCAGCCACCAAGTAGTATTTTTATTAATCATGGCAAGCTCCTCCTCCATTGTAGAAATCCAAGTTTCATGACCTGTTGCTTCTTCAAAGGAAGATGGTTCCACAAGAGCAAAATTATATAGCTCATAAACTTCAGCTAGTGACCTGGTCTTCAACACAGGAGAATATGAAGTTAATTCAACATCTGAATTGTGCTCTTTTCCAATAATGGGATAAGAAGAAATATCACTCGTCTGTGAATTTTGAGTTGCAACTAAAGAACTCTCATCTTGGTTCTTTACAACAATATCTCTATCCCAATCATAGTGGCTAGACTCATCCACCGCAAGATCTCTACTAATAAGAACCTTCTTCGTACGAACATTATACACTTTGTACCCTTTTGCAGTTGTGCTACAGCCCAACAAAATATAGAGTTCTGCCTTGTTATTTAATTTGCCTCTTTTAGCATCAGGAACATGTGCATAGCAGACTGAAGCAAAGACTTTTAAGTATCTCCCAAACGACTTTATACCTTTCCATTTTTCAAATGGTGTCATTTCTTAGAGTGCTCTAGTTGGTAACCTGTTTAGCAAATAGACAGCGGTATTGACTACCTCGGCCCAAAAATATTTGGGTATCTTCTTTTCTGCTAGCATACATCTCGCCATCTCCATCACGGTTCTGTTCTTTCTCTCAGAAACTCTATTTTGTTCTGGAGTGTATCTCACAGTAAATTGTTGTTGAATGCCTACATCTTTACAATACTTGTTGAACTGATGCGAAGTATATTCAGTTCTATTATCTGACCTGATATACTTCAACCGACAGCCACTCTTCCTTTCTACCATAGCCTTGAATTCTTTGAAAACGAAAAATACCTGAACTTTGCTACTTAAAAAATATACCCATGTCATTCGAGTTAGATCATCTATGAAGAGAATAAAATATTTATTCCCACTCAAAGAAGTCGTCCTCATTGATCCACATACATCTTTATGAACCAACTCTAGCTTTTCCGTCGCCCTTCAAAGACTTCCTTTAGGAAAGGATCGTATATGCAATTTACCAAATTGACATAACTCACAAACATCTCGGCACATGTCAATTTTGGGTACATCAAGCACCATACCCTTGGATTGCATATACACCATGAACTAAGGTTGTAATGACCGAATCATTTGTGCCAAATCCAAGTATCACTTATTTCATCATTGAAAGAGAAACTTTCAGCAGAATAGCATGAAATTGGAAAGAAATTACCAATCATGCTAATTTTAGCTACTTCACAACATTTAGGATCATAAATGACATATTTTTTATCCTTAAAAGTAAATGAATAATTGTTGTGAAGCAACTGAGCAACACTCGACAAGTTTTGAGTCCGGCTTGGCACATAAAGAACATTGTTTATGATTTTCATACCTTCGTCCGTTGGGAATTTCATTGATCATCTTCCTTGAGCTTGCACCGGTGCACCATCTACAAGTTTCACTTTGGTCCTATCAGACATGTCCAGGCTAACAAACAGATTTTCATCAATCTCCATGTTTCTTGTGTACGTACTATTGACATACCAATTATATTGATCAACATGTGATGTGTGCGAAGCCATGAATACCTCTTCCTCAACTTGGTGATCTTCCGCAAAATTTACTCATTGGGAAGACTGGCCACTTTGAGTTTGCTTTTGCCTGCAATACTTCTCAATGTGTCCATACTTCTTGCAGTATCTGCATTGAATAGGAGACCGCTTGAACTTCTGCCAACAATTCTTCTCCAAGTGGTTTGTCTACTTACAAATACTACAAGGCGGAAATTTTTCTCTTCTCGACGATTCACCTTGGTATCCACCAGATTTTAGCTCTCCAAAGTGGTCTAAAGAGACTTTTTTGTCTTTCTTTTGTTGCTTGAATTTATGCCTTACTTGAAGGCATCTTCGACTATCCCTTTACTTCTCATGGTTACTCGTTGCTCTTGGATTTGCAATTTAGAGATCAGCTCGGCTATTGAAAGAGTAGTCAAGTCACAAGACTCTTCAATAGCTGAGATTTTTTATTCAAACTTGCCCGTAA
Organism: Capsicum pubescens; assembly: GCA_030864215.1. Taxonomy (NCBI): domain Eukaryota; kingdom Viridiplantae; phylum Streptophyta; class Magnoliopsida; order Solanales; family Solanaceae; genus Capsicum; species Capsicum pubescens. The sequence continues at coordinate 262,381,850 of CM061542.1, forward strand.
GGCTGACCATGATCTTCTCTTCAACCTTCTGATCTGGAAAGTTTTCATCAAGTATCCTTATTTGGCTCACAATATCATCAGCTTAGAAGAGTATTCTTTCACACTATCCGAATCCTTCATCTTCAAGAACTCAAACTTCCTGTTCAAAGCTAAGACCTTAACAGACTTAATTATGTTGTTGCCTTCAAACTCCTCCTTTAGCTTATCTCAGGCTTCTTTGGTTGTCTCACAAGTCATAATCCTAGTAAACATCACTTCTATAAGACTTGAGTGTATGTAAGTGAGAGCTCTTGGAGATCTAGTCACCAACTCATCATACTTTTTAATATCATTGAGAGTTGGGTTGTCTCTCAATGGCTGGACAGCAGGTTCTCCTCTCTCAACGACATCTCACAAGTTGAGAGCCCCCAAATAATCATTCATTTTAATGGCTCAAATATGGTAATTCTCCCCCGAAAAAATCGAAGGACCTGTTGTTGGTTGATTTTCTAGTGCCATATTTTTTCAGCAAATAGATCCAAGAACAACAAAAAAAAAATTCAAATCCCGTAAGAAATGGACTCTAATACCATATCAAAAACAAAGGGAACGGGGAGAGTAAAGCTACAAGGAGAAAAATATAAGAAAATTGCAGTTGTAAATTGCTACAAAAGAAACTGCAGGGAAGGGAAAAGATGAAACTTTTTGCTTTGTTTTCTATTTTTCTGGATGGATATAATGCACAATGTGCCTCCTATTTATACTTATCTATGGATGATTCTAGACATCCTTCTAGATACATCTACAAGAAAAATCTAGTGATCCTAATTATTTTCTACTACTCTAGAATATCTAGATAATTCTACAAGATATTTATTCAAGATACTACACTAGGATATTCTAGAAGAATCTATTCCAAAAAATATCTAATATCTAGGAGTTTCTAGAGAAATCTTATTTCCTAACAAAAGTTCTATAAATGAGCATACTTTGTCATTTTTTTACCATGGCCAATATGGCTTTCTTTTATCTATACTTGGAAAGTCCTTCAATAAAATTCTTACTAATGCACGTCTGAGCTTGATCTGAAATGGAAAAGGTTGTAAATGGCTAGGTAAGATACATTTTCATCCTTGTTCCTTTGGAAAGCATCACAATCTTCCATATATGTAGAAATTCTGAGATAACCTATTGAGTGTGCCATGCCAAGTTGCCCCGAATGGCACCGCCGAAAAATCATGAAATTTTTTTCAAAAATGTTGCCTCAAGTCTCCTGTTGACCCAATGTATACCTTGTCTTTCCTTCTAGAAACTCCAGGTAAGTAGTGTCATATGTGAAGATCTTGATTCAACTGACAATTGAACAAATAGATCAACAATATTTACATCCCGATAGAAACTTCTTGCATTCCCCGGATGAATTGAGACGCTAACAGCTTGTAAACAAGTTGTATTAATCTGATCATTGGCAGGGAGTACTCTTCCATAATGTCTTGAGAGTGCATCCACCACTCTATTCTGAGTCTCCTTCTAGTATTGAACCTCATAACTAAGTTCAAGTAACTTGGTAAAGCTTTGGTGACCCTTTGCTTCAGAAAGTATTCCAAGCTATGGTGGTCAGTTCTAACCACAAAATGCTTGAACTGTAATCAGAGCCGGCTTTAGCCCCCCAACTTTTGGGGGCCTCATTTTTTGTAAATATAATTACGTAGGTTTTGTAAAAAAAAAAAAAAAAAAAAGAAAAAAAAAAAAAAACTATACTATAAAAATAAAAATAATTTTTAAAAATTGATTTGACCAAAAAATATGCTCAAAATTTGTGAAGCGATGTGACAAAGTAAGCACTAGTATTTAATATGAATTCAACTATTTAATTTGATTATGTTAATTCAAAAATCTTACTTAAGATCAATAATGTCTCAAGAAAGATGCGTGCAATAAGTATATTATCAACTGAAAAAGAATTAACAAATGAAATCGATTATAAAATAATTATTCATAACTTTACATCTTAAGAAGTTAGAAAAATAAATTTCAAGAAAAATATTAACGGCCTCTTGTGAAAATGCGGCTTTAGGCCATCAAAAGTATTGAACCGCCCCTGACTGTAATAATGTTTCCACAAAATGCTATATATTCTTTTTCATAAATGAATTTTACCCCTGTGCTTGTGTCAATATCTTGCTAAAGTATGCTATGTGACTATGTCATTGGCTTTCCCTATTTTATGAGGACAACACCAATATGAGAATGACTAACATTACTCTACTATAATTTTCCAAGAGTAATCTGGCAAAGCCAGAGAAGGTTACAGTGCTGCAAAAGCTGTCTCAGAATCATCACTCCATTTAAAAGTTAGAGGTATGAAATACTACCATAATTTGCTACAGATTTTCACAATCAATCCTGCGAATCCCTTAAGAGCCTTTGCTCATTTTAGCAAGTGAGAGGAAGGGGGTTCATACGGATTTAATTCAATGGAAAATTATATAGTATATTCAAGGTTAAAATTATATTTATATGTATATATACTGGATGTTATATTCATTCATCTTTTTGTGTGTTTCCTTATTCATATTTTGAATCCCTTAATAAAAATTGCGACTCTGCACTAATCACATGGATGCCTCTTGTTATAATTGAGACATTTTTTTATCAAAACTTAAATTGTCATTTATATATGTTTTGATATTTAGGCTTTTTGTTCATATTTACTTGTTTATGTTTGTCTTGGCACCCCTACCCTCCCAAAAAAGCAATAAATGAGATGATAATTATTTCACTATATCACCCTGAATTATTATGAGTCATCTTACTCATTGGATGATGAATTAGAAATAATTAGTACTTATAATATTATAAAGGTTAAATTAGTATAAAGTGGTAATTATTTTTTATTTTTTAAACTGAATTAGTCAAAATGAACATCTATATTAGTATGGTGAACATGTAAAAATGCATTGCGAGAATAACATGTATAGGTGCTTATATATGCCATGCCACTTGGGAAGATGACTTCACAACTTGTAAGAAACGTCACAGTTTACATGAAAAAGGGGCAGTAGTGCCTTTTGAGCATTTAAATTTGCATGAGGCTCATGAGATCATAAAGTGATTGACTATTTCATGTTTACACACATCAAATGTATAATTGTCTCCGCAATTAATTTTGTACTTTTGTGAACCTTTACGGTGTAGTAATAGGGGCAGCTAAGCAGTGGCGGAGCCAGACTTTTGGTTAAGGGTGTTCATATTTTTCCTTGAGCAAAGAACTGTTTAAAAAAATAAAGAAAATAAAGCATTGCTGTACCTGTCAAGGTTCAAACCCGGGTTGTTGATGCGGAAATGCACACTCTTGACCACTGGACTATGTTTCTCTAGCTTGTCAAGGGTGTGCAACAACATGTATATAACCATAAATATTTATATTTAACTTATTTACTCGAAAAAAAATTCCGACGAAGGGTGTTCATCTGACCACCCTTCGATGGTTGTGGCTCCGCCACTACAGCTCGGTGCACTAAATCTCGCGCTATGCGTGGAGTTTGGAGAAGGATCGAATACAAGAGTTTATCGTACGCAGTTATCTTGCATTTCTGCAAGAAATCGTTTTGACGATTTAAACTCGTGACTTCTGGACACAAGACAACAACTCTACCTTTACTATGTAGTGTATATGGTGAATACTTTTCTACGCACGAATAATGATGTTTTTATTGAATTGAACATTTTCATTTTAAGTATTAGTTAGTTGACCATGTAAGTGAAAAATATATTTGTATGAAAGATATTTCACACACCGACTTGATATAACATTTAGTGTGAGTAAATTCTGATCTTATCGAGCTGCAAATATGGGACACTCATGATGGAAAAAGGGGCGATGAGGACGGGTCACAAAGAAGAGCTGAAAGGTTAATTTTAGGCTGACAAAGTTCTAGAAAAGGGTTACAATCACATTACAATCACATGACCCTTAGGCTAATCTCACATTGGAATGGAGAAGATGAAAGTGGATATTTCTAACAAATTAACATGGTAACCACCCTTTAATTTTTGGCTCAATAATGACATAGTCCAATGGACAAGTCTACGAGGATTGTTGGGACAAAATTTGTGAGGCTTATCAATTCAAAGCAAATAATATGTATGATGAATTTGAATCGTAACAAATATGACATTAGAGCCTCGGTGCACATGCAAGTCAAATACATAGTATGAATGGTTTCTCTTCTAAAGGTAGGGTGAGGATTTAATCGCGCATTAAGTAATTAGGAGTATGAGGAAATCAAGGTGCATTCACTTTGTCATCTTTATTTTTTTTCTGGTGGGGGCAAACATCAACGAGGATATACATTAAGTCCTTAGAAGAGGGAGTTGTATATGTGACGCTAATGATAGAGGGTCAATCACAAATAAAGACTTGCAGGCTCCTAGGCTGTCAATCTTCTGAAGAAATTAAAGGGAGAGGAAAGTGAAAAAAATTATAAATCATGCTAGCATAAGTTCTCATAGTATAAAAAAATTTTGGGTTCAATTGTAGCGTAATTCGTCCAGAGACAAATGTGTAAGGTTTGTTGGACCAAACCAAACAATATGTGTCATGAGCTTGGATCGTAAAAAATATGATACCGGAGCCGAACACTTCCTTAATATGATGGAGGAGCAAACTTCAGTGAGGACCTTAAGTCCTTAGGGTGGTGATGTATGTGATGTCCATGTGCCATAACGGAGGGCGGACCGATAAAAGCGAGCAAGACAGAAGGATTAGGTTAGAAGAAAGGGAGAGAAAAGTGAGAGTGTTGTAAAATCTAACACACATTCTTATAGTTGGCATGCCTTTGCGGTGATGGCAAAATCTAGGGGATAGCTTATTAGCCAAAATGAAAAATACGTGTCATGAACTTGATGTGAGAGGATATTACCAGGTTCACGAGACTGAATTAGGCCGTAAGAAAAACTTATCGTATAATATTTGTACAGCATTGAGCTGAAGATATATGTTTGTTCAGCTACGCATGATAGATTATTTAATACTAAAACTGACGTGGACTAGCACTAGATTATGTTAAAATAAATAAATATACACATCTTAATTGGAGACTAGAAGAAATATAAGTTGTTGGCGTAAAGCAATCCAACACTTCATCCTCCGTTATATCAAACTTAACATGGAGTTTAATTATCTAAATGCACAAAAAGAAAAAAAACTTAAAGCTAATAAATATTTAAAATTCAGATATGTCAATTTCCTTTATAATTTATTCTGTTGTGATTTTTTAAAACATTTAGCCTTTCAGTAGCATAAAGGCCATCGCCATACTACACAAACTAATTTTGTGTATCTGTATATATTACATATTAGAACAAATAAGCAACACATGTATAGTTCTTTTAGGTTCTCTACGGGGTTCGGTATTTATATTTTTTAAAACGCTCTTTACTTAGGCTGTATTTTTTTTTTTAAGATTCAGACGTCTGAATCTGAATGTACATCTGAATGATTAAGATGTTGTCTCTAGATCTGAAAACTGGATGATTAAGACTGTTTGTTTTTCAACATCGGAATGTACAAAAAAAAATTATTTGTATATATAATAAAATAAAAATTATAATTTAAAAAAAAAATTAATTATATATTTAAAAATATGTAATTTAATGCAACAAAATTATTATTTGATTGAGAAAAAATATTTATGTTTGTTAGTAATAGTGGAGATGGTTTATAATGGTGGTTGCGGTGACAATGATTGATGTTAGTAATTAATAATGTTAGTGGTAATAGTTGTGATGGTTGATATTATAGTGATTGTTATGATGGTGGTGGGGGTTGTGATGTGACGTTGCTTGATGTTAGTAGTTTGAGGTGTTGATTGTGTTGGCTGAAACATGAATGCATGATGGTTGAAGATCTGTTGGTGCTAGTTGGTAGTTGAAAATATTGTTTGTTGTGATGGTGGAGATGATTGTTAATGGAGATGAACTGTAGCGATGGTAGTGGTTGAAATGGTGGTAGATGTGGCGTTACTAGTGACAGTGGTGATGACGGCCAAAGAATGCGTGGAGGTTGTGATGTATTAGTGTTAGTTAGTGGTGGTGTTAGTTGTGATAGATGAGTTAGTCGGTAGTAGGGATTGGCCGGTAGTGGTTGATAATGGTGGTGGTATTGACAGTGGTGATGGCGGTGAATATAATTAGAATAATAGAGTTAGTAGGTGTGGTAATGATTGACAATAGTGGTTGGTAGCCATATTTGTTGTCGATGGTGGTTGTGATGGTGGAGGTGGTTGGTGGCGGTGGGTGGTGGTTGACAATGATGGCGATGGCAGAGGTGGTTAGTGGTGGTGACTGATGATTATGAATAGAGTGGTGAATAATATCCAACACCAGAATATCTCTTTAGACCTATTAAGATTTGGTTCTAGATCTAAATGATTAAGACCTATTCAGATCTATTAAGAGCTAAAATTTTAATAAAAAACAAATGCGCTTAACGGTCTGAAGTCTGAACTATTCAGATTCAGACCTCCATTAAATGCAAACAAATGAGGCCTTAGTGTTTGATATTCTGTATTGAGATTCGATTAAATTTGAATCCACATATTATAATTTATTGGAATTCGATAAGATTTGAACTCGCATATTATAATCTATTTATGGAGACGCGACTCCTAACAAGAATTTTTATATTGTAAATAAATGTATTACACTGCACATTTAATATAAAATCGATAATATGCTTGAAAAATACAACTGGAGTAGCGTTTCAGTTTTGCTAGAAATTTAAAACTTTTCTTTAATGACGTTAGTCATAATAAAATTTTCATAAAATATAGTATTTGCTATAAATGTATTTACATTATAGTGAATGTCTATCAAGATTTACTTTGATATCTATTAGGATTTGAAGCATCCGTCTTTTACTCAAACTAGGAGTAAATTTTCCCTATAAATAGAGGGATTTTGTTCATTGTATTTACAATCTTACGATCTCTCATCCATCAAGAGAAATAAAGAAGTCTTCCTTTTCTCTCTATTTATTTTTCTTGTTTTTTCTTTATATTTCATAACACGTTATCAGCACGAGACTCTGTCAAATAAGGTGAGATTATAAATCTAAAGGTCAAAGTTAGTAATTCCTTATGTTATTTGTATTTTTCTATTAATGATATAATTATTGTTGGATTTGAGGAAAAATAATTGGTTTGGAATCATTTATATTTTAAATTTAGTTCTCGAGAACAATATTATCAAAAAGGATGATAATATGTTGGGTTCAAGTCTCATCGATTCATGCCTAAGACACCTTTATATGGATCAAATATTGAGTTTGAATCTCAATACACCATATTGATGATATTGTGATGGCTAAGGCAAAATAATGGGCGTTTGATGAAAAGTTTGAAATTCGACCCATTGAATATTCTCCATTCCATGAAGTGAATGTGGTAGCAATATATGATAAGTCTGAAATATGACAACTTACTTCATTCTTGAGGTGTATGTGGTAGCAGTGCATAAAATGTCTGAAAGAAGGCAAGTGATTGAATGCACGAATATACGCATGGAGGGACAATATGATAATGATCATCAAAAGTGATGATATTTTCACACGCTTATATGATTATAAGATATGCTAGAGAAAAATTCTCTACATTAGATGTATGCCTCGATTTGCTTCTGAAGTAGCAAAATCTTGAAAGAGGTTATAAGCTATCATAATTTGATAGGCTTAAGCCACGATTATATTTCATTCCTGGTGAATGAGAAACTTATTAATGCAAACGTGCACTTGATTGTGATTGTATCACAACTCACCTTCGAAAAAGGTTGAATAATTTTGAAAGCTACTTCTAAAGTAGTAAAAATCTGAAATTTATTCATGTAATAGTAAATCTAAAATTTACTAAAGAAAAAGTACATGTCATGGTAAACTTGGAGTTTACTAGAATAAAAGTTCATAAATTGATATGAACTATTGTGACATCTCGAAGATGTGCATGTATTGAGGAACTAGAAAATTCTTCAAGAATTGTTTATGTCGTTTATTCTCATGACAAGTTGGTTGAACCAACTAATATTGGGATTGGATCCCTGCAAATCTGAAAATTATAAAAGGTGAATAAGGGTCCGTTCACCTATCATGTGATATGTTGAAAAGATGCATCAATAAGATGATCACATATACATTCATGGTCAACCTACGTTTGACATTCATAAAGTTACTTGTTCAATATAAATTGAGCATAATTTTCAGATTGTGTAATCAAGATAATTCATCTTGATGATGATGGTTTAGCATTGAATGACTTCGATAAATATCTAAACCATTGTTAATGAGAACAAAACTTAATGTATTGGTCTGAAATATGATATATTGCAATAGCATTTGTATGCATTAGACCAATAAATTATGATTATTTCTTCCCCCTCAATTGGTTCAAGGTCGGAAACCAATTATTCCATCTAATAATTTTGATGTGCGGTATACGATTAATGAATATACCATAATGCACAACGATGGATTTCTCAAACAAGTAGAGGATGTATGTTGGTTTTCCTAACATAAGAGGGAGATTATAAGCGCTATGAAATATGTTAGGAATTATCACCATATCCTCATCCAAAAGATAATTCAAGTCAAATGCTGAAAGCATCTCATATTAAGCGCAAGTGCTCTTATTTTGTGTTCCTAAAGGACCAAGTCTATGCATGCATGAAGCGTGGTAGACTGATCAGTTCCAAATGAAATAGTCCTTGAAAAATAAGGAGCAAATAATCATAATAAGAAGGCAATGAGCTCTTGAAGAGCCTACGACATACCACTTCATGAAACCTTATGAGAGGTCCATGTACCTGAAAATAATGAAGCGATGAGATCTCAAATGTTATGTCGCATTGTGAACCGATACAAAATGATGTATCATCAATATCTTTGACACAATATTGACGCAATATTGTGAAAGATTACGAGGATCTGAATTCTACGTTAATTTAAGCATGCTGACGTAGAAACATTTATCAAGTGACATGAAATGATGCATCTTGGTAAGTGAAAACTTATTTGATTTGCAGTCCAGACACTTGAAGATGTCACAAATAAAATGTTGACTATTGTCACTCTGACAAAATTTGTATGAAAACTTCTCTAAGGATTCAAAATAAAAGTTTATAGGAAACTTATTGATAATCCTTATATTGTATAAGCTTATAGCTTGAAAATTATTGAAACTCTTGGAGAGTTTTCAAAAGCAATAAGATTATTTGCTGAAATGAGGAATATACCAATTTGGATTGGTTATAAAGTATCATATCTTAGTACAATTGGTGCACTCATGTATCTTGTAAAAAAATACAAGACCCAATATAGTCATTCGCTCAATTTGTTAGCAAGGTATATTTCTACTCCTACTAGGAGACATCAAAATGGGATAAGATACATGAGTTTATTTTATTCTAAAGATTGCAGTCCCGATTTTACTGGTCATGCTGATATTGGGTACTCATCTAAACCGCATAAATCTCGGTCCCAAACATACAATGTGTTCACATGTGGGGATACTATCATATCTTAGAGATATACAAAGCAGTCTATCGTAGTCACTTCATCGAATCATGCTGAGATAATAGCTACTCATGAAGCAAGCCGAGAATGTGTATGGTTGAGGTCCATGATACATCTCATTCGAGAAAAATGTGGTGTGAAATATGACAATCTACTCATAATTTTATATAGAGATAATTCAGCATACATAGCACATCTTAAGGGAGGATTCATAAATGGAGATAGAACGAAGCACATTTTGCCAAAGCTTTTATATATACATGAGCTACAAAAGAATGATGATATTAACGTGCAACAGATTCGTTCAACTGACAATGTGACTGATTTATTCACCAAGTCTTCTCCAATTACAACTTTTAAGAAGATTGTGCACAAGATCGAGATGCAAAGGTTCAAGGATGTTCTCATTAGAGGAGTTAATACGCGATGTACTCTTTTTCCCTTACGAGGTTTTGTCCCACTGGGTTTTCCTTGTAAGGTTTTTAATGAGGCAGCCGAAATGTGTATTATTACAGATGTGTACTCTTTTTCCTTCACTAGATTTTTTTCCTACTGGGTTTTTTCTAGTAAAGTTTTAACGAGGCACATTATCTACCAATTAGAGATTCAAGGGGGAGTGTTATAAATGTATTTACATTATAGTGAATGTCTATCAAGATCTATTAAGATCTACTTTGATATCTATTAGGATTTGAAGCATATGTCTTTTACTCAGACTACGAGTAAATTTCTCCTATAAATAGAAGGGTTTTGTTCATTGTATTTACAATCTTACGATCTCTCATCCATCAAGAGAAATAAAGAAGTCTTCCTTTTCTCTCTCTATTTATTCTTCTTATTTTTTCTTTATATTTCATAACAGTATTTCATTTCTTACAAAAACTAATAAGTAAGCCTGATATTAAAAGAAAAAAAAAAGGACCTATTTCTGATACAATTTAGTAGGTATTTGGACAATTTTGATTGATTTTTCTTTTAAAAATATATTTAGAACTTCAAAATTTTCAAAAGGTTTTTGAATGTTGAAGGTTAAACCCGTAGTGGTGGAGCCACTTTTATCCAAAAAATATCAATTAATACGCCTCTATGTCGCAAAATTATGTTGTGGGAGTTGGTATTACTCCTGTCTCATATAACTCGGTATATTTGCTAAAAGAATTTGTTCCAAAATAGTTGATATATTTAAAAATGAAGAGATAATTGGACATGTTTTTTCAACTTTACCTTAAGTAATTTAATAAAACAGTAATTAACTCAAATAGGTAATGAATATTTAATGTGAGTAATAAGGTCATATTAGATAATTTGCACCCCATATTAATTTTTCCTCGACCAAACTCTTGTTATTCTCTCAATTTCATCCGTTTCATTTCACTTATCTAAAATTAATTTGATACTATTCTTAAAAATATTTATCATCAATTTATGTTACTAAACTAACCTTCTTAATTATATTTAAAAATTTAAATTTAATTACTTAAATTGGATATAGTTATTTAATGATAAAAAATAATATCAAGAAAAAAATAATAAATTTATTTTAAATTTTTAAACTAAATTAATAAATAATTAATAAATATATTTTTTTTAAAATATAAAGACTAAATAAAATAAAATAAAATAAAGTACATCTCTTAGGAAAATGGTCCAACAGTTGACCTTATTAATGATTTCAAATGATTATAAAGTAGGTCTAAGGAGAAACATGTCGTTGAAAATCTTGTTATAGAATTACTACTGTGTGTATATAAGAGAGCATATCAATTTTGGTAGTTCTATAGTTTAGGTATTTTACTGTTTTTGTTAAATAAAATTATTATATATGGTAATTAATGATGTCTTTTTTTAATATATTTTCATTTATGTCCTTATTATTTTTGTTAAGATCATTTTAACTTGGACTTTTATTATTGATCTCTTTTTGTCACTTATTAAATTACCTTTAGTTAAAACTTCATTTATTATTAATTAACAATCACTTTAGCTCAAAAACAAAATTAATCCAAAAAAAATTTATAACTATTACTACTATATATATAAGCGAGGATCTCTCTTTTTGATAATCGTCACAAATTTTTAATACAATTAAATAGTTAGACATGTTTACTTAGTTTTCATACATGTTTTTACATTTGTCTTCGTTTATTCTTTCATGAGATTTTTATTTGAAACTTTGTAATTGAACTATACATAGTACTCTTTATTATTTATAAATCTCTTCTTATTCCTTATTTGATTACTTATTCTTTTTTACTTATATCTTATATTAAAAATTAATTATTTTTCTTTCTTATTTATTTTAGTAAATCATGAAAGATTTATAACTTTTTCACATTATTATTTCTATTACTATTGTTATTAATCATATAACTATTATTATTATTGTTGTTGTTATTATCAAATAATTAAGTAACATATGAATAGCTAAATTAAATTTTTAAAACATAATTAATAAGGATAATTTCATATATTATATTCTTAAGTTATTAAATTCTTAAATTATTTGTCAGGTCAAAGAAACAAGTAAAAAAGAATTGAGAGGATACCTTTTTTTCTCTTTTTTTTTTTTTCCTTTTGCTTGATCAATGTACTAAAAATAAAAATTTACTTTTTGCTTATTATTTTAACAAATAAAGAAAAAATTATTATTTTCTTCCAATATTACTCTTATCATTAAGTAACTATATAACATAATAGTTGTCAATCATATACTTTCAAATCATAATTATCGAGATCAATAAATCAATTCATATTAAACAATTTTTTAATTAATAGGAGTACTAAATCAACACATGTAAAATAAAATGAAATGGATAGAATGCATATATTTTTTTTTACATTTTAGTAAAAGCTGTGCAACTTTGAAGTTACAGCCTTTTTTTCAATTAGAGCATTTATTATTTTTTTAATAATACTTATTCTCTTTTTTAGTGTGTTTGGTACAATTGTTTTTTCAATTAAAATAGTACTTTAATAAAAAAAAAAAAAATTAGTGTGTTTCTTACTTATTTTCTTATATTTGGTATGTAAGTAAAATATTATTTAAAAATTATTTTTATATAATTTAGATAAGTATTATGAGAGATCGGGTATGGAGTGGCAGGGATGAGAGTTATGGTGGGTGAAGACAAGGTGTATTAAAAGAGCGAAGGGCTCAATGAATGTGAAATATAGAATATAATTTTTCTATTTCCACGTAGTCATTGTTGGGTTCGAAATCGAGAGAGTGGCATGCGGAAGCTATTAGTTGCAAACCATTGTGGTGACAATTCAGAAGACACATAAAACAATACTAAAAACTTAATATTATTATATTATTTGGCCAATCGGCCTACATATAAAACTTGATATTAAAAAAAAATATTAAACCTATTGAGAGAAATCTCTCCCTAAACAAAACTCTTTTAAAAATTACATTGTGAATGTTATTGTGTTATGACTTGAGAAGAGAGTTATTCTATTTATAGAGTTCAAAATCCTTCTTCTAAGAAAGAATAAATCACCTTTTCTTACTAAGAAATTATTTCCGAAGTAAAACACAGTTATAATAGAATCCAAGTAAGGTAAGAAATTCAGGACAAATCCTAACAGTCATTTTTATAAGAAAAGACTTATTTTCTAGAGAAAATATTTTTTCCAACAATATATCAAATATGATTTTTTTTAAACATGCTGAACACATCACTTATTTATTTTAAATTAAATTTTATGTCTATTCATATTTGGTAATTATCCTTCATACTTACTTTTTCTTAAATAAAGTCCTTTAAAAATTATCCAAATATATCGAAAATACTTTAATAATCATAGTAGTTTTCCAAACATGCATAATCAACGTATCACTAAATTAAATTAATTATATAATATAAAAATGTGATTTAATTTATATATTTTCTAAAGTTAAATTTTATATTCTTTATCATGAACTTATGTCACGGGCCTTATGCAACTAGTAAGTCCATATGAGGAAATATAATTTCCCAATATTACAAAACCTCTTTATACATCTGGCAGGAGTTTATTTGAACCAAAAAGGCAAAAGAAAAAAAGTCAATAGCTAGGTGCTAATTAGCCTACAGTTTCATTTTCATCCATGTGTTTCTCTTGTAATTAAATAATCCAACCCTGCTGATACTCACTAGAATATTAACTAAATTATGTAATTAATAAGATGTGGGCTACCAACATAATGCAAAATGCCTCAAGGATCCTCCACTTCAAAGAAACTAGAGAGTCCATTCTTTAATTTTGTTAATTAATGTGCATTCATAAAAATAATTAAGCAATAGTATATACTTAACAAACTATGATAAATTTATCATTGTATGTTAATACTAGCTACCAAACTACCCCTTAAAAAATAGGAACTCGCGATTGTAAATTCATAAATTCGTACCTAATCCTATCTAGCAATATATTAGCGATAAATTATGAGAAAATTATATTTCTAAATATAAATTAACCACAAAGCTTATAGTAAATTCCAATTCTCTTATAATGATTTCTTGGTTAGTACCAACCAGGAAAATATTATTTTTCTTTATTCCTGTTCATATAACTTCATTCATGATTTATTAATCAATCTCAAATAATGATTTAATTGTGTTGCGTAAAACTTTTTTATTTGACCTAGTTAGGCCAATTTAAATTTATAACGTGGAAATTATTGGTTCAGTTTAAGTGTCTCATTCAATATTGTTGAAACTATAATGTAAAATGTACAAGCTTTTCCCTCATCAAAAAGATTTTTTAATGAGATGTTAAAAGATGAATAATTATCTGAAAATATATGAGGTGAGAAATGTGTGTGTATATAATTAATAAGCACAAAAATAATGAAGTTCGAATATATATATATATATATATATATATATATATATATATATATTATTATATATATATATATATATATATATATATATATATATAAAATTTGATTAAGTTATCTTGTTCATTCTTTGATCTCAACTTAATACTATACCCTTTTTCACTATTTTGGAGTAATAATTTTTAGGTTTGGAAAGAAATTACAGTAATACAACAGTGAAGAAGCTATAGAAAATGAGAAAATAACAATATTAAAAATAAATAATATACAAACTGAAGTAGAGGTAAAGTTTATATGTATACCGATTCTAATTATAGAATCACACGAAACATATTATTATTATTAATTTTAATAAGCACAATAATTAAAATGAACCAGATGAAGATCGTAACAACAAAATATTAGTTTTTGAAAAAGGATTTTCCTTCTTGCCTTTTGTTGACCCTTGTTGTGAAAATGCTATATGTTTGGTAGAAGATCGCTATCTAAAGAATTAAAAATATGAAACAGAAGCAGTGACGAAGATTATGTGGTGTTTATGACAGAGTATAAGTTTTTAAAGGAGTTTACATAAATCTTATATCGAAATAAGATTTGGTTAAAAAAATTATAAAAATGAATTCAGAATCAACTGTTGAGACGCTTAACAGTTAGATCAGAATTATTACAACTGGAATATATGTGCAATCGGCGTCATATAATTTATTTTTTATTAAATAAATTGTTGGAAATCGTATCCTTAATATCTTTCTATGCATGTGAACTATGTGGTTTTAAAATTAGTAATCATGATGTAAATCATGCATATTATTTTTTTCATATTCAGTGATCATTACTAACCTTAATTAATCTTTTATGTTCTTATGATTTTTGTTGGTATGCATGATTAATGTATAATTACTACTATACTAGTGAATTTGTCCGTACTTTGCGCGGTTATAGTAAATTTCTATCAAATCATACGTTATTATTTTGAATCAAAATAATTATAAAACTACAATAATCAGAAATTCATATAAAATACAAAATAAAGAGAAACCATATAGAGAACATGCAAAACAAAAAGATGTAACATCATTCTTACGAACTTAATCATTAAAAATATGAAAATATAATAAACACCGAAAACATAACAATAAAAATGGTAAATGAATTTTTATAATAAATTAACATTTGAATTTAGTAGCTTTTCTTTCAAAATAATAATAATGAAAGAGTTACTCCTTGAATTCAAAACGCAGAAACAATAGAACATGTCTTAATTATCCATCATGAAGAGCAAATTAACATAAGAAAGTAAACGGAACATGTATAAAGAACAAATTAATAGAAAAGGTGAAGAGAAACATTATTCACAAAATTTATGATAAATTAATATTCCTCAAGAATCAAGCTTAATTCTACAAATAAAAACTAAATTGGCTATTAGAATCAAACATTCGAAAATTAGAAGAAGGGTCTAATATTCATAATTAGTATTTGATCTATATGAATATTTTTCTTCAGTTTATAAAATATCATCACTAAAAAAGATTTTAAACGATAAAAAAATATGTATTTAAAATTTTATGATGCATTCTTACAAACTTTCAGCTACTCACACACACAAGAAAAATGAATTATATTTGTTTACCTTGATAATTGCTTTTAGAGTGATGAAGAAGCATAAATCTGTAAACAAAACAATAATATTAGAAGAAAATTACAACCAATTTTGATACAATGCTTAATTCTGAAAAGTGCATTGAGAAATGCTTATTCAAATATTTAAATTTATAGAACTTATATTTGGAATATCAAAAGGCATGAGAAGATACAGTAACATTAATGATATGAATGGACAATAATAGTAATAGTAAGTCATAATTGTCATGTTTAATTCTCTTTAAAATTTAGTTAAAATGAGAATTTCAACTTTTAGATGATTTTTGAGTTTTTAACATATTATATAAATTAAAAAGAATAAGAAAAAGCTCAAAAATTTGAGAAAAAAAATATATATATACATATATATATATAGATAGATTGTCATAAAAGTATTTTTAAATCCGGGAAGTGGGATGCATTATTATTTTTTTCTAGAGGAAGAATAGATAAATTAAATAATAAAAAGTGTGATAAATAAGGTGAGGAAGTGGAAGAGTTTAATAGCATGAGATAATAATCATGTTGTATATTAAACACATTGTATTTAATTTCTAATAATATAGACATTAATGGATGATTTTTATTAATTTTAAATAATTTATTAAGCTAAAAAAAGGAGAAAATAATTCAATAAAACCACAAAATAGATAAATGACATTAGAGGCCTCTAAGGCATGCCACATAGGATTGATTGGTTATTGATTTCTTTTATATATATATATATATTGATTGATTACAACATTTGATATGTTGTACAAACATAAACAGTTTTGGGATAATAATTTAATACCATTTTATTCCTTATTTAGTTAGTAATCCTGATATAACTTAAATATTTATCTCAGGACTAGTTATTTCTATCAAATGATGGAATAATGATATCAAAATTAGTTATTTTTGGATAAAACTATAAAGTAATAAAAACATCCCCGAAGTCCCTCAAACCTCTTTATCCACTCAATAAGATGAAAAGTATTTTTATAATAAACAACTTTTTGTTAGAAATTATGCAACAGAACTTTTAGTATAACAAATTAAACTGTTAATAAAACAAAAAAATATCATGATAAAACTTTTAGTCTAACAAATTAAACTGTTAATAAAACAAAAAAATATCATGATAATTAATCCAAATATAATTAATTGCAACATAACTTATTTTTTGACCAAATGACCCATAATTTTCTTATTTCTCACAATTAAAGTATGTAAAATGTAATTCTCATCTTATATAGTAGTTGATAAGCATATATATCAAAATTGTACACGTATCATAGTGTTTGGTATGCATATGAAGAATCGATTCAGATTTTGACTATCAAGGTATAAACAAGGTTTGCCGCATATTAAGATAGGCCAGAAATATTGAATAAAGTAAAGAGAAAGAAACATCTCTTGAAAGTGACTTAAATGGAAGGTTGTACTATAATTAAGTGCAATGCCATCCTAAAATGAACTGGCTCAAAAATAATCTGGAACGTGGTAGTCATGACATGTATCATCGGGATCATAGAAGAATGTGGTGCAACAATAAATAAGATTATTTGTCTCTTAATCACAATTCAATTTTGAATTTTGAGTATGAAAAAAAAATCCTTTATACGAAACATTTACAAAAAAAGAATACATATCATGAGGAGCAAATTTAGAGTACCGGTTAAAAGTTTATGCCATTTTAATAAGTTTTACTAAATTCTGTAAATATATACTAAGAAATTTATATACTTGCAAATATGAATATGAATCTAGTCATCATTATTATATTAGTTTGAAATCGTGATAAAAACTATTTCATCCGTCTCATTTTATGTGTCATCATTTTCTTTTTAGTCCGTCTCCAAAAAAATGTTATCTTTCCTTATTTAGTAACTATTTAAAGACACAATTTCACTTTTATCCTTATTGGTCCCACTAAAATTAAAAGAAAAGATAAGAGCACATTTTTAAATAAAGAACAATTTAATAAATACGTAACAAGTCTTTCTTTATTTCTTAAAGTCCGTGCTCAATCAAATGATGACACATAAAATGAGACAAAGAAAGTAATAATAAACTTCAAATCTTAAATATGTCTCGATATGTATTGAGATTTTATTGATGATGGGTCATTCGTGCTAGTACAATTTAGCAAGAACCACGTTATGGGACCAATTAATTGTTTGTTTGTCACACAATTATTTATCGAAAGCTTGGTTTGCAATTCAGACAGCAGCCAATGTGATTATGTTTGTACTCGACGAAACCATCTATAATATCCTTCTATGTGGTTCTTTAGTGCCATTTATGCAAGTAACAAGCATGAGGAAAGACTGGATCTCTGGAATCAACTAAACAACTTTGCTGATTCCATAAGAAACCAGCCTAACAATGCTTGGTTAGTGGGTGGTGATTTTAATGAAATTCTCAAAGCCAATGAAAATTTTGGGGGGAATCCTATAAATAACTTTAGGGCCAATCACTTCTGGGATTGCATTAACCACTGTCAACTTATTGATCTTGGATTCAAATGAAGTAGATACACCTGGACCAACAAAAGATACAAGAAAAAGCATGCCCTTATTCTTGAAAGGCTAGACAGATGTCTGGCTAATGACACATGGATCAAGTTCTTCCCAGATGCCTCTGTCACCCATCTTTCTAGAACTCATTCTGATTACTCCCCCCTGCCCATCAACCTTGACAACCATCACACTCACCATCATAAACCCTTCAGAATGAAATCTATGTGATGTTCTCATCCCTTTTTTCCCCAGATGGTCAGGAATTCTTTTGAAAATGCTCCTGACCTCACCCAAGTTATTGCTCACTTTGAAATTAACATCTCCAAGTGGAATAAGGAAACCTTTGGTAACATATTCCTGGGAAAAAAAAGAAACTCCTTGCCAGATTATCTGGAATTCAGAGATCCCCTGATTATCCTTACAATTCATTCCTTTATGATCTAGAACCCAATCTCTCCAGGGAGTTCAGTGTCATCCTCAAACAGGAGCAAGAATTCTGGCAATTAAAATCCAGAATAAACTGGCTCACTGGAGGGGATAGGAACACTAGCTTCTTCCGTAATTCCACCCTTAATAGAAGAAGGAATAATAGAATTAACTCCCTAAAAGATGATTCAGGGTTCTGGTCCCACTCCCTGGAAGACATCAAGAGTAGCATTCTTAACTACTACCATACTCTATTCACATCTGACCATGCTACTTCACTCTTCAAATGCCAAGTTAACCTTTCCCCAGAGGCTCCATCTGTACTTCAAATCATCAACTCCTAGACTTCATTCCTGATCCTGAAGAGATTAAGAGGGTTGTTTTCTCTTCAAGCCCACAAAATCTCCTGGGCCTGATGGTATCCACCCTCCTTTACCAAAAATACTGGGATATTTTCAGTCTGTTATGAATCAATCGTCCCACATTGAAAAAATAGAGAAATGCTAAGGGGTTTATAGGTCAAATGAGTTCTCCCTCCTATCAGACTAGTCTTTTGGTTGGGCTCTCCCATTTGATTTATAACATTGGTGCTCTTGTTGAGAGTCCCGCACGTTGGGTCGTGACTCGGAGTGGTGGCTTGAGCGCTAGGCGTGGTGGCCTGAACCCAAGAGGGGTGCCAGTCATGACCAACTGGGCGTAGCCATGACCAACGAGGATCGATCCACGTGTGGGAAGCCGCGCGTTGGGTCGTGACTTGGAGTGGTGGTCTGGACCCAAGAGGGGTGTCAGTCGTGACCAACTGGGCATAGCCATGACCAATGAGGATCGATCCATGTGTGGAGCCACGACTCGGAGTGGTGGACTGTGCGCCAGGAGTGGTGGCCTGGACCTAAGAGGAGTGCCAGCCGTGACCAACGAGGTTGTTGGTTCTCAAGCGGAGGCAATTGTTATGAACCAATTGTCCCACATTAGAAAAAAAAATGCTAAGGGGATTATAAGCCAAATGGGTTCTCCCACCTATTAGACTAGTT
Source organism: Capsicum pubescens (assembly GCA_030864215.1). Classification (NCBI taxonomy): domain Eukaryota; kingdom Viridiplantae; phylum Streptophyta; class Magnoliopsida; order Solanales; family Solanaceae; genus Capsicum; species Capsicum pubescens. The sequence goes on from CM061542.1 coordinate 262,401,827, forward strand.
TTTTGGGTTGGGCTCTCCCGTTTGATTTATAACATTGATGCTCCCATTGAGAGCCCCACGCGTTGGGCCGTGACTCGGAGTGGTGGCCTGCGTGCTAGGAGTGGTGGCCTGGATCCAAGAGGGGTGTCAACCGTGACCAACTGGGCGTAGCCGTGACCAACGAGGATTGATCTACGTGTGGAGAGCCGCGCGTTGGGCCGTGACTTATAGTGGTGGCTTGTGTGCCAGTAGCGGTAGCCTAGACCCAAGAGGGGTGCCAGTCGTGACCAACTGGGCATAGTCGTGACCAACGAGGATTAATCCACGCGTAGATCCACGACTCGGAGTGGTGCCCTGTGCGCCAGGAGTGGTGGACTGGACCTAAGAGGTGTGTCAGCCGTGACCAACGAGGTCGTTGGTTCTCAAGCGGAGGTAATTGTTATGAACTAATTATCCCACATTGAAAAAATAAAGAAATACTAAAGGGTTTATAGGCCAAATGGGTTCTCCCTCTTATCAAACTAGTCTTTTGGGTTGGGCTCTCCCGTTTGGTTTAGAACATAGTTCCTCTGTCATCAAGTTCTGCCAAAAAACTTTTAGTATGGCTACCATGGAGGAGGAGGTCAATACTACTTACCTATGCCTTATTCCCAAAACAAAAAATGCTACCCACCTAAAGAATTTTAGGACCATTGTCCTATGCAATACCCAATATAAGATCATTGCCAACAGAATAAAGCCCTTCCTGACAGATCTCATCAGCCCCACCAAGCTAGTTTTCTCTAAAACAGAAGGGCCGCTGATAATGCCATTATTGTGCAGGAATATATAACCCACTTCTCTAAGATGAAAGGCAAACAATCAAATATGATCCTGAAAATTGACTTGGAAAAGGCTTTTAACAGGATTGAATGGTCCTTCATCAGGCAAGCCCTTCATTTTCTCAATTTCCCCCCTAAAATCAGTGCCCTTATCATGTCTTGCATTTTTACTTCTTCCATCTCTATCCTGGTCAATGGGGAGAAAACTGATTTCTTCATTCCCACTAGAGGAATTAGACAGGGGGACCCTATCTCCTCTTATCTTTTTATCATCTGTATGAAACTCCTCTCTAGAAGAATAAATCATGAGGTGGACATCCTCAACTGGACTCCCATCTCCATCAGTAGAGGTGGCCCTTTCCTATCCCACCTCTTCTTTGTTGGTGATCTCATCCTTTTTGCTAGGGCTGACCACAAAATTTGTCACACCATTCTTCATACTCTTAATACATTCAGCCAGTTCTCTGGACAAAGGGTCAACTCCTTTAAGTCTAAGCTCATCTTCTCCCATGACTGTAAGACTGAACTTAGAGAGAAGTTAGCCACTGACCTTAAAATCAAGGAAGGTCAGGAGTTTGGAAAATACCTTGGATTTTCCATCTTCCATAAAAAACCCACAAATCAGGACTTTCAATTCATTAGGGACTCCTTGAACTCCAAACTTGGGGGTTGGAAGACCAAATTCCTTAACATGTCTGGGAGAACTATCCTGGAAAAAGCTTCCGTTAGTAGCATTCCCAATCACATAATGCAATTCATTTCCATTCCCAATAAGATCTTGAACTCTATTGGCAGAATTCAAAGAAATTTTCTATGAGGCACTATGGAAGAGGTTAGGAAAATCCACTGGCTCTCTTAGAACACTATCACCCTCCCAAAAAAGGAGGGTGGATTAGGGATTCAAAGATCCAAGCCCAAGAATACTTCTCTTCTTATGAGCCTTGCCTGGAGGTTCATTAAAAACCCTCAGACTCTCTGGGTTTCTATCCTAAAAAACAAGTATTGCAAAAAAGGTATGAACTCTAACCCTTTCATCTCTAGGACCTGGAAAGCTCTTCACAGGGGTTGGAGTTAATGTAATGAATCTTGTACCTGGAGTGCCGAAAATGGCCAGAATATTCTTTTCTGGATGGATAAGTGGATCCCCAATCAACCTGCCCCCAAGAACCTTATTCAGGCCCCTCTAACCCCTCACGATCAGAATATCGAGATTTCTGATATCTCGAAGGACAATAGTTGGGATTTCAATAATCTTAACATAGAAATTCCTCAAAATCTTCAAAGCCACATTAAAAGTGCTTTTCATCCCAACCATAGGATCCTTGAAGACTCCCCTGTTTGGGACCTCAAAGGCACTGGTTCTTTCTCCTGTAACTCTGCCTACAATTACCTTGTTAATAAGGGAAACTCAAGCTTCAACAATTGCTCCACAAATTTCAACATCATCTGGTCTCTCCCAGCTCCCAATAAGATCAAATATTTCATTTGGCTGCTTACTCATGATAGGCTTCCCACAAGCCTTAATCTAGCCAAAAAAGGGCTAGTTATAAGCCCTGACTGTCATGGGTGTAACCAGACCCCTGAAGATAGGCACCACATTTTCTATGGATGCCCTCTAACTACGGATCTCTAGCATGATTTGTTTCATAAAGCCAAGAAACCTTGTGCCCTCTCCCACTCCAATATTCTCTCTCAAAGATGGACTGATAACTGGACCAAGATCAAACACAAACCTTATGATAATATCTTGTTGTGGTCTGAAATTCCCCCCCAATGTCTCTGGGTGATTTGAAAGAATAGAAATTTCAATCTCTTTAACAACTCCTCCAGTAAACCCTCCTTCCAAGAGGCATATACTGAAGTTGTTGAATTTAGTCACATTGGCAGCCAAAGACCCCACCTCAGTAGATTAATGAACATCTCCATTAAGTGGAATCCTCCTAAAAGGGACTCTCTCATGCTCAACATAGACGGTTCTTGTTTAGGTAACCCGGGGAAAGGGGGCATTGGTGGCGTTGTCAGGAATCACAACGGAGACTAGCTTATAGGTTTCACCAAGAGTTTTCTTCATGCTACGAATAACCATATGGAACTTTTAGCTCTCTTGGAAAGTCTTAAAATATGCGAGTCTCAAAACCTGTTGTCTATTGAAATTAATTTTGATTCCATGGAAGTTATTAAAATGTTAAGAGAGGGTAACCCCTTCTATAACAAAATTATTGATGAGTGCAGGACCAGATTAGCAAGGATGAAGGGATCAGTGGTAACTCATATCTATAGGGAACAGAATCAAGTTGTTGATGTACTAGTCAAAAATGGAGCAACCTCCTCTTTTTTTGAAGAAGCTGAAATATTCCTAGTTCCTCCCGTGTATGCCCGACAGTCTTTGTGGGAAGACATGGTAGGAACTTCTTTTGAAAGATGTACTAGATTACCCGCGGCACAAACTTTGTCTGCTGAATCTTTATCTTTTGCTATTAACCCAGGCTAACTAGCCTGGCTCTATGTAATTCACTAACAGTGAAACTTTTATCTTTCAGTGCTCTATTCAACCAAAAAAAAAAAAGATTACCCATAAGGGTGGCCAAATTTGGTTGAATAGATGACTGCCCGGATCTCAAATTCAAAATCACCTGCATGTTTTCTGACCTCGGTGCGGGAGCTTTGGCTAATGTGATTTTTATCTCTCTTATGTGATTTTTAGACTACGAAAAAGGTACAAATATACTCCAGAATAGATATACCCTCCTCATACTTTAGGTAAAATATATTTTTGCCGTTAATGAAAAGGTACATATATATCACTAAATTTTGATAAATGGTAAAAATATACCCTCAGATATACGTTAGGTACAAATATACTCTTGTATTAATGAAAAGGTACATATATAACATTCTAACTAACGGCAGGATACATGTCACAATCCTATTCATTTGACCTTTTAAATTTAATTTATCCCAACCCCACCACAAAATAATTCTTATTTAACTCATAACCCGATTCAAATAATAACCCAAATCCGACCTGGTCTAATAGAAAGAGAAAGAGAAAATGAATATGCGTCAATAGAAATGCGTCTTGAAGGTTCTATTAGATCAGATCGGATTTGGGTTATTATTTGAATCGATTTTGGGGTTAAATTAGAATTATTTTCGGGTAGGGTGAGGATAAATTAAATTAAATTAAAAGGGAAAATGAAAAAAATTGTGACACATATTTTGTCGTTAGTGAGAAGGATATACATATACTTTTTCATTAACGTTAAAAGTATATTTGCATCTAAAGTATAACGGATGATATATTTGTATCATTTATCAAATTTTAGAGGTATATATATATTTTTTCATTAACGATAAAGATATATTTATCTTTAAAATATGATGGAAGATAAATTCATACTACTTATTAAAATTCAGGAATATATTCGTATATTTTCCCTTCAAATTATCATATTAGAGTTTATCTTGAATGCATTTAAAGATAGTGACGACGGATATCCGATCAACAACAAAAGAAAAAAAAATAGGAAGGCTGTTGTACCGCGATCCCGTACTTGTCAGAGGTGAAATTAATTTTTTAATAAATGTGGATCTAGTAATGACTTTGTCTCTACTATGATATAATTACGAAAATTTTCTCATTCGTCATATCATAATTGTACGAGGCATTTGTTATTTTGACAAGTGGATGTTTTGACCCCATTTGTCAGGCAATTTTCTTTCCCCTTTTGCATTTTCACTGTACTTGTAACCTTTTTTCCATCACAATTCATCTTTTGCTTTTTGGGGTTACCTTTTCTGCTATTTTTTTTTTTATCTTTTTCTTTCAATTCTTTCCCCTGCTCGTGATACTAAGTAAATCAAACTTATATAATACTCGTTCTGTTTTTATATATTTGTCTCACTTTTTTTTAGTTTATTTCAAAAAAAATATTTCTTTCATTTTTATTTATTTTTTAATTTTAATTTTTTATATGACACGCTTAAAATCACAAAAGTTAAAAGAATATTTGGATATATTCTACATATTTTAAATTTAAGATTTAAAAAATTCAAAAAAATTCTTTACTTTTTCAAACTTTGTACCAAAACAAAAATTAGACAAAACATATTAGAGAATATTCTTTATTCTTTTCATCATATTCTTGTAACGATCACTCAACTTATAATAATTGACTGCCAAAGTCACTCTACTTTGCTTAATTAGCTTTCATTGTTATTTTAGTTCGAACAATAATTTTTTGAGTCATTTAATGATGTTACAACTCTAATTTTGAGAGAAAAAAATTAAAGTCAATATTTAAATTTATTTAGGATCGAATCCATTTTAAATTCGATCCAATTCTTAATTCAACCCGCTTAAAATAATTTTAGTATACAAAAGATGCGTTTAATAATAAAAAGATATATGATGGTTCTTCATATTTGATATTTTTAAAATTGAAAATAGAGTTAAAGGTGTGTTTGACATAATATATTTGGGAAATAGGGTATTTTTGAAGTTAACAAAAAATACAAAAAGTGGAAATAATTTTTTTTTAAAATTATACTTTTATAAAAATGTTTTTTTTTTTTTAAAATAAATTTAGATTTAAAAAAAGTAAATTAAAAAGTACAAAAAGTGAATTCAAAAATAATGAAAACAGCTCTTGAAGTGTTTTTCAAAGATTCAAATATTGTGAAAATAATTTCAAAATATTTGTGATCAAATAAATATTTTAAAATAAAATAAAAATTATATTCAAGATATTATGAATAATATTCATGACCTAACACATACTTAGTGTTGGGAGGATAGGAAAATAATTGAAAGAAAAAGATAAACAATAAAATAAAGAAAAGATAACTTCAAAAAAAGAAGAGCAAAAAATGATTACTAAAAAAAAGTTTGCAGTGAACATGAAAGAATATGCTGAGAAGGAAAAAATACATTGGTCCGACAGGTGGTGCCAAAAAGTCCACTTGTCAAATTAACAATTGCCTCATATAACTATAATTTTGCATATGAGATGCATATTAAAAATTTTCGATAATTACTAGCTAGTCATATTCTTCATCAGATCAATCTCCAAATATGAAAACTAATACATATTACTCTCCAAATATGAAAACTAATACGTATTACTTCATTATTTAAGAGTTAAAGACATAATAATTTAATAGATAAAGATGCAACATTTTTAACAGCTAGTTTAAAATTCTAATTGTTATAAATGTATTTACATTAGAGTGAATGTCTATCAAGATCTACTTTGATATCTATTAGGATTTGAAGCATCCGTCTTTTACTCAGACTAGGAGTAAATTTTCCTTATAAATAGAGGGGTTTTGTTCATTGTATTTACAATCTTATGATCTCTCATCCTCAAGAGAAGAAATAAGAATCACTCTCTCTTCTCTCTACTCTTGTTCTTTATTCTTTCTTGCTTTATAACACGTTATCAGCACGAGACTCTATCATGAGCACTTATTCTACGATAAAAGCAACAGATGTCAGGTAAAGTTTTGATTGAAAGAAAAAAAAAAGGGTTATCGTTCTGTCTTCATAATCCATATATGACCTTTAAAAGGTAAGTTTTTATTTTACTAGGTATTATTTTATTTTATTTCTTTTCATATGACTAATAATTTTACTAAACTTGAGTTCGTTGCCTCGAGCAAGAACTACCTCTCATGGGTGTTGATGTTGAAATCCATTTAGATGTTATGGGTCTTGGAGGCGCCATAAAGAAACAAAATACAACATCTAATCAAAATCGTGCCAAGGCTATGATTTTCTTGCGTCATCATCTTAACGAAATTCTGAAAATTGAATACCTTACTACTAAGGATCCACTTGTTTTGTGGAATAGCCTGAAAGAAAGATTTGACCACTTGAAGATGGTCATCATCCCAAAAGCACGATATGAATGCATACACTATGAAAATAAGATGTTGGGTTCAAGTCCCATTGATTTATGCCTAAGACGCCTTTATATGGATAAGACGTTGAGTTGAATCTCAATGCACCATACTGATGATATTATGATGGCTAAGGCAAAATAATGGGTATTTACTGAAAAGTCATGAAATCCGACCCATTGAATATGCTCCATTCCATGAAGTGAATGTGGTAGCAATATATGATAAGTCTGAAATATGACAACTTACTTCATTCTTGAGGTGTATGTGGCAGCAGTGCATAAAGGAGACAAGTGATTGAATGCACGAATATAAGCGTGAAGGGACAATATGATTATGATCATCAAAAGTGATGATATTTTCACACGCATATTATGATCATAAGATATGATAGAGAAAAATTCTCTACATCATATGTATGCCTCAATTTGCTTCTGAAGTAGCAAAATCTTGAAAGAGGTTATAAGCTATCATAATTTGATAGGCTTAAGACATGATTATATTCCATTCCTTGGGAATGAGAAGCTTATTAATGCAAACGTGTACTTGATTGTGATGGTATCACAACTCACCTCCGAATGAGGCATAATAACTGAGAAGAGTTATTTCGAAATCTACTTCTAAAGTAGTAAATCTGAAATTTATTCATGTAATAGTAAATCTGAAATTTACTAAAGAAAAAAGTACATGTCATGGTAAACTTGGAGTTTACTAGAATAAAAGTTCATAAATTGATATGAACGATTGTGACATCTCGAAGATGTGCATATTGAATATTAGACATGTATTGAAGAACTAGAAGATTCTTCGAGAAATGTTTATGTCGTTTGTTCTCATGATAAGTTGGTTGAACCAACTAATGTTGGGATTGAATTCCTTAAATCTGAAAAAGAATAAAAGGTGAATAAGGGCCCGTTCACCTATTATGTGATATGTTGAAAAGATGCATCAATAAGATGATCACATGTACATTCATGGTCAACCTACGTTTGACATTCATAAAGTTACTTGTTCAATATAAATTGAGCATAATTTTCAGATTATGTAATCAAAATAATTCATCTTGATGATGATGGTTTAGCATTGAATGTCTTCGATAAATATCTAAACCATTGTTAATGAGAACAAAACTTAATGTATTGGTCTGAAATATGATATATTGCAATAGCATTTGTATGCATTAGACCAATAAATTATGATTATTTCTTCCCTCTCAATTGGTTCAAGGCCGAGAACCAATTATTCCATCTAATAATCTTAATGAGCGGTATACGATTAATGAATATATATACCATAATGTACAACGATGGATTCCTCAAAGAAGTAGAGGATGTATGTTAGTTTTCCTAACATAAGGGGGAGATTATAAGCGCTATGAAATATGTTAGGAATTATCATCATATCCTCATCCAAAAGATAATTCAAGTCAAATGCTGAAAGCATCTCATATTAAGCGCAAGTGCTCTTATTTTGTGTTCCTAAAGGACCAAGTCTATGCATGCGTGAAGCATGATAGACTGATCGGTTCCAAATAAAATAGTCTTTGGAAAATAAGGAGCAAATAATCATAATAAGAACGCAATGAGCTTTTGAAGAGCCTACGACATACCACTTCATGAAACCTTATGAGAGGTTCATGTACCTGAAAATAATGAAGTGATGAGATCTCAAATGTTATGTCGCATTGTGAACCGATACAAAATGATATATCATCAATATCTTTGACACAATATTGGCGCAATATTGTGAACGATTACGAGGATCTGAATTCTACGTTTATTTAAGCATGCTGACGTAGAAACATTTATCAAGTGACATGAAAGGATGCATTTTGGTAAGCGTAAAACTTATTTAATTTGCAGTCCAGACACTTGAAGATGTCACTCATGAAATATTGAATGTTGTCACTTGACAAAACTTATGTGAAAACTTTTAAGGATTCAAACTGCTTGAAGCATATAAAAGTTTCTGGGAAACTTATTTATAATCCTTATATTGTATAAGCTTATTGCTTGAACATCATTGAAACTCTTGGAGAGTTTTCAAAGCAATAGATTATTTGCTGAAATTCGAAATATATCGAATTGAATTGGTTATGAAGTACCATATCTTAGTGCAATTGATGCACTCATGTACCTTGCAAATACTACAAGGTCTATAGCCCTTTCAGTCAATTTGTTAGCAAGGTATATTTCTGCTCCTACTATGAGGCATCAAAATGGGATAAAACACATGAGCTTGTTTTATTCTAAAGATTGCAGTCCCGATCTTATTGGTCATGCTGATGTTGGGTACTTATCTGACCCGCATAAAGCTCGATCTCAAATAGACTATGTGTGCATATGTGGTGGTACTGTCATATCTTGGAGATATACAAAGCAGTCTATCGTAGCCATTTCATCGAATCATGCTGAGATAATTGCTATTCATGAAGCAAGCTGAGAATATGTATGGTTGAGGTCCATGATACATCTCATTCGAGAAAAATGTGGTGTGAAATATGACAATCTACCCACAGTTTTATACAGAGATAATTCAGTATACATAGCACATCTTAAGGGAGGATTCATAAATGGAGATAAAACGAAGCACATTTTGCCAAAGCTTTTCTACATACATGAGCTACAAAAGAATGATGATATTAACGTGCAACAGATTCGTTCAACTGACAATGTGACTAATTTATTCACCAAATCTTCTCCAATTGCAACTTTCAAGAAGATGCTGCACACGATCGAGATGCAAAGGTCAAGGATGTTCTCATTAGGGGGAGTTAATACGTGTTGTACTCTTTTTTCCTTACAAGGTTTTGTCTCACTAGGTTTTCCTTGTAAGGTTTTTAATGAGGCATCCGAAATGCGTATTATTAGAGATGTGTACTCTTTTTCCTTCACTAGATTTTTTTTTCTAGTAAGATTTTAACGAGGCACATTATCTACAATTAGACATTCAAGGGGGAGTGTTATAAATGTATTTACATTATAGTGAATGTCTATCAAGATCTACTTTGATATCTATTAGGATTTGAAGCATTCTTCTTTTACTCAGACTAGGAGTAAATTTCCCCTATAAATAGAGGGGTTTTGTTCATTGTATTTACAATCTGATGATCCCTCATCCCTCAAGAGAAGTAATAAGAATCACTCTCTCTATTTCATCTACTATTCTTCTTTATTCTTTCTTGTTTCATAACACTAATGAGGTAATGACACAAATTGTGTACTAGTATAGTATGTCATGAATTCAACTGAAAAATTATCATTTTTCACTTAAATTTGTCTAGGTGTTTAGCGCACGAAAAAATTCACACGTAAAAAAATATGATAAAACACAATTAAGTAAATTAGGCATTAATTTCCTTGCACGTGCCATCATATTGCACTTATCTTCCCTTCGTTCAAATGTTATATTATACTATTATGGCAAAATGACCTTCTGGACCCCTGTACTATGTCGGTTTTGTAAGTTGGATACTTCTACTTAGATGTTTGTCATCTGGACCCTTGAACCCACTAAAAAACAATATTTTAAATCCTTTTTTGGTGAGTGTAACATACTCTCCCCCACGTCAGCTGCCATGTCAGTTGTCACGCCTGACACGTCTGCCACGTCATTTTAAAAAAAATATTACATTAAATTTCAAGTCATTTTTAAAATTCTACATAACAAATTAAATATTAAAATTATTTTAATTAAATAAGAAAAAATTATAAATTGTAGAAAAATTTGAATAATCATGTTTTTATTTTTTCTCACAAATTAAACATCAAATCCATTCCAAATAATTAAAATTCTTCTCCAACTAGTTTAAATTTTTAACTACAAATTCATATATACAAAAAAAAAAAATTTAATTTTTAAATTTGAATATTTTTAACAAATTCACAAAAAAATTAATTTTTTTCAAGCGAAATTCACTAATTTTTTTCAATATTCACTATCACTCACTTTCAATTTAAATTTTAATCCCCAAAAAAATAAAAAGATTTCAAATTTAAATTTTAATTAAAAAAATGAAAAGAATTGAATTGAGAGGAAAAATTAAAATAAAAAGTGAACGTGTAGGGGGGTGGAAGAGTGTTGGGATGGGGTGTGGGGGCTGGAAGGGGCTGGGGTGGGGTGGGGAGGGGCTGGACGGGGCTAGTGAGGTGTGAGAGGGTGGGGACGAGGCTGGGTGGGGTAGAGAGGTTGGGGGTGGGGTGGGATGGGGCTGGGTAGGGTGTGAGGGGGTGGGGATGGGCTAGGGTGGGGGTGGGGAAGGGCTGGACGGGTGTTGGGGTGGGGTAGGGAGGATGAGGTAGGGTGGGATGGGGCTGGGTTGGGTGTGGGGGTGGGGAAGGGCTGGACGGGTGTTGGGGTGGGGTGGGGAGGATGGGGTAGGGTGGGATGGGGCTGGGGTGGGAAGGGAAAAATATATTTTTATTTTTTAAAATTATTTTTTTAAAAATTTAAATTATTTTTAAATTTTTAAAAATATTTTTAAATTTAAAAAGATGGAGGGAAAAAAGGACCCCTTTTTATTTTTTTTTAAATTTTTAAAAATATTCTTAAATTATTTTTAGAATTTTAAAAATATTTTTAAATTTTTAAAAATATTTTTAAATTTAAAAAGATGGAGGAAAAAAAAGAACCCTTTTAATTTATTTTTTTAATTATTTTAATGTAAAATTGGCAAAAAATTAACCCCCACTCGCACCTCAGGCGAGTGGCTATACTCTTTTTGTCCTAGTCACAATGACCAGGTTAACGTTCAAAGGTTGCAAAATATTAGTTTTTGATGGATTTAAGGGTTCAGATGACAAACATATAAGTAGAAATATCCAACTTACAAAACTGTCATAATACAGAGGTCCAGAAAGTCATTTTGACAATTATTATTAGTTGGAGTTATGTTTATCATCGTTTTTAAATTATCAAATTATTTAAAAGTTAATTATAATTAAATTATTATGATAAGTACGATCTCATGACCACCTCTCATTTAATTGTTAACAACGAGGACAATGTTGATGACTTGATGCATTTATATATTATTCTTTCTCTCTTTATTTTACTTGTTATTTTTAACATGATATATTTATTAAAAAAATAATGATTACTATAGCAAGTTTATAATATTATTCTATTAATTGATATTTAATAATAAGAATTGAAAAATAGTTTAGAATAAGTAAATAATGTTATGAATAAAATATGATTTTTTTAATCTATCAAAAATATCAAATTAAAAAATAAGTGAAAATAAATTCAAACGAAAAGAGTACTTAATTAATGCCTATATTTGTTTTCAATAAATATACAACTAGTATAATGTTTTGTCCAATCAAATCTTAGACACACACTCAATATTTTATTTTTCTACGAGTACAACTGTATGCTTATTACATCAGCTTAGCTACAACTGTATGGTATACACGTAACGTCAAACCATTTTTAATTTACTACAGTATTAACGACTGTATGGTATACACGTAACGTCAAAAATAATATGTATTATTACTTGAAAAATTTAATTTGGACATAGATTACTTGCAATTTTTATGCAAGATAATTTTGGTAAATATATAGTGAAAAGATGATTTTTTTTTTGCAGATTTTTTTATAAGAAATTATCCATAAATAAATCATTAAATTCGTAAGATAAGACATAAATTTATTAAAAAAAATATTATTTTAAATTTAGTTTCTTCACTTTTTTTTGTGATCAATTTATATTTTATTTTATTATACAATCAAACACTAATTTATATTCGTATTTTATTCTAAATTCATCAAAAGCAAAGAATAATTGATGGAGTAATATTTTAAAAATCTATTTGTAATAGTACTGAAGAAGATATCATTTTGTTAATATTTCTTAAAAAGTTTAATTTGTTTCAAGACTACATAATTTTTTTTCCTTCAAAAAAAGGAGATTTTATTCTTTTATTCTCATATAAATAACAAACTTAATGTCTATAATATGAAATTCATCGTTTTATTTCTTTTACATTTAAAATTTTTTAGTATATAAAATAAACGACAAAAAAAATTATTGTGTCAATTCGTATAAGTACTTGTATTTTAAAATTATTATTAAGTGGTAAAATAAATAAGTAAATAAAAGAAACTTTGAAGATTACATATCAAATAAATAAACTAAGCTTTTGGTGTAATTAGATTAATCTTCAATGATTAATATATCATGTGTAAATTTAAAAAAAAAAAAGAATTAGGACAAAACTTTAATTAAATAAATTTTATAAGTTATACATTGATAAAAAAAAAGAGAAATTTTAATGATTCCAAGTAGTAGAGAGAAAGATTTTGAAATGATAAGTATATTTTAAGAAAAAAAAAAAGTTGAATGATATTCTTATCCTAAATAAAATAAGAGTAATATTTATAGGTAATTTTTCAAACATGGTGATCATCGAGGGAATTTACTCATGGACTAGATGCTTCTCCACATCTTACTCATGACAGAAATTTTAATGCATTAAATTGTTGACTTATTTTGGGTTAATTTCATTGAGTGGATTGTATGTTAAAAATAATATTATTTCTAGAGATAAAATAGATATGCCTTCTATATTTCAGATATTTTATTTTGTGGGATTATATTTACTAAATAATATTATTATTGCTTAAAATAAGTAATAGCTAGAAATAAGATCGGAATACCTTCAATATTTCATATTCCCTATTTTCTAGGATTATACCCGGTGGTAATAATTTTGTTCATAAAATATAATTTTTTTGTCTATTTTTATTTATTTATTATACTAAAAATAAATATAAAATAATATTTATTTAGTTTGAAAAATTAATGAATAATTTATTTTGCTTTTAGTATTAAATATTGTTCATAATGCAATATATTTTTAAAATTATTAAATACTCTCTTCGTTTAAAAAAGAATGACCTACTTTCCTTTTTAGTCCGTTTAAAAAAGAATGATTCTTTTTTTTTGTGGCAATATTTTAATTTCAACTTTCCACATGACATGTTTAGGACCACAAGATTAAAGAATATTTTGGTACATTTGACACAACTTTAATTTAAGGCCAAAAGATTCAAAAATCTTCTTTATTTTCTTAAATTTATATCAAGTCAAAGTAGGTCATTCTTTTTTAAACGAAGAAAGTATATTATATTTAAAAAATAATATAATAAAATTATTCCCGTTATTAAATGTTTGTTAAATTATGTACAAGTATGCACAACTATAGAGTTTTGAGTTTCTTATAAATACCTTCCCTCCTCTCTCCCTGTTTTCTCAAAAGTTCCACCGTCTCTTTGTCCTGGATCTCACGCTTGTCTATCCAAATAGCCATACATTCATCAATTTTCACTTGAAATTTCTCGTGAAATCAACATTATCCAATTGATATTCAGTGTATTTCTCTCTCTTTAGCTACTAAGAATTCATTTGTATAGCAAAGCACCTTCCAGAAGTTCAATACAACGAAGCTAAAGATCATCACTCATCAGTCAAAGGATTTGACATTGGGGAGAAAATTCGTTCAGTTTCTGCAAAAACAGAAAATGAAGCAAAATTAGCAGAATTTCCGAAATATTCTGGTGATTTTGTTTTTACGCGAGAGAAGAAGAACAGTCACGGACATAGTAAAATTCGAAGAAAATCAACGAAGTATCTGATACACACAGAGAAATCAATCCAAATAAGTTGAATCTTCCTGATGATTTCGTGTTTACCTTGAAAAGCATTAGAGTAACGGACAAAAATGATTCAATTTCTGCATACACACAGAAGTAACGGTAAAATTCACAGAAATTCGTTTCAACTTCCGCGTATACACATTGAAATCAATCCAAATTAGCTGCATTTTTGAATTTTGCTTCTGTTTTCTAGGGAAGAAGAAGAGTAACGGATTCGGTAAAATTCAAAGAAATCCGATTCAGTTTCAGCAGATACACAGAGAAATCAGTCCAAAATAAACTGATTTTGTGTTTCTGAGATTCGTGAAATTTAGTGTGTGTTTGTGAAGATGTCGTTTATGAGGAGAGAATTAGAGGAAGAGAGGAATGGAAGAGATTTATCACCAAGAGAGTATCAGATGGAGGATTTCAGAGATAGTATGAAATCATTGAGAAGTACCAGTCGATTGGCCATGATGGAGAACGATCTAGCAACTGATTCAACTAATTCGAGGTTTAGCAGGGAAAACGTCATCAATGGCCTCAAAGGCCTTTCTCAAGGTTTCATCGTTTATCCAGATGACAGGTACGCTTCTGGATAATAAAAATATAAAATAGATAAAAAGATAAATAATTTATTGACTTGGCATCCATTTTTAATACTATAATAAACAAATATTTTCATATAGAGAAAGTCTCCTTCTAGTTTAACTAGATTTTGTAGCGGAATAGAAGAGATTTTCATCCTTGATTAGAAGGGGCGGTGGCGGAGCTTGAATTATTTTTAATTAGAAGATTATAAAGAAGTAAAGATGATGAGGAAAGAAAACTGAAAAATTATCTCAGAATGGCAATATTTGTGTTCATTAAATTTAGTGGGAGTTTGGCCATGTAAATCAGAAAAAAAAAAAAAAAAAAAAAAGAAGATTCATGCAATTTTTAGGTTTGAAATTGAAATTGTGTTTGTCCTAGTTTCTGTAATAAATTTTTAAAATTTAAATGTTGTTTTTTAAAAAATATAAAATATAATTTAAATATGAAATATAATTCAAATAGAGTTATTTTATAATTTTTTTATAAAATAAAAAATTTAGAAACTCTTTTTATAAAAAATGTTTTGAAAGAGTAAAAAAAATTGATAACATGATTTTGATTGTTTTTTAAGTCGAGTATAATTTTCATGGTCACCCAAGTTCTTTTAACTGTCAATGTGCTAGTTCATATAAATTACAGGGCAGAATTGGATCTTATTTTTACACATTATGAATTTGAAAATGCTATTTTGGGTAGCATGTGTAAAAATCAAATCGATCAATAAATTTAATTCAAAAAAATGTTATTGATTTATTGATATAGATTTTTTAGATTAAATGATTTTATAGAAAAAAATTATTTGGGTTTCAATTTTTAATATTGGATTATTGAGTGAATCGATAACCAATTAAAAATATACATATACATATATATATATATATATCACTTTTTAGTGTCTTCAAAAGTTTTACAAAACTCGAAAATACAAAAATCAAATTCTAGATATGAAAATTGATTCTCTTGTTTCTTTTTGTGCTAAAAATTATAATCTTGTATGTTTATATGATTAGATTGGTCAAGATCAATTTAATAGAGGGTGTTTGGCCATGAACTTTTTTTTTTTTCAAAAAAATTATTTCACTTTAGTGAAAATTATATTGTTGGGTCATAAGAATTTCAAATATAATTTTAAGTTGTATTTGAGAAACTTATTTTCACTTCAACTTCTCTCACTAAAATTTAAAAAGAACTTCTATTTATTTTCACGACTAAACACAACTTCAACTTCAACCCCTAAAAAATTTAATTTTCATAGCCAAACATCTGCTTAGTCTATTAATAGAATCGTTATTTTTCGTTTCAAAAAGTACATATTTACTCATTAAGACTGTTTAATTTGAACGATTTAATTATAATCGACTAAATTTACTAATTAAAGTATTGTTTTTGTCACACTACCATAGACATATATAATAGTAAGGAAAAAGGGTAAAAGATACCTCTGTGCTTTAAAAAAATTGATCAACTTTACTCTCAGTCATACTTTGGGGTCATATATACCCGCCGTTATGAAAGTTTATATATGTGCCCTTCAACTAACGAAATAATCCAAATAACACTAATTGATCCGTTTTTTTTAAAAAAAAAACCCGACCCGACCGACCCATCAAAGGACGCAAGCATTATACATATTCATAATAATTTATGACGTTTTACAAACAATATTTGTAAAATGTAATAATTTATTACAACTTACATACAATATTTTTGATATTGCTTTTTGCCTTTTTGATATAAAGATGAGAGCAGTCAACATTTGTATTTTTAACGGGAATGAAATTTATTAGCAGATGTTATATATTACTATTATAAATAGAGGTTTTTTCATTGCAAATCAATGTAAAATTTTATCTTATAAAATATAAAATTTTCACCCATTTTATACCGAACTAACTCACTGAAAAAACACATGATTGAAAAATTCTCATTAAAATAGTGAGAAGCTTCCTAATTTTATTTCAATAAGAACACTGCATTGTTTTTCCCTTCCCACTTATTCAATTAAATATATGACACGATGCTGTTTTTTCTTTTTCCACTAATACAATTAAAATATGTGAATAACCACTGATTTTTTTTTTTTGTGAAAATTCAGTGGAAAATAATAAATTTTTAGTAATATATTACGAGACATTATTATAGAAACTTTTGTGAACTAAATGTTCTTCTTGGTCCGTTCTACATAAATATTGATAGGACTTTTACGAAGAACAAAAAGAATTTCGATATTAAGGAAGTTTATTAAGTATTGTATTAGTTTTATTTAAAATGATTATAGAAATCTACATTTAGTTTTTTTAGGAATTAAATTCAAGGACAAATATTGTTACGAAACATTATTGTGCCGTGTGAGTTAAATATTATTCTTAGTTCTTTCGATATAACGATTTGCTATGGTTTTATGAAGGATTTTTTTTTTTCCAATACCATTCTGGTGTGTTAGTTTTATTTAAGTTATTATAAGAATCTACATCTTTTTTCTAGAAATAAAATCTTGGAAACTATTGTGACAATTTTTATGAGTTAAATACTGCTCTTAATCATTTTGAAATAAAGGTTGTCAAGTTTTTTACGTTTTTTTTTTTTTTTTGACATTTAACAGAACTTAGTAAAAATAATGTTAGGGGTTGGGGTGGGGTGGGAGCTGCGTGGGTGGGGTAGGGTGGGGGGTTACGTTTAAAAGAGGAAGTAAATGTAATGGGATATGGGTAGGTGTAAGTTGTAGAGTAATAACTTATTACAAAGTACAAACACTGTTTGTAAGCTGTAATAAATTATTACGTTTTACAATCTAATAAATTATTACAAACTACATGTTTTGACATAAAGATGGATGTGATAACATACTACTTTTTTTTTTTTTGTGTAAAACGTAATAAATTATAAAACGTTATTATTTACTTATTACGTTTTACAAACTATTTACTATTTATTTTAGTCAGTTGACCGTTAAGAAAAAAATGAAAAACGTAATAATTTATTACGTTTAGCTTATTTTTATAACCTATTAAATAGATAATCTATTTTGATCACTTTTTTATTTTGTGGCTTATTTTAGTTCCGAGTTCATTGGGTACGGGGAGGACATTGCTCACTTTTGTCTATACACCATGATTACAATTTAAAACTACTACTCCCAATATTCTCTTTAGATTTCCAATACGCGAGAGGTTAATTTATTAAAATATTACTGCATATCTTTCAAAAAGAATAATTTACTCTTTTAATTTATTTTAAAAAAATAATTTTCTTCATTATTTAACAATACTTAATAGGTGTTTAGTTATAAATATTATTCACAATATTTTAAAATACATTTTTATTTTATTTTAAATACATTCTTACTTTATTTTAAAATACTTATTTAGTCATAAAAATCAAAAACACATTTTAGAATATGTTTCTATAATTTTTATTTTAAAAAAAACACCTCTTTAGGTGTATTCACTGCTTTAGAATTTATTTTTTCTTAATATTTTAATTTTAAATACTAGCTCAACTTTTTATTTCGTATAAAAATCACCAATCAAATTAAAGTAACTATTCTAACTATTTTTGATTTATTGGTGATGTTATGGAAGAACATGACTTCATGTGAATGCTTTCAGTGTTAAATAGTAATATTTTTTACTTTTCGTATTATAGTGGAGTTTTAAAAGTTAATTTGGGTTATTTTTCTAGTTTTTGAAGTTGAGGGAATAAATCATATTTATATTTAAGTATATCAAAAGTTTAAAATATAATTAAAAATACTATGATCAAACACAACTCTAACTCTATTTTTAACTTTAAAAATATCAAATGAAGTGAATATGTTTTTGATTTTTATGATCAAATCGGTCTTTAAAATTTTAACTTTTCACACGTGGCATTAAGATCATAAATTAAAAGACTTTTTAATTGACATAATTTTAATTTACGATCACTCAATTCAATTTTTTTTAGTTTTCTTAAATTTCATGCCAAATCAAAATATATTATTCTTTTTGAAACATAAGAAGCATGCATTATATTTTAATGTCAATCGAACTATGACAGGCCAACTAAATATTATTTTCACCGTTTCAATTTATATGAGTTATTTTAACTTGACATGAAGTTTAATTTTTTTTTAATTTGTGGTTTAAAATAAGTCATTGTGTCACTATAAATTATTTTAATAAGAATAAACATTTTAAAGCTAAATTGTTACACAATGCAGAAATATCTTTTTTTTTTTTTTTAAGAATTAGATTAAAAGGACAAGTAAATCATATAAATTGAGACACCGAAAAGTAATACTATATCATCTCACTTGAAATTTTATGTTATGAATTACTCTAGTATACCGCACTCAAAAGGTTCCTAATTATACTCGTAAGGGATCGTTTGATTGAGAATAAGTCATTCCGCAATTAGCTATTTTAGAATTAGTTATTTTATCATGTTAGGGAATTCCATCACTACGATATAAATAATGGAATGAATAATTTTAGACACTAATACAAGCCACTAAATACAGAAATCAAGAAAAGTTTGAGTATCTTAGAATGCAGAAAGTGCATAAAGATAAGGTTGGAGGAGATTTCAGTAGTCTCTGAAAACAATAGCAGCTACCTCGAATCTCAAGAGATGCTAGCATCGAAGGAACCATAGGAATCAATATCCAAAGGTCGTTGGATCGGTACCTACACGTAAGGTGTAGAAAAAGCAAGGATGAGTACGGAATCATGTGTACTCAGCAAGTATCGTCGACCGATCCCAGTTCAAAGTGGTGACGAGTAACACCATGTCAACCGTCTAAAACAATATACCACTTGCACTTATGAAAAATCGCCCTAATCTAACTGAATAATCAAGTCAAACAGTCATAAGTATATCATGCACAGTCCGAGAAATCCTCAATACAGTGAAATTAAGTAACAGATACTCAAGGACTTAATAAATAGTATAAATGTCAAGAAACACACCTTTCTCAGTCTGCACAGAAATGAATGAATGCAGTGCAATGCAATGCATATTCTTTGTACACACCTACCGAGCAATGACTTCAAGGTCAGGACTCATGGGGAACTCACAAGTTCATGTAATATGCAGGCGTGCACTCTGATCCCAATTATATATATATATTGTGCAGGCGTGCACTTCGACCCCAATAATAGATAACAATGTGCAGGCGTACACTCCAACCCCATATGAAATGCAATGCATGACGTGAAGGTGTGCAACTTCGACTTCAAATCGGTGATAAAATTAAGCAAAACACTTCATGTCTTAAGCCAAATCAGATATCGACTTCAAAATCAACTCAACTTATCAAGAACAACAACAACAACAACAAACCCAGTATATTCCCACATAATGGGGTCTAGGGAGGGTAAAATATACGCAGTCCATACCATTACCCCAAAGAAGTAGAAAGTCTGTTTCCGATAGACCCTCGGCTCAAGACAAAAAGACAGTAATCAAAGTAATCATAAATCATGAAACTAGGAGAAAACACAGATAAACAATACTCACAAAGCAAATCAGCCCATCGGCTAGCAAATAGGGAAAATAGTTCAAAATGTACGATTAACTTATTTTAACCTCTCAAATAATACTGGTACCCGCATAGATGCTCATTTTTTACCTATACGGGACCTCCATTCCCCATTACTCTTATTACACATAATTAACAAATAAGCACTTTGAAAAAAAATCTAAGAAAATCTTAACTTGCCTCAAAGTAAGTCCAAACGTTAATTAACAAATTTGTCTTTCCATAAAGTTTTTGAATGGTCAAAATCTATTCAAATACATAATCCTTATAAGGGGTCGTTTGGTGTAAGGTATAAAGAATAAGTAGTCCCCGGTAAAATAAAAGATTATTTTATTCCATATTTGGTTGGAGGTATTAGTTAATATCGGGATAACTTATCCCACCATTTACACATGGGATAAGTTATCCCATATGTATGATGGAATAAGTTATCCCGCGTAATCCCAGGATAACTATTTCCCAACCAAACGACCCTTAAAAGTATTAATCTAATGACGCCCATATTGCTATAATAATTTTCACTTCGTAGAAAAAAAAAGAAAAAATCAATTATAAATAATATAATTGGCATTATACTACAATTATTATTTGTTATAGTAGAACATTTAAAATAAATATGTATAGTTTTTTGTAATAATAAAGTAACAGTAAGTTACAATTCACCATATAATTGTTAAAAGACCACATACCCACTTCTTTACCATTGTAACAATCGAACTTGAACACTTTCTTTTCCTTCTTTTGTTTCAATTGACGTTTTCATTGTTTTCCAACTCAACTAAAGATTACTACCAAGGAAAAATACTAATCCCCCTCACTATTTCATCACGTGAAACAAGAAACATAATTAAAGTTTTGAAAAATTTCTTACCTGAAACAATTTTGGTGTAGTTTTGGTCTACGTGAAAGGCAGCCTCTTTTGTTTTCTTTTTGTTCTACGACAATAAGTTATGTTTTCAAAACTGTAAACCTCTACTAATCTTAACATAATTCCTATACATGGGTCAAGTGTATAGGATATTAAATACGTTATGGACTTGGCCCGTTAATCTTCAATTAACATAATGTCTAAAATAATCAAAACTTCGAATAGATCCTCGGAATATGCTCGGTGCCTCGAGAAAACAACCCAAATGTATAAATCAACTAAAAAAGTATGTTTCGGACCTATTAAAATATTACACTCTAATTCGAGATCGTTTCGATCGAAGATTGACTGTGATCAAGTTTAAATTTATTAAAACTCAATAATCCAATTAATGACTTAAATCGCCTCCGAACATCTCAAGAATCGACACTACCCATTCCCGTAAGTCATAAATCACGTCAAAAAATTAAGAGGAGAGTTAAAATAAGAAAAACTCACGGAACGACTTGGAGGATCGTTTCACTAATACGTGTATCTTCTCCTTGTGTGAGCTAGCATCTGCGAACATAATAACATTATCTTGTGCCAAAACAATATATCTAGTGTTATGAATCGGACAGTATTAAACAAACCACAAGCAAAAGAAAAACAAGAACACACAGATTTACGTGAAAATCTTTGCGGAAAAAATCACGGGCAGAGACAGAGGAATTCACTATAATGTAGAGGAGTACAATAAGAAGACGATTTGTCTCAATGACGTATATATATCAACCCGAAACAACTCACTAAACGCACTTATGATACGTGCTTACAAATAAGCCTGATCCCTACACTACCACCACAGACCCCATGAAAAATCACAAACATGGATTGCACCGCAAACTTTTAAGGGCCGAATCAACAAAATTCGAATCACAAACTCTAACATATAACATTAGGACAATTAGTTGCATGAGTAGGAGAAAAATAGTAAGCAAATTATTTTCATATTGATGAAAATCAAAGAGTGTCTTGTTTACATTTTCATTAGGCTCATAAATCTCCTCATTGAAGCTCAGAGAATTTCTTGCCTTCCAAATTTGCCACATGATAGAAACATTTAACTAGCTCAATGCAAATCCGGATATTGCTTAGCACTAACAAAAATATCATGCCACCAACTAGTGAAATCCATTGTTTTTTTCTATATTAGGCCAATTAATTGGGCGAATTTTCCAAACTAATTGTGCATTAGGGCATCTTAAGAGCATATGATCAATTGTTTCACATAGTTTCTACTCCACAACCTTTACATACATCGCAAATATGTCTTAATTTTTCTGTAACAACATGGTTTACTGGAAGCACCTTTAAAAGACACTTCCGTAAAATGTTTTAAATATTATTCATACCCAATAAGAAATCCCAGAACTTTTTTGAAAAAGAGCGGTGACTAGATTGTGGTCTCTCGCAACTAACTTGTCGACATCTTACAATTTCTCTAATTAAGTGAGTCTGATTTTATCTCATAATTTTCAGATTTAGTATGATGCCAAATAATTCTGCCCGACGACCTAGTGGTAGTAATTGGAATAGAAACTATTGCATGTATATCATCTAGATAAAATCATTTTTGAAGCTCTTGAATTTTCAGGTGTAGGTATTATGGTCTATAAGGTCATTCACTTTTAATTCTATCCATTTGAGTATGAAAAACACTAGGTTTGTGATACAAGTATTCAGGAAATTAGTTACACTGTTACTGTTAACATTGCAGGAAATTAGTTACACAGTGGAATTGCCACTCTTGATAGTCCAAGAAGTTAGTTAGTGAGGCAGTTGGTAACAATTGATTAGTGATAGTCAGCCAGTATAAATCATTGTAATTCCATTCATTGCAGTTACCAATCAAATAATACAATTCAGTTTTGTTGGTTTTAATACCGTTAAGGAAAAATAAAGCAGCAAGGAGAGCCAAAAACTTAGCGATAAAAAACAGAGATGAGTTATAGAAAAAGAGAAGCAAGGCGTAGAGAAGCCTTTTTTCCTGTTTTGAAGTAAAGCAGCGTATGTTATCTATTATTAACTCTAACTTAAATAGTGCTATTACAACTAAAAATAGATTAAACTTACCATAAAAGAAAACCTATTTGCTACCAAAAATAACAACTAATCAGTCTCCTACCAAAAATAGGAATTTCAATTTGACTAGGAGTTGTCTGAAAAAAAGCTGAAGAAAAACAAAAAACAAGTCATGTGCATTATTCCTTAAAGCAACTTTTAACACTCTTCCTTGCTTTAGGAACTGCAAATTTTTTGGTCTTCTATCTTGGGATCTCCACATTTGATAACCGAAAGTGACCTTGTGAATAAATTTGCAGATTCATCTTTTGTCTTGTAGTGAATTAAATTCACTTCTCGTCTTGAATGCAATCCTTGACTATTAAATCCTTTTGGCATGTCTTCCTGCTTCATTTGCATCTTGAATTCTAATGTTTGCTTATCCTCAAAATATAGTTTGTAGCCTTTTTCTACCAACTGTCAAATACTCAACAAGTTTATCAATATCCGGTACATATAGAGCATCTGAAATTGCTTTATTACCTGAATTTGTTTTGATGACTACAGTTCCTTTTCCTTCAACGAGAATTTGGTCCCCATTTCTGATCGTAACTTTGGTCTCAACTAGTGCTCTTCCTATCACTTTTGTCACCCGTAAAATCAACATCTGAATAGCCAACTAATTCAAAGTTTGAGGAGTTGGGCTACCAAAGTCCAACATTTTGCGTTCCTATGAGATAACGAATAATTCTTTTTCTGATTTATGAGAGTCATTCCTTCGTTGTTGTCTTCATCTAGGGATTCTTCTTCTCCGGTTGTTACGACATTGAAAGCTACTGGTTTCTTCCTTCCTTGCTTGCTGTACCTGTTAATATGATTTTGCTCATAGGCAATGAGGTTACCTCTTAATTCGTCGTAGGTCATATTGTGGAGATCCCCATCTTCTAGAATGACAGCTTTAGTTTCCCATGCTTTTGGGAAACTTCTTATAAGCTTTTGAACTTGCAAACTGTTTGGATAGTTCATACCCAAGGACTTCAGTTCACATACAATTTTGCTGAATCGAGCAAACATTGATTCCACGCTTTCATTTTCTTCCATTTTGAAGAGTTCGTACTTATTGACCAGAGCACTGATTCTCACCTTTTTAACTTTGGTGGTTCCTTAATATGTTACTTCTAATTTGTCCCACATCTCCTTTGCGGTTTCACAAGTTGATATCTTGTCATATTTCGCTCCGCTAACTCCACAATAGAGTAAACTTATAGCTCTTGTGTTAGTTTGAATTACCTCTTGTTGTTCCTTGCTGACTTCGAAGTTTTTAAAGTCGTCCAAGTCAACACTGCTTGATTCCTTGTCTTTTTAGTTTTCTTTGGTTCCTGGAATGGGCTTTGGTCCCTTCTTAATGACAACCAAGGCTTGAAAGTCATTTAACTAAACAAAGATTTTGAATATATTCTTCCAATAAGAGTAGTGTTGTCCATTGAAATATGGTCTTGTGGACGAGTGGTCATTTTGAAGGAGGGCTCCTAGAATCTGATAGTTTACCATTGGATCTTTGCTCATGTGCGGTTAAGCAACACTGTTTGTGAGACTTGCTCTGATACCAATTGAAATTCAAGGGGGGAGGGGGCTGAATTGAAAAAACTTTTCCTGAGTCGACTGGTCAGGCTTTACCGTCAACTCACATGCAGAATAGTTTACTAAACAAAACAGATTAAACCTAAATTGCACAAGCAAATAAACAAGTAAATAAGATAATAATGCAGAGATTTATCCTAGTTCGACCACCAATGTGGTGCCTACTTTCAGTTTCCTTGGGTTTCAAGAGTTTCCTTAGAGTCTTTCAAAATAGAGTTGGAGTACAGATGTAGTAGACAAGTTCTGAAGCTTATTTTGTTATTCAGATCTTATGACACAGCCTCAACTAGTATAACTAAGTTTACTCGATCTTGCTCTTTTGTAACTATTGTAAACTAAGAAGTACAAAGCTTTATTGAGACTAAGATTGAGACACACTAAGAATTTCCCGTGAAGTTGCGTGGCGTCTCGAGTCTTCAGTTTTCATCTTTTATATTCTTCAGTTGATCCTGCTCTTTTGCTCCAAAAGAAAACCCAAGGGATTTCTTCTCAATCAAGGATTTGATTTGGTTCCTTGATTGAGGGTAATACGTCCATATTAGATATGTCCGTATATAAGATGCGGCTTGCCTTTCTTCACAACCATTCATGTCCATATCAGATATGTCCATGAAGAAGGTGTGATCTACTTTCCATGCTGCTCTGCGGTTTTACTGATCTTCTTTGCAATCTGGGATCTAATGAGATCTTATGAGATCTTCTCTTGATGCCGTTTCAAGGCCAGCTTTGAATCCCTTGTAATCAGGGATTGCACGGGATGTTTTTCCAAGTATATCTCTATGATGATCTTCCTTGCGTTAATTATCCTTCTGGTATATCCTGCAAGTTATCAACCATTAGTTTGTCATTATTAACACATATTATATTGATATGGGAATATTGATATGGGAAGCTAACACTCATAAGTTCCTTGAATTCTGTAATCAATGGTATCAGAGTCAAGCGTTTCTTGTCATTAATGGTGAACGGTACTCGATCAAATGGGGATTGCAGTAATGATTTCCCTAATACAGATGTAGGAGAATTACGGGATATGATGCAACAGTTGATATTAGAAGTTAGGTCATTAGCAGGGAAGGTCTCTTCATTGGAAAAACTCTATCAAACTGTGATTGAGTTGAAGAACTTGTTGTCAGCTGAGTTGAAGAACCAGTTGTGAGCTGGGGAAAGTCGAAGAGAGAAAACACCATTGGAACAGGACGATAATCCTTCTAAGGTTGAACAATCCGTAGACAGATGAACAAGTGACAAGGAGAAAAGCCCCAACAATAACCATTCCGACCACTCGAATTTCAATAGGTGGTCCAGAATGGAGTTTTTAAGATTTAACGGGGTTGACCTACGATCTTGGTTGTTCAAGATTGAACAATTTTTTTCTGTAGAAAATGTACCAAGTGAAGAAAAAGTTGGAGTAGCTGCTTTACAGTTGGAGGGTGAAGCCATTAAGTGGCATTTAACTTTCATGAGATACAAGCAATATCTCCAACCTGCATCATGGAATGAGTATGCTCTAGCCATGGTAGAGAGATTTGGTACTGATTTTGATGATCCTACGGAGGAAATCAAGAAGGTGAGACAAGTTGGAAGTGTAAGAGAGTACCAGAGGATATTTGAGATGTATTTAACTAGGGTGAATTTATCCGAGGAAAATGCAGTCAGTTGTTTCATTGGGGAGATATACCTGTGTTGAATATTGTTGTTAAGATAACCAACCCTACCACATTGTCTCAAGTTTACAAGATTGCTAGAATGCAAGAAGCCTATCTTGCTGTTGTGAGACCGCATTCTTCTTCTACTACTACTGGATTACTACAGCAGAATAGGGGATTTGGAGATCACCAGAGGAAAGCTATTTTGCCTACTCCAAGCAAGGGGTTCAACCAACAGAAGAATTTTCATAGGAAAACATTAAGCCCCGAAGAGATTAATGAGAAGAGGGCAGAAGGACTATGCTTTTTCTATGATGAGAAGTATGTCATTGGCCACAAATGAAGGAATTTAAAACAGTTGTACATACTATAATTGGAGGAAGTACAGGAAGAGTGTGACCAGGATTTTGAAGAGGAGGCACAAAATACATTGATGCTTCAAGAAATTGAGCAAAGCCAAAATCAAGAACAAGTGGAGATATCTCTTCATGTTTTGAATGGGTCACTAGGGTACAGAACCTTGAAAGTCACTGGTTATTACTTAAAGAAGCCTTTGCATATTCTGGTGGATACAAGCAGTTCACATAACTTCATTGATCCCTCCGTAGTGGATCAGTTAGGGTATCCAGTAACTGCTGTCATGCCTCAGGAAGTTGCAGCACCTAATGGAACTATGTAGGTTGAAAAGATGTGCAAATTGACTTAGCTATTGCAAGGAGCAGAGTTCTCAGCTGAATTTTTGTTGTTGCCCTTGGGAAGTTGTGGGGTAGTACTTTGAGTGCAATGGCTACTCACTCTTGGGGACATCAAGATGAACTTTAGAGATTTAATAATGGAGTTCTTGTACAGGGGCAAGAGACATGTATTGAGAGGATCTGGTAAACAAATTTTGACCACAAATGCTGGGAAGTTAGCAAAAATTTCAGGTAATCAAGCTCAATTATGCATGATTTAGTTGATACTTATCAGCTATAATGATGTACAATGGTATGCATTAGAAGTTGTTGAAGCTGAAATGGACAGTACCCTATCTAGTCTACTAGTTGAGTTCAAGGAGTTGTTTGATGAACCTACTCCACTTCCTCCATCTGGAGGGGTATTTGATCGCAGAGTGGTGTTGCACCAGGGTACTAAACCTATTAACAAAAGGCCATACATATATCCAGCAGTTGAGAAGAATGTGATAGAAACCTTGGTTAATCAGATGTTGGATTAAGGTTTCATTCAACCAAATTGCAGCCCTTATGCTGCACCTGCGGTATTGGTAGGGAAGAAGGATGGTAGATGGAGGTTATGTGTTGATTATAGAGACCCCAATAAGGCCATAGTGAAGAACAAATTTCCCATTCCATTAGTAGAAGACTGATTGGATGAACTAGGAGGGTCCAAGATTTTCAGTAAGATAGATCTCAGGTCTGGTTATCACTAACTGAGAATGGCTACTGAAGACATACTTAAGACTGCATTTAGGACTCATTTAGGCCACTATGAGTACCTTGTTATGCCTTTTGGGCTATCTAATGCATTTGCAACTTTTCAAGGCTTGATGAACTCAGTTTTTTAGCTTTTTTGAGGAAGTTTGTGTTTTTTTTTTTTATGATATCCTGATTTACAGCAAGACTTTAGAGAACCATGTGTGGCAACTGAGATCTGTTTTTCAAGAAATGAAGAAACATCATCTGTTTTCTAAACAAAGTAAGTGCTTCTTTGCGGGGAGAAGAATGAATATTTAGGGCATTTTATCACAGAAGGAGTCTCTACTGATGCCAAAAAATAGAATCTGTCAAGAACTGGCCTATTCCTACAAATTTGAAACAATTGAGAGGATTCATTGGGTTAGCAGGGTATTATAGAAGGTTCATCTACGGCTTTGGTGTGATATGTAAACCCTTGCATGACCTATTAAAGAAGGACAACTTCAAATGGTCTCAATAAGCTACTGATGCATTTGAAAAGCTCAAGTTAGCCTTTACTACTACACATGTATTGGCCTTACCTGATATGACCAAAACCTTTGTAGTTGAGATTGATGCAAGTGGCTATGGAATTGGTGTTGTACTGATGCAACAAGGCCACCCTATAGCCTTTATTAGCAAAGCTTTATCTCCGAAGCATGCATCATTATCCGTATATGATAGGGAGTTACTAGCTATGGTACATATTGTGACTAAATGGTCTCAATATCTTTTGGGACAGAAATTTGTTATAAGAACTGATCAGAAGGCCCTAAAGTTCCTAATTAAATAGAAGTTACATACCAGTTCCCAAATGATGTGGCTAACCAAGCTTATGCTCTTTGATTATACCATTGAGTATAAGAAGGGAGTAGAAAATAAAGTTGTTGATGCCCTCTCTAGAGTATCAAAGTGCTAAGCTCTTATCTTTGGTCATTTCTAATACCAGCTTTGACCTTTTACAAGCCATTGAGGAAAGTTGGGAAACTGATGTAGAATTGAAGGCTCTCATTGACCAGTTACAAGCAAAGGCGAATTCAGGATTTAAAGTTTGTGAGTTCCCTACATTAATAAAAATAAAAACAACTAGTAGCTAAGGGGATTTGAACCCACAACCAAGAGGTCAATAAAACATTTACAAACCCATCTACACCACTAGACCAACAACACACTTTGTTTATGGGTTCCCAATTTATAATTTTTATATATTTACTAGATTTCTCTATATAAATATTAGTTCCGCACGAAAGTTAGTGGGTTTCCGGGAACCCCAACCCGACACTCTGGACCCGCCCCTGGTTACAAGCTGATCCCACTAGTTCTTCCCAGTTCACATGGAGCAATAATCAACTCATGAGGAAGGGTAGACTGGTTATTGGCAAATCAGATCAATTAAGGAAGAACATTAGGATTTTTTGGCACTCCACTGCTCAGGGTGGTCACTCTGGTGTTGATTCTACATTGAAGAGGTTGCTAACTCTTTTTTACTGGAAAGGTTTGAGGAAGGATGTCAAGTTGTTTGTACAGAGATGTGATGTGTGTCAGAAAAATAAAGCTGATTTAGCTGCTTATCCTGGTTTACTACAACTACTTCCAATTCCTGAGGTTGTATGTGTCCCAAAACAGCATGGACTTCATAGATGGTCTGCCTAAATCACATGGCTATGAGGTCATTCTGGTGGTAGTTGACAGGCTAAGTAAGTATGGCCATTTCATTCCCTTGAAGCACCCTTATACTGCAAAATATGTGGCTAAGGTGTTTTTGGATGTCATAGTAAGGCTACATGGTCTTCCTGATACCATCACTAGAGATAGGGATGCTGTGTTCTTAAGCACTTTTTGGCAAGAGTTGTTCTCACTGCAAGGTGTTCAACTTAACATGTCATCTGCCTACCACCCTCAGTTTGATGGTTAGATTGAGGTCTTAAACAGGTGTTTAGAAACTTATTTGGATGTTTTGTGCTGCAGATGGTACTGGTTGGTTCACTTGCCTTCCCATGGCTGAATACTATTTATTATAGTACTAGCCATCGTTCTGCAATTAACCTCACCCCATATGAGGCTCTTTATGGTCGACCTCCCCCTCTACATCTCCCATACCTCCCTGGTGAGTCTTCTTCTACTGAAGTAGATCAAACTCTTCTGAACAGAGAATTGAAACTTCAGCTTCTTAAACACCATCTTGTAAGGGCTCAACACAGGATGATACAACAAGCAGATAGTCATAGAAGTGATAGGGTCTTTGCTGTTGGGGATTGGGTCTATTTCAAGGTGCAACCTTACAAGCAAGTCAGTATTTCAGCTCAACCCTTCCAAAGTTGGCTGCAAGATATTATGGGCCTTTCCAGATTTTGAAAAGAGTGGGACCTGTTGCTTACACATTGCTGTTTCCAGCTTCAGTCAAGATCCATCCAACTGTGCATGTCTCATTGTTGAAGAGGTGTTATGAAGTTCCTTCCCAAATTGCCTACCCTCCCACTACTGATGTTGCTAGTCCTCATTGCCCTGATACTGAAGCTATACTACAGAGAAGGATGGCGAAGAAGGGTAATAAAGCTGTTGCACAGGTGTTGGTTAAGTGGCAGGGAGTACCAGCAGATGCTGCTACCTGGGAGTTTCTTACTGTCCTTAGGACTAGATTTCCTGATACCAGATGGGGGAAGTACTGATACAAATATTTTAGGAAAGTAGTTACACTGTTACTGTTAACATTGCAGGATATTAGTTACACAGTGGAATCGCCACTGTTGATAGTTCAAGTAGTTAGTTAGTGAGCCATGTCAGCAAAGTAGCTAGTGAGGCAGTTGGTAACAATTGATTAGTGATAGTCTGCTGGTATGAATCATTGTAATTCCATTCAATGAAGTTATCAATCAAATAGTACAATTCAGTTTCTACACTAACTTGTCTTCTTCATTTCTTATCTTCCATTCCTTATTGAGATATTTCACTCAAATTCACTCGAGCTTCTCGTAAGTTTCTTGAATTCTGTTATCAGTTTGAAGCCGCTAGAATTGGGGATCCGTGGGTCCGTCCAAACTTTAATATTTTCTCCAGATCCTACCTCTCATCTAATACCTTTTTATAAAAAATCTCTATCCCAAATAATACTCTTTCATATCCAAGAACTGGCAGTAAGGGCAAATTGATAGATTTAAAAGCGACTAATCTTATAGGCCATAATACCTATTAAGAACTCGCAGAAGAGCACGCGTCTTTGATAAAAGAAATATGATGAAAGTATTTACTTTAGAATATTCTAAAAAAGTAGGGAATCTTCTTGGGTCAAAATTCGCATAGCGAGTCCAGCTAACAACACTGACTAAGGGTTTTTATTCTCTAAATCCTATAGCCTTTTTAGATTTTGCTTAACAAAGAGTCCCCCATTTTTCAAAACGCATTTTCCTCATGTCCTCATTATGCTCCCAATAGAAGTTAGAGAAAATAGTCGTGATCTCCTTACACAAAGTATCCGAAAAATGATGAAGCATAAGAAGGCATAGCGAATAAGATAGATTTAAGCATCACCTCTTTTCCTGCATGACTCCAAAAAATTATTTTTACACCCTTTTATCTTCATCTTCACCCTATCTTTGATAAACTTTAATATTATTTCTCCGACCTTCCAACTGCCGCAGGTAACCCAAGATATAATCCTAAATCATTACTATGTAGTTGTCCTAGCTCTGCAATAATCTCATCCTTATCAAGATCAGAAGTATTTTTACTAAAGAAAATTGCAAATTTAGCAAAGCTCACCTTTTGACCCCAACACTCCTCATAGATTCTTAAAATTTCTGAGATTTTTGCAGGAGCATTCTAAATATTAGCATTATTACAAAAGAGAAAGAATCATCAGCAAAATATAAATGGTTAACTGTAGGTCCAACTCTTAACTAAGTTAAGCCTTGTATGTCCCCACACAATTCCGCTTGATTTAGAAGTCTCGAAAGACCTTCAACACATGACAGAAAAGATATGGAGACGAAGGGTCCGTCCTTTATTAGGTTTCACTTTCCCAGCTATTTCCCCATTAAGTAGTAGTGATATATTGCATAATCCAGTTAACAAAAGTTCCATGAAAGCCCATTTTAAGAAGTGATTTGTGGATATAAAACCACCCAGCTTGATTGTAAACTTTGGCCATATCCAATTTCAAAGCCAAGTACTTTTGCTTCCCCCGTCTTTTATTCTTACAAAGATGAATATATTCATGTGCTAGCACAATATTATCTAGTATATTTCTCTTTTTTCAAATAAAAACAGATTGATTTGAAGAAACAATATTAGGAAGATAAGCTTTGAGCCTCATAACTATAATTTTGGCAATAATTTTATACACAGTAGAGCATAAGCTTATGGGTTTGAGTTGATTAATATCCCTAGAATTTTTAACTTTAAGGGTTATCTATATCTTTGTCGTTAGCAAACCATCTCATGTTGCCTATACTTCTAACGGTGCTTCACCCTGAAATATAACAAATGCGATTATTAAAAGCAAATTTGGATATTTTTCTAAAATATTTTGACACATGGAAATGACCCGGTATATGTTGGAGCTCTATTAAAGTCAAGAATAAATGCAAGTTGATTTACCAGCTATAAGAGTATGAATATATCCAAAGTATAACTATATTAAAATTAAGATTTTCGCATAGAGAAGGGGTTAATTTGGACCTTTTCCTTTAGGAAATCTAGTTTAACTTCGTAAATGAACATTGTTGGTTTATATGCTTATAAATGTTTTTTACATTGTTACTGAACTTTTACCTTTAATAACATGTTAGTTACCATTTATATCAAAATTACCAATTAATAGTTGTCATAGAGATTTACGTGTAGTTACTCTATAAGTGATCTGATTGCGCCAGAAATATCTCTTACACCGTGCATGAAATTTACTCTTAACTAAGATCAGAAGAAAATCACGAGATTTATGAGTGAGATGAAAAAAGAGCTGTTAGTGGGTCGACAGGGTGGAAGGTGGGTTGCATTGCTTCTTGGAGGTGGAACTATAATTTCTGACCTGACAACAGTGGCTCGATGAGTATCGTTAATTTCAAAACACTAATGTTTACAAAATTCAAATTTCAAAGAAAAAAATATCATAGTAGAGTAATAAAATTTCTAGATTTAACTTTTTTGTAATTTAACACAGTTTTTTGTACACTTCAAGTGCATATAATATGTTACAGTATCTTATTTTTTAGACTACTACTGTTTTATTGCGAGCATGTAGGTATAATTGTCTTTTAGGTAAAAATGTGAACTCATAAAGTTAAACAGGTTGACTTGATAATTATGTTTTAAGTAACTAACTTTTGCCACTTTGTAACAATCTCTCACTGATGGAAGAAAAGCACATTACCATCTATTATGAAAATTTTCATTTGTATCATCAGTTGCTTTCTGAATCGATTATTTTCGCGCCAGAAGTGGTTTTGTATCATTACCGTCTTTAAGTCTCTCTCGGGGAAATTTCTTTGATATTTTAAGATTGATAATTTAGAAAACTTGATGCAGGTGGTACAAGCTGTGGGAGAAGTTTATCCTGATTTGGGCTATATATTCAACTTTTTTTACACCGATGGAGTTTGCATTCTTCAAGGGATTGCCCAGGAAACTATTTCTTTTAGACATTTGTGGTCAAATTGCGTTTCTTGTCGACATAGTCATACAATTCTTTGTAGCCTACAGAGATAGTCAGACATACAATATGGTGTATAGACGAACCCCTATTGCTCTTCGGTTAGTCCCCTTCTCACTTCTACCTTACTATTTTGCACAAGAGGGGCAGTGACGGAACCTATGCAATCAGGTCAAATCCTTTTTATACATGTAAAAAACAAGTAGTAGAGATAAAGTACGATATACATTTTGAAAGCACACATCTCTAAGTTCTGAATCCATCACCGAAGAAAATTGCAACAGAATGTATGCCTTTATGTAAGTTTGCTGATCTTCTCTCGTTGCAGGTACTTGAAATCTCATTTTATCTGGGATGTTCTCAGTTGCATGCCATGGGATAACATTTATAAGGTAATTCCACTTACTATGTTTAGTAACTTCTTACACTCAACATCCTACATAACATAGTTAAGAGCACAAGATTAAGGACATTTTGATACATTACCTACAACTTTAGTTTAAGACCAAAACACTCAAAAGTTTCTTTATTAAGAGCACAAGATTCAAAGGACATTTTGATACATTACATACATCAATAGTTTAAGACCAAAACACTCAAAATTTTCTTTATTTTTTATAACTTTGTGCCGAGTAAACTAAGGCAAACAAATTGAACTGGACAGAGTATTCGTTTCTAAATCCTCTCTCTATCATCATGCTTTTAGAGTTATCATAATAAAGATCACACTTCTAATTTTGTAGCATAATTTAATCAATCAATCAATCTTTTATTTGATTTGGAGATCAACCAAATGTTTTAATACATGCAAAGCTAACATTTCTTTGGCAGTTAAGAGAGAATATGATTTTAATTATAAAACCAAAAATAAGGAGGAATGAAAATGGTATTGTGTGACTTTCATTTAAGATTTTGGAGATTGATAAGCTTGTTTGGATACAACTTTTTTTTTCACATTCTCATGCGTGTATATGTAAGCATCCATTCTTAAGAGGTTCAGAGATATAATTCTGCTTAAATAAATTGAGAAAGCTTACTTGTCTTAAGATGCTCCTCTCTACTTTATTTCCTATTTCTTTTACCCTTGGTGAATACCAAAGTTTTAACTGAGTTGATACCTGCATTTCATGTTAATTACTTGAATCGAAGTGTTGCTTTTCTTTTTTTTTTCTTTTTCTTTTAACTAAAGCTGTTCCTTTTGAAATATCAGGCTTCTGGCGGAAAAGAAGGAGTGAGATACCTTTTATGGATTAGGTTGAGCAGGGTGCGCAGAGTTACTGACTTTTTCCAGAAGATGGAGAAAGATATTCGGATCAATTATCTCTTCACTAGGATTGTAAAGCTTATCACCGTTGAACTATATTGCACGCATACAGCAGCTTGCATCTTTTACTTTTTGGCAACTACTCTGCCTAAAGAGAAAGAAGGCTACACATGGATTGGGAGTTTGACCCTGGGAGATTACAGTTATTCGAACTTTAGAGAGATTGATCTCTGGAAGCGGTACATCACTTCTCTGTACTTTGCCATTGTCACTATGGCAACTGTGGGTATGTCTATCGCTCTCTTTCTAGTATCACTGTCAAAATAATCTGAAAAACATATTCCAGTTATATTGGAGATGAAATTAGAAGGCTGATGATGTGTATGGAATCCACAATACGCAAGTCATCACAAACGACTTAGACGATTCACCAGAGTTAGTTGTTTTCCTCTATAAAATGGACTACTAGTTGTATTTTGTGACAGTTCGAGCAACAATCACGATTAAAGTTGGGTACTGGTTTTTATATCTGGGATTTCTGCCCCCTCTCCTAGATATTTTCCCTTTTCATAAGATAACTTCTTATAAAAAAAATTACTTCTTCCTTTCCATTTTGGGGGATAACAAGGAAAACAATTTTTTTTTGTCAAGCTGTCTTTGTCCTTTTCTCCTGATACCTGTTGTTCTAGTTTGTCCTTGTAAAATGGAGGGTGCAGACATTTTGCCTGCTAAGATAGTTCTTATTTTGTATCATATGATATAAGTTGTGACTCTAGATTTCATTTGATTATTATGAAGTTCTCAAACCCTGAAGTTGAAATTCAACTTGTGGCATTCTATATCCAGTACTAGAATTGAAACCTTTTCCCTCCAATTTGTGTTCATTTTTTGTCTTCTATAGACTATAGTAAGTTCGGGATATATAAAAACCTGAATCAGATGTCTGAAAAATAGAAGTATCATCAACTGCAGGTTTGTAATAATACAGGCTACAAAGTAATCATGAGGTGTGACTGGTAGCATGACGGCAGTTTTACTGACAATAGTAGTGCTTGTCATATTAGGCTAAGTTGCACAGACTCTTCATTTCTGATGCTGCACCTGTGTCGGATTATCCAAAAATACACTACTTTTGGAGAATCCTACACGCACCCGTTGACATTTTTGAAGAGTCCAAGCAACATAGATATTAAGTGCATGTGATAAATGACTTTTTGGCTTTTCAATCTATTCTGATCCTCTAAAGGTAGCGCTACACTTTATATACTTAAATTTCCTAAATAATTGCTCTTATCCATTTATTCCAATACTTCTGCATGTTTCGAGCTTAGTATTTGAGCTGAATGCATGACACCCAGTCGATCTCAATAGTGTTTTAGAGATGTCCTGTTATCTTTATTTACAAATGATCAATTTGGCAGCATAAAGATAAGTAGTCTGAAATATTGAATAATTGACCATGCGCGTCAAGCTATCACTAGTACCATGAATGTGATCTTCTCTACATCCCCTCCCTTGCACCAAGAAAAAGATTAAAAAAGAAACAAAAGAACAGGAAGACAGCACAGATGCTGTTGACGACACTGCTACTTTACATAGTTTTGGATTAACATAGTGAGTCTTTGTTGGTGAAGAGACAAACAACGAAAAAATTTTGTTTTTGGGTAATGGGGCTAATATAACCAGACGAAATTGTTTGAAGTCTATATAAAAGAAGCAAGTTGTTTTGAAGTGGTACTCATCCGCTTTAAAGGAAGGTTTCTTTTCCTTCTTCATGCTACTTATGAATTTGGCCATTACTCATGCCATTCTTTTTGTACATTTTCTGGATATGTAGTCACGTCCTCCTATTATTAGAAGATGTCTTTTGGTTCTACAGGTTATGGCGACATACATGCAGTCAATCTGAGGGAAATGATATTCGTAATGGTTTATGTCTCTTTTGATATGATTCTTGGTGCTTACCTGATCGGTAACATGACAGCATTGATTGTCAAGGGATCAAAAACCGTGCTATACAGGGATAAAATGACAGATCTTATGAACTATATGAACAGAAATAGACTCGGAAAGGATATTCGTAGTCAGATTAAAGATCACTTTCGATTACAATATGAAAGCACTTACACTGATGGGGCCGTTCTCCAGGACCTTCCCATCTCAATTCGTGCCAAGGTAATAAACAAAAGAAAACTTCTTCATATGTGTGCATTTTTCTCTATATTCATATACTGTGGGACATTAGAGTCAGCTAGTTTGAATACTTTGAATTGTGTGGTTTCTTTTCTGTTTTCCTCAATATACTGTGCTACATTTGAACCATATGAGTTAATAACAAGTTAGTTTTCATTTGTTACTGATGGAGAGAATACGAGGATGTAAAGAAAGTGGCAGGTCTATAATCTACACACCATGAGTTCTGAAATATAAATCTAATTCTGCCTACTCGGGCAGTTGTTGCACCATTCGTGCAGGTCACTACTGATGCAACAAAGAATTTCTCTGCAGTTCTTTAATTCTGTTGCGAGAGATCATTTATTATCAAAAAAATTATTTGGTTGTGCTATTTTCGGAATTGTTAATAGGGTTGGAGCAGAAAGAGTTAGGTTTGCCAAACCCACAGAGCCTCTCTGCCTCTGGATCCATCACAGGGTAGAAAACAATTATGCATTGTGACTTTAAGAGAAGCAAGATCAGTATGCATAATTTTATTTTCAGTGGGGGTTATTGACTAGGGAATTTTGTTAGTTATCAAAAAGCACATTAACCACCTCTGTTAGCCCTTCTAAAGTTCGTATTTTTTCTTGCATATTATTTTGAGCCTTCCTTTTCATTCCTGATGCATATAACATTTTTTCAGCAATACTGTAACAAACTTCAACCTTTTTGCAGATATCCCAGACGTTATATCAGTCTTGCATTGAGAATATTCCTCTTTTCAGGGACTGCTCCTCTGAATTCATAAGTCAAATTGTAAGTTACTTTCTTGTCAATGGTTTGTCTATTTTATCTCAAAACTGTGTTTCTATCCTTCTCTCTTTCCTGAAGAGATCCATCTCATTTTCATTCTAGTTAAAATCCATGATATTATATGATATATCTTTCCACAACCTCTAGGAAATGATGGCTTATATATGTCTTCATCTATTTTCTATATTGATCCACACCATATGTTCCACAATGAATCAGCTATAAATCTGAGACCCAGTTTTGCTCATGTTCTTAATTTGTGAAATTGTTTATCACTTTTACTTCTTCAATGTGCTTAAAGATTTCCTTTGCATCCAAGGACAGCAAGGTTTGGATCCTAGGTTGATAGCATATTTGCAGAAATGGTCCTTAGTAACTTTATGAATTTTTTCTGCATGTAGACACATTTTTCTGCCTGATCAACCTTCATTCACACTCAGCTGAACTAGAAACAACTTGACATGCATGCTTATTCTCTCCTCTCTTAATGTATGCTTTCCTCCTCACGCCTTTCTGTTGGCTTTTGACTGAGTCTTTATTAAAGAAAGTGAAGGAAATCTAGGGCTGAGGGGAAATTACTGTTTTCTGTGAAAAATTTTCAGGTAACTCGAGTGCGTGAAGAATTTTTTCTTCCAGGAGAAGTGATCATGGAACAGGGACATGTTGTGGACCAACTTTATTTTGTCTGTCATGGTGTCCTGGTACACTTTTCTACCATTATTATTGCTGCTCTGCATTTTCTAGCATGCAACTTTTATGTTATAATAAACTTACATTTATTTGTCATCTTAGAAAAAGTATATTCTACCATATGTTAGCTGTAGGTTTCCAGTCCTTGTTACTATCAATAGTTCTGGATCTATTGTGGACTTGGTTCCTTAGCTGCATCTGTGCAGCTAGGAAATTGTTAGACTGTGATGATGTGATTAGAAACTCTAGAAATGGGGGAAAAATAGCTATATACCTGTTCTCTGGTTTCCTTGGCTCCATATCTTCCGCAAATCTTTTAACTTCTGACATATCAATTTACGTATGGAATTGAGCTGCAGGAATATTGCGAGACTCATTGTGGTTGTTTTGATCCAGGAGGAAATTGGTATAGGGGAAGATGGCTCAGAAGAAAAAGTAGCACTTCTTGAGCCTAATAGTTCCTTCGGAGAAATATCCATTCTTTGCAACATTCCGCAACCATATACTGTTCGTGTTTGGGAACTATGCAGACTCATACGGATTGATAAGCAGTCATTTTCAAATATTTTGGAGATCTATTTTCATGACGGGAGAAGAGTCTTGATGAACTTACTAGAGGTAATCTGTCTTAGGCGGTAGTCCATACTCCATCGATGGCTTCTGTTTCTCTCTTGGTAGTAGTACAAGAGTTCACTAGAAAAGTACATCTGGATTAGTAAGTTAATAGATGTTACTTGTTTTTCTCCTTCTGGAAATTAACTTCTTTTGCGTCAGAAGTTCTTATGCCCTCAAATGGTCTTAAAGCAGCCTTAACTGACAGGGAAAGGATTCTGATCTTCGTGTGAAGCAACTGGAGTCAGATATAGCATTCCATATTGGGAAACAAGAGGCTGAACTTGCTTTGAAATTGAATAGTGCGGCTTATTATGGTGATTTGCACCAGCTGAAGAGTCTGATTCGAGCTGGAGCTGATCCCAACAAGAAAGATTATGATGGAAGATCACCTCTGGTATGATCTTTGATAATAGAAAAATATCGTTTTTCGGGTTCATTACTTCTTGATATTTCAACGAGTAGCTTCTTTTTTTAGTTCTTTTCTGAGCAACTATTTAACTCTTGTGAAATCACAGGCATTTGAGTGTTTATCAGTCCATCAGTGGACCTTAACGTTTTGTTCACAATGAGTTGTTTGTTTTCCTAGCTCATGAATTTGTTTCTTGTGTGTGCAAATTATGCTGCATGGTTTGGTAGGATTTAGCTGTAAGTTATAGCATATATGATTCTGCAGGCATTATTAGTTGAAGTTTCAGATGCTGCTTCTATCACCATACTGATTCTGTCTTTAAGAAAAATAACCAAAGGAATGATTGTAAAAAGAAGGGTAAATATCAAAAGAGTGAAAAATTATTCCTAATCAAGGCGTTGTTTATGAACAGCATCTTGCAGCAGCCAAAGGATATGAAGACATTTCTTTTTTCCTTAACCAAGAAGGTGTTGATCTCAATGCTTCAGGTATGTTTTATAGCCTGTACTTCACCTGTGAACTTACTTGTTCTTAGATATTTATTGCAACTAATGCTTTTTGTCAAATAGACAACTTTGGAAACACCCCGCTCTTTGAAGCTATCAAGAATGGACACGATCGTGTTGCTTCATTACTTGTTAAGAAAGGTGCTTTCTTGAAGATTGAAAATGCTGGTAGCTTCTTGTGTACGTTGGTTACAAAAGGGGATTCAGATCTACTAAGAAGGCTGTTGTCCAATGGTGTTGATCCAAACTCCAAAGACTATGATCACCGAACACCACTCCATATAGCGGCTTCTCAAGGTTTACTCACGATGGCGAGATTGCTCCTGGGAGCTGGTGCTTCAGTTTTCTCAAAGGACAGGTACCAGTTAATTCTTTATTGCTAGATTATTGTGGTCACTCCTTAAAATCAGTGTGCAATCTTTAGTTTAGAGCAACTAGCTTGGGATTGAAGAGTTATTATGTCTAAATTCTTGCATCCTTTAACAGTGGACCTTAATACTTCATTTTGTGGTGGAGAAGGTTTTCAACTTTTTTTTTTGTCATCGGTGATATTTACAAAGTTGCAATCGTCTTTTATATATGATTATTTGAGAATATGAGGAATGCATGTAACAAATGAATGCTTTAGAAATCAACTCTGAATTTTCTCATCAGTGAATTCGAAGTTGCACTAATTGCTTTTCATATTTTACCTGTGCTGGACTAAATGAGATAGAGACGATTCAGAAAAATGAGAATGACTTCTCAAATATTAGGAAGCTCTCGACACAATTTTCTTTAGGTAAAACCTGTTCTTTTTTTTTTTTAAAAAAAAAAAAAAAAAAAAAACTCGTTGATGACCTGGATGAGATTATTGTCAAGTCCATCCCTGTTCAAGCTCAAAATGCCTTGAATCATACATGATCATTGGTTAAATGGGTAGGTTTGTTTCATATTGAGCTTATTAGATCATTAGTCAATTCATTTCTTGAGCTTGGTGTAGTGTCTTTCCTTCAAGTTTTTCAGGGTACTCGAGGTTAATATATCATTGTGGTTTACCTGTATTAGCTGAACTGTGCATATCTGTACTCATTTTGCAAGTACGGCTTGCCACTTAAAGCGTAAAGGAAACTTGTTATGTTGCAGATGGGGAAATACTCCATTTGATGAAGCTCGACTAAGTGGAAACAATCAGTTGATCAAGCTTCTGGAAGAAGCAAAATCAGCTCAAATATCAGGATTACCTAGTGTTTCACACGAGATCTCAGGTATCGCATAAGCGACACCGTCACTAAAGGCAGTGGAATATATTTCTGTTTAGGAGATTAAATTATATCCTTTTTGTGGTACCACTGCTTATTTTATCTGGGAGACTCCCTTGTTCCACTTGCTTTCCCTTTACCAGTGACCTATAACAAAAATGCCAAGAAACAATAAAAACTGACTTGATGAGGAACAAGAAAAGCGCTAACTTAATATTCATTTTTACCTATAGGTCATCCCCCCCCCCACCACCCCACCACCACACACACACCCCACCACAAATTTTGGTACCTGTAGGTAATCATCACTCTTCTTACAAAAAAACGAACAACGGGGACTGTAACTTCTTGTCAGCTAAAGTTCCTCTTGTCACTAGCTACATTGTTACTTATACCAAAAAACAAAAAAATCATTTTATTATCTGAGCTGTTTCAAGCTTGCTAACCATATAATCTCCGTGCATAACAGAAAAAAAACACCTGCGGAAGTGTACTATATTCCCTTTCCACCCATGGGAGCCCAAGGACCTCAGGAAGCATGGTGTTGTATTGTGGGTACCTATGAGTATGGAAGAGCTCATTGCCTCAGCTTCGGAACAGCTGAACTTCCCATCCGTCTCTTGTATTTTATCAGAAGATGCAGGTAAAATTCTTGATATAGATATGATTTCTGATGGTCAGAAGTTGTACTTGATCAGTGAAACAACTTGAGAATACCTCGTCTACATATAATTACCCCTTACAGCTTTTGGGTTTGTGTATATTGTCAGCCAAGTTGAAGATGAAATAAAATACTTACTCACTTCTGCTGAGTGATGATATTGCAATGAGGCATCTTCCCACTGTAGCAATTTATGCTTCTCGACTTGAATGTTGTTTGTAGTGATTTGGTACTTGTACCTTGCAATAGCAATTTCTGCTGTTGTAACATGAAGTCTAAGTTTTACCATACAAGGCTGTTTTTGCGGTAGGATGCCGTTACTGCAGTGTTTCTATAGTTGTCAAAAATTGAAAGTGAGATTCCATGTTCTGTTGGCACTTTTCTATTTACTCCAATTGTCTTGAAATCCTATATTTACTCTATTGAAGTTTGTACATGGAATCAACAACTTCAAAAATATTCTTATAGTACCCCCATCAGTGTTTATTCCCCAGACCTTGCTTACATGGGATGCTTCTGTTAGTGTTTATATGACATGATCAAACTATCTTATGACCACATGGGTTGAAATTTTTTGCAACCCCATGAAAGTGATGTTAGCTTACCAGTAGACAAAACAATGTGTTATGTCATATGCTATTGTCTTTTTGTGGTGCCCGTAAAATGGCTTCAGTCTTTCCCCACTAATTCTGGTGGGAGCTTTCTTCTAATTCAGCGCTCTATAATGGTCAAGCCAATTCCAAGCTTTCCTTTGCTAAATTCTCCTTCATGTTATTCGTTCTTGGACAAAGTAATATATACAGTGTTAGAAGTCATAGCTTTGTCTAGCGAGGGTTATAGGTGAAAACATGTGCTTCAAACAATGACGCACAAAATGATCCAAATGGCAGCCTTCGGATTCTTTGATTCTCAATTGGAGGGATTTGATTTGTATTGGCATTATTTTACGTTGATGCTGAAATCCGTTATTTTAATTGTGACTTGATAATTATAGTACTAGATCCATACATGTAAGATATTCTAATTTGTTTGTACATTGTGTGCTTCACTTCTTTCGTAACTATTGCTTGGAAATGGCTTTGCCAAATTCCAATGACCTAATTGACCTATGAGTCCAATTTCACATTTTCAATATGGGTGCTTCATCCATGAACAAGAAGATTTGGTTCTGTAGCCCCTTACGAATTTTTTAGTTTTATGTCCTTTTCACGAGAGATTTCATTTTTCCAGTTATGAGAATGAAAAGGTCATTTTCTTCTATTCAACATAAGTGGCCAAATGAGATCATTTCCTCATGAAGGTACAATCTTATGCTCTGAATATGGAATCTGGTTTTTGGCATTATCACCAGAAAATATAAAAGCTAACCAGGATTTGGTCCACAAACATTACAACTCATACTAAGTTACATCAAACTGTTAGTTTATATCTGGAGATGTCATCTAAAACGAATCGGTAATAAAAAGAAAAAAAACATTAGTGCTGAAAGAAACCTCCTTTTTTACTTCTAACAAAGTAATATAGTAAAAGAAACATCTAATATTGTCACCAAGAATTCTTGAGTGGTTTCTCCAACAGTGCTGAAAGATACATCTCATTCAGCTCGGTGCCTCTGTCCAATTTTCGCCCAATGACCCACTTGACCTTATTGAACCCAATGCTCTCTATAAGGGGAACATAGACTTGCTCAAATTGCTCACCAACACAGAAGAAATGGTCAAGCCAGAACAGCCCACCAGGCCGAAGCACTCTATAGATGTCGAAAAATAAGAAGTGGAGCAGTGTTGTTGGTATCCAATTACTCAACACATGCATTGAGTGCACTATATCTAATGTATTGTCAAAGAAAGGAAGTCTCTGTGAAATGCTTATATACAAAGGTATGACTCCTCTTGATGCTATAAATGTATTGAAAGGACCATTGAGATTCATTGATGTTGTTAATATTGT
The DNA here is from genome assembly GCA_030864215.1 of Capsicum pubescens. Lineage (NCBI taxonomy): Eukaryota > Viridiplantae > Streptophyta > Magnoliopsida > Solanales > Solanaceae > Capsicum > Capsicum pubescens. Next base: position 262,445,892 of record CM061542.1, read on the forward strand.
TATGTTCCTTTCTCTCATTCTTACAGCAAATGTAGCCACACCACCTCCAATGTCGAGTCCTGTTCTGATTGTACCAGGATTCTTCACTGCCAGTACTTCATCTATAGAGAAGTCAAGACCAGCTCCCTTTGTCGACAACCAACGGTTTTTCTCTCTACCATTGAGGTCAAAGCAGTCTTTGCAATCATCAAATCCTTTCTGAGTTTTCCTGTTGATGAGACATTCATAGTTTTTGCACGTATATGCTGTCCAAACCACAGATGAATCTGATGGTGCTCTCCAAAAACCCTCAGGAAAAGGGTAAGGCTCAACATATTCCTTTTGAGCAGCAGGACGACATCTGCGGCGAGGGAGAGGCTCACAACCTGTGAAAAAAAGGAGAGGAGATTTTGAGGAACAGATTGCTTAATTCCTCACCTACTTACACAATTATAGAGATTATCGATACAACCAGACCTCTCCCTAATAACATTTCACTGTAACGGACAAGTTTCTTTTGGAATCGATTTTTCATGTTATGTTATGCTACACGTTCTCTATAACCACATTTGCACTACAACAACCAAAAGTATCTGGACAAACGACGTTGTTATAGAGAGGTTTGACTATAAACACCTTTCCTATATTTACAAGGAACAGTCCCTTTCCACATTAACAATTTCTTAATTTCTTAACACAAACCTTTGAGAAGCAGCTTCTGTGCTAGGAGCTCATCATCAGGGCAAGAACCATTGACTCTGTATGACATGTAATGACGAAGTAAATCCGGAAACCTGGTACACGGATGCCCCACTGGAGGGATGATTTCGTCAGTATCAAAGTTTCTGCTGAATCCAAATGGCAGTTTATGTGGAGATGTGAAAGCAAGGAACTCAGATGGAAGGTCTAAATCAGCTGCTGGTTTATTAGATTCTTGAACATCATCACCTCTATTTGCTGCAGGCTCAACAACCAAAGGGATAGCAGTATTAAGTGATGAAACAGTGGCAATGGCATTATATGTTTGTTGGTATAGAGCACAAGAAGAGTTCTTAAAAGTGTTACAAATGAAAAAGGTGAGGAGATTTGTGGACACGAGAAGGAAGAAAAAGAACAGATTTGGGGAAAAACTTCTTGGCTTATGAGATGAGTCCATGAGCTTTTTTCTTTTGGACAATAAAAAAGCTTTGTCCCCTTAAAAGTTTAATATGAAGTGTAGAGTGTTATGATAACTGGTATCTATATGCTTATAGATATAATATCCTGCATGTGAAGTGTTCTTTTCTAATTAATTAGAATTTAACTAGTATTTTCATCCTTAATTAAGGTGGATTATACCTCTACTGCCCTTCCTAGTTGGTGAGGTGTAATTATATTGTATGGGTGAATCTAGCATCTTAAGTCAACTCAGTTGAGATTCAGCTAGTGTGAACTTATATGTATCACTAAAAAAATAAAGGAATTTGCTATAGATCCACTACTTAATGCGAGAGAAATAATCTTTTACAAACTATTTTAGTTTTATATCCTTTTTACATGAGATCTTATTTTTATATATCAAAAATCCAAAAAGATTCTTCAAATCACACTTATGTAATTTCACTGAGTATGTTATTGTAGTTGCTGCTAATCCTTACTGATCCATCGTTAAATAGGATTAGTGATGGATAAGTTTCTTTTTCTTTTTTCGTGTGTAGTCATTTTTTTCATATATATGACTAGTCCGAACAGGAAGTAATGAGTTTACGTGGACCCACATAATACTGTCAGTGATAGATTTGTGAAGCAGGTGCTAGACATTGCAGGAGGTCAACACAATGTGAAGCACAAAGAAGTGCTACTTCGGAAACTACACATTTGTTTCATCACAAAAATCCAAGATCTGTTATTTTTATAGTTTCTTATATGAGAAGCAACATATAGGGCAACTTTTCAATTTTACTCATTATTCATTTTTACTTGTCTAATATATTAAAAATTACTATCCAACTTTACTCATCTAATTTGAAAAATCAAGATATAATGCCATTATGTGTCTATTTTATCATTATTAGTAGATACTAGTCATTCCCCAACACTTACATGATTTATAATTAATACGGATAATATAGTAAAAATACTTTTTGATTTATTATTTTTTAAGGGGTGTGCTAAAACAAATATATCAAGACCTAATATTGCCTCTCTTCAATAATATTTGTTCACTGTTAATTAACACACCATAAGAAACAATAAATAATAGGAGTAACTTTATTATATCGCCCTTTGAATATACTCTCTTCGTTTCTAAATAAGTGTATGTTTTTCCTTTGATTTTATTCCTAAATAAGTGCATGTTTAAGCTCTCAAGAATATTTTGATTATAATCTTCCTAATATGCACTTATACCGTTAATATCTAACTCTTCATATTAAATGTAATCACTGTCAACTTAAAAAGAGATATAAGTTTTATTTAGGGGAAAGTTGGTAAAATTACATTTTATTTTATAGGAGTTAGAAGTTGGTAAAATTACATTTTATTTTATAGGAGTTAGAAGTTGGTAAAATTACATTTTATTTTATAGGAGTTAGAAGTTGGTAAAATTACATTTTATTTTATAGGAGTTAGTGTTTCCTCTAATCCAAAATAAATAAATTTTGACTCAATAAACATTGTTAAAGAAAAGAAATTAGAACATAAATTATACATTATTTTTACCAATTTAGATATTATCGAACTACTCTTGAAATTTTAGCCACATTAAAATAAAGTTAATTACACCTTTTGAAGCTCATAGTCTAGAAAGTGTAAATTAATGATAAAAATTGGGAGAAATTTCTAACATTTCTCCTGAAGAAGAAACAATTCACTTATTTTGGACATTAAAAAATAATTCAAAAATTTACTTATTTTGAATTGGAGGAAGTAATTTATTAAGGGGTATGTCAAATTTAAAACATGCACTTATTTAGGAACGGAAGGAGTAATAAATTTGATGCATTGGATAGTGAATAGTTTTCCTTTATTTCAAAAGGAATAACTTGTTTTGACTTGATGCGGAGTTTAAAAAAATAAAGAAGACTTCTGAACTTTGCGGTTTTAAACTAAAGTTAAGTCAAATATATTAAAATTTCATTTAATCTTGTGATCTTAAATATGTCACGTGTAGAAAGTTGAAATTAAAATCTTGCAAAGAAAAAAAAAGGAAAGGAGCATTTTTTTTTTAAACGGATAAAAAAAAAGTAGAATATTCTTTTTTAAATGGATAGAGTATTTAATATCAAAATAAAATGAGCATAAATTAATAAACTATCTATTAATTTTTCAAACTAGACAAATATTGTTGAACGTCTATTTTTATTAACATCGACAAGTAAAGATAAAAAAAGGAAGGGGGAGGAAAAAGTACTAAACATCAATTAATACGAGTATTATAATTAAATTTTGTTTTATCAATTATTATTTTTTAGAAGACTTATAAAACTTAAAATAGATAAATAAAAATGAGCGAAAAATCTTATTTTATTATTAAATTTAGATACACTTCATTATTTAATTCCAAATTGGTAATGTAACTTAGTGATTACATTTTGAGGTGCATATTTTCCGGCATAAGTCACATGATAGTTTAGTAGCAATTTCTTGGAAGTCGTATTGACGTTCTTTTTCAACACAGTTGTTGAAGTTCAAGAAATGTGTACGGTGTACCGCAATTTTCTAAGCTTTATGCATTTATTATTGTCTCACTACATAAACATTTCTTTCAATTTTGAATATGTATAAGTAAGTACTTAAACTTATATAAAATTAAATGAGTAAATACACATATTTTATATGGTATAATATATATAAAATATTATGTAGAATAAAAATTGATTATGTAGAACACAACATAAAATATATATGTCTACTTATATAGCTTTATGATACTTCATTCGTTTCGTATTAGTTGACCTTTATAGATTTGACACATTCATTAAGAAAAATATTTATTAGGGATCTATTTTATCAAATTAGTCTTATTAATTATGCTTTGAAAATATAAATTTGAATATATATAACTTGTTTAGTCATTTAATGATAAGAATATTATTGAAAGAACATATTAAAATTCTCTTGATTTCATCAATGAGACAATTAAATTGAAATAAATATTTTTTAAAAAAGGATCAACTAAAATAAAATAAAAAAAGTACAATTTTAAGTGTCTATTTATACATACTTAAAATATAAATATAACGTGAAATCAAGTTAAAGAACATATTTATTTATTTTAACGTCATAATTCCTATAAATTTTGGATCAAGAATAGACATCAGTGCGTGTGTATGTACACACATAGTGGCTGTGCCATGAATTTGCACAAGTCAACAAAGGGATTAAGGAAAGTATAAACAACAAAAAAATCGCATTCTTAATAAAAGTAATTATATAGAATTCGGGATGTATTTTCTTTTTCCCAATTTTAAAAAAATATATATATTACTTGTGTCTTATACATTATTACAATGTATGAGATAACTGTTTTGCCTATAATTATGAAAATAAAATCAGATATTATTATTCTCTCGCACAATTAACTCCATTAATTAAAGTGCTGATTTTATAGAGACTTGAAAATAGGAACTGAAAATATTTCTTATACACAAAATTCAGAAACTATACATGTGGTTGACTCCACAAATATTTCTTTTTTTTTCTTGCAATCTGTTCTTACATAAAACCAGAAAGCATGTATGCATTTCTCTATGACCTTTAGCACTTCTATTGGCTTGCTTATTTCTCCTTTCACTCTTTCATTTGATTCTGCAAAATACCAGTAGATTCTCAATTTTAAAGAACATACAAGAAATTTCACAAAAAAATCAAGTTACAACGAAAAGAAAACACAAAAAAGGAAGCAGCAAATGAGCAGACTGTCAAAAACAAAACAGATAACCTTATACTTGTAACCAAGCGTCAGAGCTGAGATTTTCACTTAGATATTTAAATATTCATCCATTTCATATTAGTTGATTCTCTTGCTAAAAATATTTATTTTATTTTAGTTGTTCAATAACTAAAATCAAGAGAAGTTTATTGTGTTTTTTTCAATACTATCCCTATCATTAAATGACCATATAAAGTGTATATATTCAAATTTATATTTTTAATACATAATTAATAGAATTACTTTAGTAAAATAAACCTCTGTTAAATATTTTCTTAAGAAAAATGTCAAGTCAATAAGCACCAATTAGAACGAAATGGATAGAGTAAATATATAAAAAATAAATTAAAGACAGAGAATATGAGGGGATTCAACATTGTCCTCTATATATATACTAGATAATTAAGGGCCTTTTTACGGGCTCAATATTATAACTTTAAATATCAAAAAATTAATTACTAATTATTTTAATTAAACACAATAGGAAATAATAATAGTGATCACACTTTATACTTTTTATTTTATAAAATCTATAAATTACAACTTATTTACCTATTTAAGCTTAAAATATAATATGCTCTAATGCTTATTTTTACTTCAGGCCTAACATATTCTCTTGAATTAAACAACTATTTTTTAATATTTTTCTTCTTTTTACTTTATTTGAAATTATACAAGACAATAAATTAAACTTATAAATGTCAATATATTAAAGATTTATTTGATTCAACAATAAATTTTGACATAATTATTTGATGATTAACAAAAATAAATATCTTGAACTAGGTTAACAATTATAAATTTTAGTCAACTAAATTGCAAGTAAAAAACTAAATTACTGCATTATATATTCTTAAGATATGATTTATATAATTAATTTCGCATAATTTTTATAAATGTGCTTTTAGAATTTCATGTGTGGCAATATTTATTGGGCTAAAAACTAATAGTAATATTTAGAAAATTGAAGCATTGAAAGTAATGGCGGAGTCACTATTTTCACTTAAATTTTTTGAGATATAAAAAAGTAAACGTACTAAGCAGTAAAAAAATTCAACATCTACCATATAAAAATAAAAATACTTTTAGTTCTATGTAAACAATCTAATATTTTGTGGAAGGAAATTCGAATAAACCCAATAGCCTTATTTAACTCCACCCTTAATTGAAAATATATATGATTGCAAGAGATAATATCTTTGTATAAATTTAAATTTATTTAAAGTAATACTTTGTACATAATATAGTTGAATACATTGACATTTAAAATAAGAAATATTGTTATTAGCCACGTAACGATTCATAAATGGAGAACACATAAGCTAGAAAGAAAGAAATGACCAATGAAATTCTTTATTTGAGATGACTATGATTATACTACCTAACTATGAAATTACATTAATGTCCTAACTCACATTTCTATATACTAAAGAAAATTACATTAATACCCTTGATCGTCCCATAACTCACATTTTTATACAGTAGAAATACATGAAAACATGAAGTTAGGTTTTGTTTGTACAGTGTGAGTTTCTGTTGAAGTGGAATTCAAATGAATCGTGAGCCTAGCTCCGCTCCTATTTGCATTCTGAGTACTACTCCACTTTTAATTTAACTAGCTTTTATCGTTACAAAAAGAACTTTATATTATATACATATACAATTCTTGCTGTACGGTTTTCTCACGAAGGGGATTCAGTTGAATCCTCCTTAATAGTGGCTCTGCTATTCTTGATATGTACATCTTCTGTTCCAACTTGTCTCACTCTTTAGTGTCCTAAAAACAATTGATAATATTAAGTACTACATTTTTTAACAACTTCTATGGCTTTTACCCATTCATGTTTCGTTTTTTTTTTTTTTTTTTTAAATCTGGTTGCTTTATTTGTCGTGCTCATTTTTCAATTATTACAATAATGCTCTTTCAATAATGACTTACAATATCACATACTAATCAAATTAACATATCTAAGCTTCTTCCCTTTTATTGTGACTTGTCCTCATTGCAGAAGGAGATACTACTACTACCTACCAGCTGTAAAAGGGGAGAGAAAAGAGGCTTAGGTAAACGCTCTTACGTTTTTGTTTAGATTTTCGAGGTTCGCAGTCGTGTATTTTAGCGAGGACAAAAAGTAAGTTCCCAAAGTCAGGTTTAAACGTGTATTAATGTATACTACTCTCTCTGTCTTATTATATTCGTCTCAAATTTTTTAATTTGATTTCATATTTTACTTATTATTTTTAATTAATTAAGATAAAATAATTTCTTTTTCTTTTTTATCTTTAGTATTAATTATTTTTTCTCCAAATTAAAATTTAAACATCATTTAATAGGAACACTATGATAAAGTAATCATTTATTAATTATTTTCTTAATCAATGTGCAATTTCAAATTGGAACGAGTAAAAATAGGACAGAAGGAGTACTAGTATATACTTCCTTCTCCGAGAATTAATTTATTTATTTTTAATTGAACTTCACTTTTACTTATTATTTTTGATATATCAAAAGAGAACAATATTTTTTTTTTCTGTTTTACCCTTAACATTGACCGTCTATTCTTCAAACTAATTTCAAGACATAATTGTAACTATCAATTAATAGGTTCAAACTAATTTCAAGACACAATTGTAACCATCAATTAATAGGAATGTTATGATAAAATAGTCATGTTAATAAACTATTTTTAATATGTTTTTAGATATTTTAAGTTATTAACTATTGTAATTTATAATAATAATTTTCAAATATTATATGTTACTCTCCTTATCCAAACGTTTGCGGCATTGATACTCAATTATATTTTTAAAATAATTTAAATTTTTATTTATTCTCATTTATAATACTTTTCATTCATTCCAATTTAAGTGGCACCGATATAATTTTGAGAGTCAGTCAAATATTTTATATCTTTTAAATTTTTCAAGTTATTAATTATTGTGATTTATAGTATTTTTTACGTATTTTAAAAAATATATACTAAATTAATTTTTTTAATATATTTTAAATTATATCTATTGTAATTTATAATACTTTTTATGTAATTTTTAAATAATATATATTACTCTCCTTGTTCAATCTTTTGTGGCGTTGATAGTCAATTATATTTTTAAAATAATTTAAGTTTTAAATTATTCTGATTTATAATAATTTTTCTTCTATTCTAATTTATGTGGCACAATGCTTAGATGGACATAATAATTAATTAGAGGTAATTTAGTAAAATCACAATTGAAGCAGAGAAACATACATGTCTTAAATGACTTATAATAACTAATTAGGAGTGATGTAACAAAATTACTATAAAAAATACTTGTGAAAAAAATTTAAGTGGAACTCATATAAGACGTCAAGTTAATTTAAAATATCAAGAGTTAATATATCATTTTATGTCTATTTAACCTTTTTTACTAAATATTATTAATTTTTTAATAAAATACTTATAATAATTAATTAGGGGTGATATAGTAAAATCACGATTAAAGAAATCGAAGCAGACATGTTATAAATGTCTATTTTACTTTTATTTTATTAAATATTATTAATTTTTTAATACTTAAACGACTTATAATAAATTTGTTTTCAATATCTCGAATTAAACGGAATACCTTCACAATCAGTCGTTCAATACATAATACTCCCTCCGTATCAAATTATGTGTCACCATTTTCTTTTTGGTTCGTTCCAAAAAGAATGTCGTCTTTCCTTATTTGGTAAATTTTTAAAGATACAATTACAATTTTACCCTTAGTGGTCTCACTTGATTTTAAATATCATTACTTTTTTTTTTATTTGTTTTTTCAATTAAAAGTGGCCCTACTTAATTTTAAATACTATTACTCCTTTCTTTAAGAAGGATAATTTTGTAACTTTAACAAAATCAATACTTATTTCTTAAATATCATGTCCGGTCAAATGGTGATACATAATTTGGGATGGAGGGAGTAATTAATTATGAATAATATAATAATTCGATTGAAAGCAGGCACGTCGACGAAGAGGTGTCTGCTTCTTCACACTTATTAATAGTAGTAAAGTAATATGTCACGTAAAACCCAAAATTTATACACACACAATAGTAGGATGATTAATAATAGTACTTGACATTAAAAGCTTAGCCCTCTTAGCCTCCTTGGGGGTCGTTTGGTAGAGTGTATTGAAAAACTAATGCATGCATTGGTTTAATGTGTATTACTAATAGCTTGTTTGGTATATTTTTGCACCCTATGTATAACTAATGATTGCATTAGTTATACACTCTATTGTGTATTAAGGTGTGTATTACTAATACCTTAAAATTCATGGTATTAACAATGCAATGGATCCAATACATGCATTAACATGATTAAAGACACTATTATCCCTCAAAAAAAAATTTCACATCTTTTTTGACATATATATGAAGGATATTTTATTAATTTTTTTTTTTTAAAGAAATTATTTAATTCATGTTATTTTAATACATCAAACCAAACACTGCATAAGAAAAATACAAACATAATTAATGCAAGCATAGCTAACACAAATATTACTAATACAAATATTACTAACACACTATATTTTTTATTATTCTTATACACTCTACCAAACGATGCTTTATTATTGTACTAGTAATTAATTGTGTGTTCAAATCCCATTATCTGTAGTAGAAGTAGTTCGACACTTGCACATTATTGTACTTCGAATGAATTGTGTCACCGCCCAAAATATTTCTGTGAGTCTACTCCTTTAGATCTAATTCTTTGTACTTAAAAGTAAAAGTAGAATTCCATTTTCAAAAAAAATTAAAATAAGAGAAGGTACAAAGTGGATTAAGATAAAAAAGAGACAATTGCATTTACTAGTGGTTTAAGTTTGGTTTGCTAGCCATTTCTAAATGGAGAAATTACAAATGACACTATAATTATGTGTTATTCGCAATGTTTAAAATAATTATCGTATATGATTACTTTTAATTTGCTAGCCATCTTTCTTCCGCACAAAAAGCACAGAATCACCCCATGGTAAAACACTAGAACGGGTGAAACCCTTATCAAGAAGATTTTTTAATTGCTCCTTAAGCTCCTTTAATTCACCCGGAGCCATTCTATAAGGAGGAATAGAAATAGGACGGGTATCCAATAGAAAATCAATCCAAAATTCTATTTTCCTGTTAGGAGGAATTCCAGAAAGATCATCGGGAAACACTTAGGAAACTCACTAACCACGGGGACAAAATACAACGAAGAACTTCCAGAGTCAGAATCCTTAACCCGAACTAGATGATACAAACATATTTTTGAAATCAGTTTCTGAGTTCCAAGATAAGAGATGAACCTTCCCCTAAGCACTATGGAACTCCTCTCCCACTCTAATATCGATTTATTCAGAAAGTTGAAATTGACTTTTCGGCTCATACAATCCAGAGACACAGAGCACAAATGAAGCCAGTCCATCCTCACAATAACATCAAAGAATACCATTTCTAACTCTATCAAATCCACCAATGTCTCTCTATGAAAGATAGACACTACACAACCTTTATAGATCCTTCTAGCAACTACAAAATCACCCACTGGGGTAGATACAGAAAAGGGGTGGAAAATACTCTTGGGACTGAAAATAAAATGTACAACCACATAAGTGGTCACATAAGAAAGGGTAGACCCTGGGTTAAGCAAATAATACACATCACGAGAGAAAAATTGTAATATACCAGCAACAATATTTGGAGATGCCTCAATTACTGGCAGTAGCAAGTGCATAAAGGTGTTTTTGACCAATGTCGGTAGCATAAGTAGCACCCTTTGGCGCAGGAGCTGAAGATGTGGCAAATGGAACTTTATTAGATCCAGTAGCAACCTTGGCTGAAGGACAATCCTGTTGCACGTGACCCAACTGAATATAATTGTAACACTAATTCATCCCCTCCTCACAATAACCATGATGAAGCTGCCCACAAAAATGATAAGAAGGATAAGGTGTGGCTGACTAAGCTCTACTAGCCTGAGTCTGGGCATCCTGTACCTTAGGACCGCCGCTAGCCTGAGAATGATGATCGCCCAAAGGCTTAAGATAAGGAGCACTGGCAGCCGAATAATAATTGCTGTAATTTTTGTTTTTAGTCCACTGTCTACCATCTCTCCCACTATTCTGCTGAACCCCACCCTGCTCTAAATACTTGAACTTCTTACTCTGCCTCTCCCCGATCTCTGTTTGTTTCTTCTTTTTATTCTCTACTTGCTACATATAAACCACAAGCTTAGAGATATCTATGTCATTGTTCAATCTTGCAGCCTTACATTCCAATACCAAGTCACGGGACAAACCAGAAGCGAACTTTCTCATCCTAGCCCTCATGCTAGGCACCAACTCCAGAGCATATTCCTTCACACTTATCCTACCTTGCCTCAAGTTCACAATCTCTTTGGCCTTGGCTTCCCTCAACTCCTAAGGAAAAAAACGATCAAGAAAGGCACCAGAAAATTTCTCCCACATTGCCCGCTCAACATTATCAGCCCTTAACTGCTTCCACTTCTCATACCACTAATAAACAATATCTTTCAGCTGATAAGCAACAAACTCCACACCCTCTATATCAGTAGCATGCATCACTCAAAGAATTTTCTTCATCTCATCAATAAATCCTTGAGTATCCTCCTCAATCTTAGAGCCTATACAGGTTAGGGGATTCAACCTCATAAACTGACCATCCCGAGTAACCTCAGATGAAGGGGCAATAAAACAAATAGGATCAGACTGACGAGACTGAGAGACCACCATTTGAGTAGGCAGATGAATGGATCGATGAAAATCCATATTAGAAATATCCCCTTAGGTGATTGAGCATGTGTGTCACCAGTCGGGGAAGGACTGTGGGGACCGGTTGAACTCTAGGTGGAGCAGTACAATCAGTAGCAGGGACCTTAAACCGGTTCTGCACTCCATAAACAAGACGAGTCCTCTCCATATTCCCCTCAGGTGTAGTTTCTACAACCGTCATATCTTCAAGGTGGCATGATCTAAAATGCGCGAAAACCAAGAGTCAGAGAAATTACATGACCCTAGACTCTATAACCCGAAATAAAACACAAGAAAGAAAAACATTCCTAAATGCCTTCTATCCTTCTCCTTATAAGTATGGTGCACTATACACCCATAAAAAGGACTCTATTCGACATGGCTTTGTGGATACCCAACGACTCTAAATCGTACTTTGATACCAATTTTATCACGACTCGTACCAGAACCTGGCCATGACAGGTATCTCAAGTCCACCATGGACCGGAGACCACCCCCATCGCCTAATTTTATGAGCATAAAATAATAATAATAACAAATGCAGAATCCAACTAAATAGTAATAGTTAAATAAATAGATAACTCTAAAGAAAACTAAGATTCAATCAACAACCAACCAACCTACATTTGTCCACATTAGCCTTTAAAACCAGAATACCAAACAGGTCAGGACATGCCCCCAACCATGACAAAAAGAATTCAAAAATATTGAGCCAAAATAAAAGAATACAAAAATAATAAGGCTTTTCGAAGGATGGAGGTTCACCACTTCACAGCTACTCAATGAACGTGCTAATCCACCTAACGCTGCACATGGGTAAAACAAATATCTTCAGACCCTACATTATGAAATAATGTAGCGTTCGAGGACGGTTAGTAGGGTGAGCACTAGCATGTAACTCAGGGATATAAAAACATAATGTCATGTCCAAAAATCAGTCAAAACCACAATGCACATATTTATATACATATAAATAAGATGTCGGGATAGGGAATAAGGTTTAAGCATAAGATTTTAAAATCAATAACCTGGACTGTGTAGATCTAACCATCCTAAAAATACCCATAGGCTATATGGGTCCGTCTTCCCCCACCGGAAGGGCCTTAGTGAGTGTTAGTCGCACAGACCAGAGAAATTCAAAGAAGGACCAAAGCCGCCGAGGCTCCAACTATTCCAATATATATATATATAATATGTGAACTATGCACACGGTCATTACGACCCCCATGTCGACAAACGTGGTTTTCAGTATCGATCCCCCCAGGACCTCCACCTTTCACGATAAGCTACACAAACCCCCTTAAGCTCAAATTAAGACCATTTACACACATAATTTCAATCATTAACTCAGAAGTCATTCATTAAGGCATTAACCACTTGGTATCGTCATACCAATACGCTTACAAGATAAATCACACATGCTAAATCAATCTACAGTATCACAATGACTCCCCAAGTTCCATTAAAATCCAATTCATGGCCATTAAGGACATCCATATCCATTTAAATAACCATTTATCCATTAATATAATACATTGAGTTCAAAATAAGTTAAACCATGCAATTTTTCATAATTTAAATCAAATTCATTAGGTGGGTTGAGTTCATGCAATTTCAAGATTAAATTCATCCAATTTGGGGAAACCCATGTTCTCTATTCCAATCATTTAATTAAAATACCAATTCAGTCCCAAAAATACCAATTTAAAGCATGAATAATCAATTTGAATCGTGGGGCAAGTAATTAAATCAAGAACAACTAAAATCCTCAATCAAATTTCAAACCCACAACTTAAATCACATGGAAATCCATCAAACAAATTCCATAATGTAAAATTAAAGTTTGAGGAAGATACACATGCCTTAAACCCACAAGAATTCGAAGTCAATTTGAAGCTTGGAGCCCGAATGATGAATTCTCTTTGAAACCTTTGAGTTTTCTTGTTTTTTGAGAGTGAAAGTGAGTACTTTGATATTTTAAAACTGAAGGAAATAAGCTTATTTTATGTTTAAGGGTTGTACATGGGTGGAAAGACCCAAAAATCCCTCACCCCAAGTGAGAAAATATAAACTACACAAAAATTATGCCTTGGCGTGGCACGCCAATATCACGGAGACTATCTTCCATGCCAAGACAATATCACGGAGGATAGCCTCCATGACATGACGAAAACGCGGAGGTTAGACTTCGTGGCACGTTGATATCGTGTACCCCTACTATCTTAGGGTCCCCAAATGTATCCGAACCCATTTTCAAAATTTCAAAACTCTCCCGAATTACCTTTTAACATCCCTAAATACACTTTAAGTAAAAAATCAATATTACTAACAAGGAAAGGCCAAAAATAAATTGATCAAAATTTTAAAGGTCTTACAAGTTGCCATTGGCGAGTCCTCATCATGTGAGGACTAGCTATAATATATTTATTTTCTTTTAGACTAATTTTAGTTTTAGTCAGTTAGAGTTAGTTGGGGATTTGTCCTTACAACTTATTATGATTTAGAGCTTTTCAAACAAATATTTAGATTTTCAGCATGATTGATTGTCAGACAGTTCTATTTCTAGTTTTGGATGATATTCAGTTTTACATTATTCTGATTTTCACTAGTTCTTTCAATTAAATTTTGCCCAGAATTTTCTTATTTCTTCAGTATCCAAATGCATGCCAGACCATGGGTTAGCTAGGGTCACTTGTGGCCTTAGGCACCGTGTTACAACTAGGGGGTAGTCTCGGGTCGTGACGAACTTGGTATTAGAGCAACAGGTTTAAAGTGTCCTAGGGTGTCTGAAAGCCGCATTAAGTAGAGTCTTGTTCATGGGTGTGAAGCGGCCACACTTATGAGCGAGAGGCTATGAAACGTTTTAGGAATGTCACATTTTTTTCATGATTCGTGTCGTGCGATAGAGTGTGAACTCTATTAGGATTCTTATTCTAACTCATCAGCCTCGCAGGTGTTGCGCCATATTTTTCTCAAGAAAAGAGAGATTCAACGTGACAATTTTTTTTTAAAATATCTAAAGATTGAAGAGTCGCCACCTAACGAATTAAGATGCGTTAGGGCACCATTCTAGGATAATTATGAATCAGTTAATTAGTCTATGTCACCAGAAGTTCGGGTAAGAGTTCAAATTACCTTGAAAGAAAGGTGTTAGGCACCATTCGAGATCCTCAAATGTGATTTTTGATCGAATTCATATTTTATGTGGGGATTCTATGTGATAAGCAAAGGTCACTTGTTACTAACTTAATGTTACTAAGTGAAAAAATATGAATAAACAAACATGTAATTTAATTATTTTTTAGTTATTAATTATCTAAGTAATGATAAAAACGAGACAAGAAATAACGTAAAACAGATAATCGAGGAGATAAAAATGACATATTTATAAAAAAATATTTATATTAAATTAAAGAACCTAAACTACCCCGAGCAAATAAACGCATAAATTAAAGAAATGAGAAAAACAGATTCACAAGATTGGACAAAGAATTTGTTTGTTTTTAATCGGATCAACACCCGGCTTATTAACGGATGACAATGTCGTATATTGCATTGTCGATTTATTCTCAACTTTCATTATTTTCGAATGTCTACCCACCCCACCTAGTTTCTTTATAAAACTTAAAAGCGTTCTAAGAATGACAAAAAAAGCTAGAGTTCACT
Organism: Capsicum pubescens; assembly: GCA_030864215.1. Taxonomy (NCBI): domain Eukaryota; kingdom Viridiplantae; phylum Streptophyta; class Magnoliopsida; order Solanales; family Solanaceae; genus Capsicum; species Capsicum pubescens. The sequence goes on from CM061542.1 coordinate 262,461,230, forward strand.
AAGATGCCTACCCGATCCAACTTAATGTCCAAGACGCTATGAACTTTCTATTATTGGGTTTGGGGTCTAGACAAAGGAAAAATTATGTTACCTAATTGGACTCAAAGTGCGTCAAGCAAAGCACGTTGGACTAGCACGTAGCACATAATGGTTTTAAACAAGCCTCTTAATTGATTAAAAGTTGATTAAGTGATAGACATGCCAAAATAAATAATTATCTATTTTTGTATAGTTAAAATCTGTAGGCATGATATCTAGTTTCCAAAGATGGGTTGACGTGTTTAAAACACTAAAGATATAAAAAAACATGATGGGCTCATTGAAATCGAATAAAATCAGTTATTTTATTAACATGCTGAAAATCAAATATAAAAAAACATGATGGGCTCATTGAAATCGAAAATATGCTGAAAATTGAAAATTGATACGTAGGCCTTATTTTAGATGTGATAATAATAAAATTAACATGCTGAAAACTTATTTTATTATCTATCTATATATATAATAAAACAAAGAAGTTAGCCTAAAATTAAGTTAAGTGGCTATTGAGAACTAGCCACTTGATATTTTGGCAACAAGAATCTATTTTACTGGCAACAAAATTTATTTTTGTGATTATTTTGGTGAATAATCAATTAATAATCAAGCAACTTATATGAAAAAAAATTACTATGACCAAAAAGTCATTTCAAAATAAAAAATATTTCAATAGAGATGTCATTCCTTAAAATATGTGAACAATTAATTTAAACAACATAAATAATAATATTATAAAAAGTAAATATTTATGATTTTACTACAATTGAGTAAATCAAGAAAATATTACAAAAGTCAATTAGTAAATAGTAATCATGTAACTTATATGAATAAGATTATAATAATCAAAAAGTCATTTCAAAATAAAAAAAAATATTATGAAAAAAATATTATCCCTCAAAAAATATACACAATTAATCTAAATAATAATGTTATTTAAAAATATTTATGATTTTAGTACAATTTCGTAAATCAAGAAAGTATTACAAAAAAATCAATTAGAGAATAACTAATTAATAATCAAGTAACATATATTAAAAAGATTATTATGACAAATGAGTCCATCCAAAATTAAAAATATTATGAAAAAGATGTCATCACTCAAAATGTGTATATAATTAATTTAAATAACAATATTATATAAAAAAGAACATTTATGATTTGATTACAATTGACTAAATCAAGAAAGTATCAAGAAATATCAATTAAGAGAATAACCAAATTAGTAATCAAACAACTTATATGGAAAAATAATAATAATCAAAGAGTTATTTCAAAATTAAAAATATTATGAAAAAGATGTGATCACTCAAATGGTAACTTTGGACTACAAAATGGAAGAAATTTACTTCTATATATTTCAAGTAATTTTATTTAAAAAATATTCATTCATATTTATTGAAAGAATTTTCATTTGATATATTTTAAGTAATCTATATTTAAAACAATATGCATTCATATTTAGTGAAAGGATTTTCATAATTAAGAATAACTATCAATGAGTAATTACACTATCATTCTATAATAGGAAATGAATAAATGATAGTCTTGAATTTAAAAGGAGGGTAGATTAAAAATGAATAAATATTAAAAAAAAATTAAAATGAAATTACTACACAGAAAAGATTGCATAATGTTTATCGAAAATAACTACTAAAATTACATAGTCCTAATTAATATTCAAAGTCAAAATTTTTTTTGTCCTACAAAGTTATTCTTTAATTGACCAATTATATAACCCTATATATGTCTGCAAGAATATTTTTTGATTTTAAAATAATCAAATTTGAAAAAGATACTTCATTTTGATGAACAAAATTAATTTAAAAAGTTTAAATTATCTTATATAAAAATTTAAACGTGCAAATCAATAAAATGAATTAGGAATAAATATTTCTTAATAATAAAAATATCAATAATAATAATTTTTATATGATGGAATGTAGGTGTGAGTTACTAATAAATTAGAATATATGCAATTAAAGTATTATCATAAAATGAATATTTATATGACAAAAAGTATTTATGATTTCATTCAATGTAAGTGAAATGAGGAAACACGATAAAATTGATTAAGAAATATAAATAGAAAATGAATAATCAATTAACAATTATATACATATATATATATATATGAAAAAGAATATAGTGCAATTAATCTAGAAATTCTAATGACATAACAATTTAACACTATATAAGAGGGTTACACTCAGTAAAAACTAATTAATTTCTGCCATAACATGTTGGAAAAGATGAATTGTGCAAGTGATTTATGCCACAACTTATCTTGTTGTGATAATCGCTAGAATTTCAATTTATTGTGAGTACTGTTTTAGAATAAATTTTTCTTGCTTTATCAAGTCAACTAAACTTACAGGTTATGTTGCATATTCATTTTATTTTCTACATGTTTGGTGAAAATTTTATGAGTCAGTATTCATGTACTTTATGTTTTATAAAAAAATATAATCTGTACTCTTTGAAGATTTAAGTTAGTGATCTTTTAATATGTCATACATTCTTAAAGACTTATAAAAATTTATCTTGGTCGAAATGTGCAATGAGAATTTTAGCAATAACATAAAAATTTACAAGTTATACATTAAATATGAAGAAACTAATATTGATATTAGATAGTTGATTTTCTTGCATTTCAAAGATTGTTGCTTTAGATTTTAGTGAGATAATAATATGATTTCAAAAATTAATAAACTATGATACTAAATTACTAATCCATTATATTTCTATATATTAGGATTAACACTTGATTTGTCTATACTATATTTCAAACTAGTATGATTAACAATTAATTTGTAAATTAAATTGTGTGATTTTAATAGTATATTAAAAATTTTGTGATATTGTATTAGGAATGATAGTTAAGTGACCTTAGTAAAAAAATGATAGTTGTATAACTATCTATGAAATTTACCCGACACTAGAATTACTATCTCAGAAGCTACATCTAGAAGATCAAAATTTGGGTGAGTATCTCATGGCTAATGCTCAATGGGTAATGCTCAAATTCAATAGATCAAATACTTATGAATATTGATTTTTTCAAATTCATTATATTTAAATTTTTACTGCAAATATTATTGTACTAATGTGAAAGTAAATGTCATTTATCATTTGTTATTTATAAACATTATGCTACAAACTTTCTTATTTTTTTTGTTTTAGTTAATATAAACAGGCAATGAGTTCAATCATGTTTATATTTATATTTATAACTCCAATTTTAGAATATTTGTAAATCTTTTGGTGCAATAATTATTTTGATCTACTTTGTACAATATAAAGGATAAAGATGAATAAAATTAATATTTTATTGTACTGATGAACATGATGGGTTAAGTATTAGTTGAATGTTCTAAGATGGAAGGAAATTCAATTTCAATAGTGATTAATATTTATAATTTCATTCAAATTGAGTAAATTGAGAAAGTATGATAGGTTTGATCGAAAATAGAGTTGAAGAGTGAATATCCAAACCTATCAAAGACTAAACCATTTATTCAAAAAAAAAAAAATATACAATAAAATTCATTAATATTTGTTGGTCCATTATCATAAAAGAAAAAGTGAATATTGTGAAATCGTACAAACAGGTTAGGACTTTAGATAATGTTATAAGTTACATGTTGAAAAAATGATAATAAAAAAATATGAGAGGAAAAATTGACTATTATTGAAACTTTGGTCAAAATATTTAACTTGACGCAAAAATATTTTAAATTTATAAAAAAATATACCATGACTAAAATCGTGCAAAGGAATACAAAATTTACTTTGAAAGAATAAATCTATTAAGACAAGAAAAGAGGAAGGAAAACTCCTTTCTTCCTCTTGATAAGAGGGTGCAAACTAAAATATTTAATATAAAAAAAATTAAATTTCAAGTTAAAATTTTACAGAGAAGAGAAGCCTCATGTGCATAACTCTAAAACATATCTTTCATTAGTTCTTTATTTTTCTAACCAAATTTAGAAGTCACTTAACTAATCATAATTATGTTAAATATGCATTTTCTTTTGTAATTCTATGATTTCTTACTAAATAAATCAATATTGATCACAATATTATCTAATATTCACAAATAATTATATTACACTATAATATTATTTGCATGTGGATACTAACTTTCGAAAAGAAATATTTAAGTTTATGAAATTAATGATATTAAGTTTAATATTTTAATTATTAGTTTTTGTATTGCATAACTTCATTGATTTTAAATATGTGAATGATATTGAATATATTTTTTATTATATAAAATCAATAAGATGATAATTTCTATAATTAATTTCATTTAATAAGTTTAATGCTGCAAAATGTTTTTTGTGCAGAAATTTGTTATTAATATGCTGGAACATGATTTTATATGCTGAAAATTAATATTAATATGCAGTAAAATAAATACAAACGTTGATCATCACATGTGGGTTAAATTAACATGCTTGAACTCAATTTAATATGTTGGAATGTTATTAAAAACTCCTAAAAACAGGATTTCTTATTGATGCTAAATTAAAGATTTGCCTAAGTGATTCACTTAACCATATATAATCACATTAACCCCCGACCCCCAAGCAATCCCCTAATTTTATTATTAAATCAAAAAACGTTCGTCCAATAGGTTATTACAGACCAAAATAAATAGAGATGAAAATACAAACACGAAATTTGATGACGAAATCCTTTAAATCCGATTCCCAGGCGATTCTTCGATCTCAGAACACCACCTTAATGATACCTGTTAGATATAACAAAAATAGTGGAGCAAGCATAAAATCGGATACACCAACACACAATCTCAAACATGGAAGCAATGAAACAAAGAATAGCAAGCAAGCAGTGAGTAATTGTTTTGAATTAGCTCCTATGGCATGCTTTCTATGCTTTACTATCTCGCACATAAGAAAAAGAAGTACATTGATTAGAGACTAACCAGATAGGCCGCAAAGCAATAATAATAAGACTTTAAACAAAGTAATTGAAGCAAATGACAAAATCGAATAGTTCTTCGAAATCCGAAAGTGTCAAAAAGCTGGAGAGGTAAAATTATTTTTGTATATAGAATAGCTAGAAGTTTTATGTGAGCCATAATAGTCGATGAAAAGATGGATGAAAAAGGTTCCTGTTAAAGGGAAGAGAAAGGGTTTATATTGTAAAAGGGGTCACTAAAATAAAAACTTTGACAAATCAATTAATAAGGAGATTTTCCTTAAATGAAAGAGGTAAGTCAATTACTGCATCAATCAAGCCCATAAATAAGTAACTAAAATAAGTTGAAATCTGAATTTCCATAAAAAACAGTAACCGAAAATCTTTCTTTTTAAATACTTTTAAATTAACAAAACAAGGACACTATACAATGGAATCACAGTTAATGATAGAAGGAAAACATATCAAGTCAATTAAAAGGAAATAGAACTCATGCTAAAATGTCACAAAATTAAATTGTTACGTGTGTCACAACTCAATAAAGACAAAACATCAAATCCGATGTTCCCCAATTTTACTACGCAGAAAATCACACAAATCTGTCAAAATGATTGGAGCGAATATCCTCCCAAATTATTAATGACATCAAATTACCCAAATTCACCATATATTTGTCACAAAATCAACTCATTTGTCCACAAATAAA